>JAOPSE010000240.1:0-1200551 GCA_029449295.1 Zea luxurians | reverse complement strand
AAAGGTATATAAATGAGCTATGTGTGCAAAGAATCAATCAAAATTCCTAGAATCAAGAATATTTAGCTCATTCCTAAATTTGGTAAAGGTTTTCTCATCTAGTGGTTTGGTAAAGATATCGGCTAATTGTTCTTTGGTGTTAATATAGGCTATCTCGATATCCCCCTTTGTTGGTGATCTCTCAAAAAGTGATACCGAATGGCTATGTGCTTAGTGCAGCTGTGTTCAACGGGATTATCCGTCATGCAGATTGCACTCTCATTATCACATAGGAGAGAGACTTTGCTAAATTTGTAGCCATA
Source organism: Zea luxurians (assembly GCA_029449295.1). Taxonomy (NCBI): domain Eukaryota; kingdom Viridiplantae; phylum Streptophyta; class Magnoliopsida; order Poales; family Poaceae; genus Zea; species Zea luxurians. Next base: position 1,200,249 of record JAOPSE010000240.1, on the reverse strand, counting down.
GTCCCTAAGGGTTTACCTCATCCAAAGCAATTGCGCGCAACAATGGCCTGCGACAATATACTCGGCTTCGGCGGTAGAAAGAGCTACTGAGTTTTGTTTCTTTGAAGCCCAAGACACCAGGGATCTCCCCAGAAACTGACAAGTCCCTGATGTGCTCTTCCTATTGAAAGGGAAATGTGCCCTTGGGCCATTTCTATAAGATTTTGGTGATTAAGTGCTCAACACAAATGCTTTGAGTGATATTTGTGCCAAAGACTCAAGAAGTGCAAATCAAGATTAAAGGTATGTTTCTAGACTTAGTACATTGTTTTGAAGACTAATGTATTATGTCTAAGTGCTAGAAACAGGAGAAATCGCTTTGGAGAAGAGTTGGCTATGTCAGCCAAAAGGCTGCTCGGTCTGGGTGCACCGGACTGTCCGGTGGTGGACCGGACAGTGTCCGGTGTGCCAGGACCAGTCCCGATGAACAACCTACTCTCGGGTCTCGACGGAGGCGTACGGCTATAAATCACCGGACTGTCCGGTGAGTCATCTGCGGCGAAGTCGCCGCTCTCGGGAAACAGTCAATAGTGCACGACTAAACTTCACCGGACTGTCCGGTGGTGCACCGGACTGTTCGGTGAGCCAACGGTCGACTGCGCCAACGGTCGACCGCGCAATCTACGCGTGACGCGTGGCCGAGCCAACGGTCAGATGGAGGCACCGGACAGTGTCCGGTGCGCCAACGGCTCCAAATCTTCAACGGTCGACTGCGCCAATTTAGGAAAGAAATCTGCACCGGACAGTGAACAGTGGATGTCCGGTGGTGCACCGGACTGTCCGGTGCGCCACCCGACAGAAGGCAAGAATTGCCTTCCTGGATTGCTTCCAACGGCTCCTAGCTGCCTTAGGGCTATAAAAGGGACCCCTAGGCGCATGGAGGAGAACACCAAGCATACTCTAAACATTCGAAGACTCCCGCACTCCATCTTCACACATTCGATTGACATTCTTAGTGATTTGAGCTCCGTTCTAGTGGTGAACTTGTTGCGTTTCAATTGAGCTCAAGTCTTGGCTTGTGTGTGTGCGTATTGCTGGGATTTGTGTGTGTTGCTTCCCTCCCTTACTCTAAGTGCTTTCACATTGATAATTGTTGTATGGGCGAGAGACTCCAAGTTGTGGAGATTCCTCGCAACCGGGATATAGTGAAAGGAAGAAGATCACCGTGGTATTCAAGTTGATCATTGGATCACTTGAAAGGGGTTGAGTGCAACCCTCGTCCATTGGGACGCCACAACGTGGAGGTATACAAGTGTTGGACTTGTCGAACCATGGGATAACTCGTGTGTCTCTTATGATTGCCTTTTGTGTGATTGTTGTGATTCTCAAGAGCTCGCTTTATAGTCACTTGGCACTATCTCTCTAACGCTTAACCAAGTTTTGTGGCTTTAAGTTTCAAGTTTTTTTACAGGATCACCTATTCACCCCCGCTCTAGGTGCTTTCAATTGGTATCGGAGCCGTTCTCTTCAAGAAAGGGACTAATCGCCCAAAGGGATGGATCCTAAGGGAAAGGGGATGGTGATCAACGATAAGGAGAAGGAGTCCTTCCTCAATGAGCCAAAAGATGACAAGCCCACTGAATCGGGCTCAAGTCACAAGAAGAAGGACGGGAAGAAGAAGAGACGCATTAAAAGATAGTCTACTACGTCAGTGACGAGTCCTCTTCTTCCCAAAGAGACGACGACTACGACGAGAAAAAGAAAACGGTCAACTCAAATTTTTCTTTTGATTATTCTCGTATTTCGCATAATTCGGATGCTCATTTGCTTTCCATTCCTCTTGGTAAACCTCCTCACTTTGATGGAGAGGACTACGGATTTTGGAGTCACAAAATGCGTAGCCACTTGTTCTCTCTTCATCCAAGTATATGGGAGATACTAGAGAATGGAATGCAATTTGATAGTACGAATAATCCCATGTTTATCAATGAACAAACTCACAAAAATGCACAAGCTACCACTGTTCTTTTAGCATCCTTATGCAGGGAATAGTATCATAAAGTGAGCGGCTTGGATAATGCCAAGCAGATTTGGGACACCCTCAAGATCTCGCATGAGGGGAACGACGTCACTATGATCACCAAGATGGAGTTGGTGGAGGGCGAACTGGGAAGGTTCGCAATGATCAGGGGGAGGAGCCAACCCAAACGTACAACAGGCTCAAGACCCTGGTCAACAAAATAAGGAGCTATGGAAGCACGAGATGGACAGACCACGACATCATCCGGCTTATGTTAAGGTCCTTCACTGTCCTTGATCCTCATCTTGTAAACTCTATTCGTGAAAATCCTAGGTATACCAAGATGACGCCCGAGGAAATACTTGAAAAGTTTGTAAGCGGGCGAATGATGATCAAGGAGGCAAGATATGTTGATGAGGCGCTAAATGGCCCAATGCCGATCCACGAGCCTCAAACCGTTGCTCTCAAAGCAACAAGTAGCAGGGAGGCGCTACCTAGCAAGGTGGCGCAAGTTGAGGCGGTCGGGCTTAACGAAGAAGAAATGGCCCTCATCATCAAACGTTTCAAGACGGCGCTTAAAGGAAGAAAGGAGCATCCAAACAAGATCAAAACAAAGGGAAAACGCTCCAGCTTTAAATGTGGTAAGTATGGTCATTTTATAGCAAATTGTCTCGACAATACTAATGACCAGGAACAAGAGAAAGGCGGGAAGAGGGAAAAGAAGAAGGCCTACAAGAAGGCGAAGGGCGAGGCACACCTCGGCAAAGAGTGGGACTCATATTGTTCATCGTCCGACTCCGACGACGAAGGACTCGCCGCCTCTGCCTTCAACAAGTCGTCGCTCTTCCCCAACGAGCGCCACACTTGCCTAATGGCAAAGGAGAAGGTAAACGCTCGTGACACTCACTAGTACTCTACTTCTAGTGATGAGTACTCTAGTGATGATGAAGTAGACTACACTAGCTTGTTCAAAGGATTAGATAGAGCTAAGGTAGAAAAGATTAATGAGCTAATTGATGCATTGAATGAAAAAGATAGACTTTTAGAACAGCAAGAGGATCTTTTATATGAAGAGCATGATAAATTTGTAAGTGTGCAAAAGTCTCTTGCTTTAGAAGTTAAAAGGAATGAAATGCTTTCTTGTGAATTATCTACTTGTCATGAGACTATGGCTAGCTTAAGAAGTATTAATGATGATTTAAATGCTAAGCTAGAAGTAGCAAACAAATCTAGTTCTTGTGTTGAGCATGTTGTGATTTGCACTAGGTGTAAGGATTTTAATGTTGATGCTTGTAGTGAACATTTAATTTCCATTACTAGATTAAATGATGAAGTGGCTAGTCTTAATGCCCAACTTAAGACTAGCAAAAATGATTTTGATAAACTAAAATTTGCAAGGGATGCCTACACTGTTGGTAGACATCCCTCAATCAAGGATGGGCTTGGCTTTCGAAGGGAAGCCAAGAACTTAACAAGTCAAAAGGCTCCCATTCCCAACAAGGAGAAAGGGAAGGCCCCTATAGCTAGTAGGAGTCAAAAGAATCATGCTTTCATGTATCATGATAGAAAATATGCTAGGAATTTTCATTATAGTAGGAGTTATAATGCTTTTGACTCACATGCCATGATTGCTTCAAGTTCAAACTTTAATGGTAGATCTAGGAGGAATTTTGTGTCTCATGCTCCTAGGAAAGTGTATAATGGATCTACCACTGTCTTTCATGCTTGCAATGCTAAATTTGTTCTTTCATGTAAAAATAAAAAGGTGATTGCTAAAAAGGTGGGAGCCAAATGCAAGGGAGACAAGACTTGCATTTGGGTCCCTAAGGCCATTATAACTAACCTTGTAGGACCCAACAAGAGTTGAGTACCTAAAACCCAAGCTTAATTTGCCTTGCAGGTTTATGCATCCAGGGGCTCAAGCTGGATTATCGACAGCGGATGCACAAACCACATGACGGGGGAGAAGAAAATGTTCACCTCCTACGTCAAGAACAAAGATTCCCAAGACTCAATCATATTCGGTGACGGGAATCAAGGCAAGGTTAAAGGACTAGGAAGATAGCTATTTCATCCGAGCATTCCATTTCTAATGTGTTTTTAGTAGAATCACTCGGGTATAACTTGTTGTCCGTTAGTCAATTATGTAATATGGGTTACAATTGCTTATTTACAAATGTAGATGTGTCTGTCTTTAGAAGGAGTGATGGTTCATTAGCCTTTAAGGGTGTACTAGACGGCAAACTCTATTTAGTTGATTTTTCGAAGGAGGAGGCCGGTCTAGATGCATGCTTAATTGCTAAGACTAGCATGGGCTGGCTGTGGCATCGCCGTCTAGCACATGTTGGGATGAAGAACCTTCACAAACTTCTAAAGGGAGAACATGTGTTAGGTCTAACAAATGTGTATTTTGAAAAAGATAGACCTTGTGCAACTTGTCAAGCAGGTAAACAGGTAGGAAGCGCTCATCACAACAAGAATGTGATGACTACATCAAGACCTCTGGAGCTACTGCATATGGACCTCTTCGGACCCGTCGCCTACCTTAGCATCGGGGGAAGTAAGTATGGTCTTGTTGTTGTTGATGATTTTTCCCGCTTCACTTGGGTATTCTTTTTGCAGGATAAATCAGAAACCCAAGGGACCCTCAAGCGCTTTCTAAGGCGAGCTCAAAACGAATTTGAGCTCAAGGTGAAAAAGATTAGAAGCGACAACGGGTCCGAGTTCAAGAACCTGCAAGTGGAGGAGTTTCTTGAGGAGGAAGGAATCAAGCACGAGTTCTCCGCTCCCTACACACCACAGCAAAACGGTGTGGTAGAGAGGAAGAACAAGACACTTATAGACATGGCAAGGACGATGCTTGGAGAATTCAAGACACCCGAGCGGTTTTGGTCGGAAGCTGTGAACACAGCTTGCCACGCCATAAACCGGGTCTACCTTCATCGCCTCCTCAAGAAGACGTCATACGAGCTTCTAACCGGTAACAAACCCAACGTTTCATATTTTCGTGTATTTGGGAGTAAATGTTATATTCTAGTGAAGAAAGGTAGGAATTCAAATTTTGCTCCCAAAGCTGTAGAAGGGTTTTTGTTAGGTTATGACTCAAATACAAAGGCGTATTGTAACACCCACTTTGTAATTTGCTAGAAATAATACCAATAGAGAAACAATTTCTCCTTATGTGGGTTTAACCTTTATGCATCATCCCAAGTGAACACCATATTCAAAAGCAAATAATTAATAAAAGAATATATGCCATTAAAATTGTGCATCATGCTGGCATTTATTGGTTTGTGCATTTGTACACATTGGTAATGATGATAAGAATACATAAAAGAAGAGAATTAGTTCCAACCCTATTTGCACTCTAGACTTTAGAAAAGAGGAAAGAAATGAAGATTTTATATAATACAAAATAAAATCATATTTAAATAACTTCACCATAGTTGGTATGATCAAAATAAGTGATTAGCCTGTGTACAAATGTACTCCAAAGTTTGAATTTAAAGTGAAGTTTGAATTTGTAGAGAAGGAGAAGATAAAAGAAAAGAAGGTAAAGAAAGAAAAAATTAAAAGAAAAAGAATAAAACCCCCTTGGGCCGCATTACCACATTCCGGCCCGACTTCCCCCCCCCCACGCGCTCGGCCCATTCCCAGGCTTTCCACCCGCGCGGCCCAAACACCAGCAGACTGCCGTGCCCCTGCGCTGAACGGTGGGGCCCACTGGCATCCACTCACCGCGCGCACGCTCTCCGCTGGCTACCAGCCGGGGCCCGCTTGTCAGTCTTTAGCACGCGCTCAGCTTCTCGCTGACTTGTGGCCCTCGCACGTCAGCGCCTTTCCCCTCCCTTGCGCTGCTCGTAACAGAATCACCGTGGTGGGTGCGGAGCTCTCGCCGGGGAAAGCGGGCACGGCGTTGCGGACCGGCTCTGTGCGCAGGGCTATAAGGGATCAGGCGCCGCTCCCTCTCTCGTTTACCCAACCTCCGAAAGCACCAGCAAGCCACCTTGAAGCAAGGGCTTCGTCGTCTTGAATCGCGATTGGGGCAAGCTTTGGGCCGCCGCCGTCGACCGGCTGGTTCCCCAGCGTTTAGGCCTCGGTCTAGGTGCTGGAGCTTCTTCTGGTCGAGCGGGTTACGACCGGGACTTCGCCTCGGCGGATTGCGCGGCGGTCGACCTCGAATTGCTTGTCGGAGCTGCTCGGACCGCCGTGGGCCGCGCGTTCTCGTCCCTGGAGTCTCTGCACCGGCACCGCGGGTGAATTTCCCCCCATAAGGTTCGCCTTGCCCCCGCCAATGTACAGCGTCATTTTATTCCGAGATTAACGCGTTCGCGATGGGATTTAGCCCGACTCCGGCGATGCTCCGCCGCAGCCTGGTGGGCGGCGCCGCCGTTGCTGTACGGTGTTTGGGAGGGAGAGCGCGTAGGTTAGCCCTGGCCGTTGATCTGTTGACGTGTGGTGGAGATCTGCCCATTCGCGAGGTGTTCTGGGCCGTGGATGATCCGATGGGCGGCTGTGATTTCGGGCGCTTAACGATTCGCGGGGGCGAATTCGAACCGTCCGATCTGATCGGGCGGACTAGAACGACTCTGGGGTAATAAAATCCACGCCGTTGATCATTGATCGAATGGCTATGGTGTCGTACCGTTTCATCTTATGTAGGATCTAATCCGGGCCATCCGTGTTTGATCTGGCGGCCCACAACATCGGATACCCCTTCGCGGCGCGCGTTTTGTAAAAGAGACCCTGGGAAATGGGGAAATCAACCCGCAGTACTACCAATAGTGTTCTGAGCCTTGAATTAACTTGCACCGTAGCCCCTGACTTCCCTGGTAATTGAGGCCCAGTCCAGAACATTATAAAACCAGGGAAAATAATTTATAAGTGGATTTTTAATAGGAAAATAATTGCTAGAACTTCAATAATTCATAGAAAATGCATATGAACTCCAAATTACTCCATTCCAGTTTCTAAAATTTTGTAATTTTATTCTCTAACACCTGAAGTCTCTGTTTTGTCATGAAAACAATATTAAAATTTAGTTCTCACTCAATCCTATTTTAAGCACATAAAACCTTTGAAAATCCATAACTTAAAATCTATAACTCGAAAAATTATGATTCCTGTTCCTAGGATTTTATTTTAATGTGTAGAATATTATTGTGTGTTTTGTTTACATGTTTGGTGTGATGTTAATTTTCCTATATACTATGCTTGTTTGTATTGTGGTGAGTAGAAGAGCACGTGACCGAGGATCCTGGTGAGCAGCAGGTTGAAGTAGCCGAGCAGGAGCTCATTGAAGGCAAGTTGTGCCCTTGACCACTTTTTACCCAATAATGTTCTTTAATATCATTTATCCATGCATAGGTTAATTTTGATGGAACCCGATAGGTCACCCTAGATTGTTTATCTCATTACCTTGTTTACCCCTGATTCACTTGGGTAGTTTGCTATTGCTTTACCTGGTTTTGGGATAATCATTTATTACCTCTATGTTCCAATTCTTTTGTTATTCTATTTATGTTCATGTCAAGTTCATTAATGTTAATTGGAACATAGAGCTTAACTTGAGAAACATGTGCCACCACAAGGGTTTAATGGGACGCCCTTGGCTGACTAATTAGGAAAGCTAGTGGAAGACTACCTTACCCGAAAGGGGCAAGGGCAGTAGGGGAGTTGCATGCAAGGAGGTTCTCGGGTTGATTTAGCTGCGATGGCGGTCAGACGGGGGATTCTTGCAAGTGCTCTTCCCATAAACTGTAGCGGGTTTTCGGAAGCTAGTGGAACTTTGTAAAGGCCTCGTAGTGTTGCCCTGCCGCGCTTCCTAGGTAGAGGCGTATGGGAGTCGCGACCCCTTGGCAGATGGGTAACATGACTTGTGGGTAAAGGGCACAACCTCTGCAGAGTGTAAAACTGGTATACTAGCCGAGCTCACGGTCATGAGCAGCTCAGGACTCTCTGATGTTTAAATTATGGAACTTAAATTCAATTTTGTCATTTGCATTGCATGGGTTTATTATTAATTTGTTCTATTACTTTACTTAAGGTTTGGTATTTACTTACACTTAGTAATTGCTAATAAAACTTTGACCAACTACTTAAAAGCAATGCTCAGCTTTAACCCCTGTCATTGATTAGCCTTACACATCACATGAATTCCCACCTTTGTGAGTTCATGTCCACTGGTTCCCCACAACTTGTTGAGCTATGATCATGTGTGAGCTCACCCTTGCTGTCTCACACCCCCCACAGGAGAAGAACAGGTGGTTCAGGAGGAGCCACAAGGCGAGGAGTATGATCTGATCTAGGTGGCGTTTCTCAGTTGACATTGGCGCCGACGATCCTTAGTTCGTTTTCTATTTATTCTTTTATTTTGTAATAAGACTTCCGCTATGTAATAAATACTCTGATGTTTTGTGACATTTATCTCTACACTCTGTTATTATATGTGTTGTCTTCTTGGTGCATGTATGAGATGCACCTGGCTTTGTTCCTTAAAGCCGGGTGTGACACGTATAGAGTCTTCGACAAATCATCGGGTTTGGTTGAAGTCTCTAGCGACGTTGTATTTGATGAGACTAATGGCTCTCCACGAGAGCAAGTTGATCTTGATGATGTAGATGAGGATGATGTTCCAACGGACGCAATTCGTACCATGGCAATTGGAGACGTGCGACCACAGGAACACAAGGAGCAAGATCAACCTTCTTCCTCAACGACGGTGCACCCCCCAACTCAAGATGACGAACAGGTCCCTCAAGAAGAGGCGTGTGATCAAGGGGGAGCACAGGATGTCAAAGATGAGGAGGAAGAAGTACCACAGGCCCCTCCAACTCAAGTTCGAGCGATGATTCAAAGGAATCATCCCGTCGACCAGATTTTGGGTGACATTAGCAAGGGAGTAACCACTTGCTCTAGATTAGCTAATTTTTGTGAGCATTACTCTTTTGTCTCTTCTATTGAGCCTTTCAGGGTAGAAGAGGCCTTGGTAGATCCGGACTGGGTGTTGGCCATGCAGGAAGAGCTCAACAACTTCAAGCGAAGTGAAGTTTGGACACTACCGCGTCCCAAGCAAAATGTTGTGAGAACCAAGTGGGTGTTCCGCAACAAATAGGACGAGCACGGGGTGGTGACAAGGAACAAGGCTCGACTTGTGGCAAAAGGTTATGCCCAAGTCACAGGTTTGGACTTTGAGGAGACTTTTGCTCCTGTGGCTAGGCTAGAGTCGATTCATATTTTGTTAGCCTATGCCGCTCACCATTCTTTCAGGTTGTTCCAAATGGACGTGAAGAGCACTTTCCTCAACGGGCCAATCAAGGAGAGGTATACGTGGAGCAACCCCCTGGCTTTGAGGATGAACGGTACCCCGACCACGTGTGTAAGCTCTCTAAGGCGCTCTATGGACTTAAGCAAGCTCCAAGAGCATGGTATGAATGCCTTAGAGATTTTCTAATTGCTAATGCTTTCAAGGTTGGGAAAGCCGATCCAACTCTTTTTACTAAGACTTGTGATGGTGATCTATTTGTGTGCCAAATTTATGTCGATGACATAATATTTGGTTCTACTAACCAAAAGTCTTGTGAAGAGTTTAGCAGGGTGATGACTCAGAAATTCGAGATGTCGATGATGGGCGAGTTGAACTACTTCCTTGGGTTCCAAGTGAAGCAACTCAAGGACGGCACCTTCATCTCTCAAACAAAGTACACGCAAGACTTGCTCAAGCGGTTTGGGATGAAGGACGCCAAGCCCGCGAAGACTCTAATGGGAACCGATGGACATGTCGACCTCAACAAAGGAGGTAAGTCCGTTGATCAAAAGGCATACCGATCTATGATAGGGTCTTTACTTTATTTATGTGCTAGTAGACCGGATATTATGCTTAGCGTATGCATGTGTGCTAGATTTCAATCCGACCCAAGGGAGTGTCACCTTGTGGCCGTTAAGCGAATTCTTAGATATTTAGTTGCTACGCCTTGCTTCGGGATCTGGTATCCAAAGGGGTCTACCTTTGACTTAATTGGATATTCAGACTCCGATTATGCTGTATGTAAGGTCGATAGGAAGAGTACATCAGGGACGTGCCAATTCCTAGGAAGGTCCCTGGTGTCGTGGAGTTCTAAGAAACAAACCTCCATTGCCCTATCCACGCTGAGGCCGAGTACGTTGCCGCAGGACAGTGTTGCGCGCAACTACTTTGGATGAGGCAAACCCTCCAGGACTTTGGCTACAATCTGAGCAAAGTCCCACTCCTATGTGACAATGAGAGTGCTATCTGCATGGCAGACAATCCTGTTGAACACAGCCGCACAAAGCACATAGACATCCGGCATCACTTTTTGAGAGACCACCAGCAAAAGGGGGATATCGAAGTGTTTTATGTTAGCACCGAGAACCAGCTAGCCGATATCTTTACCAAGCCTCTAGATGAGAAGACCTTTTGCAGGCTGCGTAGTGAGCTAAATGTCTTAGATTCGCGTAACTTGGATTGATATAGAGCATACATGTGTTTTATGCCTTTGATCATGTTCCTTTATGCATTTTATTGATTATTTATGGTGCTCAAGTTGTGCAAGGTGTTAGAAATATGCCCTAGAGATAATCATAGAGATGAGCATATTTCTTTGTATCCATGATATATATATTGCTTAATTGAATATCCATGGAAGGCACCTTGTATTGATTAGCAATTATGTGAATTGTTTGTGAGATTCTTTACTTATATGGTTATTCTAAATGATGTCCCTAGTAAGAGTCGATGACTAGCACATGTATTAGTTGATGACTACATTTCACAAGTCATGAACATGGAGATGTTAAATTAATAATGTGGGCGCATGTATGACATGAGGCTGGACCGACCCAACGTGAGATATTGTAATATAGTTCTCTTCTTGCAACATGAATACTGTATCCTTAGACTTGAGATTGTCGCATGTTCTCAAGATGTGAATTGACTTACTTAGGGACTATCAAACGCTATCCCGTAACTGGGTAGTTATAAAGGTAGTTTTGGGTTTGTCAGGAAGCATGCTATGAGGCATGGTCAGTCAAGATGGAATTTGTCCCTCTCTTTGTGAGAGAGATATCTCTGGGCCCCTCGAGCGATTGGATCAAGAAATGCATGGCCGTGCTAGGGTTAAGAGTTAACCATTGAAAGGATTCCAATTCACAGTATCGAGAAAGAGAGGTCAGCTTAGAGCCAGACCAAATATCGTGAGACAAAGGGAACAACATGTACTTAATGTCGCAATGGTTCGTCTGATATGATCTTTACGTACACATAGGAGTTGACATGTCTTGCTAGAGGCCGCTGTCAATTATTGGGCCAAGTAAGAGTACTCGGGCTATGTCTATTTGTACGTGAACCTATAGGGTCACACACTTAAGGGGAAGGAAGCCTAATTCGGATTAGATCCGAAATTAGACTGGGCATTAGGGTTAATGATGGGCCTCGGCATCAGAAGCCCACCATAACGCCTATATAATGAGGGGCGGGGGCGCGGTTAAGAGATAACCTAATTCGCCACCTGCAAATCAGCAGCCGCCGCTCGCCTCTCGCCCTCGCCAAGCCGCCGTCGCGAACCTAGCAGTTCGGTACGCGGCGCTTCCTCCCTGTACGTGTGGATACCTCGGAGGTGCTGCATCTGGAGCACTTGGACGAACCGTGCGAGGACGTGAAGGACGTCGGCGGCTGCTGTAATACTCAAAAGTGTAATAGAAGAGGATAGAGATAATCTCAATAGTTTGTGGTCTCTACTATTCATTACATGTGATCAACACTAGTTAAAAGAGGATAATTAGAACCAAGAGCACATAAATAACCTGTGCATCATGCTGGACTTTATTTGGTGTGCATTTTGTGACAATAAAAATAAATAAATAATAACATGAAAACATAATAATGAGAAGAGAATTGGATTTAATCCCAAAAGTGCAAATTGGGGAAGATTGGAAATAATAAATACTATACAAGACAAAATATATGGATCAATAAAAGACTACAGTACTAGCATGTTTATTTTGTATATTTAACTTATGTACAAAGTTCACATTCATATTTGAATTCAATTGGAAATTTAAAAATAAAGGAAAAATAGACACATAAAAGAAAAGAGAAAGGAAAATGAATAAATAAAAAGAAAAAGATAAAAGCCTCTGCGGGCCAAATTCCATCCTGGAGGCCCATTTTTACCGCACTCCATGCACATTGCGCAGTCCACTTCCGCGCTCACTGCAGATGGGGCCGCGCTTCATCCACCCCTCTAGCGTGTGCCTGCCATACACTGACGGGTCGGTCCCGCATGTCAGCTCTATCCCTTCCTCTTTCTTCGCCGCGTCCGCGTGATTTGGGCAAGCTCAAGACCCCACGCGTGGCGACAACAGAAGCAGCCGAGATCCTCGCCAGTGGCAGCCCACCTCCCTCCGCGTGGAGCCCCCTCTCTATCAGCCATCTCCTCCCTCACGGTTCCCTGCAGGCCGGGCCTCTTTTTTTTCCTCTCGGCCCTCGATGCCGTTTCCCAGCCATGGCGGGAGCCTGGGCGTCCCGTGGTGGCCCTCCGCACTGCGATTCAAGGTATTAAGCCCCCATGTTGTTCTTGCTCTTCCAGCCCGCAACGACTCCCGTGATCCGTTCGTGGAGCAATTTTCGCTCGACCGTGAATCCGGGGGGATCGGTTGCGAGTCGTGGGCTTCGGTCGCACGTATATCTACCTACTGCTCCTATCCCTATTACGCTCGACACCGTGCCATACAACTAGGACGCCAACTCCTTAGACAAGTGATTGCCGCCGTCATTGCCCTATTTCCTCCATCGCCCGACGCCGGTGGATGACTCTCGACGTCTTGTAGGACACGGGGATTGCCCACCGGCGACGACTCCACCGCGTGGCATCCGTTCCTACCGAGGGCTGGCGCCTCCACGACTTCGGGACTGGTATGCTCCACTCCCTACGCACTGTCCCTACGATTAATTAGACCAATCGTGGTTAAGCAATGGCATTTTGGGCGTCCGTGATTGCCCACCTCGGTGCACGGCCGGTGTGTCCGCGCATTCTCGCAGCTTGATGATCTGGCGCCATAATTAGTTGTGAGATTACCTTCACCGGTTTCGCACCTTCTCCACTACGTTGTGACCCATTTAATTTCGGAATGGGTCATCGAGTCCCCTGCGGCCGAACTCCGGCGTCGCGTCGCCGTGGATGATGCGCACTGCCGAGCTTGGGGATGTGGTGTTTGGTGACGGGGAAGACTCCCATGAGCCGTTGATCGACTAGCTAACGACCAGGATTGGGCGTAGGACGGTGATCGTTGGATACAGATCGTGTGGTTATATGTAGATCTTGCTCCATTGAACCACAACTGTTGATCCCTGATCTGTGGTTCACAATGCGTACCGGTTCACGGATAGGGAACTCTAATCTGGGTCGTTGACAACATATCCGACGGCTATAGTGCACCGTATCCTTTGAGTCGTCCCGATTTACAAAAGAGACCCTGCATTTTAGATGAATTAACCCGCAGTCCACCCTGTACAGCACTCTGAGTCTTAGGATGAATTACTCCGAGGTCCCTGTGTTTTCCAGGAATGGACGCCTAGTCCAGGAATCAATAAAATCAGAGAAAATCCATTCTAAATTCATTTTTAATACAAAAATAATGGTAGGAACTTGTAAAATTCATATAAAATTCATATGAACTCCAATTTGGACCATTCCAGTTCCTATAATTTTGTAATAGTATTCTCTATTAAATAGTACCACTGTTTTTACATGAAATACACATTTAAATTTATTTTCCGCTTAATCCTATATTAAATGCATAAAACCTTAGAAAATCCATAACTTAAAATCCATACCTCCAAATTTAATGATTCCAGTTCCTGTGATCATATTTTAATGTCTAGTTTATTACTGTATATTCTATTTGCATGTTTGATGTGATGTTAATTTATGCTATACTATGTATGTATTGTGTTGATGCGAGTAGACGAGCAAGCCACTGTGGAATCTGAGGTTCAACAAGTAGAAGTAGCTGAGCAGGAGCTCGTTGAAGGCAAGTTGTGCCCTTGATCACTTCTTTTACCCATTCATGTTCTTATTATTCATAATGATCTGCATAGGTTAATTTTGATGGGACCCAATAGGATACCCTAGATTTGACTATCTTTATACCTTGGTTCACCACTGGTTTTTCTACTAAATTTTTGGGTAGTACATGCTATTGCTTTATGTGGCTTTGGGTATAGAGATATTCATCACTCATTTTATACTTGTTATTATCTGTTCATTATTTCTATTCATGATAAGATCATTATGTTAATGGGAACATGGAGAACCACCCGGGAAAACAGTGCTACCACAAGGGTTTAATGGGACGCCCTTGGCTGATTAACTAGGAAAGCTAGTGGAGGGCTACCTTACCCGAAAGGGGCAAGGGCAGTAAGGGAGTGGTCAGTGTAGGGAGGTCCTTGGGTTGATTTTGCTGCGATGGCGGTCAGACAAGAACCCTGCACTGGAGCTTCCTATAAACTGTAGCGGGTAGTCTGAAGCTAGTGGAACTTTGTAAAGGCCTCGTAGTGGTACCCTGCCTCGCTTCCTAGGTAGAGGTGTATGGAGTCTGATCAACTCCGTGGCAAATGGGTAACACGTCTTGTGGGTAAAGATGTGCAACCTCTGCAGAGTGTAAAACTGGTATACTAGCCGTGCTCACGGTCATGAGCGGCTCGGACACTCACATGATTAATTTATGGAACTTAAACTTAAATTGTCATCTCATTGCATTTGGGATTATTTTATTATTACTTTTATTTATTATTCTATGGATTGGTGTTCACTTACACTTAGTAATTGCTAATAAAATTTTGACCAACTTATAAAAGCAATGCTCAGCTTCAGCCTTTATTTCATTGATCAGCCTTACACTACATGAACTCCCACCTTTGGTGAGTTCGTGCCACATTATTCCCCACGACTTGTTGAGCTATGAACGTATGTGAGCTCACTCTTGCTGTCTCACACCCCCCCACAGGAGAAGAACAGGTGGTCGAAGAGGAGCCGCCTAACACTGAGGAGTTCGATCTGATCTAGGTGGCGTTTCTCAGTTGACATTAGCACCGTCGATCCTTAGTTCGTTTTATATTTACTATTTTATTTTGTAATAAGTCTTCCGCTATGTAATAAATACTCTGATGTTTTATGACATTTATCTCTATACACTCTGTTATTATATATGTTTCTTCTTTGGCGCATGTATGAGATGCACCCGGCTTTGTTCCTTTAAAACCGGGCGTTACAGCTGCACGGCACTGCTCGACGCGTTCGTCTACATCGAGACGTCTTCCGCTGCTCTGCGCGTCTAGTGGTAATTCCATGACCTATAACCGCAGTAGTTCTTGGTATTATGGGGATGAAAATTTTGTTTTGCGCTAGCGTAGCCTCCCCGTAATCCTACACAAGGGATCCCCGGACCTCACAAGTCCATATGTGAATGATGCACATACTTAGGGGGAGAAATGCTACAACTTGACCCTTTGAGACTAACCATTTGCTTGAGTTTTCTTAATTTAGTCTCAAAGGTTGATTGAAAGGGAAAAGGTGAACTTGGACCATGCAAGACTTCCACTGCACTACGATGAAAGGGTAATTTACTCCAAGTTCATCTCCGTGCTCTTATTGCCTTTTTACTCTTAGTTGAAGATTTTGGTGAGGCAATGGGGTTAAAGGGCCAATAATGATCTCGTTTTGGTGCTTAATGCCAAAGGGGGAGAAATTAAGGCCAAAAGCAAGAAATGGGTCAGCTACCACTTGAGAATTTTGAAAATAGTAGAGTTAGAGCTTTTGTTTTGTCAAAATACTCTTATTGTCTCTTATTGTCAAAAGTTGGTCTCTTGTGGGGAGAATGTTTGATTATGGGAAAAGGGGGAGTTTTTGAATCCTTGATCAATTTCTCTTGGAATACCTCTCTCTATGCCTCAACAAGTGAATTTGACTTAGAGATAGGAAATTGAGTTTGATTTGCAAAAACAAACCAAGTGGTGGCAAAGAATGATCCAAATATGCCAAATTTGAATCGAAAACAATTTTTTGTTTTCATTTGCATTGATGTTGCACTTCTTCTAGTTGCTTTTTGTTGTGTTGGCATAAATCACCAAAAAGGGGGAGATTGAAAGGGAAATGTGCCCTTGGGCCATTTCTACAAGATTTTGGTGATTAAGTGCTCAACACAAATGCTTTGAGTGATATTTGTGCCAAAGTCTCAAGAAGTGCAAATCAAGATTAAAGGTATGTTTCTAGACTTAGTACATTGTTTTGAAGACTAATGTATTATGTCTAAGTGCTAGAAACAGGAGAAATCGCTTTGGAGAAGAGTTGACTATGTCAGCCAAAAGGCTGCTCGGTCTGGGTGCATCGGACTGTCCGGTGGTGCACCAGACATTGTCCGGTGTGCCAAGACCAGCCCCGATGGACAACCTACTCTCGGGTCTCGACGACGTCGTACGGCTATAAATCATCGGACTGTCCGGTGGTTCACCGGACTGTCCGGTGAGTCGTCTGCGGCGAAGTCGCCGCTCTCGGGAAACAGTCAACAGTGCACGGCTAAAATTCACCGGATTGTCCGGTGGTGCACCGGACTGTCCGGTGAGCCAACGGTCGACTGCGCCAACGGCCGACCGCGCAATCTGCGCGTTACGCGTGGCCGAGCCAACGGTCAGATGGGGGCACCAGACTGTCCGGTGTGCACCGGACAGTGTCCAGTGCGCCAACGGCTCCAAATCTTCAACGGTCGGCTGCGCCAATTTAGGAAAGAAATCTGCACCGGGCAGTGAACAGTGGATGTCCGGTGGTGCACCGGACTGTCCGGTGCGCCACCCGACAGAAGGCAAGAATTGCCTTCCTGGATTGCTTCCAACGGCTCCTAGCTGCCTTAGGGCTATAAAAGGGACCCCTAGGCGCATGGAGGAGAACACCAAGCATACTCTAAACATTCGAAGACTCCTGCACTCCATCTTCACACATTCGATTGACATTCTTAGTGATTTGAGCTCCATTCTAGTGGTGAACTTGTTGCGTTTCAATTGAGCTCAAGTCTTGCCTTGTGTGTGTGCGTATTGCTGGGATTTGTGTGTGTTGCTTCCCTCCCTTACTCTAAGTGCTTTCACATTGATAATTGTTGTATGGGCGAGAGACTCCAAGTTGTGGAGATTCCTCGCAACCGGGATATAGTGAAAGGAAGAAGATCACCGTGGTATTCAAGTTGATCATTGGATCACTTGAAAGGGGTTGAGTGCAACCCTCGTCCATTGGGACGCCACAACGTGGAGGTAGACAAGTGTTGGACTTGTCGAACCACGGGATAACTCGTGTGTCTCTTGTGATTGCCTTTTGTGTGATTGTTGTGATTCTCAAGAGCTCGCTTTATAGTCACTTGGCATTATCTCTCTAACGCTTAACCAAGTTTTGTGGCTTTAAGTTTCAAGTTTTTTACAGGATCACCTATTCATCCCTGCTCTAGGTGCTTTCAATTGGTATCGGAGCCGTTCTCTTCAAGAAAGGGACTAATCGCCCAAAGGGATGGATCCTAAGGGAAAGGGGATGGTGATCAACGACAAGGAGAAGGAGTCCTTCCTCAATGAGCCAAAAGATGACAAGCCCACTGACTCGGGCTCAAGTCACAAGAAGAAGGACGGGAAGAAGAAGAGACGCATTAAGAAGATAGTCTACTACGACAGTGACGAGTCCTCTTCTTCCCAAAGAGACGACGACTACGACGAGAAAAAGAAAACGGTCAACTCAAACTTTTCTTTTGATTATTCTCGTATTCCGCATAATTCGGATGCTCATTTGCTTTCCATTCCTCTTGGTAAACCTCCTCACTTTGATGGAGAGGACTACGGATTTTGGAGTCACAAAATGCGTAGCCACTTGTTCTCTCTTCATCCAAGTATATGGGAGATAGTAGAGAATGGAATGCAATTTGATAGTACGTATCACTTGAAAGGGGTTGAGTGCAACCCTCGTCCATTGGGACGCCACAACGTGGAGGTAGACAAGTGTTGGACTTGTCGAACCACGGGATAACTCGCGTGTCTCTTGTGATTGCCTTTTGTGTGATTGTTGTGATTCTCAAGAGTTCGCTTTATAGTCACTTGGCATTATCTCTCTAACGCTTAACCAAGTTTTGTGGCTTTAAGTTTCACGTTTTTTACAGGATCACCTATTCACCCCCCTCTAGGTGCTTTCACCTAACAATTTTATACCCTGCCCAATCAGCATCGGAATATCCTAATAAATCAAACGAGGATCCCTTGGGGTACCAAAGACCAAACTTAGGTGTATGAACTAAATATCTCAAGATTCTCTTCACGGCCCTAAGGTGAACTTCCTTAGGATCGGCTTGGAATCTTGCACACATGCATACGGAAAGCATAATATCCGGTCGAGATGCGCATAAATAGAGTAAAGATCTGTAGCACCCAAAATTCTGGATTTGGAATTGGTAGAAGAAATCTGAGCAAAGTACCCTTGATAAATAATTAGACTTTATAATTCCCCTTTTAAAGGTAAATGATCATAATAAGATAAACGATAGTTAAGATAAATCATAATAAAGATTAGTCCTTAAAATAAAATCCTCCGATGGGTGCGATGTATGTTAAGGAATATTTAATTGAATAAATAAAACAATAAATAAATAGTTAAATAAAGTTGCATCATGTTGGATATCTTGATGGTAATTTTGACCCTAAGTTGAAATTAACTCACAAGTGTATCACACATTTAAAAAATAATATAAGAAATGTTATATGATTCAATGTTGCAACATTTTCCTGAATAAATTAATAAGGCAATATATTTAAAATAATTGCATCCATGCTGTCATTTTTGATTGAACATTTGATCCCAAGTTTAAAATTCAAAACCAATTTGAACTAGAAATTGGAAATGAATTAAAGGAAAGAAAAAAAGGGAGAGAGAGAATGGAATCGTGGCTGGGCCATTTCCGCACCAGGGTGGCCCAACTCTCCACTCTACGCGGCCCAACCAGGGATATATACGCGCTAGCTAGTGGGCCCGCCTCGTCAACCCCTTGCTCAGCTCACATGTGACACAAACGTGTGGGACCAGAGCGTCAGCTCCTTCCTGTCCACCGCACCGGACCACGAAAAGCGCGGACACTTCACCGCCTGGATCGGTGTTCCGTTCCGATGGCTCCGGGGAAAACGTCCCTATATAAACCCGTTGTTGCCCCTATGGCCATTGCCTATCAACCTGTCAGCCGTACGACGGATTTCCCCTCTCCCCCATCCCATCCTTGCTGCACCTCGTGCCACCGTGCGGAACATTGAAACCGACTGAGACCCACCGTGGGGGAGATCGAGATTTCTAGGTGGATTTGACCATCCTGGGGTACCTGTGTGATTCGCGAGAGTTCCACGTGCATGTCGGGTTGTCTCTTTGGGCGGGAGCATCGATTCCTTGGGCGTCAATTTATCACTGGGGCGGTCTTCCTCTCGGTGCCGCCGTGTCGTGTGGGCAGCGTCCACCGTAGCACAAGCACTCGTAAGTCGACCACCATTAGATCCTCCTCGCTCTCCTCTCCATTTTGCATGGTGTCGTATGTGGGTTTGGGGCATTGGGGGCTGACCGACCGTGTCACCGGTGGGCGCGCCGCTGGGGTGTTTTCTCTATCGACGTGGCTGGGGTTGGGGGATGAAGAAGGGCACGTGGCCATTGATCCAAGATCGAACGGATCTCTGTTGTTGAACTGATGACCGTTGATTTCAGAACGAGCGATCCAGATTAGATTGCGTGCATACCCTTTGGTGATCAAATCCGTGCCGTTGGATTTTCTATGGATGGACCGGATGGGATGATCGGGTATTTTAATGAGGGCCATGGATCTCCAATCTGACGGCCATAATAACATACCGATTCGCGTCGAAAATAGATTTAATCTATGCCTTCCATCTCAGATCCGACGGCAGATATCCATCCATACCCCTTCGGCAGTGACAAAGTCTAAAAGAGACCCTTGGCTTATTCCAAATCAACCCGCCGTCCATATAGGGCTAAAGCTGTGTCTGGGAAATATTTTGAGTTAGCCTCTGCGTTTCTTTGTTTTTGACGCCCAGTCCAGAGAGCAATGGAAATAGAAAATTAATTATAGAAAATGATTTTTAATACAAAAATAATTTCAGAAACTTGTTTAATTCCTAGAAAATTCATATTAAGTCCAAATTAATCCATTCTAGTGAATTAATTTTGTATTAATATTGTCTACCAACTAGTAACACTGTTTAGCCATGAAACTTGAAATAAAATTATTCATTCGGATTAATCTATTCTAAGCACTAAATAATTTTGGAAATTCATAACTTAATAATCGTAGCTCCGAATTTAGTGGTTCTTGTTTCTACGATCTCGTAACGGCGCGTAGATTATTATTATGCAGTTTGATTTTATGTTTGGCGTAATGTTAATTTTTGCCTATGCCATGTCTGTTTGTATTGCTACGACTAGCAGCGAGGTTACGTGTCATCTGAAGATCCTCCTGGTACCTGGAATCTCGAGTCGCAGGCAAGTTGTGCCCTTGATCACTTCTTTTACCCACTCATGTTCTAATTAATCATAATGATCTGCATAGGTTATTTTTGATGGGACCTAATAGGTTACCCTAGTTTGTCTATATTTATGCCTTGTTTACCACTGAACTTCTGGGTAGTACTTGCTAGTGCTTTATGTGGATTTGGGCATTGAGATATTCATGATTATACTTTTATTATCAGTTATTATTCACTGTTCATGATAATATCATTATGTTAATTGGAACATGGAGAACCACCCGGGAAAACAGTGCTACCACAAGGGTTTAATGGGACGCCCTTGGCTAATTAACTAGGAAAGCTAGTGGATGACTACCTTACCCGAAAGGGGCAAGGGCAGTAGGGGAGTGGTCAGTGTAGGGAGGTCCTTGGTTGATTTTGCTGCAATGGCGGTCAGGCGAGGGATTTCTGCACTGGAGCTTCCTATAAACTGTAGCGGGTTTTCTGAAGCTAGTGGAACTTTGTAAAGGCCTCGTAGTGTTACCCTGCCTCGCCTCCTCGGTAGAGGTGTATGGGATTGGCCGTCTCTTGGCAGATGGGTAACATGACTTGTGGGTAAAGATGCACAACCTCTGCAGAGTGTAAAACTGGTATACTAGCCGTGCTCACGGTCATGAGCAGCTCGGACACTCACATGATTAATTTATGGAACTTAAATTCAATTTGTCATATGCATTGCATCGCAAGTGATGTTATTACTTTTGTTCACTATTTAATTGGGTTGGTACTTACTTATACTTAGTAATTGCTAATAAAATTTTGACCAACTTTAAAAGCAATGCTCAGCTCTAACCATCCTCTTTGGTAAGCCTTACACTTCACGTGAGCTCCCACCTTTGGCGAGTTCATGCACATTATTCCCCACAACTTATTGAGCTATGAACGTATGTGAGCTCACTCTTGCTGTCTCACACCCCCACAGGTCAAGAACAAGTACCACAGGATGAGGCGCATGAAGGATGCTGCGATGTGTTCGTGAGAGGTCTAGGCCGTCGTCTCCCAGTCAACTTTGGGTTGCTGGACCGTTGTCTCCTTATAATGTAATTATTTATTTACTTTGTATAGAACTCCTATTATATAGTAAAGATGTGACATTCGATCCTGTGCCATGATTCATCATATGTGTGAGACTTGGTCCCAGCACACCTGGTGATTATGTTCGCGCCCGGGTCTTGGTGCCCCGAAACCTGGGTGTGACAAGATCCTATCATCGACCAGTATACCTTTTGATCTACGGATTTACCTCTCGTGTCGAGGTCGAGATGCCCATTGGTTCCCATGGGTGTCTTGATGGGTTTGGCTTCCTTCATTCCAAACTTGGTAAGTATATCTTGAATGTACTTGGTTTGGCTGATGAAGGTGCCTTCTTGGAGTTGCTTGACTTGAAATCCTAGAAAATACTTCAACTCTCCCATCATAGATATCTCGAATTTTTGTACCATGATCCTACTAAACTCTTCACAAATAGATTTGTTAGTAGACCCAAATATGATATCATCAACATAAATTTGGCATACAAATAAATCATTTGCAATAGTTTTAGTAAAGAGAGTAGGATCGGCCTTGCCGACTTTGAAGCCATTAGTGATAAGGAAATCTCTTAGGCATTCATACCATGCTCTTGGGGCTTGCTTGAGCCCATAAAGCGCCTTAGAGAGTTTATAAACATGATTAGGGTACTCACTATCTTCAAAGCCGGGAGGTTGCTCAACATAGACCTCTTCCTTGATTGGTCCATTGAGGAAGGCACTCTTCACGTCCATTTGGTAAAGCTTAAAGCCATGGTAAGTAGCATAGGCAAGTAATATGTGAATTGACTCAAGCCTAGCTACGGGTGCATAGGTTTCACCAAAATCTAAACCTTCGACTTGTGAATATCCCTTGGCCACAAGTCGTGCCTTATTCCTTGTCACCACACCATGCTCATCTTGCTTGTTGCGGAAGACCCACTTGGTTCCTACAACATTTTGGTTAGGACGTGGAACTAAATGCCATACCTCATTCCTCGTGAAGTTGTTGAGCTCCTCTTGCATCGCCATCACCCAATCCGAATCTTGAAGTGCATCCTCTACCCTGTGTGGCTCAATAGAGGAAACAAAAGAGTAATGTTCACAAAAATGAGCAACACGAGATCGAGTGGTTACCCCCTTATGAATATCGTCGAGGATGGTGTTCACGGGGTGATCTCGTTGGATTGCTTGGTGGACTCTTGGGTGTGGCGGTCTTTGATTTTGTTCATCTTCCTTGTCTTGATCATTGGCATCTCCCCCTTCATCATTGCCCTCCTCTTGAGGTGGCTCATCTTTTTGATCTTCTCCTTCATCACCTTAAGCCTAATCCTCATCTTGAGTTGGTGGAGATGCTTGCATGGAGGAAGATGGTTGATCTTGTGTTTGTGGAGGCTCTTCGGATTCCTTAGGACACACATCCCCAATGGACATGTTCCTTAGCGCGACGCACGGAGCCTCTTCATCATCTAGCTCATCAAGATCAACTTGCTCTACTTGAGAGCCGTTAGTCTCACCAAACACAATGTCACAAGAAACTTCAACTAGTCCAGTGAACTTGTTAAAGACTCTATATACCCTTGTGTTTGAATCATAACCAAGTAAAAAGTCTTCTACATCCTTAGGAGCAAATTTAGATTTTCTACCTCTTTTAACAAGAATAAAACATTTGCTACCAAAGACTCTAAAATATGAAACATTAGGCTTTTTACCAGTGAGGAGTTCATAGGATGTCTTCTTGAGGATTCGGTGTAGATATAACCGGTTGATGGCGTAGCAAGCAGTGTTGACCGCCTCGGCCCAAAACCGATCCGACGTCTTCTACTCATCAAGCATGGTCCTTGCCATGTCCAATAGAGTTCTATTCTTCCTCTCCACTACACCATTTTGTTGAGGTGTGTAGGGAGAAGAGAACTCATGCTTGATGCCCTCCTCCTCAAGAAAGCCTTCAATTTGAGAGTTCTTGAACTCCGTTCCATTGTCGCTTCTTATTTTCTTGATCCTCAAGCCGAACTCATTTTGAGCCCGTCTTAAGAATCCTTTCAAAGTCTCTTGGGTTTGAGATTTATCCTGCAAAAAGAATACCCAAGTGAAGCGAGAATAATCATCCACAATAACTAGACAGTACTTACTCCCGCCGATGCTTATGTAAGCTATCAGGCCGAATAGGTCCATGTGGAGTAGCTCAAGTGGCCTGTCAGTCGTCATGATGTTCTTGTGTGGATGATGAACACCAACTTGCTTCCCTGCTTGACATGCGCTACAAATCCTGTCTTTCTCAAAATGAACATTTGTTAGTCCCAAAATGTGTTCTCCCTTTAGAAGCTTGTGAAGATTCTTCATTCCAACGTGGGCTAGTCGGCGATGCCAGAGCCAACCCATGTTAGTCTTAGCAATTAAGCAAGTGTCGAGTTCAGCTCTATTGAAATCAACTAAGTATAGCTGACCCTCTAACACTCCCTTAAAAGCTATTGAATCATCACTTCTTCTAAAGACAGCAACACCTACATCCGTAAAAAGACAATTGTAGCCCATTTTGCATAATTGAGAAACAGAAAGCAAATTGTAATCTAAAGAATCTACAAGAAAAATATTGGAAATAGAATGGTCAGATGATATAGAAATTTTACCAAGTCCTTTGACCAAGCATTGATTTCCATCCCCGAATGTGTAGCTCTTTGGGGATCTTGGTTTTTCTCATAGGAGGAGAACATCCTTTTCTACCCAGTCATGTGGTTTGTGCACCCGCTATCAATGATCCAACTTGAGCCCCCAGATGCATAAACCTACAAAACAAATTTATGCCTTGTTCTTAGGTACCCAAACGGTCTTAGGTCCTTTTACATTAGAAATAAGCACCTTGGGTACCCAAACACAAGTCTTGGAGCCCTTGTGTTTGCCCCCAACATATTTGGCAACTACTTTGCCTGATTTGTTAGTAAGCACATATGAAGCATCAAAGGTCTTGAATGAAATGTTATGATCATTTGATGCAATAGGAGATTTCTTTTTAGGCATTTTAACATGTGTAGAACGCCTAGAGCTAGAAGCCTCATTCTTACAAATAAAAGCATGCTGAGAAACAGAATGAGTCTTCTTGGCATGAATTCTCCTAATCTTATCCGCAGGATAACCAGTAGGATATAAAATGTAGCCCTCGTTATCCTGAGGCATGGGAGCTTTGCCCTTAACAAAATTAGACAATCTTTTAGGAGGGTCATTAAGCTTGACATTGTCTCCCTGTTGGAAGCCAATGCCATCCTTAATGCCAGGGCGTCTCCCACTATAGAGCATGCTTCTAGCAAATTTAAATTTTTCATTTTCCAAGTCATGCTCATTGATTTTAGCAGTTAATGTAGCTATGTGATCATTTTGTTGTTTAATTAAAGCAAGGTGATCATGAATAGCATCTACATTAACATCTCTACATCTAGTGCAAATAGAAACATGATTAACCATAGATGTAGAGGGTTTGCAATCATTTAATTCAACAATCTTAGCATGTAAAATAGCATTCCCATCTCTAAGATTGGTAATAGCATCATTGCAAACATTTAAATCTTTAGCCTTAGCGATTAATTTTTCATTCTCAATCTTAAGGCTAGCAAGAGATTCATTCAACATGTCAATCTTAGCAATTAAACTAGCATTATCATTTCTAAGATTAACAATCGAATCATCACAAACATTTGATTTCTCAACTTTAGCAATTAATTTATCATTTTCATTTCTAAGGCTAGAAATAGTGTCATGGCAAGTGCTAAGCTCACTAGTCAATTTTTCATTTTTCTCTACCTCCTGAGCATAAGCATTTTTAACCATAACATGCTTTTTGTTTTCCTTAATAAGGAAGTCCTCATGGCTATCCAAGAGTTCATCCTTCTCATGAATAGCACTAATCAATTCATTCAATTTTTCTTTTGTTGCATGTTAAGATTGGCAAAAAGAGTAAGCAAGTTATCCTCATCATCACTAGAATTATCCTCATCACTAGAAGTTGCATACTTAGTGGAGGATCTAGATTTTACCTTCTTCTTTCTTGCCGTCCTTTGCCATGAGGCACTTGTGGCCGACGTTGGGAAGAGGAGGCCCTTGTTGATGGCGATATTGGCGGCGGTCCTCGTCGTCGGAGGAGTCGGTGGAGCTCTCGTCGGAGTCCCACTCCAGCAAACATGGGCATCGCCACCCTTCTTCTTGTAGTACTTCTTCTTCTCCTTCTTCTTCCCCCTTTTGTCGTCGCCCCCTGTCACTGTCACTAGAAATATGACATTTTGCTATGAAGTGACCGGGCTTACCACACTTGTAGCAAACCTTTCTTGGAATGGGGCTTGTAATCTTTCCCCTTCCTTTGCTTGAGGATTTGGCGAAATCTCTTGATGATGAGTGTCATTTCCTCGTTGTCGAGTTTGGAGGCGTCGATGGGAAGTCTACTTGATGTAGACTCTTTTTCTTCTCCTCCGTCGCCTTGAATGCGACGAGTTGTACCTCGGGTATGGAGGAGGCACCTTGCTCGATGATCTTCTGGAGCCTTGATCATCAATTCAAAGCTCACAAATTTTCCTATCAATTCCTCGGGAGACATTAGTTTGTATCTAGGATCACCACGAATTAATTGAACTTGAGTGGATTAAGAAATACGAGTGATCTAAGAATAACCTTGACCATTTCATGGTCATCCATTTGGTGGCTCCCGAGGTTGCGCACTTGGTTCACCAAGGTCTTGAGCCGGTTGTACATAGCTTGTAGTTCTTTCCCTTGGTTGAGCATAAACCGACCGAGCTCCCCCTCGACCGTCTCCTGTTTGGTGATCTTTGTCACCTCATCTCCTTCATGCGCGGTCTTGAGCACGTCCCAAATTTCCTTGGCACTCTTCAACCCTTGCACCTTATTATACTCCTCTCGACTTTGAGAGGCGAGGAGTATAGTGGTGGCTTGGGAGTTGAAGTGCTGGATTTGGGCAACCTCGTCCGAGTCATAGTCTTCATCCCCTATGGATGGTACCTGTACTCTAAACTCAAACAATATCCCAAATGCTAGTGTGGAGTGAGGTTAGATGGTGCCTCATTTTGTCACTCCACATATTATAATCTTCACCATCAAAAACGGGTGGTTTGCTTAATGGGACGAAAAGTAAAGGAGTACGTTTGGAAATGCGAGGATAGCGTAGGGGGATCTTACTAAACTTCTTGCGCTCATGGCGCTTAGAAGTGACAGACGACGCGTCGGAGCTGGAGGTGGATGGCGACGAAGAATCGGTCTCGTAGTAGACCACTTTCTTCATCTTCTTTTCTTGTTGCCACTCCGATGCGACTTGTGAGGAGGTGATTCCTCCTTCTTCTTGTTGCGGGACTCTCCTGATGGAGCCTTCCCGTGGCTTGTGGCGGGCTTCTCACCGGTCACCATCTCCTTCTTGGCGTGATCTCCTGACATCACTTCGAGCGGTTAGGCTCTAATGAAGTACCGGGTTCTGATACCAATTGAAAGTCGCCTAGAGGGGGGGGGGGGTAAATAGGCGGAATCTGAAATTTACAAACTTTAAGCACAACTACAAGCGGGAGTTAGCGTTAGAAATATAATTGAGTCCGAAAGAGAGGGCGAAAAACAAATCACAAGCAAATAAGAGCGGATGACATGGTGATTTGTTTTACCGAGGTTCGGTTCTTGCAAAACCTACTCCCCGTTGAGGTGGTCACAAAGACCGGGTCTTTTTCAACCCTTTCCCTCTCTCAAACGGTCACCTAGACCGAGTGAGCTTCTCTTCTCAATCAAATGGGACACTTAGTCCCCACAAGGACCACCACACAATTGGTGTCTCTTGCTTTGATTATAATGATCTTGGGAACAAGAAAGAAGGAAGAAGAAAAGCGATCCAAATGCAAGAGCTCAAATGAACACGTCAAAACTCTCTCTTCTAGTCACTATTGCTTTGAGTGGAATTGGGACTTGGAGAGATTTTGATTCACTCTAATTGTGTCTTGAATTTAATGCTATAGCTCTTGTATTGAATGTGTTGGCTGAAAACTTGGATGCCTTGAAGTGTGGTGGTTGGGGGGTATTTATAGCCCTAACCACCAAAGTGGCCGTTGGGGATGGCTGCTGTCGAATGGCGCACCGGACAGTCCGGTGTGCCCCGGACACTGTCCGGTGCACCAGCCACGTCACCCAATCGTTAGGGTTCAACCGTTGGAGCTCTGACTTGTGGGGCCACCGGACAGTCCGGTGGTGCACCGGACAGTCACAGTTCACTATCCGGTGCGCCTTCTGGCACCTGCTCTGACTTCTGTGCGCACAGTTGCACTGTTCACTGTTCACTTTTGTAGACGGACCGTTGGCGCAGATAGCCGTTGCTCCGCTGGCACACCAGACAGTCCGGTGTTACACCGGACAGTCCGATGAATTATAGCGGAGTGGCTCCCCAAATTCTCGAAGCTGAGCAGTTCAGAGTTGATCTTCCCTGGTGTACCGGACACTGTCCGGTGGTGCACTGGACAGTCCGGTGTGCCAGACCATGGCAGCCTTCGGTTGTCTTTTGCTCTTTTTATTTGAACCCTTTCTTGGACTTTTTATTGGTTTGTGTTGAACCTTTGGCACCTGTAGAACTCATAATCTAGAGCAAACTAGTTAGTCCAATTATTTGTGTTGGGCAATTCAACCACCAAAATCATTTAGGAAAAGGTTTGACCCTATTTCCCTTTCAGTTACCCATTTTGCCAAGGGGTCTTGAATCTCAGTCATCTCTACCGAGGAGACGAGACAGACTAGTACTACGAGATCTTTCCAAAGTTCCACTAACATGAGACAACCCACTATGGTTTCCCGCAGAAGGGGGTGATACAGGAATCACTTGTCTGAAAAACTATCGTAGACAGATCGACCCAATGACCTCCCTGTACTGGCAGCTTCTCCACCCCGCTTACCCCTTTTGAAAAAGGATTAAGTCACACTAGCTTTCCTAATTAATCAACCAAGAGCATCCAATTCCACTCTTGTGGTAGCACTGTTTTATCGGATGGTGGTTCCATGTTCCAATTAACAAAATAATATTATCATGAACAATAATTAAGCCATCACAATGATAAAAGCATGGTCATAATCCAGATTTAATATTAATCCCAAAACCAGGTAGAGCATAGCAAGACTATCCAATAATTCATTTATACACAAGAAGTAGGGTAAACAATACTAGGTAACCTATTAGGTCCCATCAACGTAATCTAGCAGTGTCACATTGATTAACAGAACATTATTAGGTCAAAGAATGTGATCAAGGACACAATTTGCATTTTACTTGCGATATCAGATACTTCTTGTCGGGGACCATAATTAGGGGTACCCTCAAGGCTCCTAATTCTCAGCTGGTAACCCCCATCAGCATAAAGCTGCAAAGGCCTGATGGGTGCGATTAAGTCAGGGATCAGTCCATTCGAGGGACTCGATCATGCCTCGCCCGAGCCTAGCCTCGGACAAGGGCAGCCGACCCCGGAGGATCTCCGCCTCGCCCGGGGCCCCCCTCCAGCGGCGAACATATTTCCGGCTCGCCCGAGGCCCTGTCTTCGCCAAGAAGCAACCCTGACCAAATCGCCGCACCAATCGACCAAATCGCAGGAGCATTTAATGCAAAGGTGGCCTGACACCTTTATCCTGACGCGCGCCCCTCAGCCGACAGAGCCGAAGTGACCGTCGTCACTTCGCCGCTCCACTGACCGGTCTGACAGAAAGACAGCGCCGCCTGCGCCGCTTCGACTGTGGTGCCACTTAACAGAGTGAGGCTGACAGGCAGTCAGGCCCGGCCGCACGCACCATAGGAAGCTCCGCTTCGCCCGACCCAGGGCTCGGACTCGGGCTAAGCCCCGGAAGACGGCGAACTCCGCTCCGCCCGACCCAGGGCTCGGACTCGGGCTAAGCCCCGGAAGACGGCGAACTCCGCTCCGCCCGACCTAGGGCTCGGACTCGGGCTAAGCCCCGGAAGACGGCGAACTCCGCTCTGCCCGACCCAGGGCTCGGACTCGGGCTAAGCCCCGGAAGACAGCGAACTCCGCTCCGCCCGACCCAGGGCTCGGACTTGGGCTCAACCCCAGAAGACGACGAACTCCGCTTCGCCCGACCCCAGGACTCAAATTCCGCCCTGGCCTCAACCAACGGCCTCCGCCTCGCCCGACCTAGGGGCTCAGACTCGACCTCGGCCGCGGAAGACGGACTCGACCCCGACCTCGGAGGAGCCTCCACATCGCCCCAACCTAGGGCGCAGGCCAGCCACATCAACAGGAGGCGCCATCATTACCCTACTCCAAGCTGACTCAGGCTACGGGGAACAAGACCGACGTCCCATCTGGCTCGCTCCGCGAGATAGGCAATGATGGCACCCCGAACGCACCCTGACGATGGCGGCTCTCGGCCCCCTTACGGAAGCAAGAGGACGTCAGCAAGGACTCGACAGCCCCGACAGCTGTCCCTCCACCAGGCTCCAGCGCTCCTCCGACGGCCACGACATCACACAAACCGGGCGCCAAAATCTCTCCGGCCACCACGATGGCGTGTACTTAGGGCGCTAGATCTCCTCCACTAGACATGTAGCACTCTGCTACACCCCCCATTGTACACCTGGATCCTCTCCTTACGCCTATAAAAGGAAGGACCAGGGCCCTCTTAGAGAGGGTTGGCCGCGCGGGGACGAGGACGAGACAGGCGCTCGCGTGAGGCCGCTCGCTCCCTCCCCCGTGTGGACGCTTGTAACCCCCTACTGCAAGCGCACCCGACCTGGGCGCGGGACGAACACGAAGGCCTCGGGATTTCCACCTCTCTCACGCACGCCTCCGGCCACCTCACTTCCCCCCTTTACACTCGGCCTCGCGCCGACCCATCTGGGCTGGGGCACGCGGCGACACTTCACTCGTCGGCTTAGGGACCCCCCGGTCTCGAAACACTGACAGTTGGCGCGCCAGGTAGGGGCCTGCTGCGTGTTGATGAACAGCTTCCCGTCAAGCTCCAGATGGGTAGTCTCCAGCAACCTCTCCGGCCCGGGACGGTGCTCTGTTTCGGGAGCCTTGAGTTCATGTCCCTCGACGGCAGCTACGACATGATACTCTTTCCACCGCCGGGCGACAACGACAATGGAGGCCGACAGTCCGCCCACCGGCGGCGGGATCGACGACGTCTTCCCCGCGGGGTGGAAGAACAACCTTCGAGCTTGCCCCGTCCTCTTCCCCGTCGACGGAGGAGGAGGCGGCGCCTCGTCGGCCGTCGAGCGAGTCGACAACGCCAGCACTCCAACGAGGGGCGCACCGGGCATCGGCCTCGCGCTTGAGACGAAGACGAGCGCTGTCTCCCCGCGACACGCCAATCCCGAGCAAACGGACGACGCCAACACGCTCGCGAAAGGCTTGCTAGGTGTCACCCTCGTACCTGAGACGACGGTGCAGTCAGTCCCCGACGTGACTTCATCACCGCCCGTCGACCAAGAGGTACCGACCGATTCCCATCCCACGCCTTTCGGATTCAGCCTCAACCCGCCTAGCGGCTCCGCTTTGGCGGACGCTCTCGCAGAGGCGAATCCGAACCCTCTAGGGTTTCGTATGCGGTCACCTTGGGACCGACTGACGGACGTCTCGACCTACGGGCCCTTTGGGTCCGAGGAAGACGACGAGCCCAGCTTCTGTTGGGATTTCTCCGGACTTGGCAACCCCAGTGCCATGCGGGACTTCATGACCGCATGCGACTACTGCCTTTCCGACTGTTCCGGCGGTAGCCGTAGCCTCGACGATGAGGACTGCGGCCCGAGCCGCGAATGTTTCCACGTCGATCTAGGGGGTCCCTCCGAAGGCAACCATCTCGGCATGCCGGAGGACGGTGATCTCCCTAGGCCGGTGCCTCGCGTTGACATCCCACGGGAGCTAGCTGTGGTCCCCGTTCTGGCGAGGGGTCACGACCCACAGCTCGAGCAAATCCGCGGGGTGCAGGCCAGGCTCGACGAGGGAGCAGGAGCGCTTGAGCCAATCCGCCGGGACGTCGGGCAGGCATGGGCGGGCCAACCTCTGGCCGGAGAAATGCGTCGTCTACCCCAGGGCTTCCAGCACCGCATCGCCGATGATGTCAGGGTCAGGCCGCCACCCGCATCCAGTGGGGTCGGCCAGAACCTGGCTGCAGCAGCAATGCTCCTCCGCGCGATGCCGGAGCCATCAACCACCGAGGGGCGGCGAATCCAGGGAGAGCTCAAGGATCTCCTGGAAGGCGCCGCGGTCCGGCGGGCCAAGAGCTCCGCCTCCCGAAGGCAGGGGTACCCCTCGGAACATCACGCCGCGACTTCCCGATTCATGCGGGAAGCCTCGGTCTACACCGGGCGCACGCGCAACACGGCGCCTGCGGCCCCGGGTCGCCTCGGCAACGAGCACCATCACCGCGACCGTCGGGCCCACCTCGACGAGAGGGTGCGCCGAGGCTACCACCCCAGGCGTGGGGGACGCTACGACAGCGGGGAGAATCGGAGTCCCTCGCCCGAACCACCCGGTCTGCAGGCCTTCAGCCGAGCCATACGACGGGCGCCGTTCCTGACCCGGTTCCGACCCCCAACTACTATCACAAAGTACTCGGGGGAGACGAGACCGGAACTGTGGCTCGCGGACTACCGTCTGGCCTGCCAACTGGGTGGAACGGACGATGACAACCTCATCATCCGCAACCTCCCCCTGTTCCTCTCCGACACTGCTCGCGCCTGGTTGGAGCACCTGCCTCCGGGGCAGATCTCCAACTGGGACGACCTAGTCCAAGCTTTCGCCGGCAATTTCCAGGGCACGTACGTGCGCCCCGGGAATTCCTGGGACCTCCGAAGCTGCCGACAGCAGCCGGGAGAGTCTCTCCGGGACTACATCCGGCGATTCTCGAAGCAGCGCACCGAGCTGCCCAACATCACCGACTCGGATGTCATCGGCGCGTTCCTCGCCGGCACCACCTGTCGCGACCTGGTGAGCAAGCTGGGTCGCAAGACCCCCACCAGGGCGAGCGAGCTGATGGACAACGCCACCAAGTTCGCCTCCGGCCAGGAGGCGGTCGAGGCTATCTTCCGGAAGGACAAGCAGCCCCAGGGCCGCCCATCGGAAGATGCCCCCGAGGCGTCAACTCAGCGCGACGCCAGGAAGAAGGGCAAGAAGAAGTCGCAAGCGAAACGCGACGCCGCCGACGCGGACCTTGTCGCCGCCGCTGAGTACAAGAACCCTCGGAAACCCCCGGAGGTGCCAACCTCTTCGACAAGATGCTCAAGGAGCCGCGCCCCTACCACCACGGGCCCGTCAAGCACACCCTTGAGGAGTGCGTCATGCTTCGGCGCCACTTCCACAGGGCCGGGCCACCCGCGGAGGGTGGCAGGGCCCGCGACGACGACAAGAAGGAAGATCACCAGGCAGGAGAGTTCCCCGAGGTCCGCGACTGCTTCATGATCTACGGCGGGCAAGCGGCGAACACCTCGGCTCGGCACCGCAAGCAAGAACGCCGGGAGGTCTGTTCGGTGAAGGTGGCGGCGCCAGTCTACCTAGACTGGTCCGACAAGCCCATCACCTTTGACCAAGCCGACCACCCCGACCATGTGCTGAGCCCGAGGAAATACCCGCTCGTCGTCGACCCCGTCATCGGCGACGTCAGGCTCACCAAGGTCCTCATGGACAGTGGCAGCAGCCTCAACATCATCTACGCCGAGACCCTCGGGCTTCTGCGTATCGATCTATCCTCGGTCAGGCGGGCGCTGCGCCTTTCCATGGGATCATTCCCGGGAAGCGTGTCCAGCCCCTCGGACAACTCGATCTTCCCGTCTGCTTCGGAACACCCTCCAACTTCCGAAGGGAGACCCTGACGTTCGAGGTGGTCGGGTTCCGAGCAACCTACCACGCGGTACTAGGGAGGCCATGCTACGCGAAGTTCATGGCCGTCCCCAACTACACCTACCTCAAGCTCAAGATGCCGGGCCCCAACGGGGTCATCACCGTCGGCCCCACGTACAAACACGCGTTCGAATGCGACGCGGAGTGCGTGGAGTACGCCGAGGCCCTCGCCAAGTCCGAGGCCCTCATCGCCGACCTGGAGAGCCTCTCTAAGGAGGTGCCAGACGTGAAGCGTCATGCCGGCAACTTCGAGCCAGCGGAGACGGTTAAGTCCGTCCCCCTCGACCCCAGCAGCGACGCCTCCAAGCAAGTCCAGATCGGCTCCGGGCTCGATCCCAAATAGGAAGCAGTGCTCGTCGACTTTCTCCGTGCGAACGCCGACGTCTTCGCGTGGAGTCCCTCGAACATGCCCGGCATACCGAGGGATGTCACCTAGCACTCGCTGGACATCCAAGCCGGAGCCCGACCCGTCAAGCAGCCTCTACGCCAATTCGACGAGGAGAAGCGCAGAGCCATAGGCGAGGAGGTCCACAAGCTAATGGCGGCAGGGTTCATCAAAGAGGCGAAAGGCGTCAAGCCCAATCCCGAAAAGTATGTCTTCGGGGTGCCCCGAGGCATGCTCTTGGGGTTCATCGTCTCCAAGCGGGGCATCGAAGCCAACCCGGAGAAGATCGCAGCCATCACCAGCATGGGGCCCATCAAGGACTTGAAAGGCGTACAGAGAGTCATGGGATGTCTTGCGGCCCTCAGCCTTTTCATCCCGCACCTCGGCAAAAGGGGCCTGCCTCTGTACCGCCTCGGGGCGAATAACGTTTCCCTCGGAAGCCTGCTCCCGAGACCTGCATCAACCCTCCGTCAAGATCGACGACGCGCCCGAGCCTGAGGTACCCTCGGCACAGTCCAAGGCACCCTCGGCTCGGCCCGAGGCACCCTCGGTTCGGCCCGAGGTACCCTCGGCCCCCGAGGGCGAGACGCTGCATGTCGAGGGGGAGCAAAGCGGGGTCACGCCTGATCGAAACTGGCAGACCCCGTACCTGCAATATCTCCACCGAGGAGAGCTACCCCTCGACCGAGCCGAAGCTCGGCGGTTGGCGCGGCGCGCCAAGTCGTTCGTCTTGCTGGGAGAAGGGAAGGAGCTCTACCACCGCGGCCCTTCAGGCATCCTCCAGCGATGCATCTCCACCACCGAAGGTCAGGAACTCCTCCGAGAAATACACTCGGGGGCTTGCGGCCACCACGCAGCACCTCGAGCCCTTGTCGGAAATGCTTTCCGACAAGGTTTCTACTGGCCAACGGCGGTGGCTGACGCCACTAGAATTGTCCGCGCCTGCGAAGGGTGTCAGTTCTACGCAAGGCAGACCCACCTACCCGCTCAGGCTCTGCAGACGATACCCATCACATGGCCTTTTGATGTGTGGGGTCTAGACCTCATCGGCCCCTTGCAGAAGGCACCCGGGGGCTACACGCACCTGTTGGTCGCCATCGACAAATTTTCCAAGTGGATCGAGGTCCGACCCCTAAACAACATCAGGTCCGAGCAGGCGGTGGCGTTCTTCACCAACATCATCCATCGTTTCGGGGTCCCGCACTCCATCATCACCGACAACGGCACCCAATTCACCGGCAGAAAGTTCCTGGACTTCTGCGAGGATCACCACATCCGGGTGGACTGGGCCGCCGTGGCTCATCCCATGACGAATGGGCAAGTAGAGTGTGCCAACGGCATGATTCTACAAGGACTCAAGCCTCGGATTTACAACGACCTCAACAAGTTCGGCAAGCGATGGATGAAGGAACTCCCCTCGGTGGTCTGGAGCCTGAGGACGACACCGAGCCGAGCCACGGGCTTCACGCCGTTATTTCTAGTCTATGGGGCCGAGGCCATCTTGCCCACAGACCTGGAATACGGTTCCCCGAGGACGAGGGCCTATGCCGACCAAAGCAACCAAGCTAGTCGAGAAGACTCGCTGGACCAGCTGGAAGAGGCTCGGGACAAGGCCTTACTACACTCGGCGCGGTACCAGCAGTCCATGCGACGCTACTACGCCCGAGGGGTCAGGTCCCGAGACCTCCAGGTGGGCGACCTGGTGCTTCGGCTGCGACAAGACGCCCGAGGTCGACACAAGCTCACGCCCCCCCTGGGAGGGGCCGTTCGTCATCGCCAAAGTTCTGAAGCCCGGAACGTACAAGCTGGCCAACAGTCAAGGCGAGGTCTACAGCAACGCTTGGAACATCCAACTGCTACGTCGCTTCTACCCTTAACATGTTTTCAAGTTGTTCATATACCTCGCTCCCGCGCAAAGTTTAGTCATCAAGGAAGGGTCAGCCTTGCCTCGGCAAAGCCCGACCCTCCCTCAGGGGCTAAAAGGGGGGAACCCCCTCTGCGTCGAAATTTTCCTCGAAAAAAGATCTTTTCACGTACGGATAAGTG
Organism: Zea luxurians; assembly: GCA_029449295.1. NCBI lineage: Eukaryota > Viridiplantae > Streptophyta > Magnoliopsida > Poales > Poaceae > Zea > Zea luxurians. The sequence goes on along the minus strand of JAOPSE010000240.1, from coordinate 1,164,344 downwards.
ATTCCGCGGACCGAACAAGTCTTCACGTTCGGAAGCTCTTCTGCCGGAGCGATTCTTCGAGCCTTCTCGACTGCGTCGGTGACAGAACCCCATGGACGGGTAAGAGTGCGCGTAAGCGGCAAGGCCGACCGAGCCGAGGGACTCTTACGCCTCCGGGATACGGATACCTCACTCATCACCTTCCGTGAGAAGCAACTCTCGCTCGCACAAACGGTTCTGTTACCGACAAAAAAGTCCAGATACTCGAAACAAGAGGAAAGGAGACGCGGCTTTACAATACGGCGAGGGTGTGTTTCGGCCTCGGCGGCCGCAGAAAACATACGCTACAAGAGGATCCGATCCTGCAGGCTCGGATCTTGACGGCTAAAGGGAGCAGCAGCACCCTCGGCGTCGACAACACCTTCGGCGAGGTCCGACCTAGCCTCGGACGGCGACGCGATCCAAGGGTCTCCGCTCTGAAGGACAACGTCATCACCAAGCCCGGGCCATCACCGCCAGGGTCTTCCCCGAGAATCCGGCCCGAGCAGGCGGCTCGGCCGGTCACCCCGGGGCCTCGGCCAGCTGTCCCCCAAGGACATCAGCCCGGCCCGAGGCCTCGGCAGATCAATTCCGGCGTCGGCCCCGCTAACGGATGACCCGGCCAGGCTCCGGCCGACCAGGCCTCCTTTTCGAGCCAACTCTGCCTCTGTTCACGCTGGCACCGCTACCCCTGGCCTCGGCTCATCGAAGAGCGGCTGAGGGTTTTCCTCTAACCAAGCAAGGGAAGCCTCGGACAACAAGGCTGACCGAGTCGAGGGACTCCTACGCCTCCGGGATACGGATACCTCACTCGTCACCTTTACACGGGGCGACTCACGCTTGGTGAAGCGGTTCAAACAACCAACAGGCGGGTCTTAGTGCTCGAAAATGAGGAAAAAACACGACTCCGTGCCGAATTTACATACATGTTCAGGCCTCGACAGCCACAATGAACAAAAACACTGGCATTCAAAGTGCCATGACAAACGGAACTCCGGTTCCACCTCCGTAGGTACGAACGACCCCACTCGATGGGGGAGGGGCCTGCGGAGCAACAGAAGACCGACGAACGGCACGCCGCCACCCGCTCCGGCAGCGGCGACGACGACGACTTCTGCTCCGGGGGGCCGAACAGCGGCAGCGATGACCTCAGGGCGGATGCTGCTGCCAGGAGGCCCCCGCCCATGCCCAAACTCGTGAGGCAAGGACGGGAAGAAGGCCGTAGAGTTGGAGGTCGGTCCGTGGGTGGCCCTGGCTATCTCGTCGGCAGAGGAACCTCTTCCAGCTGCCGTGGCGGAAGCCGGCGCCGAGAACAGCTCCGAAGCCACTCGGGTCCGAGAGCCAGGCACGCGGCAGCTGCCAGCGCCACGGATGACTACCGCCCTTCCCCCGATCACTGAGGGAAGGAGCGGGCCACCGCCCACGCAGGGGCCGACCCCAACTCGGCACACTCCCCTCCCCAGCCCTGGTGATGAAAATCCTTGAGGCTGAGGGAGGGGCAGAGGCCGCGGCCCGGTTCGCTCTCCCCCGCCATCGAACTGGAGGTCACCATCTTGGGTGACCGCCGGCGGAGGGGTGCGACTGGGCTGCCGGATGAAAATCCTTGAAGCCGAACGATGGCTGAAAGGTACCAACTCCCGCGGAGTTGCGTTCCTCCAACGACGAGGCGGAAAGACGGCGGGTATCCCCCATCCGGGGGCTTGGAAGGTGGAAAGACACGATGCATAAGGGAGCGCGAAGACATGGTCGCCTTCCAAGAGGGTCACCCTCCTTTTAAAGGCGACTCTCCCTACTTGCGTCCCCAGCCGTCGTGGGTTGAGTCTTCTCCAACACGCTCCAAGGTCCTCCCCTACGGCGCGGGGGCTGGGTCCCACACATCATGCAAGCCGGCCCAGAGCAGAAGAAGCCAAACCGCCGTGTACGGTGCGTGCAACCGCCCAGCGGTTACAAGCGGTTCTCCACTTTTGCCCAGACCAGCAGGCGAAAGGGCGGGCAGCCATGCAGGCGGCATGCAACCGCGCCAAGTGGGCGCACTTCTCCGACTCCCAACACGCCCAGCATGGAGGCCCAGGCCCACGCGTCATGCAACCGGCGCGCCGAATGCTTCGTGCATGCAACTGCACCGCCACTTGCGCCACCACCGTGCCTCCTCGACTGCGGAACCAATACCGCGACTCGAGGCGACCCAGCGCACGACCCAGCGGCGCCAGCCTGGCGCGACGGTCAATGCGGCCAAAAACGGGCCGGCAATAATGGTGGTGGCAGGCGGGTAGGAGCAGCGATCACGTCGTCACCAAGCTTACGTCCCATCCGGGGGCGGCGAGAGAACCCTCTCCCACGGCGTGAAGACAATGCGCCCATGTTCCGTTCCTCGAATGGCTCGCGCACGCGCAACGGCTGCCCCGCGAACCACTCGCCCCGTCGCATTAACTCCGCGGCGGGACAGGCGGCGCCTCTGGCAGGAGAAGCGAGCGACGCTTCGCCTTCGCCATAATGACCGCGTCAAAAAAGGTGCGCCGCGTCGTTCGATTTCGTATCCTTTTCCTTTTTTCCTCTTTCTCTCTCTTGCAACAGGGACCGGGAAAGGGGGATACCCCGAAAAGGATCCTTCCCCGTGAAGGAACCAGGCTCCGAGCCTCCCTACTGATCAGAGGTTCGAAGGCTGGCCCCTCGGAAGGGTTCAACAGCCGCCTCAGAGCACGTGGGCTCCACACCCACTACTGGTCAGAGGTTCGAAGGTCGGCCCCTCGGAAGGGTTCAACGGCCGCCTCAGGCTACTCGGGCTCCGCGCCCACTACTGATCAGGGGTTCGAAGGCTGGCCCCCGAAGGGTTCACAGCCGCCTCAGACACAGAGCGAGGGATGACCATGGGTACGTTCGATACATAACCAAGGCTTGGGCTGCGCTCCCGAGGTACCCTAGGACATTTCCGAGACCAGCGGGAACGATCTTGTAACGGAATCCCATTAGAGGGAGGCATCGAGCCCTCGGACCCCGTCGCCAGGGGACCGGGTCCGGCAGATCACCCGCAGGTACTTTTGGGCGCGCCTCTGGGCCTCTAGCCGACCCCTAACGAATGGGGCACGGACGTCCGCTTGGATCACCCGCCTGCAGCTCACCGGAGACACCATGTTCGGCGCCCACCATGGGCAACATGGCGCTCTCCCCCCTCCTCCTTGCGGAAAGGCGACGCAGGGGCGTATGTAAAAAAGTCGAGTCTATCCCTGATCGCCCTCTCACCCTGTGCAGAGGCTCGGGGGCTGCTCTCGCAAACCCGGCTCCGGCCAAACCGTTGACAGCGTCAACATACCAGCCCGAGAACTTGGGACCCGACCGTACACCCAGGCTACGGCCAGCTCGCATGAGGGAACGACCAGACCAGCCGAAGCATTGCGCGAGGCGTTAAGACCTTGGAGGAGTCAAACCACTCCTCCGAGGCCTCGGGGGCTACACCCGGCGGGTGCGCTCGCGCGCACCCACCGGAACAAAACGCATCCGAGAAAGGCTGGTCCCCTTGCAAAAAAGTGCGACGAAAGCCTCCAAGCGAGTGCTAACACTCCCTTCGAGGCTCGGGGGCTACTGTCGGGGACCATAATTAGGGGTACCCTCAAGGCTCCTAATTCTCAGCTGGTAACCCCCATCAGCATAAAGCTGCAAAGGCCTGATGGGTGCGATTAAGTCAGGGATCAGTCCATTCGAGGGACTCGATCACGCCTCGCCCGAGCCTAGCCTCGGACAAGGACAGCCGACCCCGAAGGATCTCCGCCTCGCCTGGGGCCCCCTCCAGCGGCGAACATATTTCCGGCTCGCCCGAGGCCCTGTCTTCGCCAAGAAGCAACCCTGACCAAATCGCCGCACCAACCGACCAAATCGCAGGAGCATTTAATGCAAAGGTGGCCTGACACCTTTATCCTGACGCGCGCCCCTCAGCCGACAGAGCCGAAGTGACCGCTGTCACTTCGCCGCTCCACTGACTGGTCTGACAGAAAGACAGCGCCGCCTGCGCCGCTCTGACTGCGGTGCCACTTGATAGAGTGAGGCTGACAGGCAGTCAGGCCCGGCCGCACGCACCATAGGAAGCTCCGCTCCGCCCGACCCAGGGCTCGGACTCGGGCTAAGCCCCGGAAGATGGCGAACTCCGCTCCGCCCGACCCAGGGCTCGGACTCGGGCTAAGCCCCGGAAGACGGCGAACTCCGCTCCGCCCGACCCAGGGCTCGGACTCGGGCTAAGCCCCGGAAGACGACGAACTCCGCTCCGCCCGACCCAGGGCTCGGACTCGGGCTAAGCCCCGGAAGACGACGAACTCCGCTCCGCCCGACCTAGGGCTCAGACTCGGGCTAAGCCCCGGAAGACGGCGAACTCCGCTCCGCCCGACCCAGGGCTCGGACTTGGGCTCAACCCCAGAAGACGACGAACTCCGCTTCGCCCGACCCCAGGACTCAAATTCCGCCCTGGCCTCAGCCAACGGCCTCCGCCTCGCCCGACCTAGGGGCTCGGACTCGACCTCGGCCGCGGAAGACGGACTCGACCCCGACCTCGGAGGAGCCTCCACATCGCCCCAACCTAGGGCGCAGGCCGGCCACATCAACAGGAGGCGCCATCATTACCCTACTCCAAGCTGACTCAGGCTACGGGGAACAAGACCGGCGTCCCATCTGGCTCGCTCCGCCAGATAGGCAATGATGGCGCCCCGAACGCACCCTGACGATGGCGGCTCTCGGCCCCCTTACGGAAGCAAGAGGACGTCAGCAAGGACTCGACAGCCCCGACAGCTGTCCCTCCACCAGGCTCCAGCGCTCCTCCGACGGCCACGACATCACACAAACCGGGCGCCAAAATCTCTCCGGCCGCCACGATGGCGTGTACTTAGGGCGCTAGCTCTCCTCCGCTAGACACGTAGCACTCTGCTACACCCCCCATTGTACACCTGGATCCTCTCCTTACGCCTATAAAAGGAAGGACCAGGGCCCTCTTAGAGAGGGTTGGCCGCGCGGGGACGAGGACGAGACAGGCGCTCGCGTGAGGCCGCTCGCTCCCTCCCCCGTGTGGACGCTTGTAACCCCCTACTGCAAGCGCACCCGACCTGGGCGCGGGACGAACACGAAGGCCACGGGATTTCCACCTCTCTCACGCACGCCTCCGGCCACCTCACTTCCCCCCTTCGCGCTCGGCCTCGCGCCGACCCATCTGGGCTAGGGCACGCGGCGACACTTCACTCGTCGGCTTAGGGACCCCCCGGTCTCGAAACGCCGACACTTCTCCAAAGTTGGTGCTTCAGAATCTCGCAACCTCGTTTCTATTCGTATCAATACATACAAATAAACAAATAATGGATGTGATAACATTACACCAAAATGGAATCAACCACACAATAATATTCTACGTGTTGCTATGAGATCGTAGGTTCGAAAACCACTAAAACTAGAATTAAAATGAATAAGTTATGATTTACTAAGTTTTATAGTTATTTTTATACAAGAAATCTATTTCTCATATTTTATTTCCTATATCTCATTAGGTCAAAGACTTCAGGCACTATTTTTCAAAAGTTTGGGTCAGTTTTACAAAAATACAGACACAATTGTAATACTTTCTATGTGTGAGGGGACTGCGGGTTTATTCACTAGTTTTTGGAGGTTTCTTTAGCAAAACGTCACGGTCGAAGGGGTATGCTTGATTCTGCACCATCCGATCAGATTACAACGGCCCGGATTGAATCCCAACCTGACCAAACCCGTGAAGCTCCCGAGTTGTCCATCACAAGATGTACGGTCCCGAACCGATAACCGTTGTTTTAATCACAGCCATAGGTTTCCCCATCGACGACCATGGATCAGCCCCCTTCCCTCCGACACCCGCACGGCGGAGCGCACACACTTGCGGCGGTAGGTTCGCCGGAGACGGCCAAGCTAGCGCCCCAAGCACGCCTGCCTACACCGATAAGTTCTAAACATTGTGGGGGATTGGGCGAACTCCATGGGAGGTTTCTTACCTCAAGTAGGCAACAACCCACGCGCGGACTTCAAACTCCAATGAGAAATTCTAGACGCCCTGCTTGCTCTCCTATCACAGCAACACCGCATCCATGCTCCATACTTGAAGGCAAAGCTCCCTAGCCAATCCCGAGGGTTCAATGTCGAAGAAAATGTGGGTCGACGACAGCAGCTCAAAGCTTTCCTCCTGACCCCCTCACCCCGCTCGCACAATGCTCAGCTCTCGGTCCTCATGCAAACATGTCTATGAATCAAAGGGTCTCGAGGCTCGCTTATTGTTGGGGAGAAGGCAAAGACGCTACCCTTCGCGCGAAGCCTTCGTCGCCTCGCTACACCAACGAAGGCGAGATGATCGGAGCGGTTGCCCTTCGTCCTCTCCATTGCAAGACGAAGGCCAGACTCCGACAAAGTCTGGCAGTCCTGTGTCCTCATCTCACCCGGAGGCCCACGTGGAATTCGGCCCACTGTAACGGGCCCCGCGTGGACAAGCATGTTATGGGCCTCATCTGTAATAGCTTTTCTATAATAACGGTCTGTAACCTCCCTTTATGGGAATATTCTGGGTACCTGAGGGCACAAACGTCCTTGCCTTGGGATGTTGGACACTCGGGTACCTATAAATACCCCCGTACAGTGTCCTTGAGAGGCCAGATTAACAGAGCAATTGTCATCTCACGTTAAACTCTGCTTGTACTCTTTCCACTTCCCCGTTGGATCCACTTGCCCAGGAGAGCAAGTTCCAACACTTATATACACCAAGAAGGCTTCAATGGTGGTGAAATTGAATCTCGAGATCACCGACGATTTTCTGTTACACGTGTTGCTACGGGAGTTTAATAAAGTCCGACTTAGAGGATAATGTTGACGAGTTGGCCCCACTAGCAAAGACCACGAGCAGAGGGAGGCACGAAGGCTGACCGATTGGGCCCAACGCCGATGCTAAGCTGAGGTGTGGGTTGGGGTGTGCACGAGAAAAGCTAGAATGGGTCGAAGTGGTGGGTTCCTATATTTTTTTCTTTTCTCTTTCTAATTTATTTTCTTCTTTTATTTTGTAGATTTCAAAGTCCAATTTGATTCTGGTTTTAGTTTAAACTTCAATTAAAATGCACAAGCAAAGATCCATCATGGATGCAACATATTTTATATTAATTACTTTACTCATTTATGAAAATGCTTCAATTATACAAAACACACATTTTAAGAAAAGGTTGTTTTAAAAGTGTAGCCAATTTTAAAAAATATCTATAATTTCAATACTTACTACTTATTTAGTTTAGGAGAAGTTAATTTATATTCTTTACCATGAATTATTTTTATTCCAAAGAGTACTTTAATTATATAGTTATAAAGGGAATAATAGATAGATTGAAAGTGTTTCTTTTATTTATGGTGCCACGTTTTCAACTTAAATTTTAGTTTTAAGTTTTGGATATGTGTTTTGAATACCAAACCCTTATTATTATTATTATTATTTGTTTTAGGGAGATATACTTTATAAAGAAAAGAATCTCTTATTAAAAAGACATTTTAACTCAAACCTTTTGGAGAAACTTTTATAAATCTCAAGAATAGGATTTTAAGTGTTACGTCTAGTCATCACAAATTATACATTATCTCTACTACTCTATATGTGTGGACTGTAGGCGTCCACACTTTGGTTCTGCCATCGCGCGCTACGCTCCCTCCCCGTGCCCGTAGTCCCCGCGCCCTGTCCTGCAATTCCTCCCCGCCCGCAATGGAAGGTCCCGCCGCTCCCGCAGTTCGCGCCATCAACGCCTCGCCCGCAGTCCCGCAATTCCTCGCCGTTGATGGAGGGTCGCCTCGCCCGCAGTCCGCAGGCCGTCAATGGAAGGTCGCGCCGCGCATTCATCGCCGTTGTTGGAAGGTCGCGCCAGCTCCCGCAGTTCGCGCCAGGCACGCCTCGGACGCGCCCGCAGACCACAAATCACCGCAGAGCGAGAAGCCACCCCGCCACAGCAGCCTGCCACCACCGTCGCCCACGGTAAGGCCATCCCCACCAACTCGAGCTCCTCCTCTTCCCACTGGCGCTGGCCGCCACACCCACGCCACCGCGCTCCATCTTTGACTTCTACTCCGCTCGACCATTTCTGGATCACTGCCCCCCACCCTCTCTCTCGCTTCCTCTTCTCCCAAGATCCCATCCCCGATGTCTTTCGCTCCGCCGCGGTGGATCCCTTCCCCAAAGCCTTCTATTCCCCGGATCCATGATAGCGCTGAGGGACAACATGAGCTCGATGTGGGAGGAAGTTGGGGACGCCAACGACATCTTCGCCTCCCCTGCGGCGCCGACGCCATAGCCGGCGATGAGCAGGTCGCCCAGTCGCTTCTCGCCGAGTCGCTTCTCGCCGCAGTCCTCCTTTCCATTGCTCCGCCTCAACCTTCGTGGCAACCGGTTGTCGAGCCCCACCGTGCCTCCTCCCTTTTCTGATGAGGCCGAGCAAGGTAGGGCCGCCCAGATCGAGACGCCGTCGAGGCTGAGCAGAGCTCTGCACCTCCACCTAGGCCACCCGCCTGCCAGAGTGGAGGACAAGCTCCTCCCGTGCCTTCGCCAGCTATGTGCTCCGAGCTCCGCCGCCTGTCTCCCTAGGCCACAGGGAGGTTGTGTGGGGGTTGCGTCTGACAAGGCCAAGGCACCGTCGACAGGTGCCTCACCTAGCTCACCTTGCAGGGCTTCGATAGAAATCTCCTGGTTATTTTCTTATAGTTGGTGAACGTGGGGTCGTGCGCGTCTGGTGCTTGGAGAGGTACATTAGTTTGTCATCTTTTGTTTTTTTGCATATTTATGTTGTACATGCAATGAATGGCTTTTCTGGTCTTGTGCAGTTGTGTTTGCGTGTTCGAGCAGCAAACATCTGATGTAACTTGAAAGGGAATTAGGCTTACACCTAGTTCCTAAATAATTTTGGTGGTTGAATTGCCCAACACAAATATTGGACTAACTAGTTTGCTCTAGTGGATAAGTTGTACAGGTGCAAAAGGTTCACTCTTAGCCAATAAAAAGATCAAGTTTTGGATTCAACAAAGGAGCAAAGAAGCAACCGAAGGCACCTCTGGCTGAAGGCACCGGACTGTCCGGTGTACACCGGACAGTGTCCGGTGCGCCCAGAGGACTCCAACTCAAACTCTTCGCCCTCGGGAATTCTCGGAAGCCGGCGCACTATAATTCACCGGACTGTCCGGTGTACACCGGACAGTGTCCGGTGCTCCAAGGAAGCGCGGCCTCCGGAACTCGCCAGCCTCGGGTTCGCGCGGTAGCCGCTCCGCTATAATTCACCGGACATGTCCGGTGTGCACCGGACTGTCCGGTGTACCAGCGGGGCAACGGCTATTTCGGCGCCAACGGCTACCTGCGGTGCATTTAATGCGCGCGCAGCGCGCGCAGACGTCAGGCGCGCCCATACCGGCGCACCGGACAATGAACAGTTGTTGTCCGGTGTGCACCGGACACCCTGGCGGGCCCAGAAGTCAGAAGCTCCAACGGTCTGAATCCAACGGCATTGATGACGTGGCAGGGGCACCGGACTGTCCGGTGTGCACCGGACTGTCCGGTGCGCCATCGAACAGAAGCCTCCAGCCAACGGTCATGTTTGGTGGTTGGGGCTATAAATACCCCAACCACCCCACCATTCATTGTATCCAAGTTTTCCAACTTCCAACCACTTACAAGAGCTAGGCATTCAATTCTAGACACACCAAAGAGATCAAATCCTCTCCAATTCCACTCAAGCCTTTAGTGACTAGCGAGAGAGATTTGCCGTGTTCTTTTGAGCTCTTGCGCTTGGATCGCTTTCTTTCTTTCTCATTTGTTCTTGTGATCAAAACTCAATTGTAACCAAGGCAAGAGGCACCAATTGTGTGGTGGCCCTTGCAGGGAAGTTTTGTTCTCGTTTGATTGAGAAGAAGAAAAGCTCACTCGGTCCGAGGGACCGTTTGAGAGAGGGAAGGGTTGAAAGAGACCCGGCCTTTGTGGCCTCCTCAACGGGGAGTAGGTTTGCGAGAACCGAACCTCGGTAAAACAAATCCGCGTGTCACACTTTTCATTTGCTTGCGATTTGTTTTGCACCCTCTCTCGCGGACTCGTTTATATTTCTAACGCTAACCCGGCTTGTAGTTGTGATTATTTTTGAGATTTTCAGTTTCGCCCTATTCACCCCCCTCTAGGCGACTTTCAATTGGTATCAGAGCCCGGTGCTTCATTAGAGCCTAACCGCTCGAAGTGATGTCGGGAGATCACACCAAGAGGGAGATGGAGACCGGCGACAACAAGCCCACTACAAGCCAAGGGAGCACTTCATCGGAAGAGTCTCGCACCAAGAGAAGGGAGAAGAAGAAGAACTCCTCCAAGCGGAAGGAGAAAAGATCTTCCTCTTCTCACCACAAGGAGAAGAAGGAAAAATCTTCTTCTCACAAGCCGCATCGGAGTGGGGACAAGCACAAGAAGATGAGGAAGGTGGTCTACTACGAGACCGACACTTCATCAACATCCACCTCCGACTCCGATGCACCGTCCGTAACTTCTAAGCGCCAAGAGCGCAAGAAGTTTAGTAAGATCCCTTTAAACTATCCCCGTACATCTAGACATACTCCTTTACTTTCCGTTCCATTAGGCAAACCGCCGACTTTTGATGGCGAAGATTATGCTAGGTGGAGTGATTTAATGAAATTTCATCTAACCTCACTCCACAAAAGTATATGGAATGTTGTTGAGTTTGGAGTACAGGTACCATCAATAGGGGATGAGGATTATGACACGGACGAAGTGGCCCAAATCGAGCACTTCAACTCCCAAGCCGCAACCATTCTCCTTGCCTCTCTAAGCAAGGAGGAATACAACAAAGTGCAAGGGTTGAAGAACGCAAAGGAGATTTGGGACCTACTCAAGACGGCGCACGAGGGTGATGAACTCACCAAGATCACCAAGCGGGAAACGATCGAGGGGGAGCTCGGTCGCTTTCGTCTTCGCCAAGGGGAGGAGCCACAAGACATGTACAATCGGCTCAAGACCTTGGTGAACCAAGTGCGCAACCTCGGGAGCAAAAAATGGGATGACCACGAGGTGGTTAAGGTTATTTTAAGAGCACTCATTTTCCTTAACCCCACTCAAGTTCAATTAATTCGTGGTAATCCTAGATATCCACTAATGACCCCCGAGGAAGTTATCGAGAATTTTGTGAGCTTTGAATGCATGATTAAGGGCTCAAAGAAGATCAACGAGCTTGACGAACCTTCCACATCCGAGGCGCAACCGGTGGCCTTCAAGGCCACGGAGGAGAAGAAGGAGGAGTCTACACCAAGTAGACAACCAATTGACGCCTCCAAGCTCGACAATGAGGAGATGGCCTTAATCATCAAAAGCTTTCGGCAAATCCTCAAGCAACGGAAGGGGAAGGATTACAAGTCCCGTTCCAAGAAGGTTTGCTACAAGTGTGGTAAGCCCGGTCACTTTATTGCAAAATGTCCTATGTCTAGTGACAGTGACAGGGGCGACGACAAGAAGGGAAAGAGGAGAGAAAAGAAGAAGTACTACAAGAAGAAGGGCGGCGATGCCCATGTTTGTCGGGAGTGGGACTCCGACGAAAGCTCAAGCGACTCCTCCGACGACGAGGACGCCGCCAACATCGCCGTCACCAAGGGACTCCTCTTCCCCAACGTCGGCCACAAGTGTCTCATGGCCAAGGACGGCAAAAAGAAGGTAAAATCAAGGTCCTCCACTAAATATGAAACATCTAGTGATGAGGATGATGATAAAAATGAGGAGGATAACTTGCGCATTCTTTTTGCTAACCTCAACATGCAACAAAAAGAAAAATTAAATGAATTGATTAGTGCTATACATGAGAAGGATGATCTCTTGGATTCTCAAGAGGACTTCCTTATTAAAGAAAATAAGAAGCATGTTAAGGTTAAAAATGCTTATGCTCTAGAAATAGAAAAATGTGAAAAATTGTCTAGTGAGCTAAGTACTTGCCATGAGACTATAGACAACCTTAGAAATGAAAATGCTAATTTGTTAGCTAAGGTTGATTCTCATATTTGCAATGTTTCAATTCCAAATCCTAGAAATGATAATGATGATTTGCTTGCTAGGATTGAAGAATTGAGCATTTCTCTTGCTAGTCTTAGATTAGAAAATGAAAATTTGATTGCTAAGACTAAAGATTTTGATGTTTGCAATGCTACTATTTCTGACCTTAGAAGTAAGAATGAAATATTGCATGCTAAGGTTGTAGAATTAAAAACTTGCAAACCCTCTACATCTACTGAGCATATTTCCATTTGTACTAGGTGTAGAGATATTAATGTTGATGTTATCCATGATCACCTAGCCTTAATTAAAAAACAAAATGATCACATAGCACAACTTAATGCTAAGATTAGTGAGCATGACTTAGAAAATGAAAAATTTAAATTTGCTAGAAGCATGCTCTATAATGGGAGACGCCCTGGCATCAAGGATGGCATTGGCTTCCAAAGAGGAGACGATGTCAAACTTAATGCCCCTCCAAAGAATTTATCTAACTTTGTTAAGGGCAAGGCTCCCATGCCTCAGGATAACGAGGGTTACATTTTGTACCCTGCCGGCTATCCTGAGAGCAAAATTAGGAGAACTCATTCTAGGAAGTCTCACTCTGGCCCCAATCATGCTTTCATGTATAAGGGTGAGACATCTAGTTCTAGGCAACCAACCCGTGCCAAGTTGCCTAGAAAGAAAACTCCTAATGCATCAAATGATCATGCCATTTCATTTAAAACTTTTGATGCATCTTATGTTTTAACTAACAAATCTGGCAAGGTAGTTGCCAAAATTGTTAGGGGCAAACACAAGGGCTCCAAGACTTGTGTTTGGGTACCCAAAGTTCTTGTTTCTAATGCCAAAGGACCCAAAACCGTTTGGGTACCTAAAGTCAAGAACTAAAATTGTTTTGTAGGTTTATGCATTCGGGGGCTCAAGTTGGATACTCGACAGCGGGTGCACAAACCACATGACTGGGGAGAAAAAGATGTTCTCCTCATATGAGAAAAACCAAGATCCCCAACGAGCTATCACATTCGGGGATGGAAATCAAGGTTTGGTCAAAGGTTTGGGTAAAATTGCTATATCACCTGACCATACTATTTCCAATGTTTTTCTTGTAGATTCCTTAGATTACAATTTGCTTTCCGTATCCCAATTATGTCAAATGGGCTACAACTGTCTTTTTACTGATATAGGTGTTACTGTCTTTAGAAGAAGTGATGATTCAATAGCATTTAAGGGAGTGTTAGAGGGTCAGCTATACCTGGTTGATTTTGATAGAGCTGAACTCGACACTTGCTTGATTGCTAAGACTAACTTGGGTTGGCTCTGGCACCGCCGACTAGCCCATGTTGGAATGAAGAATCTTCACAAACTTCTAAAGGGAGAACACATTTTAGGACTAACCAATGTTCATTTTGAGAAAGACAGGATTTGTAGCGCATGCCAAGCCGGGAAGCAAGTTGGCATCCATCATCCACACAAGAACATCATGACTAGTGATAGGCCACTGGAGCTCCTACACATGGACCTATTCGGCCCGATCGCTTACATAAGCATCGGCGGGAGTAAGTACTGTCTAGTTATTGTGGATGATTATTCTCGCTTCACTTGGGTGTTCTTTTTGCAGGACAAATCTCATACCCAAGAGACCTTAAAGGGATTTTTAAGAAGGGCTCAAAATGAGTTCGGCTTGAGGATCAAGAAAATTAGAAGCGACAATGGGACGGAGTTCAAGAACTCTCAAATTGAAGGCTTCCTTGAGGAGGAGGGCATCAAGCATGAGTTCTCTTCTCCCTACACTCCACAACAAAATGGTGTAGTGAAGAGGAAGAATCGAACTCTATTGGACATGGCAAGAACCATGCTTGATGAATACAAGACACCGGATCGGTTTTGGGCCGAAGCGGTCAACACCACCTGCTACGCCATCAACCGGTTATATCTTCACCGAATCCTCAAGAAGACATCCTATGAACTCCTAACTGGTAAAAAGCCCAATATTTCATATTTTAGAGTTTTTGGTAGCAAATGTTTTATTCTTGTCAAAAGAGGTAGAAAATCTAAATTTGCTCCTAAAACTGTAGAAGGCTTTTTACTAGGATATGACTCAAACACAAGGGCATATAGAGTCTTTAACAAGTCCTCAGGACTTGTTGAAGTTTCTTGTGACGTTGTGTTTGATGAGACTAACGGCTCTCAAGTAGAGCAAGTTGATCTTGATGATATAGGTGAAGAACAGGCTCCATGCATAGCGCTAAGGAACATGTCCATTGGGGATGTGTGGCCTAAGGAATCCGAAGAGCCTCCACATGCACAAGATCAATCATCCTCCTCAACACAAGCATCTCCACCAACTCAAATTGAGGATGAGCCTCAAGATATTGAACAAGAAGATCAAGAAGATGAGCCACCTCAAAATGACGGCAACGATCAAGGGGGAGATGCAAATAATGAAGACAAGGAGGATGAACAACCAAGGCCGCCACACCCAAGAGTCCACCAAGCAATACAACGAGATCACCCCGTCGACACCATCCTCGGCGACATTCATAAGGGGGTAACTACTCGATCTCGTGTTGCACATTTTTGTGAACATTACTCTTTTGTTTCCTCTATTGAGCCACACAGGGTAGAGGAAGCACTTCAAGATTCGGATTGGGTAATGGCGATGCAAGAGGAGCTCAACAATTTCACGAGGAACGAGGTATGGCATTTAGTTCCACGTCCTAATCAAAATGTTGTAGGAACCAAGTGGGTCTTCCGCAACAAGCAAGACGAGCATGGTGTGGTGACAAGGAACAAAGCTCGACTCGTGGCCAAGGGGTATTCACAAGTCGAAGGTTTGGATTTTGGTGAAACCTATGCACCCGTAGCTAGGCTTGAGTCAATTCGTATATTATTGGCCTATGCTACTTACCATGGCTTCAAGCTTTATCAAATGGACGTGAAGAGTGCCTTCCTCAATGGACCAATCAAGGAGGAGGTCTATGTTGAGCAGCCTCCCGGCTTTGAAGACAGTGAGTATCCTAATCATGTTTATAGGCTCTCTAAGGCGCTTATGGGCTCAAGCAAGCCCCAAGAGCATGGTATGAATGCCTTAGAGATTTCCTTATTGCAAATGGCTTCAAAGTCGGCAAAGCCGATCCTACTTTATTCACTAAAACACTTGATAATGATTTGTTTGTATGCCAAATTTATGTTGATGATATTATATTTGGGTCTACTAACAAATCTACATGTGAAAAATTTAGTAGGATCATGACACAAAAATTCGAGATGTCAATGATGGGGGAGTTGAAGTATTTTTTAGGATTCCAAGTCAAGCAACTCCAAGAAGGCACCTTCATTAGCCAAACGAAGTATACTCAAGACATTCTAAGCAAGTTTGGAATGAAGGATGCCAAGCCCATCAAGACACCCATGGGAACAAATGGGCATCTCGACCTCGACACGGGAGGTAAGTCCGTGGATCAAAAGGTATACCGGTCGATGATTGGTTCATTGCTTTATTTATGTGCATCTCGACCGGACATTATGCTTTCCGTATGCATGTGTGCAAGATTCCAAGCCGACCCTAAGGAATCACACCTTACGGCCGTAAAACGAATCTTGAGATATTTGGCTTATACTCCTAAGTTTGGGCTTTGGTACCCTCGGGGATCCACTTTTGATTTGATTGGTTATTCGGATGCCGATTGGGCGGGGTGTAAGATTAATAGGAAGAGCACATCGGGGACTTGCCAGTTCTTGGGAAGATCCTTAGTGTCATGGGCTTCAAAGAAGCAAAATTCGGTCGCTCTTTCTACCGCCGAAGCCGAGTATATTGCCGCAGGCCATTGTTGCGCGCAATTGCTTTGGATGAGGCAAACCCTGCGGGACTACGGTTACAAATTAACCAAAGTCCCTTTGCTATGTGACAATGAGAGTGCAATCAAAATGGCCGACAATCCCGTTGAGCATAGCCGCACTAAGCACATAGCCATTCGGTATCATTTTCTTCGGGATCACCAACAAAAGGGGGATATCGAGATTTCTTACATTAACACTAAAGATCAATTAGCCGATATCTTTACCAAACCTCTTGATGAACAATCTTTTACCAGACTTAGGCATGAGCTCAATATTCTTGATTCTAGGAATTTCTTTTGCTAGTCTTGCACACATAGCTCATAAATATACCTTTGATCATGTCTCTTTTATATATGCTATGACTAATGTGTTTTCAAGTGTATTTCAAACCAAGTCATAGGTATATTGAAAGGGAATTGGAGTCTTCGGCGAAGACAAAGGCTTCCACTCCGCTCTACTACTCACCCTTCGCCGTCACTCCGAGCATCTCTCCAACTTTGGTACAATCTTCACTCATTCCTTTTATGACCAAAGGGGGAGAAAGTACTTTATTGGGCTCTAATGATTCCGTTTTTGGCGATTCATGCCAAAGGGGGAGAAAATATGAGCCCAAAGCAAAAGGACCGCACCACCACCCTAATTTTTAAATTTGATGATTTTCAATTGGTAAATTTCAAAATTGGTATCTCTTTGTGTTCTAAAGGGGGAGCAAGTGGTATTTTCAAAATTGATGTCCTAAAACCCTCTTGAACACTAAGAGGAGACTTTATTTGAGGGGGAGTTTTGTTTAGTCAAAGGGAAGGCATTTTGAACAAAGGAAGAAAATTTCAAAACTTGAAAATGCTTTGCAAAATCTTATTCATTTACCTTTGACTATCTTGCAAAAGGACTTTGAAAAGAATTTACAAAAGAGTTTGCAAAAACAAAACTTGTGGTGCAGATGTGGTCCAATATGTTAAAAATAAAGAAACAATCCATGCGCATCATGTAAGTAGTTATTGGCTCAATTCCAAGCAACCTTTGCACTTACCTTATGCAAACTAGTTCAATTATGCACTTCTATATTTGCTTTGAGTTGTGTTGGCATCAATCACCAAAAAGGGGGAGATTGAAAGGGAATTAGGCTTACACCTAGTTCCTAAATAATTTTGGTGGTTGAATTGCCCAACACAAATATTGGACTAACTAGTTTGCTCTAGTGGATAAGTTGTACAGGTGCAAAAGGTTCACTCTTAGCCAATAAAAAGATCAAGTTTTGGATTCAACAAAGGAGCAAAGAAGCAACCGAAGGCACCTCTGGCTGAAGGCACCGGACTGTCCGGTGTACACCGGACAGTGTCCGGTGCGCCCAGAGGACTCCAACTCAAACTCTTCGCCCTCGGGAATTCTCGGAAGCCGGCGCACTATAATTCACCGGACTGTCCGGTGTACACCGGACAGTGTCCGGTGCTCCAAGGAAGCGCGGCCTCCGGAACTCGCCAGCCTCGGGTTCGCGCGGTAGCCGCTCCGCTATAATTCACCGGACATGTCCGGTGTGCACCGGACTGTCCGGTGTACCAGCGGGGCAACGGCTATTTCGGCGCCAACGGCTACCTGCGGTGCATTTAATGCGCGCGCAGCGCGCGCAGACGTCAGGCGCGCCCATACCGGCGCACCGGACAATGAACAGTTGTTGTCCGGTGTGCACCGGACACCCTGGCGGGCCCAGAAGTCAGAAGCTCCAACGGTCTGAATCCAACGGCATTGATGACGTGGCAGGGGCACCGGACTGTCCGGTGTGCACCGGACTGTCCGGTGCGCCATCGAACAGAAGCCTCCAGCCAACGGTCATGTTTGGTGGTTGGGGCTATAAATACCCCAACCACCCCACCATTCATTGTATCCAAGTTTTCCAACTTCCAACCACTTACAAGAGCTAGGCATTCAATTCTAGACACACCAAAGAGATCAAATCCTCTCCAATTCCACTCAAGCCTTTAGTGACTAGCGAGAGAGATTTGTCGTGTTCTTTTGAGCTCTTGCGCTTGGATCGCTTTCTTTCTTTCTCATTTGTTCTTGTGATCAAAACTCAATTGTAACCAAGGCAAGAGGCACCAATTGTGTGGTGGCCCTTGCAGGGAAGTTTTGTTCCCGTTTGATTGAGAAGAAGAAAAGCTCACTCGGTCCGAGGGACCGTTTGAGAGAGGGAAGGGTTGAAAGAGACCCGGCCTTTGTGGCCTCCTCAACGGGGAGTAGGTTTGCGAGAACCGAACCTCGGTAAAACAAATCCGCGTGTCACACTTTTCATTTGCTTGCGATTTGTTTTGCACCCTCTCTCGCGGACTCGTTTATATTTCTAACGCTAACCCGGCTTGTAGTTGTGATTATTTTTGAGATTTTCAGTTTCGCCCTATTCACCCCCCCTCTAGGCGACTTTCATAACTGTTAACTCAGAGAACGAGGAAACCAGGAGGGGCTTTACATCTGCTGTTATGTTGCCAAATGATCAAGGATTGCTATGTGTTACTGCTGATCAGTAGTTTTTGTTCTATTGTCCCAAAAGAACTGATGATGGGGACTTTGAACTGTCTCTATATAGACGACTAATAGGTTATAATGATGAGATTCTTGACTTGAAGTTTATCAGGGAGGAGGAACAATACCTTGCCGTAGCTACCAACTTGGAGCAGGTGAGCTATTCATAAATGATGTCTGCACAGTTCTTGTTGGCTAATGCACTTGAAACTTATCAAACCGTTACCGGCATATTCAGGTCCGTGTTTACGATGTTGCGTCGATGTCATGTTCTTATGTACTCGCTGTCCACACTGAAATAGTTGTTTGCATTGACACCTGTGTCATACCTTCGTGGTTTCTTTACGGCACGATCGGAGAAGAGTCGAGGCTTCGGGTTCGTGCAATTGTAAGTTCTCTCAGGAATCGCCAATGGTATTATGGGATTACTGTATTATGTTATCGAGGTGCCTTTTTGAGCGAATGATGTGAATACCCATCGAGCTGATTGTTTCTGAATGTTAACCGTAAATTTGTGTATGTTAGTCTCAAATGGCCCATGAACCGGCACATCCTGTGGTTACTGTACATAGATTATACTGCTCTGTGTACCAGAACTTAGTGCTATTGTTAGCAAATTTGGTGACCGTAGACCATAAGTTAATATTCACTAGAGAGTAGGCTAGACCAGGATGATCAAATGATATAAACTAATCATATTGTTACATGTCCCAGTGTTTGTTATGATTGTTCATGTATAAGTGTGCTGCTGCTAATAATCTGGGCATGGAGTTTTCATTGACATTGTTAGGCGATGATTTGGTTAATGTAATTCGTTCCTGTATATGCCAGTGCAACTATTCAAGATGCTGATTGAACCAATCTACAAAAGAATGGATCTCCTGTTTCTGGTAGGAAAATCAGAGTTAAGCTAGCAATGGATCGTGCTCCACTGAAGGAACGTTTGCAAAAGGGGAATAGTAAGGCCCTTCTTCTAACAGTTTGTTGCACTGATGCTCAGTAGATTGTGGATCTGATGATCTTGTGTTTTATTTGATTGTGAGCAGTGCAAGTGAAGGACTCTGATGGAAACCACGAAATTTCTCCTGCTGAAAAGCATAAGGGAAATCTCATAAAACGAATCCAGGTTGTAATGGAGATTATTTTTGTTTTATGTTTATACCATGGTTAGTATTTTTCAATACTGATGCAATATGTTATGTGGAACCAGAGCAACTGCATTTGTTGTCAAATGATGCTAAGGTATCAAAGGAAGCTCCCATAGGAACCATTGGGTTTAGGTGACACCAATTAACCCATTAACTAAATTAAATAGCCAGGAAATAAACTAAACTATACGAGTGTAGGACCATATACTTCTCCATGCTGGAGACCTGGCTGGATAGTCCGATGAAGCTTTGAGTTTGTCTCCTCTCGCTTCCATCGCTTCGGTTGATTGGTTCGTCCCCGTCGCTTCCTTATGCGCTACCACCAGTTTAGGTGTGATCCTCTTCCCCAGTTTAATTCCTTAAATCCTCTTCTCAATTTTCATAGACCCATTCTAGATCAGAGATTTAAGATTGGTTTGATTTTTTATGTGAACCTTGAATGATCTAGGGCATTTGGAACACTATTTCTAGAAAAGAAATAGGTCAATGGATTTAGACAATAATACAACAAATACTTCAAGACTGATCCTTAGATTGAAGCAAGCAAATGTTGGAATTGCTAAAATTTCAAAGCCTTCTACCCAAAATCAAAGATTATATTTACATTCTTCAATTAATTGTACTTGTTCAAAGCTTGTGAAAGTAACATATTTTATCTCATAAGGGAAATCTCTGATGTGAAAGTAACATACTAGGAATGAGAAAAGTACCGATATATTACAAAGCATCAAAGTGTTTTTTAAACATGCAAACACACGATTTTAGTATTTTATTAAGCTGGTTTGTCTTCATCCTTTACTTTAATGTAATAGCCATATGTAACTAATATGAGTGATTGAAAAATACTTTAGTGTGATATAGTCTTGTTATTATTTATAGTTATGTGTATATTCGTGAGCGAACACATTGACAAAATTTTCTAGCTCCGCCCCTGTACTCTACTTCTCTTTTTTGTAGCGAGATGAACTATGGTTACTCCACCTATTCCTGCTTCCTTATTGGTATTAGGTGTTCATCAATTATGTATGAAAGTAGGACATAGCTAGATGAGTATAGTTTGTTCAATATAATTATTTTGTCAAATGTCCAAAATGGCCTCACTTATTGACTAAATGATAGCGGAAAACAATTTATATGGTTATGAGTATTGTTTGCACCAATGGTCTGATAGTGGCAACCATGTGAAACTATACACTAGCAAACATGTAGGTGAACTGCATACTCATAGCAGATGATGTTACGAGGGAAGAGGCCTGGAGGGTGGTTGTGCTCGCGCAGTAGATCAGAGAGGGACTTCTTGTGTCCTAGACAGAAGAAACTGAAGTAAGTGCAATTTTTTTGAAATATCGATTATACAACTGTGCAAATGTGCTACAAGATGAGTTTAACGAAGAGATACAGGAGCATAACTCATAATCAGAAAGTGCCCACTCTTGAGTGAAAATCCAACTTCATGAAGCAATTTTGACTTAGAATGTGGAACGATATATAGCAGCTGAAAAATTTATGACGCAACAGAGACTAAAATATTTCAATTATTCATCATATAAGATAACTTCATGTTAGCATCATGTTTTTGTGCCTGTCTTAAGCTGGATATCATGCTGTGTGGTGGATATGGTCTCATATTTCTGACACATTTTCATTCTGATTAGTCTTTTTGTAGCACATTTGTGAAGCTGTCAATTTAACAGCAATGTATATCCAGAGTTATTAGATTGCAGTCTCTTCGAGTCCCTTCTGTTTGATGCTTACAGAAGCCCCCCCCCCCCCTCTCTTGACATAGCCTCAAAAATTTCAACAGCATGCTTTGTGATGCAACAGGAGGCCTAATTTCATTTTTTGTTTATCTTTTCTCCAATAGAATCCACCCTCTGTTCCAACACTGGCTGCTGTAAAACTGGCAAGCTGGCTGAGAGGTGCTAAATTTATTGTTGATTGGCATAAGTTTGGATATACATTACCGGGGTTGTCGCATGGCAGAAGTCACATTATTGTCAAAATATATTTCTGGTAATCTATTTTATCCTGTTTGTTTACCTTCTGTTGAGATTAACGTAGCATATATAACCTGGTGTTCAAGAAATTTATTCCTTCACTTGATATATCTGTTAATATAGTAACATTTTCTTATTTGATAGGTTTGAGAAGTACTTTGGGCAGATGGCTGATGGTGCCTTTTGTGTTACAAAAGCAATGCAACATGAACTTGCTCAAAATTGGGGAATCAGGTAGACTGATCAAAATTTAAACATAGTTTTCTTCATATATATGAACTGCTCTTCACATTTTCTAGTCTGTACTAATATAGCTTTCAATGCCAGAGCAATGGTTCTTTATGATCAATCTCCCGATTTTTTCCACCTGCTTCATTGATGGAGAAACATGGGGTGAGCATCTATTTTGAGTTTTATTTTTCTCCTTCCAGCACTTAATAGTTGTTTAGCAGGCTAGGGAATTCCATCTGTAGTGCTATGGGCAATGCCAAATGCATATCAGTGGGTACGTTTTACAGGATCACCTGGCGTGCTGGGCTGCTGGCATTTGACTTTTGGGATTGTGCAAACTGTGCATATTTCAAACCCAAACACTTGTCTATCTGTTTTAAGAAAACTGCTATTACCTTTTTTGTTTCGGTTAAATGGCAAATGATTGTGAAGTCTGATTCATATATTTCTTTACTGTGCGTAGGCCATTTAAGTACGCATATTTGATTTGAGAGCTGGAGGAGACAAGATCACGCAGGCTTTGAAATCTATATGCTGGAGGAGCAAGGCCATCCAAGTAGAGGTACTTTTGATGTGACATTCTTTTATTTTTTCATATGTTAATTTAGACCATATGCCCTTAATAAGGTGAATGTCAATATCCTACGTTTGGAGGCATTTCTTTAATTCCTATTTTTGGTACGAGCATGTTACTTAATCAGTGATTGTGTGATCTTGTAGTTATGGTCCAAAATTTTATATGGCACAAGGATGTTGTTGTGTTTTGCTTTCTGTCACGCCTTGTAGTTATGGTCCAAAACATTACTTGAAGATGACTTTGTTAGTTCCTAAGTTCATATAATGTCGTAGATCTTGGTAGCCAATTTCATGTGTGTGTTAGTGTTGTATATTTGGACCTGTCATTTACATTTACATGGTGTGTGTTATTATTGCAAGTGCTCTATAGTATGCCTTTTGATCTATGTCAGGTTGCTCAACTTTATTCTGGTTTGGTGAAGGTTTGTTCCTTCAACTTAATGCATCAGTAATGGTTGCATTTTCTGGTAGATAGAACAATACCATTCTGTTCTCCATTCCAATTTTTCACATTATGTTGCCGCCATAATAGGTACCACATGATGTCACTGGTTGTATGATAATTACTTGATCTTACTGATACTGCTTGTTCTTCAGGCTGGTAAGCAAGCACGATCGGAGAAGTTTGAGATCCCAGCTAAAATCAAGCTGACACTGCAGCCATGGACGTCGAGCTTAAGAGGTGGTCATCAAGAAGGCATACGAGATGGACCTTGCCTAGTTGTACAGCCAGTGACACTATCGCTACAGTTTCTCAAGGATAGGGGTGTTGCTTAGCTTGTAGCAACCGATGACAATGTTTATTTTTGTACTTCGAACTATGTTTGAAAGCCTGTCTTTCTTTTCAGACAGTGGTTGACTGGTAAATCAATTGCAGAAAAAAGCTGAAGATTACAGAAATAGTTTGCAACAAGAAGCACAAGCAAAAGCTCAAGCATTACACTTTGAAGATGAATTAGCTAGAAAAAGAATGTCGATATTGAAAAGTCGCTTTTTATATCTTCTTTTAGCTACTTCCTATAATGTTTATAATGTTGTTGCGCTGCTTTGAAGCTAGCACACAATTTAATCAAGCATATCCATTTTGGCACACAGATCATGCTCCACAGAGGCAATAGGATGTTGTACTCGTGAAGATACAAGAGGCATCTTCCCTTAGGAAAGAAGCTAGGCGTGCAACACCCGGTATCTAACTATTCTTTCAATATATACTGAGTACTGACTCGTACAATATAGCTTTTTACTGTCTTTTTGCACGCATTTGTTACCTTTTTCATATCACTTACAACCATATTGAATCCTTGATATAAATATGTATCTTATTATATCTTGACCTGACCCATTTGCTATTATTTTGTCAGTTATCTTAACTGTTGCACAACTATGCATTTTTCGATTCCACATGTATTTACCATTTCTTTTACTTTGCAGTTGTATGTATAGTTAGGACAATCTGGTGACTATATTTATTGGTTCAGGATTGGATCTCTAGCCTCACAAGATCGGCGACTTGTATGATAAATTCACTTACAATTAAGTTACTTTTGGTCCACTGGATTCTGGGGCATGCACTTGTGACTACTGGCAACTTTCAGACCATTTTTGTAATCTTTTCTATTGAAATTCGTGGCTATTTGGGAGCTTCTCCGCGTTTCACTGATATCTTCCTTATCACCGGTGCTGACGCGTGGCGGTGGAAAAGACACCTAAACTTGCGAAAGTTAGCGAGGAACCTTCCATGACATTTTTGTCATCTTTTTTTAGGATAAATTGGTTGGATATCTTTTTAGTGATGTTAACATAAATATAGAATAATAATTAGTGTTTTTGCATATCAATGCATTTTATCATATTGATTCCATAGCAACAAGGTATTGTTTTCTGTGAGGGTTCCTATCACCATTGCGCTAACATCGTCCGTCGCCAGGGCCCTAAGCCGTTGGAGGATCTTCAATTTGTGTTCCGTCGCAACGCACGGGCACATACCTAGTTACAACATAAGGCTACATAAATAGTTCATACCAAAACATAAAAAAAATTGTGGCTCACTTGGATGCCATCTTGATTCTTGATAGTGCTTTCCTCTAGAGTCAAATTGCAAGTTCCTACACGAACACACGAATTAGTTACAGTATGATAAGTCAAAAGGTCCAACATATCTGGCATCTCCTCCATAAGATCAATGGCATCTATTACATAAGCAGGGCTCACGAATAAGGCCTTGAATAGCTCAGAACAGGTAGCTAATTTGATGAGCTTCGTCTTTCACAAGAAGAGCACTTGAAACATTACCTTGCTGAGATGCCCTGACTAGCGCTGAGTTAATATCTGTGTGAAGTGCACTATCCAAAGCCTGCGCCAGTGAACTCTCAAACATTTTGGAATCAGTGTCCAAACACAGTCCATTGCCAACTGAATAAAAAAACTCAGCTTTTGAGAAACCAGTGGCATTATCTCTCTTGGTTTCCACCCCTAGGTAACCTAGCCACAAGAATGATAAAGCCGTACTGTTACGGCTGTTTGTACTGCTGCAGCTGCAATCAGTAGAGACAAAATACTGTAGAAGCCGCAGCCGCAGCCGGATTAAAGCCGCTTAAAGCCGCAGCGAACACAGCCAAGGCCTTAGAGAGCACAGAGCACACAGTTTTCAGAGGGAAGATCATTTACACCATTAGTTTTCATATACGTAAAAACTTGCTCAATATCATCAAACTGCCTGTACCTGCAATATCCTGCAAGAATTATTTAATTATCTCTCTTGGTTTCCACCCCTAGGTGACCTAGCCACAAGAATGATAAATCCTTAGAGAGCACACAGTTTTAAGAGGGAAGATCATTTACACCATTAGTTTTCATATCCTTAAAAACTTGCTCAATATCATCAAACTGCCTATACCTGCAATATCCTGCAAGAATTATTTAATATGTTGAAAGATTGGGTGTTACTTCTCTTTCAACTATGTCTTCGAAGACATACTTTGCATTTCTGTACAGTCCCTCCCTGAACACCACCTAAAATAGCATTATAAGAATAAACTCCAGGTTTAATATGCCTAGAAAAGCACTCTGATAAATATACATGTGCAGATTTCAGTTTCATTTCTCTACAGCTATGAAATATGAAAATTTCAAGAGTCGAAGCATCTGGAGAAAACCCTAAGGCCTCCAATATTTGGAATAACAACCATGCCTGATCAGTACCAAGATCTGTACACACAGACACAAATATTTTGTTGCGAAGACGCAACTCAGGGGAACATCTCCACTCTTTCCAACAAATTCATCATATCCCCAATTTGCTTTCCTTGTTAAATTCTTCTTCTATAGTTGACAAGGCTCCCTTGCTTAATTTAAGATCCAAACTCTTTAGTTGCCGAAGAATACCAAGAGCTTGCAGAAAATTATCTTTCTTGATTAAAGATATGGCAACAGAATAAATAATACCTCCTTTGGTGCAAGAACCAAATCCAACTTTAAGTATGTCCACATACACTCTTCAAATCAATTCGTCCTTTTTTGTTTCTGATCGGAAAATGAAGAAGTACCTGATAGCATGAAACTGAAGGAATCAAATGCTCACACCTTGCATAATCATAAAGTGCAACTGAATGATTTCTCAAGGTTGTGTGCTTCTGTATACTCCTGGATAATCCAACTGAATAATTCACTTGAAACAGTCGGAGCCATATGATCAACCAATGAGCGCAGTAGCAATTCAGGTGGTAATGGACTGAGCATATGAGCATCTGCAAGTATGGATACCATCGTCTCATTTGACCTTGGCAGACAGTGGCGGATCCAGGATGAGATGCAAGGATGGGCTACTAGCCTGCTAAAATAAGGCTAAAAATATTTAGATATAACTAAATGATCTAATTAATATAGACCAAATAATTATGAAAATAACTAATGAGCTGTGTTAAAAAGTACAATACTCAAAACATACCCCTAATGAGTTGTGTTAAAAGAATCTTTGTTCTGGTTCTTGATGAGAAATTTATCCATTCTGTCCCTATAAACTAAAAAATAATTTTATCAATTAACCTAGCAAATAATTGACCAATCCAAAATAACCAAAGTATAAAACCTAATCTCTTGGTGAAAGGCAATCTATGTTTAGCAAGTTAAGAATTATATAGAGTAAAGTCTAGATTCTAGAGGGAAGATAAATGACGTCGGTTGAAAAGAAAAAGGGCAAGGCACAGTCTTGAAATGACACTACAGACTACACCGATCCTCCAGCCCTTGCCACGCTTTTTCTTTTGTATCTCGTGGGCCATGGCTTCCAGTGCAGCCTATAGCGTGCACTGCAGGACAGCGTGTCTGGCGTCTTGGCCTGCTTACACCGACACGTGACTCTCTGTTGGCTGCTGCATACTCGCCTTGTTGCCGGCACCGCGACCGGGGCTGCAGCCCAGGCAGTCCCAGGTTCAAATCCGCCCCTGTTGGCAGATGTTGGAACTCCTTGCTCTGTAGTGAGGCCCACCTATACAAATTCCATAGAAATCTTGCCTTTCTCACTTCTGCTGCACTGAGTCCAAAACCAATCAAAATGTCAAAAAAATCCTTAGGCATCAGCCCATAGGCACGGCAAAACCAGCGGAGGTCTCCGGTGAGAGCCATAAACCAGGCTTAAGAACATCTTGCAAGCTGTACTTTCCATCAAAGGTGTCCTCATTTCTCTTAGGTGCGTTTGGTTGCGGGACATCGAGGACAGGGACGTCCCCTGACGTTTTCTCTCGTCCCTCCAATTTTGAGGGATAACTGGGGACAACTAGGGACAATATTGAAATAGTCATGTCTCAATCCTTGACCTTGAACCAAACAACCTTATTCGAGAGATCATCTCATCCCGTCCCGTCCTGTCATTGCAACCAAACGCACTCTTAGATATTTGAGAGCACTTCGCTATAACTAGACTCCCAATTCTAGAGCATGATTTTAATTCAGAATGGACATCGACTTTTTTTTCTCGAACGCGCAGGAGAACTGCACGCCATTATATTGAGAGGAAAAAGGTCCAAAAGGACCAAAGTACAATGCCCAGAGGGCAAGCCAAAACACTAGACCAGATTGGAACCCAGCCTAGACCCTACTAAAACAGCAGAAAGACCAATGCTAGCTAACTGCTTAGCCCCAGCCCTATCCCAGCAACTTAACTCAGAAACAAACTTTTAACAGAGCTCAAGGAAGGGTTTACTCCATCGAAGACAGCTTTGTTTCGACTTTGAACGTTTGTCCAGCTTTCTGCTCCAAATTGGAGCCACCAGACTCCTGTGGAGCGCAAGCAAAGATTGAATTTCGCTTCTCCACACAGAGGCCTCCACCTCACAACAAACTCCGTTTGTTGGTACTCAGCTCAGGGGCATTATTGGTGGAACCCCGGACTCCAATCTTGGCCTCTTGCCTTTCGTCAGGGCTAGGATTGATTGAATCAATTAGACCAAAAGAAACATCGGTGCAGGTGGTGTCGTGGTGAGATGACAAAAGCCCAAGCTCGTTTAGTCTTACCTCAGAGATGGATTGTGAAGAGGAACTTCCATGCCATCCACATCTAATCTGTTCAGACCTTCCAGCCTCACCGCTGAGTAAGGACCCGCATGCCGCATCTGAATAGCGAACACCCAGTCCACCCGCTGTGCCTGGATAGGCGGGGGAGGCCAACTGAGGCAAGCGAGAAATGGCGGCGTGAGGAAGACAATGCTGCTCCCAAATCCCAATCGTGTTGCTGATGGTCTAATGGGTCAGAGAACTGCCCGCCATCCCACAGGGCCCGGTGAGGCAGGGGAGAGTCCGAGCGAGCACATGGCGTCTGGGAGAGCTCGAGGCTCCTGCGTTCAGCAACAGTAGACAAGGCGGGGCTGCTGCAAAGAGAGTAAGAGACCGGCGAGTGGCGGTCCAGTGAGGAGGAAGAAGATGCACACAGGAAGATGATAGGCGGGGCCATGAAAACTGACGATTCCATGAAAATGGGATGGAACCATTCAAAACCAAACACGGGCTTGACTTCTCGCCTGACATTCAGGCTAGAAACAAAAAGAGACCAACCTAATGTGAGTTAGGTGTCCATACAAGTGATAATCTAGCCAGTTGTGCTGTTCCAAAAAAACACAGCTAGTCAAACACTTGTATATGTCAAAGAATTCTTCCTCAACTTCTGCATACTGGAGACATGATACATGTGATAATCTCAATGCTCTAGTAAATGAATCAAGAAGACTACCAGATACTCAGCTCAAACCTACCTGAAAATGAGCATCTGGAAAAATAGTACATTTTGCTAATAGAGGAATTCAACTCTGTGTAGATAATGGAAGATAGAAAAAAGATTTATAATCTTTTAATGGCTCAGTTTCTTACAAAACTTGTACAGTTAACTCCAAGAAACAGCTTTATGCAAGGATGCTATTGCTATACTGGTGGATTTCAAACAGTTAGTTATATCAATTAGAAGATTGAGGTGTTAACATGGGCAGCTCAGATCAACTCTAACCTCTAGATACCTTGGAAAGGTAACGGGACAACTAACAAGAGGCAGGGAGGATCAAGTCCTAGCCTCCTAGGAGGCAG
Source organism: Zea luxurians (assembly GCA_029449295.1). Taxonomy (NCBI): domain Eukaryota; kingdom Viridiplantae; phylum Streptophyta; class Magnoliopsida; order Poales; family Poaceae; genus Zea; species Zea luxurians. The sequence goes on along the minus strand of JAOPSE010000240.1, from coordinate 1,135,407 downwards.
TTCAACTACAAAACTTGCAATTTGGTTGACTGAGAGTTGATTTACATAAAATTCATGCTGATACCTCATAATAGCCCCTTGTTCCTATCTCAAATAATTGTGGCTTCCCAGGTCCTAGCAAATATTCCTTTGCTTATCCTTCGTCACCAGGAAGGAGTATAATTTATGCAAGTGGATAGTAAAACACTTGACCTTCAGTATTTGTAAAAGTTGCACTGCTTTCAATCTGTTCTTTGATGTATCCATAGAAATGATCCAACTCCATCATGCACTTTTTAACCATTGCCTTCAGTATCCCAGAAAAGATAAAGCACACTGAAATTATAACCAAAAAAGGGGGATATTAATGAATCATCAGCTCACTTACAAAAGCACAGCTTCTCAGTCTTTGTTAGCTGTTTGAAATTCTTATTGAAGAAATGAAGACTTCCAGTGCAGAATTCTGAACAGCATTTTACTGCTTGCTTAGTTGCTTAAACTGACAGTTTCAGGAAAGTATAGTAAATCTTCTTCCAATAAACGTATTTGAGCATATCTATATTTTTCTTGTGGTTCTATTATTCTAACATTGTTCACGTACTGACTTCCTCCATTTCCTACACTGCAGCTGGTGCTAACAAATAACAGGACAAGCTTACCCTACAGATAATAAAAATGGGGTTCTGATAACCTTTGAAGGAGACAAATGAAAATACATATTGTGAGAGAGGCAAAACCATAAGATGACAATTGAGCAGTGGGCCTTCATACAAACATTTGACCAATACATACCACCTGTTGATGCCACCAATTTTGTCTAAATTTTGGAGAAAAAGAGAGAGTTGAAGGTACCTCTTGCTTCATGAGGATAAAAAGGGTGTACCCAGTGCCGTAGGCTTCCCACACTGTGCGGGGTCTGGGGAAGGGTATCTTTAAGCGCCAAACCTTACCCACGTAATATGCAGAGGCTGGATCTCGAACCCGGGACCTTCCGGTTACAGACGGTAGGCTCTACCGCTGCACCGATGCCCCAGAAATTTCTTAGGAGGCATCAAGATGTAGGGATCATTGGCTGCCTGAGCAAAAAATATGAAGTGAGAACAAAAATATGCCAAGACTATCTATCATCAGAATGAAGAGACTGTAAGCTTTACTTTAGAAAATAAACTACCTCTTATAAGTGGAGCTATGAACTCGTGAGGAGAGGTCTTACATGGCATCTGAAATGGTATATCGGAATCTCACAGAAACAGAACTCATGTCAATTACCAGCTTGCCAATCAAATATATTGAAATCATGGCCTAAACATCATAGTTGAGAAGAAACATATCGAATGATTAATCACCAATAATCATGGCAAGAACACTTTCCATCTTTCATATGATGAAACCTACTACCATCCCTCACAACAATTTCCCTGCCAAAAACCTTTGTCACCATCTTACTGAACTCATGACAATCACCACACACACTAAGGTTCTTGACAATACGGATTGGGCTGCCAGCTTCAACAACAATGAACCCGTAAGCAATTGCAAGCCGTTCGCTATGCACCTTAATCGCATGAACCTTCTCTTCATCCCCGATGTCATGCAAGACTGATGACACGTCTGGTACATAGCCTGCCTCAGCCAACCTTCTGTTAATCGCGCAAAGCATGTTATATATCCGTGCAGAATCTTTGTGATTCATGTCCCCTACTAGAAACTTGTGCACAATTCCATGTGCCTCCATCAAGCTCCAACCAGCTGACTTGCTGGTGCCACGGTTAGACATTAATTTCCTAACTTTCCTGACTTCATCCCATTTCTTTGCTTTTGCGTATATACTTGCAAGGAGAACATAGTATCCATCATGAGCTGGATCCAGTTCAATTAGCTTATTACCAACAGTAATGCCCAAGTCCACAAGGCCATGTCTCTTGCAAGCTGACAGTATTGTGCCCCAGAGAACTGGGTCAGGTGGGATGCGCATCCCTTCAATCAATTCAACAGCCTCCTGAACAAGACCAGCACGACTCAGAAGATCAACCATGCATCCGTAATGCTCCATCTCTGACTCAATGTCATATTTCTCTGCCATCAGCTTGAAATACCGCCGTCCTTCATCAACAAGGCCAGTACGGCTGCAGGCATTCAGCACCCCCACAAATGTGATGCTTGTCGGGCAAAACCCCTCACTGACAAACTTCTCAAAGAGCTGGACTGCGTCATGCCCCAATCCATGGGTGGCAAGCCCGCAGATCATGGAGTTCCAAGCAAAAACATCCCTCCTAGGCATGGCATCAAAAACTTCCTTGGCCGCTGCCACACTTCCACACTTGGAATACATATCAATCAGTGCAGCACCTAAGTTCACACTCATCGTCATTCCTACTCTCTTGACCACTTCATGCACAAATTTCCCCTGCTCAAGCAAACCCAGCTGTGCAGCGGCCGACAGTGCCGTCACTATTGCCGCTTCATTTGCCTTCACCCCCTGCGCCACCATATTCTTAAACACTCCCAGCGCGACCTCCGGCTCTCCTTCTTTCACATAGCCTCCTACCACCGTACTCCAAGAAACCTCATCCCTCACTGGCATTCCGTCGAACACCTCCCGCGCAACCCCCACCATGCCCGCTCGCACGTAGCCAGCGAGGACGGCATTCCACGTCACCACGTCCCGCACGAGCGGCAGCTCGTCGAACACCTTCCGCATCGCCGCCACGTCTCCGCAGACGCCGTAAAAGTGGATCTGCGCGTTACGCACGTACAGGTCGCCCGCGGCGCCAGCCTTCACGGCCAGCGCGTGCACGTGGGTGCCCATGAAGAGGGAGGCGATGGAGCCTGCAGCGGCAGGCTCGGTGTCTAGGTGATTGGAGAGGGAAGCGAGGAGGAAAGTGAAGGAGTGGGGGTTGCGGCGTGGGAGACGCGGGAAGAGGCGGAGCGGGAGCGGGTGCGGGAGCACGCGGAGGAGGTGGTTCGACGCGAAGGCCGAGGTACAGTTGGAGCAACGGAACAGGAGGAGCGGGTAGGAGTGGGAAACGTCGGCGGCGGAGAGCGCCAGGCGCGGAAGGGCGGCGAGGAGTTGCGGGAGGGCGCGCGCGGTAGCGAGGCCGAGAACGGCGAGGCGGGCGTGGGCCTGCAAAACGTGGTAGAGCGCAGGGCGCGGCGGCAGGAGCGCGCCGAGGAGATGCCTCGCGTCGGCGGCGGGGTCTGCGTGGAATGTGGGTGCGCGCCGAGCGGCCGGAGGAAGCGGCGTTCCGAACTGCATTGAGGCGGCGTCCGCGCCAGACACCAATTATGGCCTGTTCCACACTTTTATAATACAACGGGTTTAACGTATGTCATGACGTAACTACGTGCTCACTTTGTTCTTTTTTATTTATCACATTTTAGTTAAAAACAACTAACAAGTGATAAATATTCAAAAATAGAGATAATATATTTTTGTCGGCGTTTCGAGACCGGGGTCCCTCGGGCCGACGAGTGAGTGTCGCCGCGTGCCCCAGCCCAGATGGGTCGAGTGCGTGGGCGAGCGCGAAAGGGGGGAAAGGAGCGAGGCGGCCGGAGACCGGCGTGAGAGAGGTGGGAATCCCGCGGCCTTCGTGTTCGTCCCGCGCCCGGGTCGGGTGCGCTTGCAGTAGGGGGTTACAAGCGTCCACGCGGGAGAGGGAAGCGAGCGGCCCCAAGAGAGCGCCTGTCCCGTCCTCGTCCCCGCGCGGCCAACCTTCTCTAAGAGGGCCCTGGTCCTTCCTTTTATAGGCGTAAGGAGAGGATCCAGGTGTACAATGGGGGTGTAGCAGAGTGCTACGTGTCTAGCGGGGGAGAGCTAGCGCCCTAAGTACATGCCGATGTGGCAGCCGGAGAGATTTTGGCACCCAGCTGGTGTGATGTCGTGGCCGTCGGAGGAGCGACGGAGCCTGGCGGAGGGACAGCTATCGGAGCGGTTGAGTCCTTGCTGACGTCCTCCTGCTTCCGTAAGAGAGCTGAGAGCCGCCGTCGTCACAGAGCATGCGGGGCGCCATCATTGCCTATCTGGCGGAGCTAGCCAGATGGGACACCGGTCTTGTTCTCTGCGGCTCGAGTCAGCTCGGGGTAGGGTGATGATGGCGCTTTCTGTTGACGTGGCTGGCCTGCGCCCTAGGTTGGGCGACGTGGAGGCTCCTCCGAAGCCGAGGTCGAGTCTGTCTTCCATGGCCGAGGCCGAGTCCGAGCCCCTGGGTCGGGCGAGGCGGAGGTCGTTCGGCAGAGGCCAGGGCGGAGTCCGAGCCCTGGGGTCGAGCGAAGCGGAGTTCGTCGTCTTCCGGGGCTGAGCCCGAGTCCGAGCCCTGGGTCGGGCGGAGCGGAGTTCGCCGTCTTCCGGGACTTAGCCCGAGTCCGAGCCCTGGGACGGGCGGAGCGGAGTTCGCCGTCTTCCGGGACTTAGCCCGAGTCCGAGCCCTGGGGCGGGCGGAGCGGAGTTCGCCGTCTTCCGGGACCTAGCCCGAGTCCGAGCCCTGGGTCGGGCGGAGCGGAGTTCGCTGTCTTCCGGGACCTAGCCCGAGTCCGAGCCCTGGGTCGGGCGGAGCGGAGTTCGCCGTCTTCCGGGACCTAGCCCGAGTCCGAGCCCTGGGTCGGGCGGAGCGGAGTTCGCCGTCTTCCGGGACCTAGCCCGAGTCCGAGCCCTGGGTCGGGCGGAGCGGAGTTCGCCGTCTTCCAGGACCTAGCCCGAGTCCGAGCCCCGGGTCGGGCGGAGCTTCCTATGGTGCCTTTGGCAGGGCCTGACTGCCTGTCAGTCTCACTCTGTCAAGTGGCACTGCAGTCGGAGTGGCGCAGGCGGCGCTGTCCTTCTGTCAGGCCGGTCAGTGGAGCGGTGAAGTGACGGCGGTCACTTCGGCTCTGCCGGAGGGCGCGCGTCAGGATAAAGGTGTCAGGTCACCTTTGCATTAAATGCTCCTGCGACTTGGTCGGTCGGTGCGGCGATTTAGTCAGGGTTGCTTCTTAGCGAAGGCAGGGCCTCGGGCGAGCCGGAAATATGTCCGCCGTTGGAGGGGGGCCTCGGGCGAGACGGAAATCCTCCGGGGTTGGCTGCCCTTGTCCGAGGCTAGGCTCGGGCGAGGCGTGATCGAGTCGCTCGAATGGACTGATCCCTGACTTAATCGTACCCATCAGGCCTTAGCAGCTTTATGCTGATGGGGGTTACCAGCTGAGAATTAGGAGTCTTGAGGGTACCCCTAATTATGGTCCCCGACAGTAGCCCCCGAGCCTCGAAGGGAGTGTTAGCACTCGCTTGGAGGCTTTCGTCGCACTTTTTTGCAAGGGGACCAGCCTTTCTCGGTTGCATTTTGTTCCGGTGGGTGCGCGCGAGCGCACCCGCCGGGTGTAGCCCCCGAGGCCTCGGAGGAGTGGTTTCACTCCTTCGAGGTCTTAATGCCTCGCGTAATGCTTCGGCTGGTCTGGTTGTTCCCTCATGCGAACTGGCCGTAGCCCGGGTGTACGGTCGGGGCCCAAGCTCTCGGGCTGGTATGTTGACGCTGTCAACGGTTCGGCCGGAGCCGGGTTTGCGAGAGCAGCCCCCGAGCCTCTACACAGAGCGAGAGGGCGATCAGGGACAGACTCGGCTTTTTTACATACGCCCCTGCGTCGCCTTTCCGCAAGGAGGGGGGGAAAGCGCCATGTTACCCTCGATGGGCGCCGAACATGGTGTCTCCGGTGAGCTGCAAGCGGGTAATCCGAGTGGACGTCCGTGCCCCGTTCGTTAGGGGTCGGCTAGGGGCTCAGAGGCACGCCCAAAAGTACCTGCGGGTGATCTGCCGGACCTGGTCCCCTGGCGACGGGGTCCGAGGGCTCGATGCCTCCCTCTGATGGGATTCCGTTACAAGATCGCTCCCGCTGGTCTCCGAAATGTCCTAGGGTACCTCGGGAGCGCAGCCCGAGCCTTGGTTATGTATCGAACGTACCCCTGGTCATCCCTCGCTCGGCGTCTGAGGCGACTGTGAACCCTTCGGGGGCCAGCCTTCGAACCCCTGATCAGTAATGGGCGCGGAGCCCGAGTAGCCTGAGGCGGCCGTGGAACCCTTCGGGGGGCCGGCCTTCGAACCTCTGACCAGTAGTGGGTGTAGGGCCCACGCGATCTGAGGCGGCTGTTGAACCCTTCGGGGGGCCAGCCTTCGAACCTCTGATCAGTAAGGAGGCTCGGAGCCTGGTTCCTTCACGGGGAAGGATCCTTTTCGGGGTATCCCCCTTTCCCGGTCCCTACTGCAAGAGATAGAGAAAGAGGAAAAAGGAAAAGGATACGAAATCGAACGACGCGGCGTACCTTTTTTGTCGCAGTTATTACGGCGAAGGCGAAGCGTTGCCCACCGCTCCCACCGGAAGCGCCGCCTGTCCTGCCGCGGAGTTAATGCGACGGGGCGAGCGGTTGGCGGGGCGGCCGTTGCGCGTGCGCGAGCCGTTCGAGGAACGGAACACGGGCACGTTGTCTTCACGCCGTGAGAGGGGGTTCTCTTGCTGCCCTCGGATGGGACGTGAGCTTGGCTGACGACGTGACCGCTGCTCCCGCCCGCCTGCCACCATCATTACTGCCGGCCCACTTTTGGCCGCATTGACCGCCGCGTCAGGCTGGCGCTGCTGGGTCGTGCGCTGGGTCGCCTCGAGTCGCGGTATTGGTTCCGCAATCGAGGAGGCGCGGTGGTGGCGCAAGTGGCGGTGCAGTTGCTTGCATGCAGCATCCGGCGCGCCGGTTGCGTGACGCGTGGGCCTGGGCCTCCATGCTGGCGTGTCGGGAGTCGGAGAAGCGCGTCCACTTGGCGCGGTTGCATGCCGCCTGCATGGCTGCCCGCCTCTTTCGCCCGTTGGTCTGGGCAAAAGTGGAGGGTCTCTTGTAACCACTGGGCGGTCGTGTGCGCCGTGCGCGGCGGTTTGGCTTCTTCTGCTCTGAGCCGGCTTGCACGACATGCGGGACCCAGCCCCCACGCCGCAGGGGATGGCCTTGGAGCGTGTTGGAGAAGACTCAGCCCGTGACGGTTGAGGGCGCAAGCAGGGAGAGTTGCCTTTAAAAGGAGGGTGACCCCCTTCGGAAGGCAACCATGTCCTCTCGCTCCCTTGTGCATCGCGTCTTTCCACCTTCCAAGCCCCCGGATGGGGGATACCCGCCGTCTTTTCGCCTCATCGTTGGAGGAATGCAACTCCATGGGAATTGGTACCTTTCAGCCATCGTTCGGCTTCAAGGATTTTCATCACACAGCTCGGTTGCTCCCCTCCGCTGGTGGTCACCCAAGACGGTGACCTCCAGCTCCTGGATGGGGAGAGGCAAACCGGGTTGTGATCCCGATCCCGCCCTCAGCACCGAGGGTGTTCGTCATCCTCGCTGGGGCGGGGAGCGAGGCGAGCCGGGGCTCTACCTCCTGCGCGGGTCGGCGGGCCACCTCTTCTTCCAGCTTCTGGTGGTGGCAATCGCCTTCCAGCCCTGCGGCGGAGACGTCCTCCAGCCATGCCGGGGAAGGCGAACTGTTGCTGCCCAGCTAGGATGCAACATTCCGCCCTCCCCCTCGCATTCGCGGTGAGGACAGCAGCGAGGACCTGCCAGTGCGCTTGGGGGCGACCCGCGTTTGCTGGTGATTCGCCCGGAGCTTGTCGCTCCGCAGGCTCCCCGGTGTGGAGGTTGTCCGTACCCGCAGGGACGGAACCGGAGTTCCGTTTGTAATGGCACTTCGAATGCCAGGGTTTTTTGTTCATTGCGGCTGTCGAGGCCTGAACATGTATGTAATTTTGGCACGGAGCCATGTTTTTTCCTCATTTTCGAGCACTAAGACTCGCCTGTTGGTTGTCTGAACCGCTTCACCAAGCATGAATCGCCCCGTGTCAAGGTGACGAGTGAGGTATCCGTATCCCGAAGGCGTAGGAGTCCCTCGGCTCGGTCGGCCTTGTTGTCTGAGGCTCCTCTAGCTCAGTTAAAGGGACCCCTTGGCCGCTCTTCGACGAGCCGAGGCCAGGGGTAGCGATATCAGCATGAACAGAGGCAGAGTTGGCTCGAAAATGAAACCTGGTTGGCCGGAGCCTAGCCGGGTTGTTCGTTAGCGGGACCGACGCCGGAGTCGATCAGCCGAGGCCTCGGGTCGGGCTGGCGCCCTTGGAAGATGGTTGGCCGAGGCCCCAGGGGTAACCGGCCGAGCCGCCTGCTCGGACTGGATCCCCGGAGAAGTCCCTGGCGGCGATTGTCCGGGCGTGGCGATGACGTCGTCCTCCAGAGTGGGGATCCCTGGACCGCGTCGCCGTCCGAGGCTAGGTCGGACCTCGCTGAAGGTGTCGTCGATGCCGAGGGTGCTACTGCCCCCTTCCAGCGTCAAGACCCGAGCCTGCAGGATCAGAGTGTCTTGTAGCGTGTGCCTTCTGCGGCCGCCGAGGCCAGAATACACACCCTCGCTGTGTTGTGAAGCTGCGTCTCCTTTCCTCTTGTTTCGAGTATCTGGACTTTTTTGTCGGTAACAGGGATGTTTGTGCGAGCGAGAGTTGCTTCTCGCGGAAGGTGACGAGTGAGGTATCCGTATCCCGGAGGCGTGGGAGTCCCTCGGCTCGATCGGCCTTGCCGCTTACGCGCACTTTCACCCGTCCATGAGGCCCTGTCACCGACTCAGTCGAGAAGGCTCGAAGGATCGCTTCGGCAGAAGAGCTTCCGAACGTGAAGACTTGTTCGGTCCGCGGAATCACTTTATCCGAACGCGAGTTACTTATCATAGAAGGTGATGAGTGAGGTATCCGTATCCCGGAGGCGTAGGAGTCCCTCGGCTCGGTCAGCCTTGGCTGCTTACGTGTACTCCGTCGTTTTCAGGATCCACTTTTCGAAGTAGTCAGAAAGCACGAAAGATATTCTGGCAGAAGAGATCTTTTTTCGAGGAAAATTTCAACGCAGAGGGGGTTCCCCCCCTTTTAGCCCCCGAGGGAGGGTCGGGCTTTGCCGAGGCGAGGCCGACCCTTCCTTGATGACTAAACTTTGCGCGGGTGCGAGGTATATGAACAACTTGAAAACATCTTAAGGGTAGAAGCGACGTAGCTATTGGATGTTCCAAGCGTTGCCGTAGACCTCGCCTTGACTGTTGGCCAGCTTGTATGTTCCGGGCTTCAAAACTTTGGCGATGACGAATGGCCCCTCCCAGGGGGGCGTGAGCTTGTGCCTCCCTCGGGCGTCTTGCCGCAGTCGAAGCACCAGGTCGCCCACCTGGAGGTCTCGGGGCCGGATGAAAGTCGCCTAGAGGGGGGGGGGTGAATAGGGCGAAACTGAAAATCACAAAAATAATCACAACTACAAGCCGGGTTAGCGTTAGAAATATAAACGAGTCCACGAGAGAGGGTGCAAAACAAATTGCAAGCAAATGAAGAGTGTGACACGCGGATTTGTTTTACCGAGGTTCGGTTCTCGCAAACCTACTCCCCGTTGAGGAGGCCACAAAGGCCGGGTCTCTTTCAACCCTTCCCTCTCTCAAACGGTCCCTCGGACCGAGTGAGCTTTTCTTCTTCTCAATCAAACGGGAACAAAACTTCCCCGCAAGGTCCACCACACAATTGGTGCCTCTTGCCTTGGTTACAATTGAGTTTTGATCACAAGAACAAATGAGAAAGAAAGAAAGCGATCCAAGCGCAAGAGCTCAAAAGAACACGACAAATCTCTCTCGCTAGTCACTAAAGGCTTGAGTGGAATTGGAGAGGATTTGATCTCTTTGGTGTGTCTAGAATTGAATGCCTAGCTCTTGTAAGTGGTTGGAAGTTGGAAAACTTGGATGCAATGAATGGTGGGGTGGTTGGGGTATTTATAGCCCCAACCACCAAACATGACCGTTGGTGGAGGCGTCTGCTCGATGGCGCACCGGACAGTCCGGTGCACACCGGACATGTCCGGTGCCCCCGCCACGTCATCAGTGCCGTTGGATTCTGACCGTTGGAGCTTCTGACTTCTGGGCCCGCCTGGATGTCCGGTGCACACCGGACATCAACTGTTCATTGTCCGGTGCGCCGGTATGGGCGCGCCTGACGTCTGCGCGCGCAGAGCGCGCATTAAATGCGCCGCAGGTAGCCGTTGGCGCCGAAATAGCCGTTGCTCCGTGGTTACACCGGACAGTCCGGTGCACACCGGACATGTCCGGTGAATTATAGCGGAGCGGCTGCTGCGCGAACCCGAGGCTGGCGAGTTGGGGAGGCCACGCTTCCATGGAGCACCGGACACTGTCCGGTGTACACCGGACAGTCCGGTGAATTATAGCGAAGCGGCCTGAGAAATTCCCGAAGGTGGCGAGTTCGAGTTGGAGTCCTCTGGTGGCGCACCGAACACTGTCCGGTGTACACCGGACAGTCCGGTGCCTCCAGACCAGAGGGCCTTCGGTTACCTCTTTGCTCCTTTGTTGAATCCAAAACTTGATCTTTTTATTTGATGAGTGTGAACCTTTTGCACCTGTATAACTTATACACTAGAGCAAACTAGTTAGTGCAACATTTGTGTTGGGCAATTCAACCACCAAAATTATATAGGGACTAGGTGTAAGCCTAATTCCCTTTCAATCTCCCCCTTTTTGGTGATTGATGCCAACACAAACCAAAGCAAATCTAGAAGTGCATAATTAAACTAGTTTGCATGATGTAAGTGCAAAGGTTGCTTGGAATTGAGTCAATATAAATGTTTACATGATGCGCATGGATTGTTTTCTTTGTTTTTGACATATTTGACCACATTTGCACCAAAAGTTTTGTTTTTGCAAACTCTTTTGTAAATTCTTTTCAAAGTCCTTTTGCAAGGTAGTCAAAGGTAAATGAATAAAATTTTGCAAGACATTTTCAATTTTTGAAATTTTCTTCCTTTGTTCAAAATGCCTTCCCTTTGACTAAACAAAACTCCCCCTCAAATAAATTCTCCTCTTAGTGTTCAAGAGGGTTTTAGGACATCAATTTTGAAAATACTACTTGCTCCCCTTTTAGGACACAAAGAGATACCAATTTTGAAATTTACCAATTGAAAATCATCAAATTTAAAAATTAGGGGTGGTGGTGCGGTCCTTTTGCTTTGGGCCAATACTTTCTCCCCCTTTGGCATGAATCGCCAAAAATGGATACTTGGAATGATATATAGGCCCCTTTGAAGTACTTTCTCCTCCTTTGGTCACAAAATAGATGAGTGAAGATTATACCAAAGTTGGAGAGACGCTCGGAGTGACGGCGAAGGGTGAGTAGTAGAGCGGAGTGGAAGCCTTTGTCTTCGCCGAAGACTCCAATTCCCTTTCAATATACCTATGACTTGGTTTGGAATACACTTGAAAACACATTAGTCATAGCATATATAAAAGAGATATGATCAAAGGTATACATGTGAGCTATGTGTGCAAGTTTAGCAAAAGAAATTCCTAGAATCTAGAATATTAAGCTCATGCCTAAGTCTGGTAAAAGATTGTTCATCAAGCGGCTTGGTAAAGATATCGGCTAATTGATCTTTAGTGTTAATGTATGAAATCTCGATATCCCCCTTTTGTTGGTGATCCCGAAGAAAGTGATACCGAATGGCTATGTGTTTAGTGCGGCTATGCTCAACGGGATTATCCGCCATGCGGATTGCACTCTCATTATCACATAGAAGAGGAACTTTGGTTAATTTGTAACCGTAGTCCCGCAGGGTTTGCCTCATCCAAAGCAATTGCGCGCAACAATGGCCTGCGTCAATATACTCGGCTTCGGCGGTAGAAAGAGCGACCGAATTTTGCTTCTTTGAAGCCCATGACACCAAGGATCTTCCCAAGAACTGGCAAGTCCCCGATGTGCTCTTCCTATTAATCTTACACCCCGCCCAATCGGCATCCGAATAACCAACCAAATCAAAAGTGGATCCCCGAGGGTACCAAAGCCCAAACTTAGGAGTATAAGCTAAATATCTCAAGATTCGTTTTACGGCCGTAAGGTGTGATTCCTTAGGGTCGGCTTGGAATCTTGCACACATGCATACGGAAAGCATAATGTCCGGTCGAGATGCACATAAATAAAGCAATGAACCAATCATCGACTGGTATACCTTTTGATCCACGGACTTACCTCCCGTGTCGAGGTCGAGATGCCCATTTGTTCCCATGGGAGTCTTGATGGGCTTGGCATCCTTCATTCCAAACTTGCTTAGAATGTCTTGAGTATACTTCGTTTGGCTAATGAAGGTGCCCTCTTGGAGTTGCTTGACTTGGAATCCTAGAAAATACTTCAACTCCCCCATCATTGACATCTCGAATTTCTTTGTCATGATCCTACTAAATTCTTCACATGTAGATTCGTTAGTAGACCCAAATATGATATCATCAACGTAAATTTGGCATACGAACAAATCATTGTCAAGAGTTTTAGTGAATAAAGTAGGATCGGCTTTGCCGACTTTGAAGCCATTAGTAATAAGGAAATCTCTAAGGCATTCATACCATGCTCTTGGGGCTTGCTTGAGCCCATAAAGCGCCTTAGAGAGCCTATAAACATGGTTAGGGTACTCACTGTCTTCAAAGCCGGGAGGTTGCTCAACATAGACCTCCTCCTTGATTGGTCCATTGAGGAAGGCACTCTTCACGTCCATTTGATAGAGCTTGAAGCCATGATAAGTAGCATAGGCCAATAATATACGAATTGACTCAAGCCTAGCTACGGGTGCATAGGTTTCACCAAAATCCAAACCTTCGACTTGTGAATACCCCTTGGCCACGAGTCGAGCTTTGTTCCTTGTCACCACACCATGCTCATCTTGCTTGTTGCGGAAGACCCACTTGGTTCCTACAACATTTTGGTTAGGACGTGGAACTAAATGCCACACCTCATTCCTTGTGAAATTGTTGAGCTCCTCTTGCATCGCCATCACCCAATCTGAATCTTGAAGTGCTTCCTCTACCCTGTGTGGCTCGATAGAGGAAACAAAAGAGTAATGTTCACAAAAATGTGCAACACGAGATCGAGTAGTTACCCCCTTATGAATGTCGCCGAGGATGGTGTCGACGGGGTGATCTCGTTGTATTGCTTGGTGGACTCTTGGGTGTGGCGGCCTTGGTTGTTCATCCTCCTTGTCTTCATCATTTGCATCTCCCCCTTGATCGTTGCCGTCATCTTGAGGAGGCTCATCTCTTTGATCTTCACCTTCATCAACTTGAGCCTCGTCCTCATTTTGGGTTGGCGGAGATGCTTGCGTTGAGGAGGATGGTTGATCTTGTGCATGTGAAGGCTCTTTGGATTCCTTAGGACACACATCCCCAATGGACATGTTCCTTAGCGCTATGCATGGAGCCTGTTCTTCACCTATCTCATCAAGATCAACTTGCTCTACTTGAGAGCCGTTAGTTTCATCAAACACAACGTCACAAGAAACTTCAACAAGTCCTGAGGACTTGTTAAAGACTCTATATGCCCTTGTGTTTGAGTCATATCCTAGTAAAAAGCCTTCTACAGTTTTAGGAGCAAATTTAGATTTTCTACCTCTTTTAACAAGTATAAAACATTTGCTACCAAAAACTCTAAAATATGAAATATTTGGCTTTTTACCGGTTAGGAGTTCATAGGATGTCTTCTTGAGGATTCTGTGAAGATATAACTGGTTGATGGCGTAGCAAGCGGTGTTGACCGCTTCGGCCCAAAACCTGTCCGGTGTCTTGTACTCATCAAGCATGGTTCTTGCCATGTCCAATAGAGTTCGATTCTTCCTCTCCACTACACCATTTTGTTGTGGAGTGTAGGGAGAAGAGAGCTCATGCTTGATGCCCTCCTCCTCAAGGAAGCCTTCAATTTGAGAGTTCTTGAACTCCGTCCCATTGTCGCTTCTAATTTTCTTGATCCTTAAGCCGAACTCATTTTGAGCCCGTCTCAAGAATCCCTTTAAGGTCTCTTGGGTATAAGATTTGTCCTGCAAAAAGAACACCCAAGTGAAGCGAGAATAATCATCCACAATAACTAGACAGTACTTACTCCCACCGATGCTTATGTAAGCGATCGGGCCGAATAGGTCCATGTGTAGGAGCTCCAGTGGCCTGTCACTAGTCATGATGTTCTTGTGTGGATGATGAGTGCCAACTTGCTTCCCGGCTTGGCATGCTCTACAAATCCTGTCTTTCTCAAAATGAACATTTGTTAGTCCTAAAATGTGCTCTCCCTTTAGAAGCTTATGAAGATTCTTCATTCCAACATGGGCTAGTCGGCGGTGCCAGAGCCAACCCAAGTCAGTCTTAGCAACCAAGCAAGTGTCGAGTTCAGCTCTATCAAAATCTACCAAGTATAGCTGACCCTCTAACACTCCCTTAAATGCTATTGAATCATCACTTCTTCTAAAGACAGTAACACCAGTATCAGTAAATAGACAGTTGTAGCCCATTTGACATAATTGGGACACGGAAAGCAAATTGTAATCTAAAGAATCTACAAGAAAAACATTGGAAATAGTATGGTCAGGTGATATAGCAATTTTACCCAAACCTTTGACCAAACCTTGATTTCCATCCCCGAATGTGATAGCTCGTTGGGGATCTTGGTTTTTCTCATATGAGGAGAACATCTTTTTCTCCCCTGTCATGTGGTTTGTGCACCCGCTGTCGAGTATCCAACTTGAGCCCCCGGATGCATAAACCTACAAAACAAATTTAGTTCTTGACTTTAGGTACCCAAACGGTTTTGGGTCCTTTAGCATTAGAAACAAGAACTTTGGGTACCCAAACACAAGTCTTGGAGCCCTTGTGTTTGCCCCCAACAATCTTGGCAACTACCTTGCCGGATTTGTTAGTTAAAACATATGATGCATCAAAAGTTTTGAATGAAATAGCATGATCATTTGATGCATTAGAAATTTTCTTTCTAGGCAACTTGGCACGGGTTGGTTGCCTAGAGCTAGATGTCTCACCCTTATACATAAAAGCATGGTTAGGGCCGGAGTGAGACTTCCTAGAATGAGTTCTCCTAATTTTGCTCTCAGGATAGCCGGCAGGGTACAAAATGTAACCCTCGTTATCCTGAGGCATGGGAGCCTTGCCCTTAACAAAGTTAGATAAATTCTTTGGAGGGGCATTAAGTTTGACATTGTCTCCCCTTTGGAAGCCAATGCCATCCTTGATGCCGGGGCGTCTCCCATTATAGAGCATGCTTCTAGCAAATTTAAATTTTTCATTTTCTAAGTCATGCTCACTAATCTTAGCATTAAGTTGTGCTATGTGATCATTTTGTTTTTTAATTAAGGCTAGGTGATCATGGATAGCATCAACATTAATATCTCTACATCTAGTGCAAATAGAAGTGTGCTCAACGGTAGATGTAGATGGTTTGCAAGATTTTAATTCTACAACCTTAGCATGCAACATATCATTCTTAGTTCTAAGGTCAGAAATTGTAACATTGCAAACATCTAATTCTTTAGCCTTAGCAATTAATTTTTCATTCTCATTTCTAAGGCTAGCAATAGAAACATTCAACTCATCAATCCTAGCAAGCAAATCAATATTATCATTTCTAGGATAGGAAGTTGAATTAATACAAACATGAGAATCAACCTTAGCAATTAATTTAGCATTTTCATTTCTAAGGTTGGCAATGGTGTCATGGCAAGTACTTAGCTCACTAGATAATTTGTTACACTTTTCTACCTCTAGAGCATAAGCATTTTAACCTTAACATGTTTCTTGTTTTCCTTGATTAGGAAGTCCTCTTGGGAGTCCAAGAGATCATCCTTTTCATGGATGGCACTAATTAGCTCATTTAATTTTTCCTTTTGTTCCATGTTAAGGTTAGCAAAAAGAATGCGCAAGTTATTCTCCTCATTTTTATCATCATCCTCATCACTAGATGTTTCATATTTAGTGGAGGACCTTGATTTTACCTTCTTTTTGCCGTCCTTGGCCATGAGACACTTGTGGCCGACGTTGGGGAAGAGAAGCCCCTTGGTGACGGCGATGTTGGCGGCGTCCTCGTCGGAGGAGGACTCGGTGGAGCTCTCGTCGGAGTCCCACTCGCGGCACACGTGGGCATCGCCGCCCCTCTTCTTGTGGTACCTCTTCTTTTCTCTTCTCTTGCCCTTCTTGTCGTTGTCCCTGTCACTGTCACTTGATAATGGACATTTAGCTATAAAGTGACCGGGCTTACCACACTTGTAGCAAACCTTCTTGGAACGGGATTTGTAATCCTTCCCCTTCCGTTGCTTGAGGATTTGCCGAAAGCTTTTGATGATTAAGGCCATCTCCTCATTGTCGAGCTTGAAGGCGTCAATTGGTTGTCTACTTGGTGTAGACTCCTCCTTCTTCTCCTCCGTTGCCTTGAAGGCCACCGGTTGCGCCTCGGATGTGGAAGGTTCGTCAAGCTCGTTGATCTTCTTTGAGCCCTTAATCATGCATTCAAAGCTCACAAAATTCCCGATAACTTCCTCGGGGGTCATTAGTGGATATCTAGGATTACCACGAATTAATTGAACTTGAGTGGGGTTAAGGAAAATAAGAGCTCTTAAAATAACCTTAACCACCTCGTGGTCATCCCATTTTTTGCTCCCGAGGTTGCGCACTTGGTTCACCAAGGTCTTGAGCCGGTTGTACATATCTTGTGGCTCCTCCCCTTGGCGAAGACGGAATCGACCGAGCTCCCCCTCGATCGTTTCCCGCTTGGTGATCTTGGTGAGTTCATCACCCTCGTGCGCCGTCTTGAGTAGGTCCCAAATTTCCTTAGCATTCTTCAACCCTTGTACTTTGTTGTATTCCTCCTTGCTCAGGGAGGCGAGGAGAATGGTTGCGGCTTGGGAGTTGAAGTGCTCGATTTGGGCCACTTCGTCCGTGTCATAATCCTCATCCCCTACAGATGGTACCTGTACACCATACTCAACAACATCCCATATACTTTTGTGGAGTGAGGTTAGATGAAATCGCATTAAATTACTCCACATAGCATAATCTTCACCATTAAACGTTGGTGGTTTGCCTAATGGGACGGAAAGTAAAGGTGTATGTTTAGGAATGCGAGGGTAGCGTAGGGGGATCTTACTATACTTCTTACGCTCTTGGCGTTTAGAAGTGACGGATGCCGCGTCGGAGCCAGAGGTGGATGTCGATGAAGAGTCGGTCTCGTAGTAGACCACCTTCCTCATCCTCTTTTTCTTGTCCCCACTCCGATGCGGCTTGTGAGAAGAAGATTTTTCCTTCTTCTCTTTGTGGTGAGAAGAGGAAGATCTTTTCTCCTTCCGTTTGGAGGAGCCCTTCTTCTTCTCCCTCTTCTTGGTGCGGGACTCTTCCGATGAAGTGCTCCCTTGGCTTGTAGTGGGCTTGTCGCCGGTCTCCATCTCCCTCTTGGTGTGATCTCCCGACATCACTTCGAGCGGTTAGGCTCTAATGAAGCACCGGGCTCTGATACCAATTGAAAGTCGCCTAGAGGGGGGTGAATAGGGCGAAACTGAAAATCACAAAAATAATCACAACTACAAGCCGGGTTAGCGTTAGAAATATAAACGAGTCCGCGAGAGAGGGTGCAAAACAAATTGCAAGCAAATGAAGAGTGTGACACGCGGATTTGTTTTACCGAGGTTCGGTTCTCGCAAACCTACTCCCCGTTGAGGAGGCCACAAAGGCCGGGTCTCTTTCAACCCTTCCCTCTCTCAAACGGTCCCTCGGACCGAGTGAGCTTTTCTTCTTCTCAATCAAACGGGAACAAAACTTCCCCGCAAGGTCCACCACACAATTGGTGCCTCTTGCCTTGGTTACAATTGAGTTTTGATCACAAGAACAAATGAGAAAGAAAGAAAGCGATCCAAGCGCAAGAGCTCAAAAGAACACGACAAATCTCTCTCGCTAGTCACTAAAGGCTTGAGTGGAATTGGAGAGGATTTGATCTCTTTGGTGTGTCTAGAATTGAATGCCTAGCTCTTGTAAGTGGTTGGAAGTTGGAAAACTTGGATGCAATGAATGGTGGGGTGGTTGGGGTATTTATAGCCCCAACCACCAAACATGACCGTTGGTGGAGGCGTCTGCTCGATGGCGCACCGGACATGTCCGGTGCCCCCGCCACGTCATCAGTGCCGTTGGATTCTGACCGTTGGAGCTTCTGACTTCTGGGCCCGCCTGGATGTCCGGTGCACACCGGACATCAACTGTTCATTGTCCGGTGCGCCGGTATGGGCGCGCCTGACGTCTGCGCGCGCAGAGCGCGCATTAAATGCGCCGCAGGTAGCCGTTGGCGCCGAAATAGCCGTTGCTCCGTGGTTACACCGGACAGTCCGGTGCACACCGGACATGTCCGGTGAATTATAGCGGAGCGGCTGCTGCGCGAACCCGAGGCTGGCGAGTTGGGGAGGCCACGCTTCCATGGAGCACCGGACACTGTCCGGTGTACACCGGACAGTCCGGTGAATTATAGCGAAGCGACCTGAGAAATTCCCGAAGGTGGCGAGTTCGAGTTGGAGTCCTCTGGTGGCGCACGGGACACTGTCCGGTGTACACCGGACAGTCCGGTGCCTCCAGACCAGAGGGCCTTCGGTTGCCTCTTTGCTCCTTTGTTGAATCCAAAACTTGATCTTTTTATTTGATGAGTGTGAACCTTTTGCACCTGTATAACTTATACACTAGAGCAAACTAGTTAGTGCAACATTTGTGTTGGGCAATTCAACCACCAAAATTATATAGGGACTAGGTGTAAGCCTAATTCCCTTTCACCGGACCCCTCGGGCGTGGTAGCGTCGCAGGGACTGCTGGTACCGCGCCGAGTGTAGCAAGGCTTTGTCCCGAGCCTCTTCCAGCTGGTCCAGCGAGTCTTCTCGGCTAGCTTGGTTGCTTTGATCGCTGTAGGCCCTCATCCTCGGGGAGCCGTATTCCAGGTCAGTGGGCAAGACGGCCTCGGCCCCGTAGACCAGGAAGAACGGCGTGAAACCCGTGGCTCGGCTCGGCGTTGTCCTCAGGCTCCAGACCACCGAGGGGAGTTCCTTCATCCATCGCTTGCCGAACTTGTTGAGGTCGTTGTAAATCCGAGGCTTGAGCCCTTGTAGAATCATGCCGTTGGCACGCTCCACTTGCCCATTCGACACGGGATGAGCCACGGCGGCCCAGTCCACCCGGATGTGGTGATCCTCGCAGAAGTCCAAGAATTTTCTGCCGGTGAACTGGGTACCGTTGTCGGTGATGATGGAGTTCGGGACCTCGAAGCGATGGATGATGTTGGTGAAGAACGTCACCGCCTGCTCGGACCTGATGCAGTTCAGAGGTCGGACCTCGACCCACTTGGAGAATTTGTCGATGGCGACCAGCAGGTGCGTGTAGCCCCCGGGCGCCTTCTGCAAGGGGCCGATGAGGTACAGCCCCCACACAGCAAAGGGCCAGGTGATGGGTATCGTCTGCAGAGCCTGAGCGGGCAGGTGGGTTTGCTTCGCATAGAATTGACACCCTTCGCAGGTGCGGACAATTCTAGTGGCGTCAGCCACCGCCGTTGGCCAGTAGAAGCCTTGCCGGAAAGCATTCCCGACAAGGTCTCGAGGCGCTGCGTGATGGCCGCAAGCCCCCGAGTGTATCTCTTGCAGGAGTTCCTGACCTTCGGCGACGGAGATGCATCGCTGGAGGATGCCCGAGGGGCTGCGGTGGTAGAGCTCCTTCTCATCGCCCAGCAAGACGGATGACTTGGCGCGTCGTGCTACCCGCCGAGCCTCGGCTCGGTCGAGGGGTAGCTCTCCTTGGCAGAGATATTGCAGGTACGGGGTCTGCCAATTTCGATCAGGCGTGGCCCCGCTCCGCTCCTCCTTGATGCACAGTGCCTCACCCTCGAAGGCCGAGGGTACCTCGGGTTGAACCGAGGCCGCCTCGGGCCGAGCTGAGGGTGCCTCGGGCTGTGCCGAGGGCACCTCGGGCTGGACCGAGGGCGCCTCAGGCTCGAGCGCGTCGTCGATCTTGACGGAGGGCTGATGCAGATCCCGGGAGAAAACGTCCGGGGGAACCGTTGTTCGCCCCGAGGCTATTTTTGCCAGCTCGTCCGCAGTCTCGTTGTTGCGCCTAGCGATGTGGTTGAGCTCGAGCCCGTAGAACTTGTCTTCCAGGCGCCGAACCTCATCGCAGTAGGCCTCCATCTTCGGGTCGCGGCAGTGGGAGTTCTACATGACTTGGTCGATGACGAGCTGCGAGTCACCGCGAGCGTCGAGGCGCCTGACCCCTAGTTCGATGGCGATCCGCAACCCGTTGACCAGAGCCTCGTACTCAGCCACATTGTTGGACGCCGGGAAGTGGAGGTGTAGCACATAGCGTAGGTGTTTCCCGAGGGGCGAGATGAAGAGGAGGCCCGCGCCGGCTCCCGTCTTCATCAGCGACCCGTCGAAAAACATGGTCCAGAGCTCCGGTTGGATCGGAGCCGTCGGTAGCTGGGTGTCGACCCATTCGGCTACGAAGTCCGCCAAGACCTGGGACTTGATGGCCTTTCGAGGGGCGAACGAGATTGTCTCGCCCATGATTTCCACCGCCCACTTTGCAATCCTGCCCGAGGCCTCTCGGCACTGGATGATCTCCCCCAGGGGGAAGGATGACACCACAGTTACCGGATGAGACTCGAAGTAGTGTCGCAACTTCCGCCGTGTTAGGATCACTGCATACAGTAGCGTCTGAACTTGTGGGTAGCGGATCTTGGTTTCGGACAGTACCTCGCTGACGAAGTAAACTGGCCTCTGAACGGGCAATGCATGCCCCTCTTCTTGCCTCTCGACCACAATCGCGGCGCTAACCACCTGAGTGGTCGCGGCGACGTAGACCAAGAGGGCTTCTCCGGTAGCTGGGGGCACCAAGATAGGCGCCTTTGTGAGGAGCGCCTTCAGGTTCCCGAGAGCTTCCTCGGCCTCAGGGGTCCAAGTGAAGCGCTCGGCCTTCCTTAAGAGGCGGTACAGAGGCAGGCCTCTTTCGCCGAGGCGTGAGATGAAGCGGCTCAGAGCTGCGAGACATCCCATGACCCTCTGTACGCCCTTTAAGTCCTTGATGGGACCCATGCTGGTGATGGCTGCGATCTTTCCCGGGTTGGCTTCGATGCCCCGCTCGGAGACGATGAACCCCAAGAGCATGCCCCGGGGCACCCCGAAGACACACTTCTCGGAATTGAGCTTGACGCCTTTCGCCTTGAGACATCGGAATGTCACTTCAAGGTCGGAGAGGAGGTCGGAAGCTTTCCTCGTCTTAACTACGATGTCATCGACGTAGGCCTCGACCGTGCGACCGATGTGTTCGCCGAACACATGGTTCATGCACCGCTGGTACGTCGCGCCCGCATTCCTCAAACCAAACGGCATGGTGACATAGCAGTACATGCCGAAGGGCGTGATGAAAGAAGTCGCGAGCTGGTCGGACTCTTTCATCCTGATTTGGTGATACCCTGAGTAGGCGTCGAGGAAAGACAGGGTTTCGCACCCAGCAGTGGAATCCACGATTTGATCGATGCGAGGCAGAGGGTAGGGAACCTTCGGACATGCTTTGTTGAGACCAGTGTAGTCTACACACATCCGCCATTTCCCCCCTTTCTTTCTTACAAGCACAGGGTTGGCAAGCCATTCGGGATGGAATACCTCTTTGATGAACCCGGCTGCCATTAGCTTGTGGATCTCCTCGCCTATCGCTCTGCGCTTCTCCTCGTCGAATCGGCGCAGAGGCTGCTTGACGGGTCGGGCTCCGGCCCGAATATCCAGCGAGTGCTCGGCGACATCCCTCGGTATGCCGGGCATGTCTGAGGGACTCCACGCGAAGACGTCGGCGTTCGCGCGGAGAAAGTCGACGAGCACTGTTTCCTATTTGGGGTCGAGCCCGGAACCGATCCGAATCTGCTTGGAGGCGTCGCCACTGGGGTCGAGGGGGACGACCTTAACCGTCTCCACTGGCTCGAAGTTGCCGGCATGACGCTTCACGTCTGGCACCTCTTTGGAGAGGCTTTCCAGGTCGGCGATGAGGGCCTCGGACTCGGCGAGGGCCTCGGCGTACTCCACGCACTCCACGTCGCATTCGAACGCGTGTTTGTACGTGGGGCCGACGGTGATGACCCCGTTGGGGCCCGGCATCTTGAGCTTCAGGTAGGTGTAGTTGGGGACGACCATGAACTTCGCGTAGCATGGCCTCCCCAGTACCGCGTGGTAGGTTCCTCGGAACCCGACCACCTCGAACGTCAGAGTCTCCCTTCGGAAGTTGGAGGGCGTTCCGAAGCAGACGGGAAGGTCGAGTCGTCCGAGGGGCTGGACGCGCTTCCCGGGAATGATCCCGTGGAAGGGCGCAGCGCCTGCTCGGACGGAGGACAGATCGACGCGCAGGAGCCTGAGGGTCTCGGCGTAGATGATGTTGAGGCTGCTGCCCCCGTCCATAAGGACCTTGGTGAGCCTGACGTCGCCGATGACGGGGTCGACGACGAGCGGGTATTTCCCCAGGCTCGGCACGTGGTCCGGGTGGTCGTCTTGGTCGAAGGTGATGGGCTTGTCGGACCAGTCTAGATAGACCGGCGCCGCCACCTTGACCGAGCAGACCTCCCGACGCTCTTGCTTGTGGTGCCGAGCCGAGGCATTCGCCGCTTGCCCACTGTAGATCATGAAGCAGTCGCGGACCTCGGGGAACTCTCCTGCTTGGTGATCTTCCTTCTTGTCGTCGTCGCGGGCCCTGCCACCCTCCGCGGGTGGCCCGGCCCTGTGGAAGTGGCGCCGAAGCATGACGCACTCCTCAAGGGTGTGCTTGACGGGCCCCTGATGATAGGGGCACGGCTCCTTGAGCATCTTGTCGAAGAGGTTGGCACCTCCGGGGGGCTTCCGAGGGTTCTTGTGCTCGGCGGCGGCGACAAGATCCGCGTCGGCGGCGTCGCGTTTCGCTTGCGACTTCTTCTTGCCTTTCTTCTTGGCGCCGCGCTGAGTAGACGCCTCGGGAGCATCTTCCGATGGGCGGCCCTGGGGCTGCTTGTCCTTTCGGAAGATAGCCTCGACCGCCTCCTGGCCAGAGGCGAACTTGGTGGCGATGTCCATCAGCTCGCTCGCCCTGGTGGGGGTCTTGCGACCCAACTTACTCACCAGGTCGCGGCAGGTGGTGCCGGCAAGGAACGCGCCGATGACATCCGAATCGGTGATGTTGGGCAGCTCGGTGCGCTGCTTCGAGAATCGCCGGATGTAGTCCCGGAGAGACTCTCCCGGCTGCTGTCGGCAGCTTCGGAGGTCCCAGGAATTCCCAGGGCGCACGTACGTGCCCTGGAAATTGCCGGCGAAGGCTTGGACCAGGTCATCCCAGTTGGAGATCTGCCCCGGAGGCAGGTGCTCCAACCAGGCGCGAGCGGTGTCGGAGAGGAACAGGGGGAGGTTGCGGATGATGAGGTTGTCGTCGTCCGTTCCACCCAGCTGGCAGGCCAGACGGTAGTCCGCGAGCCACAATTCCGGTCTCGTTTCCCCTGAGTACTTTGTGATAGTAGTCGGGGGTCGGAACCGGGTCGGGAACGGTGCCCGCCGGATGGCCCGGCTGAAGGCCTGCGGACCGGGTGGTTCGGGCGAGGGACTCCGATCCTCCCCGCTGTCATAGCGTCCCCCACGCCTGGGGTGATAGCCTCGGCGCACCCTCTCGTCGAGGTGGGCCCGACGGTCGCGATGATGGTGCTTGTTGCCGAGGTGGCCCGGGGCCGCAGGCGCGGTATTGCGCGTGCGCCCGGTGTAGACCGAGGCTTCCCGCATGAATCGGGAAGTCGCGACATGAGGTTCCGAGGGGTACCCCTGCCTTCGGGAGGCAGAGCTCTCGGCCCGTCGGGCCGCAGCGCCTTCCAGGAGATTCTTGAGCTCCCCCTGGATTCGCCGATCCTCGGTGGTTGATGGCTCCGGCATCGCGCGGAGGAGCATTGCTGCTGCAGCCAGGTTCTGACCGACCCCACTGGATGCGGGTGGCGGCCTGACCCTGACGTCATTGGCGACGCGGAGCTGGAGACCCTGGGGCAGGTGACGTATTTCTCCGGCCGGGGGTTGGCCCGCCCATGCCTGCCCGACGTCCCGGCGGATCGGCTCAAGCGCTCCTGCTCCCCCGTCGGACCTGGCCTGCGCCCCGCGGACTTGCTCGAGCTGTGGGTCGTGACCCCCGCCGGAACGGGGACCACAGCTAGCTCCCGCGGGATGTCAGCGCGAGGCACCAGCCTAGTGAGATCACCGTCCTCCGGCATGCCGAGATGATTGCCTTCGGAGGGACCCCCTAGATCGACGTGGAAACATTCGCGGCTTGGGCCGCAGTCCTCGTCGTCGAGGCTGCGGCTACCGTCGGAACAGTCGGAGAGGCAGTAGTCACATGCGGCCATGAAGTCCCGCATGGCACTGGGGTTGCCAAGTCCAGAGAAATCCCAGCAGATGCCGGGGTCGTCGTCTTCCTCGGACCCGGAGGGCCCATAGGTCGAGACGTCCGTCAGCCGGTCCCAAGGCGACCGCGTGCGAAACCCTAGAGGGTTTGAACTCGCCTCTACGAGAGTGCCCGCCAAAGCAAGGTCGCTAGGCGGGTTGAGGCTGAATCTAAACGACGTAGGATGGGAATCGGTCGGTACCTTTTGGTCGACGAACGGCGATGAAGTCACGTCGGGGACTGACTGCACCGTCATCTCAGGTACGAGGGTGACGCCCAGCAAGCCTTCCGCGAGCGTGCTGGCGTCGTCCGCTTGCTCGGGATTGGCGTGTCGCGGGGAGACGGCGCTCGCCTTCGTCTCAAACGCGAGGTCGACGCCCGTCGCGCCCCCCGTTGGGGCGCTAGGGACGTCGACTCGCTTGACAGCCGATGAGGCGCGACCTCCCGCTTGGCCTTGGTTGCCCCGCCTCCTCCTCCGTTGGCGGGGGAGAGGACGGGGCGAGCTCGAATGTTGTTCTTCCACCACGCGGGGAAGACGTCGTCGATTCCGCCGCCGGCGGGCGGGCTGTCGGCCGCCATTGTCGTTGTCGCGCGGCGGTGGAAGGAGTATCATGTCGTAGCTGCCGTCGAAGGACATGAACTCAAGACCCCGAAACGGAGCACCGTCCCGGGTCGGAGAGGTTGCTAGAGACTGCCCATCTGGAGCTTGACGGGAAGCTGTTCGTCAACACGCAGCAGGCCCCTACCTGGCGCGCCAACTGTCGGCGTTTCGAGACCGGGGGGTCCCTCGGGCCGACGAGTGAGTGTCGCCGCGTGCCCCAACCCAGATGGGTCGAGCGCGTGGGCGAGCGCGAAAGGGGGGAAAGGAGCGAGGCGGCCGGAGACCGGCGTGAGAGAGGTGGGAATCCCGCGGCCTTCGTGTTCGTCCCGCGCCCGGGTCGGGTGCGCTTGCAGTAGGGGGTTACAGGCGTCCACGCGGGAGAGGGAAGCGAGCGGCCCCAAGAGAGCGCCTGTCCCGTCCTCGTCCCCGCGCGGCCAACCTTCTCTAAGAGGGCCCTGGTCCTTCCTTTTATAGGCGTAAGGAGAGGATCCAGGTGTACAATGGGGGGTGTAGCAGAGTGCTACGTGTCTAGCGGGGGAGAGCTAGCGCCCTAAGTACATACCGATGTGGCAGCCGGAGAGATTTTGGCACCCAGCTAGTGTGATGTCGTGGCCGTCGGAGGAGCGACGGAGCCTGGCGGAGGGACAGCTGTCGGAGCGGTTGAGTCCTTGCTGACGTCCTCCTGCTTCCGTAAGAGAGCTGAGAGCCGCCGTCGTCACAGAGCATGCGGGGCGCCATCATTGCCTATCTGGCGGAGCTAGCCAGATGGGACACCGGTCTTATTCTCTGCGGCCCGAGTCAGCTCGGGGTAGGGTGATGATGGCGCTTCCTGTTGACGTGGCTGGCCTGCGCCCTAGGTTGGGCGACGTGGAGGCTCCTCCGAAGCCGAGGTCAAGTCTGTCTTCCATGGCCGAGGCCGAGTCCGAGCCCCTGGGTCGGGCGAGGCGGAGGTCGTTCGGCAGAGGCCAGGGCGGAGTCCGAGCCCTGGAGTCGGGCGAAGCGGAGTTCGTCGTCTTCCGGGGCTGAGCCCGAGTCCGAGCCCTGGGTCGGGCGGAGCGGAGTTCGCCGTCTTCCGGGACTTAGCCCGAGTCCGAGCCCTGGGGCGGGCGGAGCGGAGTTCGCCGTCTTCCGGGACTTAGCCCGAGTCCGAGCCCTGGGTCGGGCGGAGCGGAGTTCGCCGTCTTCCGGGACCTAGCCCGAGTCCGAGCCCTGGGTCGGGCGGAGCGGAGTTCGTCGTCTTCCGGGACCTAGCCCGAGTCCGAGCCCTGGGTCGGGCGGAGCGGAGTTCGCCGTCTTCCGGGACCTAGCCCGAGTCCGAGCCCCGGGTCGGGCGGAGCTTCCTATGGTGCCTTTGGCAGGGCCTGACTGCCTGTCAGTCTCACTCTGTCAAGTGGCACTGCAGTCGGAGTGGCGCAGGCGGCGCTGTCCTTCTGTCAGGCCGGTCAGTGGAGCGGTGAAGTGACGGCGGTCACTTCGGCTGTGCCGGAGGGCGCGCGTCAGGATAAAGGTGTCAGGTCACCTTTGCATTAAATGCTCCTGCGACTTGGTCGGTCGGTGCGGCGATTTAGTCAGGGTTGCTTCTTAGCGAAGGCAGGGCCTCGGGCGAGCCGGAAATATGTCCGCCGTTGGAGGGGGGCCTCGGGCGAGACGAAAATCCTTCGGGGTCGGCTGCCCTTGTCCGAGGCTAGGCTCGGGCGAGGCGTGATCGAGTCGCTCGAATGGACTGATCCCTGACTTAATCGTACTCATCAGGCCTTAGCAGCTTTATGCTGATGGGGGTTACCAGCTGAGAATTAGGAGTCTTGAGGGTACCCCTAATTATGGTCCCCGACAATTTTATATCAGTCAAATCCAATAACTATTTAAAGATATAATATTTTAATTATATTGTAGGAGAAAAAAGATTATAGCTACGTGTAAGTAAAAAAAAATTGGTCTATATCAAAGTTTTTTTAACCCTAAAAATATCATGGTATTAATAAAACCATGATTTAAAATACAGAGTTTTTGTATAAGCTCTCAAATACTTTTTAGTCTAAAATACTATGGTATATTAAAGTACTACGGTATTGTGTTGGAACTACGCCTTTTGTGATGTTACAATTATATTATGAAATTTAATTTTACAACTGAACTTCCTAATTTCTGTAGAATTATTTTCAAAAGAACTCCTGTCACCAAATTCTACTTTGTGGACAGAAAGATGAGAAAAGGCTTACAGCGTAGAAGTCGTGAAGCTCATGGTGTTGCATTTTCTGCAACCATCAAACGGCGGTTTAACGTTTGGGCGAGTACTTATATAAATTTTAGCTCTCTAAATCATAGATTTGAGAAATTGCTAAATAACTTTGAAAGTAAAAAAATATAGATTTTTCAATAGTTCTCTAAATATAGATTATAGTTTTATTTCGTATGTATCCACATAAAAAATAGATCATAAATGTTAACAATCATCTTCATTAACTACTCATAATGTAGTCAATATTTTTGTTTAAATAGTTATTAAATTATTGCCAAATGTAAAGAGAAAATGAGGTTAGAAGAGAAGTACCTAAATTGAGGAAGTTAATTTAGAGAACTGTTGGTGAGGAATTTTATGTTGACTACTTAAATTATTTATTAAGTTTTTTAAGAACTACTGGAGTTGCTCTAAATTAAATGCTTCGTATATACAGTGTAGTAACTGCCGTACATCCAGAACCTAGAAGCAGACTGAATTTCTGCACTTGCATACAGCAACGTTATATTTTTGTGTTCTTGCCACAAGTCGGATGCCCACTTTCCTGACAGATATATTACTCAGTTCCAAACCGGGGCACGATTCAAAGTTCCAAGCCCTAGAGAGATTAGACGTGCAATCTACCTAGTTCACACACGCGTTAGGCCACTCCCAGAGAACCTCGTAAGGCTGATCGCCATCCTTGTCCAGGCACATCGCTTCCTGGCCCTGCACCAGTCTTCTGAAAACAGCGATCTGGGAAGCGTAGCCTGGCTCCTCGCCTGAGCCACCGACGCCGGAGAATTCCACGCTGTAGCTATGCTTCACCGCGAGGCCAGTAGCCCAGCACTGGAACTGTAGCCTGGTCCACTCGAACTTGTGGTCGTGATTGCGGAACTTGCAGGGACCAGTGCTTTCGTCTGCCTCGTCGTCCTTGTTGGGCATAGCAGACCCCTGGAGGATAGGATTGTATTCGTAGTTGGGTGTGGAAACGATGAGCACGGTCGGGCGGAATGAGCTCAAGACGACGTTGCCAAATAAAGTCGCCTGGTCCTCCTCGACGTGCTCGATCACCTGCATTTCATATAGTCGAATCATGAACGCCAATTTAGTCTGTGTAGACGAGCATCCTATATATATGTTTAATAGATGCATCAGCAACAACCCCTAACAGTACGATCCGAGATGTTAATTGCAAAGCGTTTCATGTTTAGAAGGGACACCTTATGCGCTGAAACCTAATAAGAATACAATAGAAAAGGTCCAAGAGGTAAGGTCCGTCACCTCAAGACAAGTGCCAATATCAAACCCATATAAGCGAGAATCGTAGTCCGTTATTGATCCATCATACAGCACAGCAATTGGAACATTTGTCTGCGTCGTTGATTTTTTGCTCAGCTTCTGATGAAGGCTCTAAAATTCCAGGAGAGTCAAAACAAGCTAAAGTTATAATGCATACGGAAAGAACAAGATGGATGGAACATCAGCAGCTAACAAGTCAAGGATATGCTTTGTACCTTTGCTGCACGTGTGAGGCCTTTTCGAGAAATATCAACGCCAACAAGCTTTTCCAGCGTGGTTGGATGCTCTAACAACGAATCAAGAAGGCTACCAGATCCACAGCCAAAATCAACCTGAAAATGCATCTTTGCAATGAAAAACAGTGTTTTCCATAAATGAACAAGGGAATTAGGTGGGGAAATTACAAGTGTGGTAGCATGCAGCTCGTTGATGTGCCGTACAGCAAATTCGACTCTTTGTTTAGATAATGGAGGACTGAACAGGGCTTTCTCCATTCTATCTTCTAATGGTTCAGTTACCTGCAGAACCTTTACAGAGAACTCCAGGAAGCAGCTCTCTGCAACAATGTTTAAAATATGTACACCTGCTGAAGCAGAATCAAAAAGATTGCTGAAATAAAATTATAAATTTAGGTGGCTCACCGCTAGATACATTGGAGAGGTCATGTGAGAACTCACAAGATGCAGCCATGATTAAATCCCTAGGAGGCAGTTCAGCTACAAAACGTGCAGTTTGATTCACTGACAGCTGAGTTACACATGATTCAAGCTGATTACTAACAGCACCCGTCCCAATCTCAAACTCAAACTCATTGTGGCTCTCCAACAAATATGTTTTTGCTTTATCCTTCGTCACAAGGGATGCAGTATAACTTATACAAGTCAATGATCCGTGGGACGGGAAAACACCAGAGTCTGGACCTTCAATGTGTGTTAACTTTGCAGTGCTTTCAAGGTGCTTCTTTGGTGTATCCATAGAAAATGGTCCAACTGCACTGCACATTGCTGAATCACTGCCTCCATTCTTGCCATAAACAGATAGACACATTGCAAACTCTTGAAGAAAAATATTTGAATGTACCTTGACACCAGCAGTAGACTCAGAAAGATATAATTTGCCTGTTTTTGAGGTTAGTTTCTTAAAATAATTATTGAACCAAATCAAGACCTTCAATGAAGAATTCTGAATAGCATCAGATTCCTTGCTCCAAGTGTCAGCTGCAGAATACTCTAGTAAAATTTCTTGCTTCCGTGAACGTATGTTCACTTCACATTTAAAAAGATCTGGTTTTTCCTTGTTGATCCTGACATCATTGGTGTACTGATTTTCTGCGCTGCCTGCTGGCGCTCCTCTTTCTTCAGAGCTCACAGCTGACATTAATGTATCACAGGAGACCTTACTGACAGCAAAATGGGGCTCTGGCAACCTCTGAAGGCGACAAAATGAGCAAAGGAGATCTCGTGGAGAGAGGCCTTTCCAACTAAAACGAGAGTATGCAGATGGAAGCTCCGCTGCAATAATCGAATCCCTAGACATCTTACAATTTCCATCAGGTAACTTGCCCAGAAGTATCCTGAGGCAAAAGCATGTCAGTGTGTCACTCTGAAGAACTATAGGAAGTTTGGTGCTTAAATAATAGATAAAAGCAGCACAGACATGAAAGACAAACAGAACACGAGCCAACCTCTGCAGCTTGAATCATGTAATGATTCCTGAGAAAAAAATGACCATATCTACTAACAATATAAAATGGAATGCATCTTGATTCATTGATTAGCATAGCGAAATTGTATTTAACAATGCCGTTGTAGTGAAATGTTTAATAAAGCTTTACCTGTAATAGGAACATAGATTGACATCTTCAGTGTGAAGTTCCGAATCTCTCCTTGTGTATCCAATATTTGCCAAGAGTGCATCTCCATAAATTGTTTGGCCACAAATGTAGGAAGCTCGCTTATTTACTTGCCAGTTGATGTCACCATCTCCAAGAGAATCAAGCGCATGTTTTGATATATCAGAAACAGCATGTATATTTGCGGCTGCAAAATACAGTCTTATCTCGGATGATGCTTTTCCAATTGTTCTGCAGTGAGATCAATGTTTCAAAATTGTCATGCACAGCAAGAATAATGGAAAAGGCTCAGAAGTCAGGAATTTACTGCTTAGTTTTTCTTTGCCTACCTTGATACAAGAACATGAGAGGAATCAATTGCTGAGAGCTCTGCTGCAACATAACTCATATAATGTTCATTATCTCGTATATTAATTCTTACTGTCTTCAGTTCATCCTCCAACATGTGGGGAACAAGAACTGCCTCTACTTCTACGGGATCTGTTGTACCAGACCAACGCTCAAGTGCTGAGTCAACAGCCTCCGGAGAATAAGGCTTTTCACTCTGAATCCAGAAGTTGCTGTCACTAACAGAGACTCCAGGAGATTGTTTGGCAGCATTGTACAATAATGACAAGACCAATAGAGGATCAAATTCTGCCCTATGGTCGATCAATTTACACAATGTATTGACCTTCACATCACATGCAGCAATAGCCGACAAAGGTAACCTCCCAATGAGGTCTCCAGTTCTCCGGAGAGACACACACAAATGGCCAATAAGAGGATGGGTAGATGAAAGGAAGTTCTGAAATGAAGTACGGTGGTATGGTGATGTTAGAAGAGGTAATTGGATTTTTTAAATTATTTTGTAATTTTAAAAGTGCAACGAATCTCAAATATGACATGAATAGCATGCTTTTTGAGTGACCAGCAGAATGGTTCATGCTTTGTGAATTGTACTACCAATAATCTTACACAAGTATTGACATTGCAGGGAACCAAATTATATTATATTACAGCTACAAAATATTATCATAAGAAAATGCCAAAATAAAAATGGAACCTTATGTTTGATCAGTCTTTGGTGCTTATTAAAAGTTGTCAGTTACAGTGCTATAGGGTCCTCGTTCTTAAGTTTTGAGGAAAGACTCACAAGAGTTAAATGCATTGCCAAACAGAAACAACCTAACCATTCATAAAGGACTCTACTCCAATTCTCAGAAGGCAGAAAAGTAATGGTGCACAGACATGTTATCAACATGAGGAAGAAATACTGACCTCATCTATGAAAAACCCAGATATACGAGCAATCAGTTCAGCCCAAGCTTCTTGGGGTGTAGTGGGACTATTTGCTGTGGGATGAATACCAAGCTGCGATGGAAAAAAAACAAATGGTTATCACAACAGGTTGATAGCATGGGAATAAGATTACATGCAAGTACAAGCTAGCCTATCTAAACAATGGGGAGTAGGCTCCAAAGTCTGGGCATTGATGTATCAGAGCATAAATAGAAGGTGGTCACCTTTTTTTTTAAAAAAAAAGAAGATGATGATGATGATTATCAGTTAACAGGATAGCAGAAAATGTGCAACAGAAGTGTGTTGGCAATCAAGGATAAATTTCACTAAACTAGGCACAGAATCAGAATTTCAATTCCTAACCACCAGATAATCTTACTTGCAAGCAAAACACCAGCAGCGCAATGATACGATTCACAGAAGATCTCGATTTCACCGCCAAGGGCTTCTGGCACCTAAATTCTCCATTTCTCCCGTTCTATCTAGTGGCAAACTGCGACCCCCACAATGGCTTGGCAAGCAAAACACTGGATTGGAGCAGTAACCAACGCCGCAAGAGGGGGGGGGGGGGCTCACCTTGTCGAGCGCGATCTGAGCGGCGGCCTGCTCAGCGTCCTTCTTCCTGAGGAAGGTGCCGGGCGTGGCGACGGAGAGGCCCGGGAGGTCGAGCGCGCAGCGGTAGACGTTCCTGGTCTGCGGCGCGAGGCCCGGGCAGCCGCCCACGTCCTCCCGCACCTCCTCGACCGTGTACCGCGCCTTGGCGCCGAACCGCTGGTGGACCACCGCCTTGGGCGTCGGCACCGCCGTTGGCATCGCGCCCGCGCGGAGGGAGTGGGGGCCTGGGGGGCGCCGGCCGGCGAGCCCCGCGGGCGACGAGGGGTTTAGGGGAGGGGAGTGGAGGGGATTGTTTGCTGCGGTGGGCTCTTGGCGGCTTCGGTTATCGGAGCTTTCTGAGCAGCTTTTTATAACCACGATTCAGTTAAAGCCATCCAATATCAATATGAACATAAAATCCATCTTACCATTATAATAATATAAATCTATCACTTTTTAGATCCTGATCCTATAAACTATAGAGATCATTGTATCTTCCTTTGCATGTAATTTTCCTTTGCATATAGTTCATAACCGCGGCACAGTTTGCATATGTTGTAACATCCGTGTGGCGTGAGCGATAGAAAAGTTGTAAAAGCTGTACAAGCGGGCAACGAAAAAAAAACACAAATTATTAAGAACACGAAAGAGAGGAATTAGCATGGCTAAAAACATTTCACGAAGCTAAATAGCAAAGTTTGGCAACGTAAGGCCATATTCGTTTGTGTCGGATTGGTGGGTCGGAACAATTCCTAGTCGGATTACTTCTCTAATTTATATAAACTTTGATTGGCTGAAACGATTCCGGGTACAATCCGACGTAAACGAACAAGACCTAAAACATCATTTGCAAGAACGACAGAATAATTGGGAATGGTGAAGGGATCGAAGCTATAAAAGTGATATAGCAAGCTATCTAAAAACCAGGTACGTTGTAGGATATGCTACTTTAACGAAAAGGAAAATAAAATTTTTAGAACCTACACGCACGTATAGAGTTATGTAGCTACGATTTAAATGTATTGTAGCTACGAATTAATCTGGGCGGATGGATGAAGCCATAAGCTTAAAACTCCAGCCCACAAAAGGGTTCTTTGTATGCAAATAGTTGAATTTACAGAGAAATATACAGTTTTCCTCCAATGCAATCAAGCCAGATACTCTGCGTCAAGATGATGAGGTACACTGTCTACTTCCATCTAACAAGAGAAGA
This sequence comes from Zea luxurians, assembly GCA_029449295.1. NCBI lineage: Eukaryota > Viridiplantae > Streptophyta > Magnoliopsida > Poales > Poaceae > Zea > Zea luxurians. The sequence continues at coordinate 1,102,104 of JAOPSE010000240.1, read as the reverse complement.
TGGCTTCATCCTTTAAGGCAAAAAAAAAAAAACAGTCCTGATCAAACTTCTGGCCACCTCAAGTTCACAAGGACGGAGTCAGTGAATGTGGTCAGAGATGGATGTTAAGCTTGGTAGCTGAACAATCAAAAATGCATATAGAAAATGCACCAGCTCCTCAAAGTCAGTAAAATCCATTTCAGACGTCTGATGTGTAACAAATGCACATCAGACGTCGCAGTCAAGTCGCACAGAAAATCCGCAAAAAAAGAATGCATGTGCAACAACAGGGGCTAATAACTGAGATGCATGCCGTTCCAGATGTGCAAGGTTTTTTTTCCATCGATGGTCGCTACACACGTCTATCTATGGTACGAAACCAACCAAAGAAAAAGACAGTAGCATGCATGAAACATCGGCTGATACGCCACGCATGGTTAACACAGCGGGTTTGCTGTCAGACTCCATCTGAAACGGTCGACCATCATGCAAGTAACCAGCCAAAACTTGGTTTTCTAGGTAAACGCAGCCTACTCTGCTTGAGGAAACGCGGTCAGCGAGCTACCCTGTTCATGTCTAGAAGATCAACGGCCAGCAAACTGCCCATCTAAGGCGCTGCTGAACCAGTTGACCCCTTGAGTTTCCTCGGACGGCTGCGAGGCTCAATAAGCGCTTCGTACAGAAGCCTTTTGCTTCCCATCTTCCACCAGAAGGGCCCTGGTCCTCCTCCTGGACGCTTCCTTTTCTTCAGCTCATTACCTTTGGTGATAATGCATGTAAAACAAAGAATTGTATCAGAATCAGGACTAATACTCACCTTCGTTCTGAATTATAAGATGTTTTGGTTTTTTTTTTGTTGATACATTGCTTTTACTATGTATCTATACATACATATACCTAAGTGTATAGCAAAAGCTATGTATCTAGAAAAGCCAAAATCTTATATTTCGAAACGTAGGGAGTAGTAATTAGTAAAACAAGAATACAAGAAAAAATAATATATCCTCAGATAAATGGTAGCCGTCATGATATACTCAGAAATAAACTAAGAGCCAAATCAAGATCCAACACCTCTTATCTAGGGATGGCAGTCCAACCCACCGGTGCGGCGGTACTCGGGGGGTGCCACAGCAGGTCAGTGTGGGTGCAAAAATCCACCTGGATGCAGGTGCAGGTGAGAGTCCACGACTTCATCTATGGGCGGTGGCTTCATCTATGGGCGGTGGCGGAGGGACGTTCATTTTAAAAATGTTACACAACTAAGGGACAAAAGGCACCTTTCAACAAAGGTGGGGAGCAAAAGGCTAAGTCAACAACTGAAACCAGAAAAATATCTTTCGTGCATGCATCGAGCCACGCAAATATGGCAATCATGCAGGAAACTTCACTGCATTAGTTTTAGGTAATGTGTTGAGGACATGTTTTTACTCCCCCACACCCAACCCCACCCGTTACCATCCCAACTTCTGATCAACATTAAGGAGCAGCTTAAGAAAGAGTGAAAAATATAATGAGTGCAAACTGCAAAGTTGTTCCCTGGCCCTTAAAATTAATGCTTGCATGTTTTGTTTTGTTTTGCAATCCAATGCATGCTCAAACTTTGCTTGGATTTCTTCTAATCATGTCACCCATTCAGATCATCACTTCTTATTAAGCAATCCGTATAAATTGTTAGGAAGCAAATCTCTAATATCAAACCCAAAGGTAGCCAGGCAAGTTGTTCTCGCTATGAGGTTTCATAATGGTTATGCAATTCAATAACTAGTGATGTTACTCACTATGATTGGAAGAAACCGACCCCTGCTGCGCCTGTAGTGATGCGTATGTTGGACCTAAAACTGGCCAAAATTGTTGTTGAATCTTCAGGACTTGAGAAACAGTACTCAAGGCCTCTTTTGATGGTGAAACTACAAATGAAGCACGATTGGGACCCTCCCCAAGTAGGACCTGCATTTCATCACAAAAAACAAATAATTAAATCACTGCTATAATGGACGACAGCAACAAAAAGCTAATTATCTGCATTCACAAATCACAATCTACCATGCTGTCGAGTGTTAGCATGTCTATGAACAAATAACTGCACAACACTTTACATATATCTTCGGGGCAGACCCAGTGCCCGAGGCCCTGATATGAGTAGGGTCTGGGGAAGGGATAAACCAAGCCAAGCCTCTCCCCGCAACTGCGGAGAGACTGCTTCGAATCAATAAATGCGGAGAGACGGCTTCGAACCCGCATTCTGGTGACACAGTGAGACAGCCCTCACCAGTCACCACTGTAGCAGACCTGAAACTTTGGTTCTTAAACTATAAAATGCTCATATGAATATAAAAATGTTAATCCTTTCTGGAAATTTAACAGACATCTAGTCTGTGTTGTGCGAGTTGGTCGCTGGATCTTGTGTGGCTAAACTGTTTAAACTATATCAAGGGGTCTGTGCGGTGTGTTTGGAGATGAGGGGTCCCTAGCTCCTACCTTTCTATATTTCTTCCTTAATGAAAAAATTTAAAAATGACAGACATCTCATGCGTGTTTGTGAAACAAAATTGAAATATTTACACACCCCATTCTCACATGACTAGTGTTATTACTTACCTTAACAACTTCAGTAGCTGATGAGGATATCGACCGGAGATTGTATCTGTAGGACAACACAAACGATTTTTGAGTATTAACCAGGAACTTTCTCAAAAAGAGCCTACCACCAGACCGCTTATTAGAGTAAGATATTTTTGTCAATAAAAAGGCACCATTTTATTAAAAAATAACACTAAGGATTGATATGTGTTGGGGCGAAGGCGAACACGCCTCCCCCTCACTCGTCGATTTCTACATCAACGTTTCCGCAGGCCGAAGGCCGCGCCAGTGGGCTCCGCCGGCCTGACCGCGGACGTCGTCCATGCGAAGGCCCGAACGCCCCCTTCGCTTCAACAAGCGAAGGCGAAGACCATCAACGACTTAAGGACCAGACGACAAAAGCCGCGAAGACCACAAGGCTTTGTCTCTCTCAGTGCGACAAGGGGCCCGTGTGCAATCCGGCCCATGTCGTAGGGCCCCACCCGCGGGTTGCCAGGTGAGCAGAGCGGGTTGGGCCACGTCTGTAATAAAGTATGTTGTAATGACACGCTGTAACCCCCCCATGAGGGAATATTCCGGGGATAAACTAGGTAACTGAGGGCCTAATTGTCCTTGACAGGGTCGGGCGGTCCCTCAGTTACCTATAAATACCCCCGCATTGTGCCAAAGCGGGGGACGGAGAAAAACACTGTTGCCTAATACACTGTGTTTATCTGCATCAAATTGTTTGCCATTCTTCCACTGCTTGAGCTTGGTTAATCGCGAGACTAGTGAGTTCCAACAATATACACAGTACTTTCCACATTTTCAGCCCAAAACTATTACACCAGAATACAAGCATCATTCCTTTGAACCTTGATATGGCAACTTGGCATTAGCATCTCAGTCATCCATTTTTAGTTAAAACATAGCACCTAATGGAGTTGCGTAGACACATAACATAACAATCAAATCATAGATTCTTTTTTGTTTGGACTTAATGTCTGACTTAGGGCAAAGCAGTAGTATGTATATGTCCTACCATAACTTTCAACTTTCTACGCATTGGCTATATTTTTCTAGAATTGAGAAAACCAGGTACATACCCTCCCTCAAGTATCACCAACAATCTTCCATTTGAGGAACCAGCTAGCAGGGATGTCATCCAAGAGTATCCAGTTGGAGTGACCTAATATTGAAGAAGGAAAGTTACACAAACTATGAGTTAGCATAATGTGGCTTCAGCATGTAATTGCACACCAGAAAACGTTAATACAATTCAAACAATAAAAAAACTGAAAGTCTACAGAACAACCGACTAGAAAACAAGGAGTAATATCAATCAAAGGTTGCACTGAAAATGTTGCTTCCAGTATTCCAATTGAATACTTCAGTGAACTTAATCGCTTATATTGTTGCCAGTACTTTGTACCTACTGCCAAGTACAACAAAAGAAACATGCATCTTGCATTATACTGTCATAACGAGATCTAGATCATCCCCAAAAAAGTTTTAGCAGTACTTACATGAGGGTGTACCCTTGATCATGTTTTTATAAGGTGACACTTAGTTGTCTTGTCGTCTAGGCGTCCAGGCACTAAAAAAACTTAAGCATCACTGTAGCCACAACCAAAAATCGGCAAAATGAGAGGAGGGAAGGGAGGAAAGAGAGGAAGAACTGGAGGAGCAGACAAGGCCAAGTGCGCCCGTCTCTGCTCCCATCCCCATTATCTGGAGCTCATGTGATCATTGCAACTTTCTTCACCAGCCAACTTCTGTGTCATTGGAGATCTGGGAGGGGCAGCAGCAGGCCAGAAGTTCTAGTACAGGGGATCTAGAAGGGGGCAGCACCAGCAGTGAGCAAGGGGAGGGGAAGAGGTAGGGAGGATGATTGCGTGCGGCAGCAGCGCATATATGGAAAACAGGGGAGGGAAGGAGGCAAGAGGCACATGGAGATGAGCAGTGGCAGCACTCGGATGCTTGACAATGGTTCGGGGAGGACCACAAGTACAGGTAGGTCATATAACATGCCAGGAAGGGTATATGGGCTGGCTGGTGGGCTGGACTTTTTTGTGTCTTGTCCTTCTAATAGTCACAAAAAACAGGGACAAAGATATTAACCCTCGAGGCCTCGACCAAGGTCGTCCCCGGCCCAAGTATGAAGGGTCATTTTCGTAACCGTCATGTAAAAACCTCTCACAAGTAGCATACTATGTTCCTCAATCCCATTCAACCCATCGACCCAGGAATTTTGTGAAAATGCCTTCTTTTCTTTTCTTTCTCCTTTTTCTCCCTCCATGCTGCTTCTTTGAAGTTTTCTTATAATCACAGGACCTCACCTCGCATTGCCTTATGATTGCCTAGGTGATTGGAAGGGGGTGGCTCGTCACGTCTCACATTACCACCTTAAAAACCATGCCCTTGATAGAATCAAATGCTAAAAAGCAGCTCAAAATCTATCTTCTACAACAAGGTCAAATAAACTATGTTTCTACATGATGTAAAAAAGAATGTTCAGCCTAACTTCCAAAAGGAAGTCATCTGCTTAAGGCCATGTGTGTTTCCTTCCAGGATTATATAATCCAACTTATGGATTATATAAGCACCTATTGATCTGCTTATGGATTATCATAATCTAGGTATCTAGATTATATAATCCACCTAATAATCTGTGTTGTTTGTTTACCTCTCAACTTATGTAAGTTAGGGGTGAAAACGGGACGGGTAATTGGGTCGGGTACCGGATACGGGTACTAGAAATACCCGAATTTTCTGATACGGATACGGATAATTTTGTTCTCGGGATGGATACGGGTACTACCCGATTAATGCACTTTCGGATACGGGTCGGATACGGAAATACAAGTACCCGGTAAATACCAGAATCCCTCGGGTAGGATACGGGTACCCGACCCTCGGGTTACCAGGCTTAACCAATCCGGGGCAGTGCCTATATCACATGACTGCAAGATGTTGTGTGTGGGCCACTTTATAAGGCCGACCCACTCACTCGCGCCTCCCTACGGCACCAAGGTGGGACTAATCCTCGTGAGTGTGTGGGCTCTAGATGCTGATTGCTGAGGGCTGAGACAGCAGCTTCGCGCCCGGATGGGCGGGCGGCTGAGTCTGAGCAACTTTGTGTGGTGTGCTCCAGCTAGGCCTTGGTGTAGAACTGGGCCGATAATGTAGTATACTATATATGGGTCGAGCCTGATTATTTTTTTCTTCATTTGCCGATTTAATCATGCAGCTATTGACAGCCTCAACAAATAGATCCAAGCAAAGTTCATTGGTAGTACTTGACTAGATATATGTTGTCTCGTTGTGAGAAGAATTGGAAAGCAGCAAGCGTACTATATGCCATAAAGTAAAGTAGGAAAATAAAATTTTCACTGCCTTGAAATAATTACAAAGGCGTAAAACATTGCACCTAGATATTAGCATGTTGTTATTATGGGAAAATTGTGACCAGCCTATACACTGAGGGTATATTTAGTACCAGAGCTAATTAAAAACTAACTCGCGTCTAAAAATAATAATCAGTAGGTAGGCTAATTTTTTAGTCAGGTTTCCGGGAAGTTAATTAATATCAACTATCTACTATCTGTTATATACTTGTGGACTTGCAGATTATGCCTGAAAGAGAGGATATGTTGCTGATTTTTTAAAAAAAAATTATGTTGTTGGTTCTATATTTGTGCTACCATATACATGTTATGTATTTTTTTATTTTATTGGTTTGTTAGACGGTTAGACAACTAATATTATCGAGATGAACTATCCGACTAGTATCCGTTATCTACCCAGGTAATATCCGATATTTGTTTCTTACCCGGCCGAATTATTACCCGATCCCGTCCTGTATACGTCCCGAATTTTAACTATCCGTACTTGATCCTGTATCCGAAAGAATTGTATTAGGGTAGGATACGGAATGACCTAGTATCCGCCTGTATTCGTCCCATTTTCACCCCTAATTTAAGTTGGATTATACAATCTGGAAGGTAAACAAACAGGGCCTAAGTATTGAGTCTTATCAATCGTTTCCCAATAGAAACAAAGTAAAAATGTAATGCATACACAGGACATGAGAGCAGTGGCTGCATTTTAGAGTTTAGCGATCAGAATTAAGAGGAATCTTACGTCACAACAACCCAGAGGGTCACCTCTAGCTGCATCGAATCCTGCAGATATTATAGTGATGTCTGCGGCAAACTCTGAAGCTGTATAAATACAGGATTTACAACAACAACAACAATAATAAAAGCATAAGAAAGCTGTGGAACAAAATCGCAAAAATATATGAGTACATGAAGGCTGTAAATCAAATGGTTCAAGTGCTATTAGCAAACATGCTTTTCACCAATAAGAAAAAATAATACCACCAGCCATATGAAGCAAAGAAGGAAACATTCCAATTTGATAAATTTGAGTTATGTGTCTTTCTAACAAGGTGAATAATGCCAGATCTCCTAGAAGTCAAAGCACATAAGAATAGTACACATATCAATCCTATTTTATTATTACCTATTGGAAGCACCACAGTCTGAAAAGCAAAGATGTAGTCATCATCTCCAACACCACCACGGCTCCAAGGTATATTAACTGAGAATCCTTGACCATCAAGAACTCCCACCTGAGATCCATGCAAGAAATTACATGTACAAATTTGAAACAGCTTAGAATCAAAACATTGATTAAAGGAGGTACACCAATTGCAAGAAGAAATGACACAACCATTCCTAATTTGGTTTGCAAGATATGCATGGGTACAATTGGATGTATTACAACAGTAGAAATGAATCTCCAATGTGTGATCTATTAATCATTATAGTTGTGATAAATAGTAATCCATTCCAAATTATAATATGTTTTGGCTTTTTCAGATGCAATGCTTTTGCTATGTATCTAGACATAATGTAAATCTAATACAAAGTTATGTATCTAGAAAACCCAAAATGTCTTATAATTTGGAATCGAGGGAGTGCTTGATATTTTAGTTCTAATGCCCTATGTACAAAGATGTTAGATTTAACCAATCTGGATCACTTACAATCTAAACAAGAAATTTCAGTTTTCTTGTCAAATATAGGAACTCTAACAGTCCAAGTACTGTTGATATGTAAAAAAGGTTTTCAATCAGTTTAGACTCACCTCATGCATGTTGTTCCTAATAACACATTCAGCTATCGATCAATTTTCAATCAATTGAAAAAGGGCATTATATTGCAAATTTGTCAAAGATAGATACCTCATGAGCAGCTCCAGTTCCAGGGTAAAAGTTTCCATCCTCATGACGATGTAATGATATGTACAAGACCTGAAATGGAAAAATGGAACAGACATTCCATTTAATTGTTAATTTGGACAGCTAGCAAACTCATGGAGATACAGAATATATAATGGTGCACATACGGGCAGTGCATAATAAGATTCATGGAACATGGTCTTAACTAAATGTGATTGAGGTCACAGGTTATATAACACGATTAAAGTTTTGAACTCAGGTTTGATAATATCTCTGTTGTGATAGCACAAAGATGTTAGTTACTTAGGGCGCGTTTGGTTGCCTGGTTCTGCACGTGCTTGTATCGTGGGAGTGCAAGGAGCTGTTGTTTGGTTGTTGTGAGCCAGACTCTGCGCGTGCGAGACGTGTGTTTGGTTACCTGTATGAAGCTATGGAGCCAGACTCACGGTCCTTAAAGCAGCTTGGACCAGGCTCTACAGATACGAGCCAGATGAGTGTATGTCCAGAGCCAGGCTCTAGTGGCCCTGGCTCATAGAGCCGGGATCGAGGGAGAAGTGAACCAAACGCGCCCTTAGTGCTGGAAAAACACAGCTACATACCCTTGTTTCTACTATTAATCCACAAAACAGGCATGATAAATAATTTTGAAATCCAAAGCAGTTCAAAGTTCAACAATGTGTTATGTAAAACACTAGTATACATTTAAGTTGCACTATATTCAATCTCTGCCTTCACTAATTCACGTCAGAAGAATAAATAGGGGAAACATACAGCAGGAAAAAATGAATAGGCAATTTTGCTATTCTGTGACATTAAAAGAAATAGAAAGCCACAACAATAAAAGGAAAGAGGATGACTCACTGTTTTGTCCCCGTCAAATATCTCTTGTGTGCCATTTCCATGGTGCACATCCTGCAACAACAATTGAGAACCTACTGATGAGATAATCAACATTAATTAGCATTATTGACTATAAAATAGGTAGTACAAAAGAACTATGCAAGATCATTACCCAGTCAACTATGAGGACTTTCTTGGCACCTGCTCTTTTTGCAGCTAACGCAGCTACTGCTGCATTGTTGTGAAGACAAAACCCCATTGCTTGCTTCACCCCTGCATGATGCCCAGGAGGTCTTACCTGTTTTCCAACAGACCCAATCAATATGAAGAACATACATAAATACCCATTTCATTTCAGGCTCACTGTGCACAATGAAAAAGTTTCGTGAAAAAAGATATAAGATCATAAGTACAGTACCAGCGCAAAGCCGTTGCGAACACGCCCAGATACTATCAAACTAGCAAGATCAGCACATAATCCAGCTGCAAGTTTGGCAGCACATGCTGAATGTCCATTTGCGTAAGTATCCGAAGTGAAGTAACTGCAAATTGTGTTATTAGCCAAAGAATGATTTTCGCACAAAAATGCCAAGATAGGCTAAGCATGACATTTGAAAGCAAAAAAAAGGTCTTGAACAAGAAGGAAATATTTCAGAAAAAATCAAGCAGTACCTGTAAAGCATGTTCTTTGTCTGCTCGACACTTTCAATGTGGTCTGGACTATGAACCTAGAAGTTACCAAAATTTGAGGTCATTGGGACTATCAGAGATAATGAAACAAAAAATATACTCTCGGAAATACACCTGCAAGCCTCTTACTTACCATAAGAAGTTCCTCCTTCGTGATTTCTCGAGGAGGTACCAAAGCACATTTTGAGGGAAAGATCCCTGAAGGATATAGCGACAAGTTAGGGTGTACTAATGCACCTCGAATAGAAAGGATACTCACCAAACCACTTGACACTTGTTGACATGACATCATATTTTTCCTGTCTAGATATCAACTTTTTTGCTATAATGGAAAGATCACACAATCTACATTGCATCTCCCTTTTTGTAACTTCATCACTATACACCAAAACATCGCGCATTTTCTTGCAGCGTGTTCAATAAAAGTTTTCTTGCAGCAGATCTTCGTAAGTGCAACTGTACTACTTTACTAGACAAGTAGACTAACACTTAACTACACAAACCATAACCCATTTGACATGAATAAAACACAGGCTACACATAAATTTTAACAGACAATCAGACTAATAAAGGTAAAAGATAGTATGCACCTGCAGCAGCAAGACTTGCAGCAATGGCGCGAAGGCGATCCGGTCTTTCTGGATGCGGATTTGGTTTAACTTCTAGCTGCTAGTAAGTACCATACATAAGTTCAACAATAATTTCCACAAGTTGATAGACAGAAAGTCAGGAATTTATGGAAATAATATAGAAAACACAGCTAGCGAAAGAATCTGTATAACCTTATGTTTAAACAGATTGTTTTATCACTTCCTTTGGACGCATAGTGGAAAAACAAAACAGAATTTATAACACTCGAGTATTTTAAAAGCTATTAGAATGGAGAACTTATGCTATCACAAATGAATAGCTTCGTGAAATGCACAACAAATACAGTATAAAATTGTGCCCGTAAGTTCTGATTTTGCTCTTTCACATGGCATTAAACAAGTGTATATCATACACAGCATGCAATCAAGCAAAAAGGCCACCTAAGTGAAGAAAGTATAAGGCCAATACAAGATATCCTACAAGCTACCACCATTGATGTAAGAGCTTTACTCAAACATTATAGCACCATATCTGCTATTTACCTCACTGTGGAGCAGCATTCTTTCATCAAAACCAATCGCCGTAGACACTGGCAGCAACCCTGCATAGAATAGTCAATAGTGTGAGCAAACGAGAAATTCAGAACTGAATGCAATACGCACATGAGAAATTGATTCAGTGGAACACATTCAGATTCTTAAACTATCGTGCGATGGTGAACATACATTCTTTACTTGCCATTCAGTGTAACACCATTCTATTTTGAGGCGGTGGAACAGATTCAGATTCTTCAAACTATTATAAGATGGTGGACATAAATTTGTCGTTCAGTGTAAGACCATTCTTATTTTTCTTTCGTTATTCAGATGGTTTTGGATCCTTATCAAATCTCGCCGATGAGAAATTTCCATTGACATGTGCTAATCGCTAATCGGACTAAATCACATCATAAAAGAAGCCATATCAAAATCAAAAGTGGGTTTTATAAAGCCCCGGAAGGAAACTGGAGCAAGTAGAGTGCCAACATATTTGGAAACATGGGGCAGTGTCAATGTGTAACTGTTTGTTTGTGTCCGTCATCTCACTGGTCCAAGTTCGAAAGATATGAATATCACATGCATGGATTAAAGGATGCCTATTTGAAAAGATTGTGACAGCATTTTCTTAATATTTTGCCAATTTCAGTAGGATCCTGTGGGGACCAGTCTCAATCCAAGCATAAGTCAATAACAGAATTAACTACTAATTTAATTCCGTATTAATGAGAATTTTCCTAGGTTGAAAATCGGTTAGGTCAATTAACCTAGTAGTAGTCCATAACTCGATACATAGCTTCTCGTGCATGTTCGTCTTTCTTTTTTATTTTAGGTATAGTTCCAACCTTGATAAGCAAATAAGAAACAAGTATTGAAATTTTAACAAACATCTGACATTTAACTATGAAAATTGAAAAGTAACAGCATAACATTAATTCAAATGCAAACAACACCTGCGTCAGCAGATAACAAAGCTGTTTGTGCAATTTGCTTTTTGAAGACATCATATCCATCTACAACAGATCCTGGAAGCTCACGGCAATTCTAGAATATGTGAACAAGCACCAAAGAAGAGGAGTCAAAACAATAATATGTACTACGTAGAATTGCAACTTTTCATAAGTTGCACTGCTTGCCTGACCATAAAAAAAATCTCACCATGCAATATGTAATCTTGTCCACATTTGGCATTGTGCAGTTCAAGCAAAACCATCTATTCACAACAAGGCGACTAGCAGGTTCCCAATCACTGTCATCATCCTCTTCACCATTAAAGAAAAACAGATCCTCCAGTGTTGCCCCAGCTTGCTCCCCCTCAGACTCCTCATTAACAGCCATGCAAATTTCCTTTTCTACACCCACAGAGCCACCAGGGTCAGCACTCTCAACATGACCTATCCTAGCTGTGGAAACCTTGGCCTCTTCTTCTAGAGCATCAGCACGATCATTGTTAAAACTGCATGCTCCACAATTCTCTTTTGAGGCCTCCACACCAGTGTGACTGCCGGTCAACAAGGAGACTTCGTTCACTCCAGCACAAAAAGGTTTTGCATCAATGCCACAGCTTTGGCATTTGCCATGACAAGCTTGATCAGAAACCCCACATTTCTCCACGTTATGGGAGACCTCAGTCTTTTTGCCACTGCTAGGAGGTCTCATGTTCCAAAAAAATGCACTAAGCGCTCAGCGGACCGGGGGCATAAGCGCTCCAAAAGCGGCGCGACCGCCTTGGTGAAGCAGCGGCTGCTGGCTCCCGCTGCCCTCAGGTGGCGCGCGGCGCTGCCGCCCGGGCCGGGCGGCGTTGACGATCCACCGGATGCGGGAGGGGAGAGAGAGAGAGAGAGAGAGAGAGAGAGAGGCACGCACGCAGGGTCACCGGCCGGTGTGCGGAGGACCGGAGGCGAGGGCGCGAGGCGACTGGAGAGAGGCGGGAGGAGAAGCCGCTGACGCCGTCGCCCAGAGCCCGAGCCTGAGCGCCGACGCCGTCGCCTGCGTGGTGAGCGCGAGTAAGAGAGAAAGCGGAAGATGAGCGCCGGCGCTGCGAGGAAATTAAGATGGGAGATGAAGAAAGGGCGACCGGGCGGCTGTCCTGTCATCCTGTGTGCCTTCTGTGGAGCAGTGAAAAGGTTAGGGTAAACAAATTGTGGGCTTTTAAATGGGCCCCAAGTAAAAGTTAATACTGCCTTTTTCTTCTTTTCTTTTTTCATTTCTATTTTCTTTCTAACATCTTTTGACATATCTCTACTAATCCTTAAGACGGTAGTGTAGACCAGGCACAACCATGCCCCCACCTATATCCCAACCGTCCATTTACGTCCACCAAATCACCACCGTCCATTTTCATCCCCGCGCAGACGCCCGCGCAGACGCCCAGCGCGCATACGACCCCGCCCACGCGCAGCCGACCCGCAGCGCGCAGCCGCTCGCAGACGAGCTCCCGCAGCCGACCCGCCCCCGCGCAGCGCGCAGCAGAGCCCCCGCAGCAGCCCCCGCAGACGAGCCGCCCCCGCAGCCGCGCGCAGCCGAGCCCGGATCGCGCAGCCGAGCCCGCGCAGACGAGCCCCCGCAGACGACCCGCCCCCGCAGCCGCGCGCAGCCGAGCCCGCATCGCGCAGCCGATCCTGCGCAGACGAGCCCCTGCAGACGACCCGCCCCCGCGCAGCGCGCAGCAGAGTACGCGCAGCAGCCCCCGCAGACGACCCGCCCCCGCAGCCGCGCGCAGCCGAGCCCGTATCGCGCAGCCGCCCCCCGCCGATTCCCCCGCACTGCGCGACTCATCCGATATCCGCGCATTCCCATGGCGCCCCGAATCCTCATCTTCAAGCCGCGAACAAACAAATCCCGCTCCGACCGCGATCCCCACGCCGTTCTCCCCGTCAACTACCACCTCCTTAACTCTCACGCCATGGATTGCAGTGATATACCCGCCATCTGTGCCGTCAAAGAGTTCATCTCCATCACATCCCGACGTCGTCCCCATCCGTCTCGCCCCGCCCCGCAACCAAAATCCTCGTGCGATCGTGAGCCCCTTGCAGCGGCGCGGAAGATCGTGAGCCACCAGCCGACGGGATATCGGTCGCGAGCTTCGCGTAGCAGAAGCAGTGCCGATTTGCTGCCGTGGAAGCCCAACGACCTCGCCATCGCTGCCAGGTATTCCCATTGTATCATCAATTTGCTGGTATATGCATCCACCTTAATTTTATTAACACCCGTGCGATCGTGAGCCCCTTGCAGCTGCGCGGAAGATCTTGTTCAATCATCGCCGCCAGGTCCCCATACTAGCAGCGGCGCATCGTGAGCCACCAGTCGACGGGATATCGGTCGCGAGCTCCGTGTAGCAGAAGCAGTGCCGATTTGCAGCCGTGGAAGCCCAACGACCTCGCCATCGCTGCCAGGTATTCCCATTGTAATATCAATTTGCTGGTATATGCATCACATTAATTTTATTATCACCACCAGTTACAGCATGACATCTTTGCCAATTATCATGTACATCCTAAGCTTTCAAGGTGATAAATTAGGCATGAAGAGTAAGTCATGTCAAATAGTCAGTATCCATACTTCTTATTGAAATGTTGATGTCCACCCATTCATGTTAGTAGTTGCTCCATTTGAATATAATCCTCCTGTTGTTAGTGGACTACCATGTTCAAGGCCACTTTGATTTAAAATGGACGTGTTCTCCAACAGTGTGGAAACACGTAAAATTTTAGGTGTGCAGTGATTAATATGGTTTATGATAGTAATTCTGTTTTTTCCTTTTCAATGTTTAATACTGAAAAGTACTTCACAAGCAGCTTACACATTTGCAAGTAACAACAGCTAACTCATTCTACACTTATGGATTCAGTCCGTCAACTGCTTTTCAGTCTGTTCATAGTCGACAGTATCAGCTAACAATGTCCACAGTTGTGCTGCCATTTCGATTCAGTGTCAGCCATCAATTTTGTTTTTATTAAAAGTACACCTACTATATGCAGGAGTGATATATCTCAGATATAGTATCCGTATAACCTGTACAGTTTACCAAAGAATCATGTATGTGGTATAATTTACTCTGCTAATTGTTCAGTTTTAGTCCAGTTATATGACATAGGTTAATTAATTTTTGTGTATTTGGGGTCTTTTTTGGGGTATAAATTTTATAAGCATGATTCCTGTATATAGATGTTGATGCTAAACTTGAGATACATGAAAGTGGGATTTAGGGTCCTCTCTTTTTGAATCTACTGAAGTTTAGATGTCCTCTTTATATAATAACTTTTGGTTTTCCCATCGGTGAGTTTAGTAAGATATGGTAAAATTTGTAATTAAAATATGACATGAGTTAATTCCATTGTGTGTATTGGGGGAATTTTTTGGGGTATAAAATTCTATATGCATGCTTCCTGTATATATAGGTTGATGCTAAACTTGAGATAACATGATAGTGGGAAGGCTTAGCTGGTAGTATACTTTGAGTACGGTGCGCTTGCATCCGTTCCCAACTCTCTTTCTCACTTGCTTCTCTTTCTGCTTCTTTAGTGGGTCTAACATTAAACACAAAGACAAAGACAAAGACCCTTTATTGCTCAGCAAATTTATCGTGCATTGGTGTTTAATAAACAAATATAATCAATGTACTAAACCTTGTTCTGCTTGCCCCCTCTACTCAATTATAAAAATTAAAATTTAAACATTGTTAAAGGATACAAATTTTCGATGGATCCCGTCGTATTGAATCGTGAAAGAGCTGCAGCGGACCGCCCAAAAAGGATGCCTATGTAAGTTATATTAAATGGTTACACACGATTTGTCTATCAAACTTATGACCCTATATTTAATCGAATGGTTAATATAGCTTCAGGTTGTTCGATGACTATCGTGATGAAGATTTTTATGGGCTACCGCGGAAGTACAATATTGTCGCTCGGGTAGAAGTTAAATTTCCTATTGAGCCACGTTATCGAGACAGCCAACATTTCATTTTGTCTGACATCAACGTAAGACAGCATTTTCATAATTTCCTTTTCATAAATTATATATGACCTTAATACCATTGCCTCTTTAACTATTAAAATAAAATTAGGGATCCAAGATCGAGGCCATGACAAGTTCATATGAGACGGTCAAACACTTCGATAGTTTGATCAACGAAAAACATGTTTACAAGATGCACAATGTAGAGTTCAGCATTAATTTAGGTGATCGTTTTCGACATATAAGTGGTCCCATGGAATTGTATCTCACCAGACAAACTGTTGTGGAGCCGTACACTGTTCCATTTCAAATGCCGCCATTCCCAAAACATATATTCTTGAACCTTGCTGCTATTGCCGAACTGCCAAACCGGACATTAGTTGGTAAGAATGTATATCAATCTCCTACTATTTCTAACACCTTCGCAGAAATCAGTATTAATCCATTTTTCACAATTTTGTAGACATTATGGCTATTGTAGTCCACTTAGATACAGTTCAACACACAATGTGGGGTAATTTCAGGAAGATTGTTGTCATGGATGCTAGGTGGTCTTTACACACTATTAAAGTTTGGGGTGACTTACTAAACAAAAATGCACTCCGCTGGGCGTTGGCTAATGAGAATTATGGCATAATAATTGGGACTATGTTTCGGCGATTTAGAAGGCAAGGTACAATATTTACCTACGTCTTTTCATGCCCATATGTCATTAGTAATTTTCGTTTAATGATTGGTAATGATAACTTTAATGTTCTACGCTAGAGTACCTCGAGTCATCTGATTATACAGCAATACACTTCAATCCGTACCATCACAGCACCCATCATTTTGAACGTAAGTATTTGAAAAAAACTCTTAAAATAAAATTTATGTTCACATTATAACTTATGAAGTAAATGTCATATACATGTAATCAAAATGTGGCATTCATTGCAGCTATTCGGAAAGCTTTGATGGAGCGGGGTCACGATCGTCAATTTGCTATTACATTCCTTGAAGAAAAGAGGTGTAGCTAGAGTGCAATTGTAAAGTGCCTTGAGTCTTCGGAACATACAACAATACACTTCCCCATCAAGTTTAGATCTTTTACCAAATCTGTATTCTATGATACAATAATTGTCATGGTGTTATAATATGACATCAAACTTACATATGTCAAGAGTTGTCAATCCTGTGTGTTCTCCATACACACAAAAAATTAGTTAAGAAGAATTTATGATTAGTTTTTCATCTGGTGACCCTGGTATGTATAATTTTTTTACTCACCCTGGTATTTTTAACCATAAATTACCTGCAGGTGATAGACTGTTACATAAATTTAATAAAAACTACACAGCAACTAAAGTGCAGATCTGGAGGTCGTGTACACATAGAAAATGCTTTTCAGTTCAACTTTCTAAAGCGAGACGGTGATGTTAAAACTAAAACAGATGAGCTATATCCAATTACAGACATGTCACAAATATGTAGTGCTGAACGAAGGGTTTTACTCTACCTAGACCATGATATGGTAAATATTAGTTTGCAATTTAGATGGTCAGTGTTTACATGTATTTTATTTTTATGGAATATTTATAATTATTTTGTAGGTGTTTATTCCGATAAACATCCGAGGAACACACTGGTATCTTGCCGTCATCAATGCAAGAAATATGGATATACAAGTACTCGATTCACTTGGTACTACATTTGACCGCAATGACCTCACTGACTCGGTGAGTTTGCACAAACTAAACAATTACTAATATTATCTCATTAACTTAGCGCAACATCTGATTCCATGTTTTACAAAAATATAAAGATTAAAGGGCTGCAAAGGCAAATTGATATGGTATCTCAGCGTAAAGATTTAAAAGATCACAGGTGGCCAAACCTTCAAGTTGCTTCTTGGCCGCTGAGAGAAATAGATATGGGATATGCAAAGCAGACAGATGGGTATACATAAATTCTTCTTAACTAATTTCTTCATACAAATGTTAATTTTGACATTTTTATTCATGTATATAATGTAGCTCTTCATGTGGCCTATTTCTTTTGAACTATATCGAGTACTGGACAGGGGATGAGCTATCTGACAGTTTTACCCAGGTATATTATTACTATTATGGTATATATGCACATCTACAGTCAGTGTTACATATAATGCTAAGTAAATTGTTTCTTATTTGCAGGATGACATGTCACATTTTAGAAAAAAATTGGCTGCTATATTACTATCTTCATACATGAACAAAAGAAGGGGATATCCAATATACAAATATGATAAAGAAGTTCATACTGGAAGCCCCTCTGATGTTGAGATATTAGATAGCCCAACAAATCATAAGAAGAGGAAACTACTCCATGTGCTTGATAATAGCGAGGTATTGATGGAAGATGAGGATGGCCCCATTACTCAAGCAGACTTACAAAGGTGGTTTGTTGATGAATGGGATAAAAGAACTCCTACAAAAGTCTCGGCGGATGGGTGCACAGATGACTTTTTAATGAGTGGTCTCTCCACAAAAGACATGCCAGTGACTAAAGCCGATTTAATAGATGTGCTATGTGATTACATTATGACAATCCAAGATGATAGGACATTAGAGTAAGTGCTTATTGTTTTGTCTATTTTATTTATACCAATTACGTATAGTCTTGATATAGACTTCCGTCATGTCATGCTACATTACAGGATGATATGGGTGCGAAGTTTCAATCCTTTTAAGATAGAAATATCTGTCAAAGACCTGCAGAACATATTAAGTATAAATCTAGATATGACTCTAAAATGTTTTGATATGGCTGTTCGATTGCTTGCCAATAAAGAGTCACGTAGGCCGAAAGGTGAAATCATAAAGAATAAAAAGCATTATATGGACATGCGCTTCTGGGTAAGTTTATTTCCAATCAATAATGTAGCAATATATAGTATCTATCTATATCTAATCCTCATGTGGTCATGTATATATTAATATTTATCCAGAGAATGATTGGTTTTGGTAAACTGCCAAAGTACCATCAGGACCCTACATCAGAAGAGTTAACAAAAACACTCGATTGTTGGCCATCAATGAACTATTATATCACGGCTTGTAAATATGTAAGTATGAGTTCATTTCAAATGTATTTATAAAGGGCATTTCTTTGCAATCCTAATGACTGATATTTTATAGGTTCTTATGCCATGGAAATTCAACGGTTGCTACGCCCTTTTCGTAATAGATCATGGTAAAAAACACGTCACTTTTATTGACTTTGCACCTATTCAAGATTGGTGTAAGCATATGCCATACAAGAGGTTCGCAGAAGCGATTATCATCGCTTCAAAGAAATATAAGATTGCCTATAGCAAGAAACGTACTGGATGGACAGAGGATATTTTTAAGTGGCAACATATAATTCAACCTGGTGTTCCAATTGACTTAAAAGAGTATTTTCTCCGTACCATCTTCTTAGCAATTTCATTTTTTTTCTATGATTTCCATTGTATATAACTTAGTTGGCAAAACATTATTTTATAGGCTTAACACCAGCTACCTTATCCTACAAGCTATGGCCATGTGGGGGAATGATAGTCCAATGAAATTTGTTAGGGTGAGTGGAGTACGTTCCTTTCATATTCAAACATACATTCCAATTAAATAATAAAAAATGACGTTTTGTTCTCTTATATGTCTTATGTGTAGGATGCAAAGGTTCTTCGGAGGAACTTTATTATTGAACTGTTAAGTTACGAGGAAAATTCGTGCAGATATGCCATCCCGGCAAATATACAACAAAGAGTTAACAATATTATTAAAAAAGATTAGATTAGTGTACAAGGTGTCAACATATTTACTTATGATTAAGCATTATATATTTACTCTTTATAAACTATTTGTGTGATTCCATTTCAATCTATTTGGGTAGACTTATTTATATCGTTCTATATCTATGTTTAACAATCACATATTTTGCCGTCACTATTGTACTCACGCCGCACGTCGTCAGGGCCCTAAGTCTATTAAAGGGTCGCAATTTGTATTTCGTGGCATCGCACGGGCACGTTCCTAGTACATATTCAAACATACATTCCAATTAAATAATAAAAAATGACGTTTTGTTCTCTTATATGTCTTATGTGTAGGATGCAAAGGTTCTTCGGAGGAACTTTATTATTGAACTGTTAAGTTACGAGGAAAATTCGTGCAGATATGCCATCCCGGCAAATATACAACAAAGAGTTAACAATATTATTAAAAAAGATTAGATTAGTGTACAAGGTGTCAACATATTTACTTATGATTAAGCATTATATATTTACTCTTTATAAACTATTTGTGTGATTCCATTTCAATCTATTTGGGTAGACTTATTTATATCGTTCTATATCTATGTTTAACAATCACATATTTTGCCGTCACTATTGTACTCACGCCGCACGTCGTCAGGGCCCTAAGTCTATTAAAGGGTCGCAATTTGTATTCCGTGGCATCGCACGGGCACGTTCCTAGTCATCATATAATTCAACTAGTATAAGTGTGTTACACATGTTAGATATTAAGCTGGAAAGGACAAACATTGCACTTTATCTTAGCCAAAGGGTCGATAAAGGTATGAGTTGAAAATAATTCTGATCACTTCTTTATAGCTTGTTCGGTCATTTGTTCTCCTTTAGGTAGCAAGGTGATACTATATGGAAATATGCGGTGTGTGTGGCTTCATGTCATGTTGAACTTGGATGATTTCTCACGGTCTATCTTTGATGTAATAGGACATTAGTAGGCGAGAAACGAGGAGAGGAACGGACCTACGTGTTTCGCATGTGACGCGTGATGCATGAAACTGTCAAACTGATGCTTCAAAGGCGTAGAGATGTATTCTATGTCTTTGAATTATGCGGTGAGGGTGTACTACATGTTACAAACTTCTATCGTCAAGTTTACAATTTAATTACATAGTTAAGAGGCTTGTAAAGTAATTATTAAGAGCCATTTATAATGTGAGAAACTCATTTGTAAGTACAAACCCCACCGAGAGAAATATGGAAACCTCCCCTATAAAATGGCAGGAATGAGAGGTTGGAAGAGGCTTGACCTTGATTCCTTAGAAAATTATGCACTTCTAAGATTGGTTTGATTCTTAAAGCAATCAAACAATGGATAAACCATGCTTAGAAAATAAAAAATGTTGATGTAGTTGTAAAGCCCAAAAATTTGGATCGGAGAAAAAAATGATATAATAAATAAATAGATATAATTATGTTAGTTTTGGAGAATTTTTAAAGCCTTTTTGAGAATTATTATTTCCCTTCCTTTTCATAATTAGATAATGGTATTAAATTAATCAAGTAACCAATGAATAAATAAAGAAATGGGCATTCCATGCTTATGAATTTGTTGGGGTGCATTTTAGTGAAATGAGGAATCATAACTTACATTTGACCTCAACCTATAAATGAAATATAAAACGGAAAATGAGAAAGGAAAACTTAATAAAGCCATTTATTACTTCCATAGTTAAATAATAGGGAGAAAAATAAATAATAATGAAAAGAGGATTTACCTTTACATTAGAATCATATTTGAGAATTGAAATCAAACAGGGATTTGAATATTGATTTGGATATCTGAAATTTGAAATAGAAAAGATAAAAGAATAGAAAAGAAAAAGGAAGCACCGTTGTGGGCCAACAGATCAGAATTCGGCCCATTTCTACCTCGCGTGCACGCTCGGCCACTCTCCTTCCCTCGGCCCGCGCGGCCCATCTTCCCTTTCCGCGCTCGCACCTACTAGTGGGGGGCCCGTTGCAGTCGCTCGTTCCGCTGCGTGTGGGTTGTGGTTCCTCCTCACCAACCGGTGGGACCCCTGCTCCAGTCTCCCTCCCTTTTTGTTCCGCGCTAGCGCATGGGCGTGATGTCGCTGCCAGTGGCCCCCGCGCCGAAGACTCACCTCCTACCCTGTAACAAGTAAGGGTAACTCCAACAGCTCCTTAGAGCATCTCCAACAGCTTCTTATTTTTTAATTCCCAATACCTTCATATTATGATCTTCCTAAAAATACTTTCACCTTAAAACTAGCCTACCCTCCAACAGTTCCCTTTATTTGGCCTTAAAAAATCCTTGATCTGGCCTGATCTCTTGAACTGAACATGTTCGACACTTCGACTGCGTTAAAACAACTGCTATTGCTGCTATAGAGATCTTGTGAGGTTCCTGCTATAGATATCTTGTGAGGACGGAGGCTTGTAGCCGCAGCCACATAGCAGATGCTTTGTTTCCAAACAGTCGTTGCTTTGTTTTCATGACGTAGCGACATAGCAGAAAAAGTAGAATGATACAGAGCAGGAGGCGCCACGGCCATATAACATCACAAGCAGAAAAGGCATGACAATAGAGCATGCCAATTAGTTTATGATCCCTTCAAACAGCAGGAGTAAGGCAACAAAGCAGCATTGTATTTGCAACACGACCAAATAGGGTTGGAGATGGTATATATATAACATTTGTCCCAAGCACAACGATAGCTCCGAAATAAAAAAAAGTTTAATTGAATACTACTATGGCTTCATGAAAAATATTTAAAGCTAATGACGACACATTTCGCTAGAAGCCTTGTTGCTGTGGAAGAACCATGGATGGCTTCATTGAGGTCCTCAACAACCTAATAAAATTAATAAATATGCCAGATTAGTAGATGGACAAAATCAAATTATTGTTTAAGGTACAAGCCATACTCAGATCTATATTGATGCACGACGAACAATAATCTCAGTTTGTAGGCCCTTGTAGTACTGCTGCAAATGGTCTGCCATTGAAGTAATATCCATTGTCATGATCCTCTCTTCCTCTAACATTCTCTTCACTTGCATTTCATTTGCCTTTATCTCTAAAACTTTTGCCATATTTGCAGCCTTCGTTTGTTCGGCAGCAAGCCTCTCTTTCTCTAGTTCATATGCTTGATTGAATCTTTCATCCTTCTTCCTTTCTTTCTCTGCATCAGCCTCCTTCTTTCTTGCCCAAAAATAATCTGAAGCCTCAATGTAAGCGTCACCACGTCGCAATGCTTCTTTGGCCTTCTTTGTACCGTTTGGTCTCTTGGGAGCAGCACTGTCTGGAGATGCATTCACATCGACATCATTGTTCCTACTATCAACAACCGTGGGGGTTGGATCTCCGGGACTTGAGGTCATGTTTGGCTTCTGTTTTTTATTCGGCACTTGTTTAATAGCCTCCATCTGCTTGCGCTTGTCATGCCATTTGGGTTGATTCCGCAATATATTCCAGCAATGCATGAATTGGAATGATTTAATGTCTTTATCTTTGCTCTTAAACAAAGCCATGGCTTGAACAAGCTGCACAAAAATCGAAAAAAAATCCATTAACATGGTAAATGTACTTAGTAAAAGTTTCCATGCATTATTAAGTCGGTACAAAAATTACCTTATCTTGAAAAGTAACTCCGCTTTGCCTTCTATCCTCAATATTGGATACACATCCACAAAACTTGTTCACATTCTCCTGAATGAGTCCCCATCGATGCAATAGTGAACTTTCGGTCCGAGACGATTCGAAAGTCTTAATGCGGTGGAAGAACTCATAAACTCTCTTCCAGAAAGTACCACGAGTTTGATTAGTGCCATGAACTGGATCAATACTAATATTTAACCAAGCTGACACAAGCAACGCATCTTCCGATTCACTAAAATTTTTGGACCTTTTCTGATTGGGTCTTGCTACTGGAGTACTGTGAACAATAGTTGGTACATGCTCGTTGTCTAATCACTACAAGAAACTGATAAAGGTTCGTGGGTTTTGTTAAAAACGTGGGTACCGACGTTCTTACATTAGTTAAGTTCATGAGTTTTTTTAAGAACGTGGGTACCCACGTTCTTACATTAAGTTCGTGGGCCATGGACAAAACCGTCGAACTTAACGAATTAGGAACGTGGGTACTCACGTTCTTATATTAAGTTCGTGGGCCAAATGGACACCGTCGAACTTAACCACCTAAATCCCTACGCCGCGGTGCCGTGAGTCTCTCTCAGCTCACTCGTTTCCTGCCCGCCGCCGCCAGAAAATCGCGCCTCCGCTAGAACACCGCGGCGCCGCCGCCAGAGGTCCTTGCCTCGCTGCCTAGTAGCCAAAGGTCACCGCGGCGCCGCTAGAGCTCCTCGGCTCGCTGCCCAGCAGCCAAAGGTCATCGCACCGCCGCCAGCCCATTCATTCTCGTCCTTGGCTCGCCGCCCCCGCAGCCCAAGCTCACCGCTTCCTCTGACAAGATGGCGGGGAAGGGAGCCAAGGCCACAGCCGCCAAGTCGGCGAACAAGGACAAGGGGAAGAAGACCGACGGCCCCGTCTCGCGCTCTTCCCGCGCCGCACCCCAGGTGAGCTTGATCCCTCCGCTGTGCTCTGGTCCGCTCCACACGTTGCTTGCCTGGTCATTCATGGACCAGCATTTCACTATGCATCCGGGAGCGCGGTCGTTAGATTCGTCTCTTCAATTTCTTTGGGGGTCTGTGCGATGCGATTTCGTGGGATTTTATTAGGGTTTTCGCATGGTTAGTTAGATGTTGCTTTTTTTGTTTGCTCATCCATTCAAGAATTTTGTAGATCTGTAGAAGCTCGTGGTATGTGTAATGGGGTCCTGTGGATGGAATGGTGGTTAGAGCAACTCCAAAAGAATGCTAAAAACTTTTTCCCAAAATCTGATTGTTGGGGTTAGACTCAAACTTGTTAGGGGTGTATGACGCTGTTTGCTCCAACAGTTCTCCAATCAAAACACAAAAACCAAATCTGGGTCAACTCAAAAGAAGCACATGTGTTGTTTCAGGCTTTTTGTTTGCATCGACCCTTGTTTGAAAATTACGGCAGTGTTGGCTCATGTGTTTGGAAACCTGTACATGTTCACGCACATTGTTAAAATTTTGGGGCCAGATAAAGATTTAGAGGTGGAAGACATTGTTAACACTTTGCCGACCAAGAACCTTGTGATAAGGTGTGATCGAGTTATGAAAACTGTGAGGCCTGGCAAGAAAAAGCTATCGTCATGGCCTGCTCATTTGGAGATACATAATGTAAGTATTATACGCCTCTTATGGAAAACATAATATGTATATGTTATATTTTTTCTTGATCCTGTCAGTTAGGATTAATTGTTAATACTGTGTGATGTTCTCCTAAACAGTCGTTTAGCCCATTTAATACTGTAAATGTTACACAGGGGGTATGCTGATTCCATTCACTCGTCTGTTTATCCCATTTGATTGGATGTTTAGCTCATTTAATGGACCTTGTAGCCTGAATGCTAAATGGTAGGTAAATGACTATTTACCGTTTAGCGTTTAGGAAAACACTGCTACTGTGTCTCTAATTATCCATTGCTCTTAAAGACTTCTAATTTTGCATTAACATTGCACCACCTCACCTTGTAACTATTATTCAGTTTCACATGATGACAGGGCTACAACCCTTTGCTTCTGAGAGGGCCAAGTCACCAAGTTATCTCCCAAGAAGAATAGAATACCTGAGGTACTTTTTCTGTGCACTAAGTCACCTGAGCAATCACTGTCTATGTAGCCAAGCAATGTATAATCTGTTGCTGCCCCCTTCTTGAAATTCACTCCTAGGTTAAGTGTTCCTGCCACATATCTGAGAATTTTCTTCACTGCAGTCCAGTGTTCTTTACCTGGGGCCTCCATGAATCTGCTTACCAGACCAACTGCAAAAGCTAGATCAGGTCTAGTATTCACCAGGTACCTCAGACTCCCAATGACACTTCTATATCTGGTCTCATCATATTCAGTCCCTTTCTGAGCAGTACTGAGCTTTACTCGCTGCTCCATAGGAGTGTCAGTGTGATTACAGGAAGTCATGTTGCACTGCTCTAGTATCTTGGTTGAATAGGATTTTTGACAGATTGTGATACTATTTTCTCCTTGCTTCACCTCCATTCCCAAGTAGTAGCTGAGCAGTCCCAAATCACTCATACTGAATGTCTTCATCATTTGTTGCTTGAACTCTACAATGCTACTTACAGAAGGCCCACAGATGATTAGATCATCCACATATACTCCCACAACCAGCACGGTTTTGCCAGTTCCTCTCCTGTAAACTGCATGTTCTACTTCACATTTTCTGAATCCCAGGGACACCAGTTCTGAATCAAGCCTGATGTTCCAAGCCTAGGTGCCTGTTTCAGCCCATATAGTGCTTTGTTCAGTCTAAGTACCTTGCCTGGCTTCTTTGTATCTTGGAAACCTGGAGGTTGAGTGACATATACTTCTTCTTGAAGGTCTCCATTTAGGAATGCTGATTTTACATCCATGTGGTGAATTTCCCAATTCCCCTGTGCTCAAGAGCTATCAACACTCTTATTGTTTCAAACCTTGCCACAGGAGCAAATACTTCATCAAAATCAACATCCTCCTTTTGAGCATACCCCTTAGCAACAAGTCTTGCTTTGTGTTTCACTATATTTCCAGCAGCATCTCTTTTGACTTTGAAAACCCACTTCAAACCAATTGCCTTTTGTTCTTTTGGCAGATCTGTCCACACCCAAGTGTGATTTTGTTTAATAGAGTCAAGTTCTGAATTCATGGCCTGTCTCCAGCACTGATCTGTCAAGGCACTTTCAACATTTTTTGGCTCATCTGCAGCTAGTAAACAAAAAGCACTGTACTCAAAATCATGAACTTCTTGTGTTGAGTCTAATAAGTCAGATATTGTTCTGTACCTCAAAGGAACCATGTCTGAACTTCCTGCATTCACTAACTGAGATTTAAGGTATGGTTTATGCACACCATACACTTTTTATGATGTTTGCTACACCTTCCATTCTAAACTGAACTAATTCATATCTTACATAAAAGATCAGATGGAGTACAAAACTTTTTTTTAAAAAAAACTTCTCCGTTTATAGAAGAGGCACTGCACATATTATATTAGTGTGCCATGGGTTACTGGAGGATGTAATCTTATTCTAGTGTTGCAATAGAAACCCTCTTGAAGTCCACACTGGTTTTTAGTTATACATGTCTAGTTCTCGTAGTTGAAGATAAATTTACAGAGTTATGTGCGCACTTTAGCTTAAACCTATGCCAGGGTTTGTTGTGTGCATTTGCTCTGTTTGAACTGCGCTTTAGTCATTAATACTGTGTTTTGTGAGGGCACCGGGCTTTTAATTTTCATTCATAACTCATAGCATTTTTTTTCTGATGCTTATGTTTGCTTCACCTGTGTCTAATGATTGAAGGCAATATCTAGTCATTCGACTTTCAATCTGATGTCTGAGCTGTCCCTTTCTTTTGTAAAATTTACTTGTTATTGTTAATGTTCATAATGCTGAAATAAGATGTGAAAAGACTATATTCCATGCCTTGCGGACATGAAGTACCCTGTTATCTTTTTTATTTTTTTTATTTTTGTTATTTTGTGGTGCAGACAACCGCAGTTGATTTTAAGCCATACGTTGGTCCAATCTATAATGCGATACTGGGACGTTTGGTCAATCAAGATCAGGATCAGGTTTGGCAAAATTCTCTTTTCTCACTCCCTCTCTTGTGTGCTTGCAGTGCACTCTCATTTATCATGCAAATTTGTGTTCTCCCAGGAGGTAAAAGAATGCGCCATATCTTGCATGAGTTTGGTGGTCTCTACTTTTGGTGATGGTCTTGAAAGAGAATTACCAGCATGCCTTCCCATACTTGTTGACAGGATGGGTAATGAAATTACAAGACTTACAGCTGTCAAGGTAAGTTTTTGACTGCTTGCATTTGATAACAATGCTTAATTGGAGGTTTTAAAGGATACTGCTGAAGCGTACCTTGGCAAGAAGATCAACGATGCTGTCGTCACTGTCCCTGGTTAGTAACTGAACCATTCTGCTGGTTACCTCTAGTAGTTGTTAAGTAAAAATGTGGTGGCTTACTTCCTTATGTTTTGTTTTTTGCAGCATACTTCAATGATGCGCAGAGGCAGGCAACCAAGGATGCTGGTGTCATTGCCGGCCTCAATGTTGCTAGGATCGTCAATGAGCCATCTGCTGCTGCTATTGCCTATGGTTTGGACAAGAAGGGTGGCGAGAAGAACATCCTTGTCTTTGACCTTGGTGGTGGTACTTTTGATGTCAGTATCTTGACCATTGATAACGGTGTGTTTGAGGTGCTGGCCACCAATGGTGACACCCATCTTGGAGGTAAGAGAATTTTTCGATTAATAGCTATCCTATGCACTACGACAATAAAATACTTCTGATCACTGTACTGTTATATTATTTTCAGATGCTTGTGTTTGATATATTAAAACTCATGATGATGCCATGTATTCATAGGATTTGTTGATCTGAATCTGAATGGTTAATGTTGCCAGATATATTGATATAATTATAAAGGCTATCTGCATTCAAAGTTTATGATGCATGCATACCTTGAATCTGCACTGTGTATTTAGAAGTTACATGGACACACTTGCTTTTACTGTTGAGCACATTTCCTGTGAGCTTGCATATCTATTTCTGACCTGAACTATATCACCTCTTCATTCAGGTGAGGATTTTGACCAGAGGATCATGGAATACTTCATCAAGTTGATCAAGAAGAAGTACAGCAAGGACAACCGTGCTCTTGGGAAGCTGAGGAGGGAAGCTAAGCGTGCCAAGAGAGCCCTGAGCAACCAGCACCAGGTCCGAGTTGAGATCGAGTCCCTCTTTGACAGGACCGACTTCTCGGAGCCGCTGACCCGTGCTAGGTTTGAGGAGCTGAACAACGATCTGTTCCGCAAGACTATGGGCCCTGTCAAGAAGGCCATGGAGGACGCTGGCCTTGAGAAGAGCCAAATCCACGAGATCGTCCTGGTTGGTGGAAGCACCAGGATTCCCAAGGTCCAGCAGCTCCTAAAGGACTACTTTAATGGCAAGGAGCCCAACAAGGGTGTGAACCCTGATGAGGCTGTTGCCTTTGGTGCCGCGGTGCAGGGAAGCATCTTGAGCGGCGAGGGTGGTGACGAGACAAAAGGTTCGGTGCTCTTTCACTAGTGCTATAGCTGGGGTTTTTTTTCTTGTATGTGGCCATCCTGCTTACATAAGTGTGATTTTGCCTTGATGCAGATATCCTCCTCCTTGATGTGGCTCCTCTCACCCTGGGTATTGAGACCGTTGGTGGAGTCATGACCAAGTTGATCCCGAGGAACACTGTCATCCCGACCAAGAAGTCGCAGGTGTTCACCACCTACCAGGACCAGCAGACCACTGTCTCCATCCAGGTAAGGACGCGCATCCTGTCCCTGTCTTCTCTGCATTGTCAGCTGCTTGCTTGGTAGTAATGACCTGTTTGTTTTGTCTCGTGCAATGCTTGTTTATGGCATATTTAATATTAAAGAACAAATGCGGAAACACTTGATTAAGGATATCTAATGTTGCATAATTTAGTCATACCAATTTCTGTCTGCTTATGCATGAGAATACGTTGTCTAATTTTTGTTTATTTCTTATTTTCTTCTGTGGTACCTAAACTATTTCACTTGACAGGCATTTTCAGTTATTGCGAATTCACCTCTACTTATTGATCTCTCGTGTGTCCTAGATCATGTTGTTTCTGAGCTCACAGCTTTCCTTCGTAAGGTACTTGCATAGTCCAGTTGATGTTTAATGTGCCTGAACTGCAGTTGCAGTCATAAAGCTCAAACAATCTTGAGCATTTGGTTTTACATTATATTCTCTGGTTTCTGTTTTTGTGATTTGTGTTCTGATGATGCAAACACTTCCATTTTTATGTTACTCCTGCACAAGTTTTCCTGCACAACCAACTGTCTTTTGAATTCTTTTTGTTATTTGATCGGATGGCCGGACCGCGTCGACGCTCCCTCGCCGCTGGGGTCAACAGAGACGAACAGCCGGGGTTGCTGATGTCCTATCATATTGCCACAACTGTTTGCTCCTTTGCCAAGTTTATATACGATGTTATAACCTTTTTGGCTGGAAGGACAATTGGGTGTTTTCTTTATCATTTGCCCCTCTCTAGAAATTGTTACATGTAGCATTTCCTGTCCAATAATGATTTGCCTCCTATCACTTAGTTTTACTAGATCGGACTTCTGATTCCACGTCGCTATCAACAACCAGCTAGCTGTATCACTACTTAACTACTGCGTTCTATCTGTGGTGGCAACAAGTATGTCTAGGGAATTCTAGTTCTTGGCAGCAGGGTGGGAGTGCTGGAGTAGGATTTTTTATTCATTGCCTTGGAACTAATAACCTGTTCATTTTAAGGGTTTCTTCAATCGAATCTTATATAGTGCTTGTATTTTGGTTGAGTGGTTTATCTTAAAAAACCTTTCTTTTCCGCTGGGTTCTAATCATCCTTGGATAATGTGCAGATGGAGAGGGTTTGTGAGAACACGGTGTCTGCTGAGCTCAAGCAAACTAAGCCAAACAACTTCTTCCCGTTCATCCGTTAAGGGGAGTGGTCTGATATTGGAGGTCGCGATTACATGGAAGATGCCCATGTGTGCATCTCTGATCTGGCGAAGAATTTTGGCTCTAACTCAGCGGATGATGAAGTCATCTCCTTCTATGGGGTAATTACCTGTTCACTCTTGAATATCCAATCCATTCTTTGACAAGGAAATCATGTCCTTTGGTTCTTCTGAAGCTATATCTCCCTTTGTTGTAAATTCTAATGCACTACTCATGCTAGATTGCATTAGTAATTTGCTTTAGATGAAAATGCAATGCAACTGCCATAATTGGATACTTAGCATCCTGAAATTTTGCCCTGGCAGACTAGTATCATGCTCATTTTATGTGTCGTCCACTTTGGTCACCTCGCCATAATCTAATATCAGAAGCCTTTATATAAAACATTCACATCTTTTGCATGCCCTCACTCAAAATAACAGTATTCCATCTTGGTTTTGATGTTTTTGCTTGGGTGATTCATATGTTGACTATTGAGTCACTCGTAAGTAGTAAGTCCCAACTGTAGTGTCTTTATAGACAAACCTTAGTAATTCCAAACAGGGCCTATTTAGCATTTTCAGGTTCTCAGTTTTATTTTGTAACAGATTCCAGGTTTCCAGCACTCAGTACCACTATTTGGATAAGCATATTGTGCCTTTTAATGTTAGCAACATTTATTGTTACTCCAAGATCTATTCTAATTGCCAACGCTTTTTTATAAGCAGTTCTGTAGTTATTGATGGTATTCATGTTCACTGTCAGGAAGAGGAACTGAAAAGGGGCGAGCTGGAGGCTGACAAAGACAAAATGATGAGAGAGTATAGAGCTCAACTGGATGCTTTGGACTGTTAGGTGGGTTTGGATGTATCATTCAACACAAATTACTTCTGAAGGTTGAGCGAGCCGTTTACCATGGTGTTCTCAATATGATGCTCAGCTGTTAAGAGGGTCTGGTCAAGTTGTGTGGCTTCCAAAAACTTTGTAAGCAACTGGTAAGTCATTGTTAAATCGTTGTACCTTGGAGGATTTGATGCCATATATTTGAGACATTGAACTACTATATTTATGTTAAGACTTTACATACGCAGTTTAGTGTTGTGAGAGTTGTTTTGTTGTGACATGCTTTGGACTATTAGGTGGCTGAATTCTGAATTTTCAGATTTGGAATAGCGTCTAAGTCTGAATTTCCAAAGTAGTTTCTTGGATAGTTAACATCGCAGATCCTTTGCACGATGCATCATTTTAAATAACACGGTGCTGCGTCTTGAAATGAAGTCTGTTTTCACTCTCATGTTCATGTTCATGCACAAATATGGAAGCCACATTTTGTGTTTATCATGCTTTCCTATATCTTTATGTACATGTGATTTAATGCTAGTTGTGTATTTATGAGAATTTTGGTTTATTTTGTAGGATTCCGGCTCTCATCAAGTGACTCCTCCCCCTCACGTTGACTTTGCGGACAGATGTCTCAATTCTAGTGGTGGAGCTACGAACAACAATCTGATGTCCTGATCGAGAGCGATGGAGTTAATGTTTGAACTTGTGTGTTTGAACTTATGAACTAAAAATGTGAACTATGGATGTGAACTTGTGTGAATTTGTGAACTTATGTATTTGGACTTATGTGAATTTGTGAACTTATATATTTGGACTTGTGTGAATTTGTGATATGAACATATATCAATGTGTTTGAAATCTGTATTGTATGTGATATATTGTGTTGCATGTGATATTATGTGTGTCTAATTTTTCATTTTTGTATTTTTTTATTTTTTTCTGGAAAAGGGTTAAGAACGTGGGTACCCACGTTCTTAAGGTTAAGAACGTGGGTACCGTCGAACTTATTGTGCAGTCCTCGCAGACCCACGCAGGGTTAAGAACGTGGGTGCCCACGTTCTTAAGGTTAAGAACGTGGGTACCGTCGAACTTATTGTTCAGTCCGCGTAGACCTCCGTAGGACACATAAGTTCGACGGTCATGTGACCCCATCGAACTTAACCTTAAGAACGTGGGTGCCGTCGAACTTATGGGAAAAAATTCGACGGCCCCCGTCGAACTTAAAAACGCACGTTCTTAATGTTAAGTTCGACGGTACCCACGTTCTTAATGTTAAGTTCGACGGTACCCACGTTCTTAAGGTTAAGTTCGATGGGGCCGTCGAACTTACTTCTCTAAGTTCGTCCAAAAATCGCCGTCGGCTATATTCGTCGGTAAACCCACGTTCTTACGGTAAGTTCGACGGCTTATTACATTAAGTTCGACGATTTTTCACCCACGTTCTTTAACCAGTTTCCTGTAGTGAATGGATTCTCCTCAAGCATGACACTTAAGCAATATGAAGACAAGTTATTGGTGGACTCATCCATCAAGCTAGAAAAATATCCCTGTCCTTCCATGGTCAATAACACCTACCAACAATATGAAGCAAGTTCAAGATCGCATCTTGTAAAAGACTGAAAAAATATAATTCTCGAGGGAAAAAATAATCTCAAGTGTACAAATGTGATTAGGGTGATTCAGAGAAGGAGACCTAAGTTTGCAAGTCTGTTTTATCTTCTCCCTCGGTTTAGGGTATAAAAAGATGTGTAGCAAATGTTCTAAACTGAAACAACAACTGAAGACATGCTAGTGTCATCGTCGAGGTGATGGACATGTTGAGAGCACCTAGAGGGGGGGGGGGGTGAATAGGTGATCCTGTAAAAACTTCAAACTTAAGCCACAAAAACTTGTTAAGTGTTAGCACGATTATTGCCAAGTGGCTAAGGTGAAGTCTCAACAAAACACAATACCACAAGAGATCAAGCACAGAGGTGACACAGTGGTTTATCCCGTGGTTCGGCCAAGACCAACGCTTGCCTACTCCACGTTGTGGCGTCCCAACGGACGAGGGTTGCAATCAACCCCTCTCAAGCGGTCCAAAGACCCACTTGAATACCACGGTGTTTTGTTTTGCCTTTCACTATCCCATTTGCAAGGAATCTCCACAAATTGGAGTCTCTTGCCCTTACAAGTATATGATCACAAAGAAGCACAGAGTAAGGGAGGGAAGCAACACACACAAATCCACAGCGAAACGCGCACACACACGGCCAAGAATCGAGCTCACAAGAGTATCACTAAGTTCTCACTAGAACGGAGCTCGAAACACTTAGAATGACAAACAAATGCGCAAAGACTGAGTGTGGATGATCAAGTATGCTCAAAGGTTGCTTGTATGTCTCCTCCATGCGCCTAGGGGCTCCTTTTATAGCCCCAAGGCAGCTAGGAGCCGTTGAGAGCAAATCCGGAAGGCCATCCTTGCCTTCTGTCGTCGGGGGCACCGGACAGTCCGGTGCACACCGGACACTGTCCGGTGCCCGATTTGTTTCCATAACTGGCGCTTCTGACCGTTGCCGACCGTTGGAAGATCTGGAGCCGTTGGCGCACCGGACATGTCCGGTGCACACCGGACAGTCCGGTGCCGTCTTCCGACCGTTGGCTCCGCCACGTGTCCCGCGCAGATTGCGCGGCCGACCGTTGGCCCGGCCGACCGTTGGCTCACCGGACAGTCCGGTGCACACCGGACAGTCCGGTGAATTTTAGCCGTACGCCGTCGGCCAATTTCCCGAGAGCGGCCAGTTCGCGCCGAGTCAGTCTGGCGCACCGGACACTGTCCGGTGCACACCGGACAGTCCGGTGCACCAGACCGAGCTGAGTCTTCGCAGCACACAGCCAAGTCTTTTCTCCTCTTCTCTCTTCTTCTTCTTTCTGTTTCTAACACTTAGACAAATATATTAGTACACAAAACCAATGTACTCAGGCTTAGAAACATACCTTTACTTCATGATTTGCACCTTGTTCATCCATGTACATAAATTCACAATTAAGCACATGTGTTGGCACTCAATCACCAAAATACTTAGAAATGGCCCAAGGGCACATTTCCCTTTCAATCTCCCCCTTTTTGGTGATTTATGCCAACACAACATAAAGCAACTAGAACAAGTGCAAACTCACTTCAAATAAAACTTAAATTTATTTTGAATCAACTTTGGCATATATGGATCATCCTTGCCACCACTTGGTTTGTTTTTGTAAATCACACTCAAATCTCTATCTCTAAGTTAAACACACATGTTGATGCATAAAGAGAGTCATTCCAAGAGAGATTGATCAAAGATTTCAAAAACTCCCCCTTTTTCCCATAATCAATACTTCTCCCCACAAGAAGCCAACTTTTGACAAGAGAGACAACATAAGAATTTTGACAAACCAAAAACTCTATTCTACTATTTTCAAAATCTCTCAAGTGGTAGCTGATCCATTTATTGCTTTGGCCTTTATTTTCTCCCCCTTTGGCATCAAGCACCAAAACGGGATAAATCTTGGCCCTTTAACCCCATTGCCTCACAAAATCTTCAATTAAGAGCAAATGGCAATAAGAGTTCATGAGATGGACTTGGAATAAGTTACCCTCTCATCGGAGTGCAGTGGAAGTCTTTCACGGTCCAAGTCCACCTTTTCCCTTTCAATTCTCCTTTGTGACTAAAACAAGCAAACTCAAACATATGGTTAGTCTCAAAGGGTCAAGTTGTAACACATCTCCCCCTAAACATGTGCATCACTTTGCAACGGACTTGTGAGGTCCAGGGAGTGTTTGTACAACTTGAGCACCATGATAAGCAACATAATGCAAAAAGGAACATGATCAAAAGCATGAACACATGTATGCTACAATTCAATCCAAGTTCCGCGAATCTAAGACATTTAGCTCACTATGCAGCCTGCAAAAGGTCTTCTCATCTAAAGGCTTGGTAAAGATATCGGCTAGCTGGTTCTCGGTGCTAACATAAAACACTTCGATATCTCCCTTTTGCTGGTGGTCTCTCAAAAAGTGATGCCGGATGTCAATGTGCTTTGTGCGGCTGTGCTCAACAGGATTTTCCGCTATTCGGATAGCACTCTCATTGTCACATAGGAGTGGGACTTTGCTCAGATTGTAGCCAAAGTCCCTGAGGGTTTGCCTCATCCAAAGTAGTTGCGCGCAACACTGACCTGCGACAACGTACTCGGCCTCAGCGGTGGATAGGGCAACGGAGGTTTGTTTCTTAGAGTTCCATGACACCAGGGACCTTCCTAAGAATTGGCACATCCCCGATGTACTCTTCCTATCGACCTTACATCCAGCATAGTCGGAATCTGAGTACCCAATCAAGTCAAAGTTAGACCCCTTTGGATACCAGATCCCGAAGCAAGGCGTAGCGACTAAATATCTAAGGATTCGCTTCACCGCCACCAGGTGACACTCCTTAGGATCAGATTGAAATCTAGCACACATGCATACGCTAAGCATAATATCCGGTCTACTAGCACATAAATAAAGCAAAGACCCTATCATTGACCGGTATGCTTTTTGATCAACGGACTTACCTCCTTTGTTGAGGTCGGTGTGTCCGTCGGTTCCCATCGGCGTCTTTGCGGGCTTGGCGTCCTTCATCCCAAACCGCTTTAGCAGATCTTGCGTGTACTTCGTTTGGGAGATGAAGGTGCCGTCCTTGAGTTGCTTCACTTGGAACCCAAGGAATTAGTTCAACTCGCCCATCATCGACATCTCGAATTTCTGCGTCATCACCCTGCTAAACTCTTCACAAGACTTTTGATTAGTAGAACCAAATATTATGTCATCGACATAAATTTGGCACACAAACAAATCACCATCACAAGTCTTAGTGAAAAGAGTTGGATCGGCTTTCCCAACCTTGAAAGCATTAGTAATTAAGAAATCTCTAAGGCATTCATACCATGCTCTTGGGGCTTGCTTAAGTCCATAGAGCGCCTTAGAGAGCTTACATACGTGGTCGGGGTACCGCTCATCCTCGAAGCCAGGGGGTTGCTCCACGTACACCTCCTCCTTTATTGGCCCGTTGAGGAAAGCGCTCTTCACATCCATTTGGTACAACCTGAAAGAATGGTGAGCGGCATATGCTAGCAAGATACGAATTGATTCTAGCCTAGCCACAGGAGCAAAAGTCTCCTCAAAGTCCAAACCTGCGACTTGGGCATAACCTTTTGCCACAAGTCGAGCCTTGTTCCTCGTCACCACCCCGTGCTCGTCCTGTTTGTTGCGGAAAACCCACTTGGTTCCCACAACATTTTGCTTGGGACGAGGCACCAGCGTCCAAACTTCATTGCGCTTGAAGTTGTTAAGTTCCTCCTGCATGGCCAACACCTAGTCCGGATCTAGCAAGGCCTCCTCTACCCTGAAAGGCTCAATAGAGGAGACAAAAGAGTAATGTTCACAAAAATTAACTAATCGAGACCGAGTAGTTACTCCCTTGCTAATGTCACCCAGAATTTGGTCGACGGGATGATCCCTTTGAATCATCGCTCGAACTTGGGTTGGAGGAGCCGGTTGCGCTTCTTCCTCCATCACATGATCATCTTGTACTCCCCCTTGATCACACGCCTCCTTTTGATGAACCTGTTCATCGTCTTGAGTTGGGGGATGCACCGTTGTTGAGGAAGAAGGTTGATCTCGTTCATCTTGTTCCTGTGGCCGAACGTCTCCAATCGCCATGGTTCGTATAGCGGCCGTTGGAACATCTTCTTCATCTACATCATCACAATCAACAACTTGCTCTCTTGGAGAGCCATTAGTCTCATCAAATACAACGTCGCTAGAGACTTCAACCAAACCCGATGATTTGTTGAAGACCCTATACGCCTTTGTATTTGAATCATAACCTAATAAAAACCCTTCTACAGCTTTGGGAGCAAACTTAGAATTTCTACCCTTTTTCACTAGAATGTAGCATTTGCTCCCAAATACACGAAAGTAAGATACATTGGGTTTGTTACCGGTTAGTAGCTCGTACGAAGTCTTCTTGAGGAGGCGATGAAGATAGACCCTGTTGATGGCATGGCAAGCTGTGTTCACAGCTTCCGACCAAAAGCACTCGGGGGTCTTGAACTCTCCAAGCATCGTCCTCGCCATATCGATTAGCGTCCTGTTCTTCCTCTCTACCACACCATTTTGCTGTGGTGTGTAGGGAGCGGAGAACTCGTGCTTGATCCCTTCTTCCTCAAGAAACTCCTCCACTTGTAGGTTCTTGAACTCGGACCCGTTGTCGCTCCTAATCTTCTTCACCTTGAGCTCAAACTCATTTTGAGCTCTCCTGAGGAAGCGCTTGAGGGTCTCTTGGGTTTCAGACTTATCCTGCAAAAAGAACACCCAAGTGAAGCGGGAAAAGTCATCAACAATAACTAAACCATACTTACTTCCTCCTATACTTAGATAGGCGACGGGTCCGAAGAGGTCCATATGCAGCAGCTCCAGAGGTCTTGATGTGGTCATCACATTCTTGCTGTGATGTGCTCCTCCCACTTGTTTACCTGCTTGACAAGCTGCACAAGGTCTATCTTTTTCAAAATAAACATTTGTTAGACCTATCACGTGTTCTCCCTTTAGAAGCTTGTGGAGGTTCTTCATCCCCACATGTGCTAAGCGGCGATGCCACAGCCAGCCCATGCAAGTCTTAGCCATTAAGCATGCATCTAGACCGGCCTCTTCTTTTGCAAAATCAACTAAGTAAAGCTTGCCGTCTAGTACACCCTTAAAAGCTAGTGAACCATCACATCTTCTAAAGACAGACACATCTACATTAGTAAAAAGGCAATTGTATCCCATGTTGCATAGTTGACTAACAGATAGCAAATTGTAACCAAGAGACTCAACTAAAAACACATTTGAAATTGAGTGCTCATTAGAAATTGCAATTTTACCTAACCCTTTTACCTTGCCTTGATTCCTATCACCGAATATAATTGAATCTTGGGAATCCTTATTTTTGACGTAGGAGGTGAACATCTTCTTCTCCCCCGTCATATGGTTTGTGCATCCGCTGTCGATAATCCAGCTTGAACCCCCGGATGCATAAACCTGCAAGGCAAATTTAGGCTTGGGTCTTAGGTACCCAACTCATGTTGGGTCCTGCAAGGTTAGCACAAATGTCCTTAGGGACCCAAATGCAAGTCCTGTCTCCCTTGCATTTTGCCCCTAACTTCCTAGCAACTATTTTCCTATCCTTTCTACAAATAGCAAAGGAAGTGTTTAAAGCACAATAAATTATAGAAGGTTCATTCACTACTTTCCTAGGAGCATGAATAACATTCTTTCTAGGCACATGAGCAATATTTCTTCTAGGCATATGAACAACATTTCTCCTACACATATCTCTATCATGCTTATAGGAAGAACTAGAAGCAAACATGGCATGAGAATCATAAACATGTGAATCAAAATCATTATAAGCATTTCTGGCATGTCTCCTATCATGATACAAGAAAGCATGGTTCTTTTTAGCACTACTAGCCATAGGGGCCTTCCCTTTCTCCTTGACGAAGATGGGAGCCTTATGGCTGGTTAAGTTCTTGGCCTCTTTCTTGAAGCCAAGACCATCCTTAATTGAGGGGTGTCTACCAATCGTGTAGGCATCCCTTGCAAATTTTATTTTATCAACTTCACTTTTGCTAGTCTTAAGTTGGGCATTAAGACTAGCCAATTCCTCATTTAATTTGGAAATTAAAACTAGGTGTTCACCACAGGCATCAATATCGAAATCCTTACACCTAGTGCAAATCATAACATGTTCTACACAAGAATTAGATTTATTTGCTACTTCCAATTTAGCATTTACATCATTGTTAACACTTTGTAAAGTAGCAATGGTTTCATGGCAAGAAGATAATTCACTAGAAAGTACTTCATTTCTTTTAATTTCTAGAGCAAGAGAATTTTGTGCACTAACAAATTTATCATGCTCCTCATATAAGAGATCCTCTTGTTTTTCTAATAATCTATTCTTATCATTCAAAGCATCAATCAACTCATTAATTTTATCTATCTTAGATCTATCTAAGCCCTTGAACAAGCATGAATAATCTATGTCATCATCATCACTAGACTCACTATCACTAGAAGAAGCATAAGTGGAGTCTTGAGTACTCACCTTCTTCTCCCTTGCCATAAGGCATGTGAGACGCTCGTTGGGGAAGAGGGAAGACTTGTTGAAGGCAGTAGCAGCGAGTCCTTCATTGTCGGAGTCGGAGGAGGAGCAATCCGAGTCCCACTCCTTTCCTAGATGCGCCTCGCCCTTTGCCTTCTTGTATTGCTTCTTCTTCTCTCTTTTGTTCCCCTTTTCCTGGTCACTTTCATTATCGGGACAGTTAGCGATAAAATGACCAAGCTTACCGCACTTGAAGCATGAGCGCTTCCCCTTTGTCTTGGTCTTGCTTGGCTGCCCCTTGCGACCATTTAGCGCCGTCTTGAATCTCTTGATGATGAGAGCCATCTCTTCATCATTGAGTCCGGCCGCCTCAATCTGTGCCACCTTGCTAGGTAGCGCCTCCTTGCTTCGTGTTGCCTTGAGAGCAAGAGGTTGCGGCTCGTTGATCGGACCATTCAAGGCGTCGTCCACATACCTCGCCTCCTTGATCATCATTCGCCCGCTAACGAATTTCCCAAGAACTTCTTCGGGCGACATCTTGGTGTACCTGGGATTTTCACGTATATTGTTCACCAAATGAGGATCAAGAACGGTAAATGACCTGAGCATTAGGCGGACGACGTCGTGGTCCGTCCATCGTGTGCTTCCGTAGCTCCTTATCTTGTTGATAAGGGTCTTGAGCCGGTTGTATGTTTGCGTCGGCTCCTCGCCCCTTATCATTGCAAACCGTCCAAGCTCACCCTCCACCAACTCCATCTTGGTGAGCAAGGTGACGTCGTTCCCCTCATGAGAAATCTTGAGGGTGTCCCAGATTTGCTTGGCGTTATCCAAGCCGCTCACTTTATGATATTCATCCCTGCACAAAGAAGCTAGAAGAACAGTAGTAGCTTGTGCATTCTTATGAATTTGTTCATTAATGAACATGGGACTATCCGAACTATCAAAGTGCATTCCACTCTCTACAATCTCCCATATACTAGGATGGAGAGAGAATAGGTGACTACGCATTTTGTGGCTCCAAAATCCGTAGTCTTCTCCATCAAAGTGTGGGGGCTTGCCGAGTGGAATGGAGAGCAAATGAGAATGTGAACTTTGCGGAATACGAGAGTAATCAAAGGAAAAGTTCGAATTAACCGGTTTCCTTCTCTCGTAGTCGTTGTGGTCCTCGTCCTTTTGGGAAGAAGTAGACTCGTCGCTGTCGTAGTAGACGATCTCCTTGATGCGCCTTGTCTTCTTCTTCTTCCCTTCCTTCCGTCTTTGGCCCGAGCCGGAGTCGGTAGGCTTATCGTCCTTCGGCTCGTTGACGAAGGATTCCTTCTCTTTGTCATTGATCACAATACCCTTCCCCTTAGGATCCATCTCTTCGGGCGGTTAGTCCCTTTGTGAAGAGAACGGCTCTGATACCAATTGAGAGCACCTAGAGGGGGGGGGTGAATAGGTGATCCTGTAAAAACTTCAAACTTAAGCCACAAAAACTTGTTAAGTGTTAGCACGATTATTGCCAAGTGGCTAAGGTGAAGTCTCAACAAAACACAATACCACAAGAGATCAAGCACAGAGGTGACACAGTGGTTTATCCCGTGGTTCGGCCAAGACCAACGCTTGCCTACTCCACGTTGTGGCGTCCCAACGGACGAGGGTTGCAATCAACCCCTCTCAAGCGGTCCAAAGACCCACTTGAATACCACGGTGTTTTGTTTTGCCTTTCACTATCCCGTTTGCAAGGAATCTCCACAAATTGGAGTCTCTTGCCCTTACAAGTATATGATCACAAAGAAGCACAGAGTAAGGGAGGGAAGCAACACACACAAATCCACAGCGAAACGCGCACACACACGGCCAAGAATCGAGCTCACAAGAGTATCACTAAGTTCTCACTAGAACGGAGCTCGAAACACTTAGAATGACAAACAAATGCGCAAAGACTGAGTGTGGATGATCAAGTATGCTCAAAGGTTGCTTGTATGTCTCCTCCATGCGCCTAGGGGCTCCTTTTATAGCCCCAAGGCAGCTAGGAGCCGTTGAGAGCAAATCCGGAAGGCCATCC
Organism: Zea luxurians; assembly: GCA_029449295.1. Taxonomy (NCBI): domain Eukaryota; kingdom Viridiplantae; phylum Streptophyta; class Magnoliopsida; order Poales; family Poaceae; genus Zea; species Zea luxurians. The sequence goes on along the minus strand of JAOPSE010000240.1, from coordinate 1,061,250 downwards.
TTGCCTTCTGTCGTCGGGGGCACCGGACAGTCCGGTGCACACCGGACACTGTCCGGTGCCCGATTTGTTTCCATAACTGGCGCTTCTGACCGTTGCCGACCGTTGGAAGATCTGGAGCCGTTGGCGCACCGGACATGTCCGGTGCACACCGAACAGTCCGGTGCCGTCTTCCGACCGTTGGCTCCGCCACGTGTCCCGCGCAGATTGCGCGGCCGACCGTTGGCCCGGCCGACCGTTGGCTCACCGGACAGTCCGGTGCACACCGGACAGTCCGGTGAATTTTAGCCGTACGCCGTTGGCCAATTTCCCGAGAGCGGCCAGTTCGCGCCGAGTCAGTCTGGCGCACCGGACACTGTCCGGTGCACACCGGACAGTCCGGTGCACCAGACCGAGCTGAGTCTTCGCAGCACACAGCCAAGTCTTTTCTCCTCTTCTCTCTTCTTCTTCTTTCTGTTTCTAACACTTAGACAAATATATTAGTACACAAAACCAATGTACTCAGGCTTAGAAACATACCTTTACTTCATGATTTGCACCTTGTTCATCCATGTACATAAATTCACAATTAAGCACATGTGTTGGCACTCAATCACCAAAATACTTAGAAATGGCCCAAGGGCACATTTCCCTTTCACATGTGCCGGCAGTGTTTCGACGACGAGGGATGTGGCCTAGATGGTCTCCTGAAAACCGTCGGAGTTGTCGTCCTCCTGGCGGTGGCAATGTCCTGCGAAGCAGACACGCGGCAGGTGGATGTGCAGGTATGAGATGGAGCAGGTATCAACGGCGGCGATCTCCTGTGACCCTCTGTAGCTACTACCTTCTCGGCACGTCAGTTGAGGGAGCAGGCGGGAACGAGAGGGGCGGGAATCGTGCATATGCGCGGGAGATCGATAGAAGTTGGAGATTGGGAAGTACTGAACCAAGGCGGATACCTGAGCGCGCGGCTAGGTGTTTCGGGCGCGCAACAAAAAAGGAAATCCAGTTAAGGAACTATTGGAGACCTTATTTCGTTGTTTTTTGCTAAACCACGATTTTGGGAATAAGAGTAAGGAGCTGTTGGAGTTGCCCTTACTCTTATTCCCAAAATCGTGGTTTAGCAAAAAAACAACGAAATAAGGTCTCTTGTATTGAATGTTGAAGGTTGGAATGCTTGGGTGAAGTGAATGGAGGTGGTTGGGGTTGTATTTATAGCCACCAACCACTTCCTAGCCGTTGCACCTTTCTGCCGACCGCGGACGGTCCGCGCCCCTGGTCCAGACGGTCCACCCCTGCAGATCAACGGCTGAAAACGCAACGGTCAGCAGTAACAGCTATATCAATGGCTATATTGCATTTAATGCGTCATCAGATGTCAGATAAAGCCAGTCGCGGACGGTCCGGTCGTGCACCCCGGACGGTCCGCGAGGACACTATAATTCATTTGGCCGAACCCGTCACCTTCGGGTTTTTCGGTTCCTCACCTACCGGACGGTCCGCGCCTGAGCTCGGACGGTCCGCGCGTGGTCTCAGACGGTGCTTGCTCTTCCATCGGACGGTCCGCAGTAGAGACATGTGTTTTTGCATTGGTTCTGTCCGCGGGTCATTTAGGTGTCGCGGACGGTCCGCCGCAAAGGCCCGGACGGTCCGCGCTTGGCCTGATTTTCCAAAAAACTTCTCCTGTCCAGAATAATCTACGGTATTTCGGACAGTCGATTTAGTATAGTTGTAGATGAACCTTTGGCACCTGTAGAACATATAATCTAGAGCAAACTAGTTAGTCTAATTATTTGTGTTGGGCAATTCAACCACCAAAATCAATTAGGAAATAGGTGTAAGCCTAATTCCCTTTCAATCTCCCCCTTTTTGGTGATTGATGCCAACACAAACCAAAGCAAATATAGAAGTGCATAATTGAACTAGTTTGCATAATTTAAGTGCAAAGGTTACTAAGAATTGAACCAATAAATTATCATGAGATATGCATGGATTGTTTCTTTATTTCTAACATTTTGGGCCACGCTTGCACCACATGTTTTGTTTTTGCAAATTCTTTTCAAAGTCCTTTTGCAAATAGTCAAAGGTTAAATGAATAAGATTTTGAGAAGCATTTTCAAGATTCGAAATTTTCTCCCCCTGTTTCAAATGCTTTTCCTTTGACTAAACAAAACTCCCCCTCAATAAATTCCTCCTCTTAGTGTTCAAGAGGTTTTTAAGATACCAATTTTTGAAGGTGCTACTTTCTCCCCCTTTGGATATAATAAGATATCAATTGAAGAAGTCATCATTTTTAAAACCTTTTAAAAAAGAGTGGTGGTGCGGTCCTTTTGCTTTGGGCTAATACTTTCTCCCCCTTTAGCATGAATCGCCAAAAACAGATACTTGAGTGAAATATAAGCCCTTGTTACTTTCTCTCCCTATGGTAAATAACATATGAGTGAAGATTATACCGAAGTTGGAGAGTTGCACGGAGCGACGGCGAAGGGTGAGTAATTTGATGGAGTGGAGTGGAAGCCTTTGTCTTCGCCGAAGACTCCAATTCCCTTTCAATCTATGACTTGGTTTGAAATACACTTGAAAACACATTAGTCATAGCATATAAAAGAGACATGATCAAAGGTATATTAATGAGCTATGTGTGCAAAACATCAAAAGAAATTCCGAGAATCAAGAATATTTAGCTCATGCCTAAGTTTGTTAAATGTTTGTTCATCTAGTGGCTTGGTAAAGATATCGGCTAATTGTTCTTTGGTGTTAATATATGCAATCTCGATATCCCCCTTTTGTTGGTGATCCCTTAGAAAATGATACCGAATGGCTATGTGTTTAGTGCGGCTATGCTCAATGGGATTATCCGCCATGCGGATTGCACTTTCATTATCACATAGAAGAGGAACTTTGGTTAATTTGTAACCATAGTCCCTAAGGGTTTGCCTCATCCAAAGCAATTGCGCGCAACAATGGCCTGTGGCAATATACTCGGCTTCGGCGGTAGAAAGAGCGAAGGAATTTTGCTTCTTTGAAGCCCAAGACACCAAGGATCTTCCCAAGAACTGGCAAGTCCCCGATGTGCTCTTTCTATTAATTTTACACCCCGCCCGATTGGCATCCGAATAACCAATTAAATCAAATGTGGATCCCCGAGGGTACCAAAGCCCAAACTTAGGAGTATGAACTAAATATCTCAAGATTCGTTTTACGGTCGTAAGGTGAGCTTCCTTAGGGTCGGCTTGGAATCTTGCACACATGCATACGGAAAGCATAATATCCGGTCGAGATGCACATAAGTAGAGTAAAGAGCCTATCATCGACTGATATACCTTTTGATCGACGGATTTACCTCCCGTGTCGAGGTCGAGATGCCCATTGGTTCCCATGGGTGTCTTGATGGGCTTGGCTTCCTTCATCCCAAACTTGGTTAGAATGTCTTGAATATACTTCGTTTGGCTGATGAAGGTGCCTTCTTGGAGTTGCTTCACTTGAAATCCCAAGAAGTACTTCAACTCCCCCATCATCGACATCTCGAATTTTTGTGTCATGATCCTACTAAATTCTTCACATGTAGATTCGTTAGTAGACCCAAATATAATATCATCAACATAAATTTGGCATACAAACAAATCATTGTCAAGAGTTTTAGTGAATAGAGTAGGATCGGCCTTTCCGACTTTTAAGCCATTAGTGATAAGAAAATCTCTTAGGCATTCATACCATGCTCTTGGGGCTTGCTTGAGCCCATAAAGCGCCTTAGAGAGTTTATATGCATAGTTAGGGTACTCACTATCTTCAAAGCCGGGAGGTTGCTCAACATAGACCTCTTCCTTGATTGGTCCGTTGAGGAAGGCACTTTCACGTCCATTTGATAAAGCTTAAAGCCATGGTAAGTAGCATAGGCAAGTAATATGCGAATTGACTCAAGCCTAGCTACGGGTGCATAGGTTTCACCGAAATCCAAACCTTCAACTTGCGAATACCCCTTGGCCACAAGTCGGGCTTTGTTCCTTGTCACCACACCATGCTCATCTTGCTTGTTGCGGAACACCCACTTGGTTCCTACAACATTTTGATTAGGACGTGGAACCAAATGTCATACCTCGTTCCTAGTGAAGTTGTTGAGCTCCTCTTGCATCGCCACCACCCAATCTGAATCTTGAAGTGCTTCCTCTACCCTGTGTGGCTCAACAGAGGAAACAAAAGAGTAATGCTCACAAAAATATGCAACACGAGATCTAGTGGTTACCCCCTTATGAATGTCGCCGAGGATGGTGTCGACGGGGTGATCTCGTTGGATTGCTTGGTGGACTCTTGGGTGTGGCGTCCTTGGTTCTTCATCCTCCTTGTCTTGATCATTTGCGTCTCCCCCTTGATCATTGTCGTCATCTTGAGGTGGCTCATCTCTTTGATTTTCTTCGTCATCATTTTGAGCTTTATCCTCATCTTGAGTTGGTGGAGATGCTTGCATTGAGGAGGATGGTTGATCTTGTGTTTGTGGAGGCTCTTCGGATTCCTTAGGACATACATCCCCAATGGACATGTTCCTTAACGCGACGCGCGGAGCCTCTTCATCACATATCTCATCAAGATCAACTTGCTCTACTTGAGAGCCGTTAGTCTCATCAAACACAATGTCACAAGAAACTTCAACTAGCCCAGAGGACTTGTTAAAGACTCTATATGCCCTTGTGTTTGAATCATATCCTAGTAAAAAGCCTTCTACAGCCTTAGGAGCAAATTTGGATTTTCTACCTCTTTTAACAAGAATAAAGCATTTACTACCAAATACTCTAAAATATGAAACATTGGGCTTTTTACCGGTTAGGAGTTTGTAAGATGTCTTCTTGAGGATTCAGTGTAGATATAACCGGTTGATGGCATAGCAGGCGGTGTTGACTGCCTCGGCCCAAAACTGATCTGAAGTCTTGTACTCATCAAGCATGGTCCTTGCCATATCCAATAGAGTTATATTCTTCCTCTCCACTACACCATTTTGTTGTGGGGTGTAGGGAGAAGAGAACTCATGCTTGATGCCCTCCTCAAGGAAGCCTTCGATTTGTGAGTTCTTGAACTCCGTCCCGTTGTCGCTTCTAATTTTCTTGATCCTTAAGCCGAACTCGTTTTGAGCCCGTCTTAAGAATCCTTTTAAGGTCTCTTGGGTATGAGATTTTTCCTGCAAGAAGAACACCCAAGTGAAGCGAGAATAATCATCCACAATAAATAGACAGTACTTACTCCCGCCGATGCTTATGTAAGCTATCGGGCCGAATAGGTCCATGTGTAGGAGCTCGAGTGGCCTGTCAGTCGTCATGATGTTCTTGTGTGGATGATGAACACCAACTTGCTTCCCTGCCTGACATGCGCTACAAACCCTGTCTTTCTCAAAATGAATATTTGTCAGTCCCAAAATGTGTTCTCCCTTTAGAAGCTTGTGAAGATTCTTCATTCCAACATGTGCTAGTCGGCGATACCAGAGCCAGCCCATGTTAGTCTTAGCGATTAAGCAAGTGTCGAGTTCAGCTCTATCAAAATCTACTAAGTATAGCTGACCCTCTAACACTCCCTTAAATGCTATTGAATCATCACATCTTCTAAAGACAGTAACACCTACATCTGTAAAAAGACAGTTGTAGCCCATTTTACATAATTGCGAAACTGAAAGCAAGTTGTAATCTAAAGAATCTACAAGAAAAACATTGGAAATGGAATGGTCAGGAGATATAGCAATTTTACCCAATCCTTTGACCAAACCTTGGTTTCCATCCCCGAATGTGATAGCTCGTTGGGGATCTTGGGTTTTCTCATAGGAGGAGAACATCTTCTCTCCTGTCATGTGGTTTGTGCACCCGCTATCGATGATCCAACTTGAGCCCCCGGATGCATAAACCTACAAAACAAGTTTAGTTCTTGACTTTAGGTACCCAAATGGTTTTGGGTCCTTTGACATTAGTGTCGGCGTTTCAAGACCGGGGGGTCCCTAAGCCGACGAGTGAATGTCGCCGCGTGCCCCAGCCCAGATGGGTCGACACGAGGCCGAGCGCGAAGGGGGGAAGTGAGGTGGCCGGAGATGGGCGTGAGAGAGGTGGAAATCCCGCGGCCTTCGTGTTCGTCCCGCGCCCAGGTCGGGTGCGCTTGCAGTAGGGGGTTACAAGCGTCCACGCGGGAGAGGGAGCGAGCGGCCTCAAGCGAGCGCCTGTCTCGTCCTCGTCCCCGCGCGGCCAACCTCCTCTAAGAGGGCTCTGGTCCTTCCTTTTATAGGCGTAAGGAGAGGATCTAGGCGTACAATGGGGGGTGTAGCAGAGTGCTACGCGTCTAGCGGAGGAGAGCTAGCGCCCTAAGTACATGCCGTTGTGGCAGCCGGAGAGATTTTGGCACCCAGCTGGTGTGATGTCGTGGCCGTCGGAGGAGTGCTGGAGCCTGGCGAAGGGACAGCTGTCGGAGCTGTTGAATCCTTGCTGACGTCCTCTTGCTTCCGTAAAGGGGCTGAGAGCCGCCGTCGTCATAGAGTATGCGGGGCCCGAGTCAGCTCGGGGTAGGGTGATGATGGCGCCTCCTGTTGACGTGGCTGGTCTGCGCCCTAGGTTGGGCGATGTGGAAGCTCCTCCGAAGCCGAGGTCGAGTTTGTCTTCCGTGGCTGAGGTCGAGTCCGAGCCCCTGGTTCGGGCGAGGCGGAGACCGTCGGCTGAGGCCAGGGTGGAGTCCGAGCCCTGGGGTCGGGCGGAGCGGAGTTCGTCGTCTTCCGGGACTTAGCCCGAGTCCGAGCCCTGGGTCGGGCGGAGCGGAGTTCGTCGTCTTCTGGGACTTAGCCCGAGTCCGAGCCCTGGGTCGGGCGGAGCGGAGTTCGCCGTCTTCCGGGGCTTAGCCCGAGTCCGAGCCCTGGGTCGGGCGGAGCGGAGTTCGCCGTCTTCCGGGGCTTAGCCCGAGTCCGAGCCCTGGGTCGGGCGGAGCGGAGTTCGTCGTCTTCCGGGACTTAGCCCGAGTCCGAGCCCTGGGTCGGGCGGAGCGGAGTTCGCCGTCTTCCGGAGCTTAGCCCGAGTCCGAGCCTTGGGTCGGGCGGAGCGGAGTTCGTCGTCTTCCGGGACTTAGCCCGAGTCCGAGCCCTGGGTCGGGCGGAGCGGAGTTCGCCGTCTTCCGGGGCTTAGCCCGAGTCCGAGCCCTGGGTCGGGCGGAGCGGAGTTCGCCGTCTTCTGGGGCTTAGCCCGAGTCCGAGCCCTGGGTCGGGTGGAGCGGAGTTCGCCGTCTTCCGGGGCTTAGCCCGAGTCCGAGCCCTGGGTCGGGCGGAGCGAAGCTTCCTATGGTGCCTGCGGCCGGGCCTGACTGCCTGTTAGCCTCACTCTGTCAAGTGGTACCGCAGTCGGAGCGGCGCAGGCAGCGCTGTCTTTTTGTCAGGCCGGTCAGTGGAGCGGCGAAGTGATGGCGGTCACTTCGGCTCTGTCGGCTGAAGGGCGCGCGTCAGGATAAAGGTGTTAGGCCACCTTTGCATTAAATGCTCCTGCGATTTGGTCGGTCGGTGCGGCGATTTGGTCAGGGTTGCTTCTTGGCGAAGACAGGGCCTCGGGCGAGCCGGAAATATGTTCGCCGCTGGAGGGGGCCTCGGGCGAGACGGAGATCCTCCGGGGTCGGCTGCCCTTGTCCGAGGCTAGGCTCGGGCGAGGCATGATCGAGTCCCTCGAATGGACTGATCCCTGACTTAATCGCACCCATCAGGCCTTTGCAGCTTTATGCTGATGGGGGTTACCAGCTGAGAATTAGGAGCCTTGAGGGTACCCCTAATTATGGTCCCCGACAGTAGCCCCCGAGCCTCGAAGGGAGTGTTAGCACTCGCTTGGAGGCTTTCGTTGCACTTTTTTGCAAGGGGACCAGCCTTTCTCGGTTGCGTTTTGTTCCGGTGGGTGCGCGCGAGCGCACCCGCCGGGTGTAGCCCCCGAGGCCTCGAAGGAGTGGTTTGACTCCTCCGAGGTCTTAATGCCTCGCGTAATGCTTCGGCTGGTCTGGTCGTTCCCTCATGCGAGCTGGCCGTAGCCCGGGTGTACGGTCAGGTCCCAAGTTCTCGGGCTGGTATGTTGACGCTGTCAACGGTTCGGCCGGAGCCGGGTTTGCGAGAGCAGCCCCCGAGCCTCCGCACAGGACGAGAGGGCGATCAGGGACAGACTCGACTTTTTTACATACGCCCCTGCGTCGCCTTTCCGCAAGGAGGAGGGGGGAAAGCGCCATGTTGCCCTCGGTGGGCGCCGAACATGGTGTCTCCGGTGAGCTGCAGGCGGGTAATCCGAGTGGACGTCCGTGCCCCATTTGTTAGGGGTCGGCTAGAGGCCCAGAGGCACGCCCAAAAGTACCTGCGGGTGATCTACCGGACCCGGTCCCCTAGCGACGGGGTCCGAGGGCTCGATGCCTCCCTCCGATGGGATTCCGTTACAAGATCGTTCCCGCTGGTCTCGGAAATGTCCTAGGGTACCTCGGGAGCGCAGCCCGAGCCTCGGTTATGTATCGAACGTACCCATGGTCATCCCTCGCTCTGCGTCTGAGGCGGCTGTGAACCTTTCGGGGGCCAGCCTTCGAACCCCTGATCAGTAGTGGGTGCGGAGCCCGAGTAGCCTGAGGCGGCCATTGAACCCTTCCGAGGGGCCGGCCTTCGAACCTTTGACCAGTAGTGGGTGTGGAGCCCACGTGCTCTGAGGCGGCTGTTGAACCCTTCCGAGGGGCCAGCCTTCGAACCTCTGATCAGTAGGGAGGCTCGGAGCCTGATTCCTTCACGGGGAAGGATCCTTTTTGGGGTATCCCCCTTTCCCGGTCCCTGTCGCAAGAGAGAGCAAGAGGAAAAAAGGAAAAGGATACGAACTCGAACGACGCAGCGTACCTTTTTTGACGCGGTTGTTATGGCGAAGGCGAAGCGTCGCTCGCTTCTCCTACCAGAGGTGCCGCCTGTCCCGCCGCGGAGTTAATGCGACGGGGCGAGTGGTTCGCGGGGCGGCCGTTGCACGTGCGCGGGCCGTTCGAGGAATGGAACACGGGCGCGTCGTCTTCACGCCGTGAGAGAGGGTTCTCTCGTCGCTCCTGGATGGGACGTAGGCTTGGCTGACGACGTGACCGCTGCTCCTGCCCACCTGCCACCGCCATTATTGCCGGCCCATTTTTGGTCGCATTGACCGTCGCGCCAGGCTGGCGCCGCTGGGTCGTGTTCTGGGTCGCCTCGAGTCGCGGTATTGGTTCCACAGTCGAGGAGGCGCGGTGGTGGCGCAAGTGGCGGTGCAGTTGCATGCACGAAGCATTCGGCGCGCCGGTTGCATGACGCGTGGGCCTGGGCCTCCATGCTGGGCGTGTTGGGAGTCGGAGAAGTGCGCCCACTTGGCACGGTTGCATGCCGCCTGCATGGCTGCCCGCCCTTTTGCCCACTCGTCTGGGCAAAAGTGGAGAGCCGCTTGTAACCGCTGGGCGGTTGCACGCATCGCCCACGGCGGTTTGGCTTCTTCTGCTTTGAGCCGGCTTGCATGACGTGTGGGACCCAGCCCCCGCGCCGTAGGAGGAGGGCCTTGGAGCGTGTTGGAGAAGACTCAGCCCGCGACGGCTGGGGACGCAAGTAAGGAGAGTCGCCTTTAAAAAGGGGGGTGACCCCCTTAGAAGGCGACCATGTTTTCGCGCTTCCTTATGCATCGTGTCTTTCCACCTTCCAAGCCCCCGGATGGGGGATACCCGCCGTCTTTCCGCCTTGTCGTTGGGGGAACGCAACTCCGCGGGAGTTGGTACCTCTCAGCCATCGTTCGGCTTCAAGGATTTTCATCATGCAGCCCGGTTGCACCCCTCCGCCGGCGGTCACCCAATATGGTGACCTCCAGTTCGATGGCGGGGGAAAGCGAACCGGGCTGCGGCCTCTGCCCCTCCCTCAGCCTTAAGGATTTTCATCACCAGGGCTGGGGAGGGGAGTGTGCCGAGTTGGGGTCGGTCCCTGCGTGGGCGGTGGCCCGCTCCTTCCCTCAGTGATCGGGGGAAGGGCGGTTGTCGTTCGTGGCGCCAGCAGCTGCCGCGTGCCTGGCTCTCGGACCCGAGTGGCTTCGGAGCCGCTCTCGGCGCCGGCTTCCGCCACGGCAGCTGGAAGAGGTTCTTCCGCCGACGAGACAGCCAGGGCCGCCCACGGACCGACCTCCAACTCTACGGCCTTCTGCCCGTCCTTGCCTCACGAGTTTGGGCACGGGCGGGGGCCTCCTGGCAGCGGCATCCGCCCTGAGGTCATCGCTGCCGCTGTTCGGCCCCCCGGAGCAGAAGTCGTCGTCGTCGCCGCTGCTGGAGCGGGCGACGGCGCGCCGTTCGTCGGTCTTCCGTTGCTCCGCAGGCCCCCCCCGTCGAGTGGGGTTGTTCGTACCTGTGGAGGTGGAACCGGAGTTCCGTTTTGTAATGGCACTTTGAATGCAAGTGTTTTTGTTCATCGTGGTTGTCGAGGCCTGAACATGTATGTAATTTCGGCACGGAGCCGTGTTTTTTCCTCATTTTCGAGCACTAAGACTCGCCTGTTGGTCGTCTGAACCGCTTCACCAAGCGTGAGTCGCCCCGTGTAAAGGTGACGAGTGAGGTATCCGTATCCCAGAGGCGTAGGAGTCCCTCGGCTCGGTCAGCCTTGTTGCCCGAGGCTTCTCTTGCTCAGTTAAAGGAACCCCTCGGTCGCTCTTCGATGAGCCGAGGCCAGGGGTAGCGGTGTCAGCACGAACAGAGGCGGAGTTGGCTCGAAAAGAAGACCTGGTCGGCCGGAGCCTGGCCGGGTCATCCGTTAGCGGAACCGACGCTGGAATTGACCTGCCGAGGCCTCGGGACGGGCTGATGTCCTTGGAGGACAGCTGGCCGAGGCCCCGGGGTGACCGGCCAAGCCGCCTGCTCGGGCCGGATTCTCGGAGAAGACCCTGGCGGCGATGGCCCGGGCTTGGTGATGACGTTGTCCTTCAGAGCAGAGACCCTTGGACCGCGTCGCCGTCCGAGGCTAGGTCGGGCCTCGCCGAAGGTGTTGTCGACGCCGGGGGCGCTGCTGCTCCCTTTAGCCGTCAGGATCCGAGCCTGCAGGGTCGGATTATCTTGTAGCATGTGTTTTCTGCGGCCACCGAGGCCAAAACACACCCTCGCCGTGTTGTAAAGCCGCGTCTCTTTTCCTCTTGTTTCGAGTATCTAGACTTTTTTGTCGGTAACAGAATTGTTTGTGCGAGCGAGAGTTGCTTCTCACGGAAGGTGATGAGTGAGGTATCTGTATCCCGAAGGCGTAGGAGTCCCTCGGCTCGGTCGGCCTTGCCGCTTACGCGCACTCTTACCCGTCCATGGGGTTCTGTCACCGACGCAGTTGAGAAGGCTCGAAGAATCGCTCCGGCAGAAGAGCTTCCGAACGTGAAGACTTGTTCGGTCCGCGGAATCACTTATCCGAACGTGAGTTACTTATCGCAGAAGGTGATGAGTGAGGTATCCGTATCCTGGAGGCGTAGGAGTCCCTCGGCTCGGTCAGCCTTGGCTGCTTACGTGTACTCCGTCGTTTTCAGGATCCGCTTTCGAAGTAGTCAAAAAGCACAAAAGACATTCTGACAGAAAGGATCTTTTTTCGAGGAAAAAATTCGACGCAGAGGGGGTTCCCCCCTTTTAGCTGATGGAGATGCATCGCTGGAGGATGCCTGAGGGGCTGCGGTGGTAGAGCTCCTTCTCATCTCCCAGCGAGACGAACGACTTGGCGCGCCGCGCCACCCGCCGAGCTTCGGCTCGGTCGGAGGGTAGCTCTCCTCGGTGGAGATATTGCAGGTACGGGGTCTGCCAGTTTTGATCAGGCGTGACCCCGCTTTGCTCCCCCTCGACGCGCAGCGTCTCGCCCTCGGGGGCCGAGGGTACCTCGGGCCGAGCCGAGGGTGCCTCGGGCCGAGCCGAGGGTGCCTCGGGCCGAGCCAAGGGTGCCTCGGACCGTGCCGAGGGTACCTCGGGCTGGGCCGAGGGTGCCTCAGGCTCAGGCGTGTCGTCGATCTTGATGGAGGGTTGATGCAGATCTCGGGAGAAGACGTCCGAGGGAACTGCTGTTCGCCCCGAGGCTATTTTAGCCAGCTCGTCCGTAGTCTCGTTGTAGCGCCGGGCGATGTGGTTGAGCTCGAGCCCGTAGAACTTGTCTTCCAGGCGCCAAACTTCATCGCAATAGGCCTCCATCTTCGGGTCGCGGCAGTGGGAGTTCTTCATGACTTGGTCAATGACGAGCTGCGAGTCACCGCGAGCGTCGAGGCGTCGGACCCCTAGCTCGATGGCGATCCGCAATCCGTTGACCAGAGCCTCGTACTTAGCCACATTGTTGGATGCCGGGAAATGGAGGCGTAGCACGTAGCATAGGTGCTTCCCGAGGGGCGAGATGAAGAGTAGGCCTGCGCCGGCTCCTGTCTTCATCAGCGACCCGTCGAAGAACATGGTCTAGAGCTCCGGTTGGATCGGAGCTGTCGGTAGCTGGGTGTCGACCCATTCGGCCACGAAGTCTGCCAGGACCTGGGACTTGATGGCCTTCCGAGGGGCGAACGAGATTGTCTCACCCATGATTTCCACCGCCCACTTTGCAATCCTACCCGAGGCCTCCCGGCACTGGATGATCTCCCCCAGGGGGAAGGATGACACCACAGTTACCGGATGAGACTCGACGTAGTGTCGCAACTTCCGTCGTGAAAGGATCACCGCGTACAGTAGCTTCTGAACTTGTGGGTAGCGGATCTTGGTTTCGGATAGTACCTCGCTGACGAAGTAGACTGGCCTCTGAACGGGCAATGCATGCCCCTCTTCTTGCCTCTTGACCACAATCGCGGCGCTAACCACCTGAGTGGTCGCGGCGATGTAGACTAAGAGGGCTTCTCCAGCAGCTGGGGGCACCAAGATAGGTGCCTTCGTGAGGAGCGCCTTCAGGTTCCCGAGGGCTTCCTCGGCCTCAGGGGTCCAAGTGAAGCACTCGGCCTTCCTTAAGAAGCGGTACAAAGGTAGACCTCTTTCGCCGAGGCGTGAGATGAAGCGGCTCAGAGCCGCGAGACATCCCATGACCCTCTGTACGCCTTCCAAGTCCTTGACGGGCCCCATGCTGGTGATGGCTGCGATCTTCTCTGGGTTGGCTTCGATGCCCCGCTTGGAGACGATGAACCCCAAGAGCATGCCTCGGGGCACCCCGAAGACACACTTTTCGGGATTGAGCTTGACGCCTTTCACCTTGAGACATCGGAATGTCACTTCAAGGTCGGAAAGGAGGTCGGAGGCTTTCCTCGTCTTGACTACGATGTCATCGACGTAGGCCTCGACCGTGCGGCCAATGTGTTCGCCGAACACATGGTTCATGCACCGCTGGTACGTCGCGCCCGCATTCCTCAAGCCAAACGGCATGGTGACATAGCAGTACATGCCGAAGGGTGTGATGAAACAAGTCGCGAGCTGGTCGGACTCTTTTATCCTGATTTGGTGATACCCTGAGTAGGCATCGAGGAAAGACAGGGTTTCGCACCCAGCAGTGGAATCCACGATTTGATCGATGCGAGGCAGAGGGTCGGGAACCTTCGGACATGCTTTGTTCAGACCAGTGTAGTCTACACACATCCGCCATTTCCCCCTTTCTTTCTCACAAGCACAGGGTTGGCAAGCCATTCGGGATGGAATACCTCTTTGATGAACCCTGCCGCCATTAGCTTGTGGATCTCCTCGCCTATGGCTCTGCGCTTCTCCTCGTCGAATCGGCGCAGAGGCTGCTTGACGGGTCGGGCTCCGGCTCGGATGTCCAGCGAGTGCTCGGCGACATCCCTCGGTATGTCGGGCATGTTCGAGGGACTCCACGCGAAGACGTCAGCATTCGTGCGGAGAAAGTCGACGAGCACTGCTTCCTATTTGGGATCGAGCCCGGAGCCGATCCGGATCTGTTTGGAGGCGTCGCCGCTGAGGTCGAGGGGGACGGCCTTAACCGTCTCCGCTGGCTCAAAGTTGCCGGCATGACGCTTCACGTCTGGCACCTCCTTAGAGAGGCTCTACAGGTCGGCGATGAGGGCCTCGGACTCGGCGAGGGCCTCGGCGTACTCCACGCACTCCACGTCGCATTCGAACGCGTGTTTGTACGTGGGGCCGACGGTGATGACCTCGTTGGGGCCCGACATCTTGAGCTTCAGGTAGGTGTAGTTGGGGACGGCCATGAACTTTGCGTAGCATGGCCTCCCCAGTACCGCGTGGTAGGTTCCTCAGAACCCGACCACCCCGAACGTCAGGGTCTCCCTTCAGAAGTTGGAGGGTGTTCCGAAGCAGACGGGAAGGTCGAGTTGTCCGAGGGGCTGGACCCGCTTCTCGGGGATGATCCCATGGAAAGGCGCAGCGCCTGCCCGGACCGAGGACAGATCGACACGTAGGAGCCCGAGGGTCTCGGCGTAGATGATGTTGAGGCTGCTGCCTCCGTCCATGAGGACCTTGGTGAGCCTAACGTCGCCGATGACAGGGTCGACGACGAGCGGGTATTTCCCCGGGCTCGGCACATGGTTGGGGTGGTCGGCTTGGTCGAAGGTGATGGGCTTGTCGGACCAGTCTAGGTAGACTGGCGCCACCACCTTCACCGAACAGACCTCCCGGCGCTCTTGCTTGCGGTGCCGAGCCGAGGCATTCGCCGCTTGCCCACCGTAGATCATGAAGCAGTCGCGGACCTCGGGGAACTCTCCTGCCTGATGATCTTCCTTCTTATCGTCATCATGGGCCCTGCCACCCTCCACGGGTGGCCCGACCCTGTGGAAGTGGCGCCGAAGCATGACGCACTCCTCAAGGGTGTGCTTGACGGTCCCCTGGTGGTAGGGGCACGGCTCCTTGAGCATCTTCTCGAAGAGGTTGGCACCTCCAGGGGGTTTCCGAGGGTTCTTGTACTCGGCGGCGGCGACAAGGTCCGCGTCGGCGGCGTCGCGTTTCACTTGCGACTTCTTTTTGCCCTTCTTCTTGGCGCCGCGCTGAGTTGACGCCTCGGGGGCATCTTCCGAAGGGCGGCCCTGGGGCTGCTTGTCCTTCCGGAAGATAGCCTCGACCGCCTCCTGGCCGGAGGCGAACTTGGTGGCGATGTCCATCAGCTCGCTCGCCCTGGTGGGGGTCTTGCGACCCAGCTTGCTCACCAGGTCGCGGCAAGTGGTGCCGGCGAGGAACGCGCCGATGACATCCGAGTCGGTGATGTTGGGCAGCTCGGTGCGCTGCTTTGAGAATCGCCGGATGTAGTCTCAGAGAGACTCTCCCGGCTGCTGTCGGCAGCTTCGAAGGTCCCAGGAATTCCCAGGGCGCACGTACGTGCCCTGGAAATTTCCGGCGAAAGCTTGGACCAGGTCGTCCCAGTTGGAGATCTGCCCCGGAGGCCGGTGCTCCAACCAGGCGCGAGCGGTGTCGGAGAGGAACAAGGAGAGGTTGCGGATGATGAGGTTGTCATCGTCCGTTCCACCCAGTTGGCAGGCCAGACGGTAGTCCGCGAGCCACAGTTCCGGTCTCGTCTCCCCTGAGTACTTCGTGATAGTAGTCGGGGGTCGGAACCGGGTCGGGAACGGCGCCCGTCGTATGGCCCGGCTGAAGGCCTACGGACCGGGTGGTTCGGGCGAGGGGCTCCAATCCTCACCGCTGTCGTAGCGTCCCCCACGCCTGGGGTGGTAGCCTCGGTGCACCCTCTTGTCGAGGTGGGCCCGACGGTCGCGGTGATGGTGCTCGTTGCCGAGGCGACCCGGGGCCACAGGCGCTGTGTTGTGCGTGCGCCCGGTGTAGACCGAGGCTTCCCGCATGAATCGGGAAGTCGCGGCATGAGGTTCCGAGGGGTACCCCTGCCTTCGGGAGGCGGAGCTCTCGGCCCGTCGGACCGCGGCACCTTCCAGGAGATTCTTGAGCTCTCCCTGGATTCGCCGCCCCTCGGTGGTTGATGGCTCTGGCATCGCACGGAGGAGCATTGCTGCTGCAGCCAGGTTCTGGCCGACCCCACTAGATGCGGGTGGCGGCCTGACCCTGACGTCGTCGGCGACGCGGTGCTGGAAGCCCTAGGGTAGATGACGTATTTCTTCGGCTGGAGGTTGGGCCGCCCATGCCTGCCCAACGTCCCGACGGATCGGCTCAAGCGCTCCTGCTCCCTCGTCGAGCCTTGCCTGCACCCCGCGGATTTGTTCGAGCTGTGGGTCATGGCCCCCCGCCTGAACGGGGACCACAGCTAGCTCCCGTGGGATGTCAACGTGAGGTACCGGCCTAGGGAGATCACCGTCCTCCGGCATGCCGAGATGGTTGCCTTCGGAGGGACCCCCTAGATCGACGTGGAAACATTCGCGGCTTGGGCCGCAGTCCTTGTCGCCGAGGCTACGACTACCGTCGGAACAGTCGGAAAGGCAGTAGTCGCATGCGGTCATGAAGTCCCGCATGGCACTGGGGTTGCCAAGTCCAGAGAAATCCCAACAGAAACTGGGCTTGTCGTCTTCCTCGGACCCAGAGGGCCCGTAGGTCGAGACGTCTGTCAGCCGGTCCCAAGGTGACCGCATACGAAACCCCGGAGGGTTTGGACTTGCCTCTACGAGCGCGCCCGCCAAAGCAAAGCCGCTAGGCGGGTTGAGGCTGAATCCGAAAGACGTGGGATGGGAATCGGTCGGTACCTCTTGGTCGACGGGCGATGATGAAGTCACGTCGGGGACTGACTGCACTGTCGTCTCAGGTACGAGGGTGACGTCCAGCAAGCCTTTCGCGAGCGCGCTGGCGTCGTCCGTTTGCCCGGAATCGGCGCGTTGCGGGGAGACGATGCTCGTCTTCATCTCAAGCGCGAGGTCGATGCCCGGTGCGCCCCCCGTTGGGGAGCTGGCGCTATCGACTCGCTCGACAGCCGACGAGGCGCTGCCTCCTGCTTGGCCTTGGTTGCCCCGCCTTCCCCTCCGTCGACGAGGAAGAGGACGGGATGAGCTCGAAGGTTGTTCTTCCACCACGCGGGGAAGACGTCGTTGATTCCGCCACCGGCGGGCGGGCTGTCGGCCGCCATTGTCGCTGTCGCCCGGTGGTGGAATGAGTATCATGTCGTAGCTGCCGTCGAGGGACATGAACTCAAGACTCTCGAAATGGAGCACCGTCCCGGGTTGGAGAGGTTGCTGGAGACTGCCCATCTGGAGCTTGACGGGAAGCTGTTCGTCAACACGCAGCAGGCCCCTACCTGGCGTGCCAACTGTCGGCGTTTCAAGACCGGGGGGTCCCTAAGCCGACGAGTGAATGTCGCCGCGTGCCCCAGCCCAGATGGGTCGACGCGAGGCCGAGCGCGAAGGGGGGAAGTGAGGTGGCCATAGATGGGCGTGAGAGAGGTGGAAATCCCGCGGCCTTCGTGTTCGTCCCGCGCCCAGGTCGGGTGCGCTTGCAGTAGGGGGTTACAAGCGTCCACGCGGGAGAGGGAGCGAGTGGCTTCAAGCGAGCGCCTGTCTCGTCCTCGTCCCCGCGCGGCCAACCTCCTCTAAGAGGGCCCTGGTCCTTCCTTTTATAGGTGTAAGGAGAGGATCCAGGTGTACAATGGGGGGTGTAGCAGAGTGCTACACGTCTAGCGGAGGAGAGCTAGCGCCCTAAGTACATGCCGTTGTGGCAGCCGGAGAGATTTTGGCACCCAGCTGGTGTGATGTCGTGGCCGTCGGAGGAGTGCTGGAGCCTGGCGGAGGGACAACTGTCAGAGCTGTTGAGTCCTTGCTGATGTCCTCTTGCTTCCGTAAGGGGGCTGAGAGCCGCCGTCGTCACAGAGTATGCGGGGCGCCATCATTGCCTATCTGGCGGAGCGAGCCAGATGGGACGCCGGTCTTGTTCCCCGTGGCCCGAGTCAGCTCGGGGTAGGGTGATGATGGCGCCTCCTGTTGACGTGGCTGGTCTGCGCCCTAGGTTGGGCGATGTGGAAGCTCCTCCGAAGCCGAGGTCGAGTCTGTCTTCCGTGGCTGAGGTCAAGTCTGAGCCCCTGGTTCGGGCGAGGCGGAGACCGTCGGCTGAGGCCAGGGTGGAGTCCGAGCCCTGGGGTCGGGCGGAGCGGAGTTCGTCGTCTTCCGGGACTTAGCCCGAGTCCGAGCCCTGGGTCGGGCGGAGCGGAGTTCGTCGTCTTCTGGGACTTAGCCCGAGTCCGAGCCCTGGGTCGGGCGGAGCGGAGTTCGCCGTCTTCCGGGGCTTAGCCCGAGTCCGAGCCCTGGGTCGGGCGGAGCAGAGTTCATTGTCTTTCGGGACTTAGCCCGAGTCCGAGCCCTGGGTCGGGCGGAGCGGAGTTCGTCGTCTTCCGGGACTTAGCCCGAGTCCGAGCCCTAGGTCAGGCGGAGCGGAGTTCGCCGTCTTCCGGGGCTTAGCCCGAGTCCGAGCCCTGGGTCGGGCGGAGCGGAGTTCGCCGTCTTCCGGGGCTTAGCCCGAGTCCGAGCCCTGGGTCGGGTGGAGCGGAGTTCGTCGTCTTCCGGGGCTTAGCCCGAGTCCGAGCCCTGGGTTGGGCGGAGCGGAGCTTCCTATGGTGCCTGCGGCCGGGCCTGACTGCCTGTCAGCCTCACTCTGTCAAGTGGCACCGCAGTCGGAGCGGCGCAGGCGGCGCTGTCTTTTTGTCAGGCCGGTCAGTGGAGCGGCGAAGTGACGGCGGTCACTTCGGCCCTGTCGACTGAAGGGCGCGTGTCAGGATAAAGGTGTCAGGCCACCTTTGCATTAAATGCTCCTGCGATTTGGTCG
Organism: Zea luxurians; assembly: GCA_029449295.1. NCBI lineage: Eukaryota > Viridiplantae > Streptophyta > Magnoliopsida > Poales > Poaceae > Zea > Zea luxurians. The sequence continues at coordinate 1,042,617 of JAOPSE010000240.1, read as the reverse complement.
GTCGGTGCGGCGATTTGGTCAGGGTTGCTTCTTGGCGAAGACAGGGCCTCGGGCGAGCCAGAAATATGTTCGCCGCTGGAGGGGGGCCTCGGGCGAGACGGAGATCCTCCGGGGTCGGCTGCCCTTGTCCGAGGCTAGGCTCGGGCGAGGCATGATCGAGTCCCTCGAATGGACTGATCCCTGACTTAATCGCACCCATCAGGCCTTTGCAGCTTTATGCTGATGGGGGTTACCAGCTGAGAATTAGGAGCCTTGAGGGTACCCCTATTTATGGTCCCCGACAATTAGATACAAGAACTTTGGGTACCCAAACACAAGTCTTTGATCCCTTTTGTTTGCCCCCAACATACTTGGCAACTACCTTGCCGGATTTGTTAGTTAAAACATAAGATGCATCAAAAGTTTTAAATGAAACGTTAGAATCATTTGATGCAATTGGAGTTTTCTTCTTAGGCAATTTTGCACGGGTTGATTGCCTAGAACTATATGTCTCACCCTTATACATAAAAGCATGATTAGGGCCAGAGTGAGACTTTCTAGAATGAATTCTCCTAATTTTGTGCTTGGGATAACCGGCAGGGTACAAAATGTAACCCTCGTTATCCTGAGGCATGGGAGCCTTGCCCTTAACAAAGTTTGACAATCTTTTAGGAGGGGCATTTAGTTTGACATTGTCCCCCTTTTGGAAGCCAATGCCATCCTTGATGCGAGGGCGTCTCCCACTATAGAGCATGCTTCTAGCAAATTTAAAATTTTCATTTTCTAAGTCATGCTCGGCAATTTTAGCATCTAATTTTGTTATATGATCATTTTGTTGTTTAATTAAAGCCATATGATCATGAATAGCATCAATGTTAATATCTCTACATCTAGTACAAATAGTAACATGCTCAGCGGTAGATGTAGAGGGTTTGCAAGATTTTAATTCAACAACCTTAGCATGTAATATATCATTTTCACTTCTAAGGTTAGAAATGGAAGTGTTGGGGGCCTTCGTCCTCCGAAGGTCCTCAAAAACATGATTTGACAATGTTTTCCAAGTGGATTATGTGAACAGGTATCTTCGGACTCAGAATTATGAACATAAAGCACGGTCAGGACGAAGCCTGAGCCAGACGAAGGACGAGCTGATTACCAAGTTCTACGAAGGACGGTGCACAGCCGAAGCTGTGTGCAGGGAAGCTTCGTCGCGATAGCGGAAAGGGGAACCGACTTAAAGATGAAAAGACTACGTGGGCCTCGACAGATTTCCATAAGCCGTTAACAAATGTAATGGACATGGATGTAATTTTACGTGGGCTGCGTCCCGCGTCTATAAATAGATGAACAGTACTCCCGTACTGTTCACGCTGACTTGGCATCTGCTTTTGCGTCACGCTTGTACTTTTTACCTTCTCTCAAGACCGAAGGTACATTTGTAATTTGAAATCATTTCTATTTTTCCCATGTTAATAAAATAGAAATGATTCTATGATGGTGTTTACATTATATTTCATGCCTTATATGAATCCTTCGTCATTACTTATTATGTTTACGAAGGTATGTCTCTTATGACCTTCGTCCGAAAAGCATTATCTCCCGAAGGGACATAATGTTCCGAAGGACGAAGGACTTTAACACTTAACATTTTTATGTTGCCTTGTTCTTAACTCATAGCCTTTGAGAACAAGTCCCCAACATTGGCGCCCACCTCCGGTGAACTCACTTCCACTTCGAGTTTTTTCGAACACCTTCGGAAGCTGTAGACCTTCGCTATGGCACCGAAGAAAGCTTCAGTGGCTGGGGCTGCGGCACTGCAACCGCTGGACCACAACCAGGAGACCGTCTCTCTTCGGGAGGCCCGAAGCCAGAAGAGAAAGGCCGTCAGCCCAACGCTTCAGGAGGAAGAGCTAGACCAAGAAATCAGGGATATGGAGATGCTACACCAACAGGTGCAGAGGAAGAAGGAGAAGATGGCCCGGCTAGCTGAGTTGCAACGGCAGATAGACGAAGCCTCTGAGGAGGTTCGCCATCTCACTCATGATGAGCAAAACAGAAGGCCTCAGCAGAAAGACCTTCATCAGGAGGGCTTCGTCAACGAAGATGACTGGTATGACAATTTCCATCAGGGAAATTTTGTTTTCGATGATGCTTCTCCTTTGTCCGCTGAGCTGCAGGCTACACCTTGGCCTCCATCCTATAAGCCACCCCAGCTTCCCATGTTCGACGGCCACTCAGACCCGAAGCAGTTCTTAATGAGCTACGAAGCAACAGTGTCTTCGTATGGGGGCAATGCTGCAGTCATGGCGAAGTCTTTCGTTATGGCCGTCAGGAATGTTGCTCAGACCTGGTACTCCTCCCTTCGACCAGGAACGATCACCTCATGGCAGAAGCTGAAGGATATGTTGTTAACCAGCTTTCAAGGATTTCAGACGAAGCCGGTCACTGCTCAAGCCTTGTTCCAGTGCACTCAGGACCATGAAGAATACCTTCAGGCGTATGTCAGAAGGTTCTTGCGTCTGAGGGCGCAGGCTCCAACGGTGCCCAATGAAATTGTCATCGAAGCCATGATCAAGGGGCTTCGTCCTAGACCTGCAGCCCAATACTTTGCTAGGAAGCCTCCTCAGACTTTGGAGAAGCTGCTCCAAAAGATGGACGAGTACATTCGTGCTGATAATGACTTTCGCCAAAGAAGGGAGGAGGCCTTCAGATTTTCTGAGATGACCAGGGGCTTCGGGGGAAGATTCTATCCGAGGCATGTCAGGTCCATTCACAACTCCACTCAAAATGATGACAAGGGGGGTCAGCAGAACAGGCCGCAGTGCTCCTCACAGGCTTCGGGGCAGCAGCAAACTTTCTTTCGGCCACCAGCTCCAAGAGGCAGAGGCGCCAGGGGCTTCGGCGGGAGATTTGGAGATCAACCAAGGAGGACATTTTGCTTATTCTGCGGTGAGAACAAGGGCCATACCACCAGGATGTGCCATGTTACCATCCAGAAACAAAAGGAGCTAGCAGAAGCTGCAGCGCAACAGGGACAGCCGAAGCAGGTCATGCATACTGCTTCGTACCATCAGCCTTACATCCCGGAGTACGTGGGCACCCACCCTGCAGTTTCCGTAGCTTCGGCAAGTCAACCTCAAGCTTCATGGCAACAGCCCCCGCCTCCACCTCCGCTGCAACAAGGCCAGCAGCCAGAAGGGAGCCAATATGTTCCGCACCAAAGGGATATCAGAGAGCAATCTGAAGCCCGTACAGTCAATAGTACTGTGCCAGAGTCGAAGCACATTTATTGACAAATATCCTACTTTGATAGCAGTCTTTTCCGTTTAAGTTCTGTTTTCTGTGTAATAAAGAACACTTCAGATTTCATATAATAGTTTCGTGGTTGGTTATCAGAAAAATCTATCTTCTCTACAGGTTTAAGTTGCTGAAGCTTAAAAATTTGCGGTAACAAGGAGGATCTTCGGATTATTAAAAACCCTTCGAAGCAACAAAAAGTCGTTCTAAGGAGCGCAGAGTAAGTCGCCGAAGTTACAAAAAGCCGTTCCAAAGGGAGCGCAGTGTAAGTTTTTTGCTCCAAAGACGTTCCTAAGGGAATGCAGAGCATACAGCGAAAAGTCAACGCTGATACCGCCTAAGTAAAAGGCGAAGAAGCTCCAAAGACGTTCCTAAGGGAATGCAGAGCTTATACCGTCTAAGTAAAAGGCGAAGAAGCTCCAAAGACGTTCCTAAGGGAATGCAGAGCTTATACCGTCTAAGTGAAAGGCGAAGAAGCTCCAAAGACGTTCCTAAGGGAATGCAGAGCTTACGAATATATTTTGTGTGTATCTTCGGAACAAACGTCATTTGCATAACATAACATCATCACATCATTTTGCATAACATAAGCATCATACATCATATTGCATTTGGCAAAAGAAGGGGACACAGTATCAACCTTCGAAAGGACGCTTTGAGAAAGTGAAAATTGTGTAAAGTCACGAGGGAATATAATGATAATCTTCGGAATACAGCTTCGGAGAATATTTTTTACGAAGCATGGACGAGCTTCATCAGAGCAATATCGAAATTGTATAGCTTCGGAGAATGTTTTCATGAAGTATGAACGTGCTTCATCAGAATAATTTTAACGGAGAATGTCTTCTTCACGAAGCATGAAAAGAAGGGAAGGTGTTTTTTTCGCCGAAGGCTCAAAAATGGTATGTATGTAGAGTTTCATGCATCGTAAAGAATTGAATAATGAAAAGAAACTTGTATATTACATTCAAATGTACAAAATGTTACATAGATCACACTTTAAATGTTTTTTCTAAATAGCATTTAGTCTTCTCTTAATACTGCTTCGGCGGCTTCATTTAGAAGTTGATCAACAACTTTGTCCATGATAGCTTCGGCCATTTGTTTAATTTCATCATCCCCTTTTGTGTGGGGGTCGGCAGTCGATCCAGCAGCTTCTGAGGGAAGAGAACATTTCTTCATTACTATTACAAACCGTGAGCAAAGTTTGAAATAAAAATTACAACACAATAAGAACGACTAATTAATACCTAATTGCCTTTCAGGCTCTGTACTTCTTTCGGCAGCTTCTGCCACTCTCCTAGCATCATGGATGCCTTTTTCGCTTCTTTGAATTATTTCTTGCGCCATTTCCCGGCCGCCATTGACCCAGATATCAGTGAAGAATTTACCGCCAACCATGCTGGCTTCGGTCGAGGGATCTTTGATATCTTCCGAGGATAGGTCAGCTTCGGATTGAGTTAAGGATTTTATATGTTCACAACCTTTTTTCTCCAAAACAGCAGCAATTCCCCTGGCGCCTGAAAAAGCGCAGATATCACCGCGGCTGCTCAGGATTTCTTCGAAGGCTTCTGCTTCGTGACTAATCCAGTCCAGTGGACCTTCGGGATTGCCTCTTGAAAAGTCCTCTTCACTAGAAAAGGCGCCAACGCTGGCGAAGCTGGATTTTATCTTTTTTACGCATTCTACAGATTTAACATAACATTTCCTTTGAGATGCACGAAGCTCTTTAATACTTAACTCCAAATTATTGACCATATGATCACTGAGTTCTCGTTTTGTTTCTTCCAGTGCACGTTCCTCTTTAGCTCTAGCCAGCTGTTTCTGAAGATCTTTAATTTCACGTTTTTGGGCTTCGGCCTGGGATTTTGAAGCAGCTTCGTCTTTCTTTACTTTATCTACCAGTGTAAGCAGAATCTTATCCTTTTCCAGAGCTTCGTTTCTCAGTTTGATAACTTCGGAGCGTAAATTGTTAAACGCAATGTCGTAGCTTTCATCTTCGGCGCTTTTTTGGGCTCTTAATGCGTTGCTTAGAATCAAGCCCTATATGAAAAAGAATCCATATAAGAATAAAGGAATGTATTACGCATTAAAAAGTTTTTTCAAACGCTTAATTTCCATACCTTTAGGCTATTATATGCAAGACTGTCTGCGAGATCCTCTTTCGTCATGGCGCATAATCCAGCTTCGAGTTTCGGGAACCCCATGCTTCTAGCCATTTCCCGGCATACGGATAGTTCCTTATTGTCTGGGAGACAGTACAGGAAATCATCTTCGTTTGTCCCATTGAATACTACTGCCCCCTTCGGATACTTCAACTCTCTAGCATAGTGATTCGCTTCATAGATTTCTTCTTCAGATAGTTTCTTCCCCGAAGCATGTCGCACGATGTAATCGCGTATGCTGGAGGGAGCTTCGGGGGCGGCAATATCAATTTCTGTAACCAAGACTGGTTCTGATATTTTCTCGGATTGTTCCTTGGTGGGCTCTGAAGGCCCAGCTTCAGCTTCAGCTTGTTGTTTCGAAGCTTCAGTAGATGCTTCAGCGAGTTCAACAGACTCCTTTGTGGTTGTGCTTGAAGACTTAATCGTCTCCAAGACATCCAATACGTTCACCATTCTTTTTCTTCTTGGGGTCACCGATGGGCCCTTTTGATTTTTTGTTGTGTCGACATTTGCTGAAGGACTTAAAATTTCTGATGTTTTTGGCCCTTCAGTCTTCGGTTTTTCTACTGCTGAAGGCGCTTCAGTTTTCTCTACTGTCTTCGGCACTGGAGCTGGTTCTGTAGCTTCAGAGGCCAAAGAAATTTCACCAATAAATTCTGGCACTGTGGCCGGCTCAATAAAGCGTGTCCGATGGGTGAGCACCTTCATCTTTTTCCTTTGAGGCGCTGGCTCACTAGTGGCACTTGTGGTAGCTTCTGTCGCAGGAGAAGCGTTTTTCCTTTTGCGACCCAATACCGGATAATGATAGTCAGGGTAGATAAACCCGACTGCGTCAAACACACGGTTGAGCCTTTTCTTCTTTCGGCCTCCGAAGGCTGCTGATAGCGCAGTATTTTCAGCCTTCGAGTATGCCCCAAGCAGTTCGTCACTTAATGTTTCAATGCTTTTTAACCAGTCATCATCAGGTTCAACAAATTTATCTGCATATTTGAATGTGTATTTCAGTCTGACCAATCCGCCTTCGTCGGATTCTTTAATGGTCTCCTTCGGCATTTCCCACTTTTCTGTAAGTGGCCATACCCTGAAGGCAATGTGCTCTTGGACCAAGTCCCTTGTCCCAATGAAAGAGCAGATTACGCCGAAGGCTCTTTGGCATTCCTCGGCTGCTTCGTCCATTTCAACCTTCGGCCTTCGAAGTCCGAAGCGTTGCCAGATGGGGCGCATAATGATACTTTTAACATTTTCTTGCGCTGTTAAGTCATTCTTCACATAGAACCACTCTGTCATCCAGGCTCCGGGCCACCTCTTCCGAAAGGTCGGCACAGGGCAGCTTGACCCGGAGCGGGCACCGAAGCTATAACACCCAAAATTGTTGTGGTATTGTTCTTTTCCCCAGGGCTTCGTCTCGTATAATAACTCATGAATATTGCAGAAACTTTTAGCGTTTGGTTCCAAACCTTGACTTCTCACAGCCCAGACAAACACCCCCATTCTTATGATGGCTTCGGGGGTAATTTGATGAAGGTAGACTTGAAATGTCTTCAGGACTTCAACAACAAAGTTGCTTAGGGGGAACCGAAGCCCAGCCTTGAGAAAGCTTCGGAAGACTACGACTTCATCTTCTTCTGGGGTGGGAGAAGTCTTCTCTCCAGCGTCAGCCCTCACAACAGATATATCTCGAAAATACCTCCCCCTCATATTATCAATATGACTCTGCTTGATAGTGGTCTTACCGAAAACCGTGTGACTTGGCCGCCATGGTCGATCTTCGGCCTCTTCTCCACCACTTTCTACATCATAGCTGTCGCTGTCACCAGTATCTTCGGACAAACCTTCAAGAATCTCCTTGGTGATTTTCTCTGTATTGGTCTCCGCCATCGCTATCAGGAACCCCAAATTCTTCTCTTCTTCGAGACTCAGCTTCGTCTCAGCAGGGATCTTCTTACCTTCAGACATCTTCGGACACCCTAAAAAACTTTTTTTAGGGCCGAAGCTTCGAAATCAAAAAGGTCACCAATCTTAATGCACAAGAGCTAAAAATTTAGTGGACCGAAGCAGATGGCAAGTGTGCGTACCAAATGAGTTGGCGGTGTGATCTTATTTATACGCCCAGGGCGCTGAAAATTGAAAGACCCCGCTTGTCAGTGAATGTTGCTATTCTAGCAAAGGGAAGGTGTTTTTTCGGACCTTCGGCTCAAGGCCTTCGTCCACATCGCAATCTGAATTTATTATTAACAAATTAATATTGCGAGGGGCTACTGTTGGGGGCCTTCGTCCTCCGAAGGTCCTCAAAAACATGATTTGACAATGTTTTCCAAGTGGATTATGTGAACAGGTATCTTCGGACTCAGAATTATGAACATAAAGCACGGTCAGGACGAAGCCTGAGCCAGACGAAGGACGAGCTGATTACCAAGTTCTACGAAGGACGGTGCACAGCCGAAGCTGTGTGCAGGGAAGCTTCGTCGCGATAGCGGAAAGGGGAACCGACTTAAAGATGAAAAGACTACATGGGCCTCGACAGATTTCCATAAGCCGTTAACAAATGTAATGGACATGGATGTAATTTTACGTGGGCTGCGTCCCGCGTCTATAAATAGATGAACAGTACTCCCGTACTGTTCACGCTGACTTGGCATCTGCTTTTGCGTCACGCTTGTACTTTTTACCTTCTCTCAAGACCGAAGGTACATTTGTAATTTGAAATCATTTCTATTTTTCCCATGTTAATAAAATAGAAATGATTCTATGATGGTGTTTACATTATATTTCATGCCTTATATGAATCCTTCGTCATTACTTATTATGTTTACGAAGGTATGTCTCTTATGACCTTCGTCCGAAAAGCATTATCTCCCGAAGGGACATAATGTTTCGAAGGACGAAGGACTTTAACACTTAACATTTTTATGTTGCCTTGTTCTTAACTCATAGCCTTTGAGAACAAGTCCCCAACAGGAAGCATTGCAAACATCTAATTCTTTAGCCTTAGCAATTAGTTTTCATTTTCAATCCTAAGGCTAGCAAGAGAAATATTCAATTCTTCAATCTTAGCAAGCAAATCAACATTATCATTTCTAAGATTTGGAATTGAAACATCACAAACATTTGAATCAACCTTAGCAATTAAATTAGCATTCTCATTTCTAAGGTTGGTAATAACATCATGGCAGGTGCTTAGCTCACTAGATAGTTTTTCACATTTTTCTACTTCTAGAGCGTAAGCATTTTTAACCTTAACATGCTTCTTATTTTCCTTAATTAGGAAGTCCTCTTGGGTGTCCAAGAGTTCATCCTTTTCATGGATAGCACTAATTAATTCATTTAATTTTTCCTTTTGTTGCATGTTTAGGTTGGCAAAAAGGATGCACAAGTTATCCTCCTCATCACTAGCATTATCTTCATCACTAGAGGATGCATATTTAGTGGAGGATTTAGATTTCACCTTCTTCTTTTTGCCGTCCTTTGCCATGAGGCACTTGTGGCCGATGTTTGGGAAGAGGAGTCCCTTGGTGACGGCGATGTTGGCGGCGTCCTCGTCGGAGGAGGAGTCGCTGGAGCTCTCGTCGGAGTCCCATTCGCGGCACACATGGGCATCGCCGCCTCTCTTCTTGTGGTACCTCTTCTTTTCTCTCCTCTTTCCCTTCTTGTCGTCGCCCCTGTCACTGTCACTAGATAGTGGACATTTAGCAATGAAATGACCGGGCTTACCACATTTGTAGCACACCTTCTTGGAACGGGGCTTGTAATCTTTCCCTTTCCTTTGTTTGAGGATTTGGCGGAAGCTCTTGATGATGAGCGTCATTTCCTCATTGTCGAGCTTAGAGGCGTCGATGGGTTGTCTACTTGATGTAGACTCCTCCTTCTTCTCCTCCATTGCCTTGAATGCAACCGGTTGTGCTTCGGGCGTGGAGGGGCCGTCGTGCTCGATGATTTTCTTTGAGCCTTTGATCATCAACTCAAAGCTCACAAAGTTCCCTATTACTTCCTCGGGAGTCATTAGTGTATATCTAGGATTACCACGAATTAATTGAACTTGAGTAGGGTTAAGGAAAACAAGTGATCTAAGAATAACCTTAACCATTTCGTGGTCATCCCATTTTTTGCTCCCGAGGTTGCGCACTTGGTTCACCAAGGTCTTGAGCCGGTTGTACATATCTTGTGGCTCCTCTCCTTGGCGAAGCCGGAAGCGACCGAGCTCCCCCTCGATCGTTTCCCGCTTGGTGATCTTGGTCACCTCGTCTCCTTCGTGCGCGGTCTTTAGCACGTCCCAAATCTCCTTTGCGCTTTTCAACCCTTGCACCTTATTATACTCCTCTCGACTTAGAGAGGCGAGGAGTATAGTTGTGGCTTGGGAGTTGAAGTGTTGGATTTGTTCGACCTCCTCCGAGTCGTAATCCTTGTCTCCCTTCTTAGGTACCTGCACTCCATACTCAACAATATCCCATATGCTTTTGTGGAGTGAGGTTAGGTGATGCCTCATTTTATCACTCCACATAGAATAATCTTCACCTTCAAACATAGGTGGTTTGCCTAATGGAACAGAGAGTAATGAAGTACGTCTAGAAATGGGAGGATAGCGAAGGGACATCTTACTATACTTCTTGCACTCATGGCGCTTTGAAGTAGTGGAGGTCGATTCCGAGCCGGAGGTGGAGGGTGACGAAGAGTCAGTCTCGTAGTAGACCACCTTCCTCATCTTCTTCTTCTTGTCACCCATCCGATGGGACTTGATGGAGGAAGAGGATTCCTCCTTGTGCTTGTGGGCGGACTCCCTTGAGTGTGTTTTTCCTGAGCTTGCGGACTTGTCGCCGGTCCCGAGATCCCTCTTGGCGGATGCTCCCGACATCACTTCGAGCGGTTAGGCTCTAATGAAGCACCGGACTCTAATACCAATTGAAAGTCGCCTAGAGGGGGGTGAATAGGGCGAATCTGAAATTTACAAACTTAATCACAACTACAAGCCGGGTTAGCGTTAGAAATATAAATGAGTCCGAGAGAGAGGGCGCAAAACAAATTGTGAGCAAATAAAGAACGAGACACGATGATTTGTTTTACCGAGGTTCGGTTCTTGCAAACCTACTCCCCGTTAAGGTGGTCACAAAGACCGGGTTTCTTTCAACCCTTTCCCTCTCACAAACGGTCACTTAGACCGAGTGAGCTTTCTCCTTAATCAAACGGGTCACTTAGACCCCACAAGGACCACTACAAACTTAGTCTCTCTTGCTTTGATTACAAGTGCCTTGAGAATAAGAATGGGAAGGAAGAAAGCACGATTGCAAAAGCCAAGCGACAAGAGCGACAAATAACACATGGATCACTCTCTCTCTCAAGTCACTAATCACTAATGATCACTTGTCTCAATTGTGGAACTTGGAGAGATTGGAGACTTTGATTATGTCTTGGAATGGATTGCTAGCTCTTGTATTGAATGTTGAAGGTTGGAATGCTTGGGTGAAGTGAATGGAGGTGGTTGGGGTTGTATTTATAGCCACCAACCACTTCCTAGCCGTTGCACCTTTCTGCCGACCGCGGACGGTCTGCGCCCCTGGTCCGGATGGTCCGCCCCTGCAGATCAACGACTGAAAACGCAACTAAAAGTCGCCTAGAGGGGGGGGGGTGAATAGGGCGAAACTGAAATTCTCAAAAATAATCACAACTACAAGCTGGGTTAGCGTTAGAGATATAATCAAGTCCGCGAGAGAGGGTGCAAAACAAATCGCAAGTGAATAAGGAGTATGACACGTGGATTTGTTTTACCGAGGTTCGGTTCTCGCAAACCTACTCCTCGTTGAGGTGGTCACAAAGACCGGGTCTCTTTCAACCCTTTCCCTCTCTCAAACGGTCCCTCGGACCGAGTGAGTTTTCTCTTCTCAAATGCTTGGAACACAAAGTTCCCACAAGGACCACCACAAGATTGGTGTCTCTGGCCTCAATTACAAGTGAGTTTGATCGCAAGAAAGATCGAAAGAAAGCACGATTGCAAAAGCCAAGCGACAAGAGCGACAAATAACACACGGATCACTTTCTCTCTCAAGTCACTAATCACTAATGATTTCTTTTCTCAATTGTGAAACTTGGAGAGATGGAGGCTTTGAATATGTCTTGGAATGGATTGCTAGCTCTTGTATCGAATGTTGAAGGTTGGAATGCTTGGGTGAAGTGAATGGAGGTGGTTGGGGTTGTATTTATAGCCACCAACCACTTCCTAGCCGTTGCTCCATTCTGCCGACCGCGGACGGTCCGCCCTCCTGGTCCGGACGGTCCGTGCTTGTAGATCAACGGCTGAAAACGCAACGGTCAGCAGTAACGGCTATATCAACGGCTACATTGCATTTAATGCGTCGTCAGATGTCAGATAAAGTCAGACGCGGACGGTCCGGTTGTGCACCCCGGACGGTCCGCGCAGACGCTATAATTCATTTTTCCGAACCCGTCACCTTCGGGGTTTTCGATTCCTTACCTACCGGACGGTCCGCGCCTGAGGCCGCACGGTCCGCGTGAGGTCTCAGACGGTCCTTGCTTTTCCTCCGGACGGTCCGTAGCGCAGACTTGGATTTTTGCATTGGTTCTGTCCGAGTGCCATCCTGGTGTTGCGGACGGTCCGCCGCAAGGGCCCGGACGGTCCGCGCTTGGCCTGTTTTTCCAAAAAGCTTCTCCTGTCCAGAATAATCTACGGTATTCCGGACAGTCGATTTAGTATAGTTGTAGATGAACCTTTGGCACCTGTAGAACATATAATCTAGAGCAAACTAGTTAGTCCAATTATTTGTGTTGGGCAATTCAACCACCAAAATCAATTAGGAAATAGGTGTAAGCCTAATTCCCTTTCCATCTCCCCCTTTTTGGTGATTGATGCCAACACAAACCAAAGCAAATATAAAAGTGCATAATTGAACTAGTTTGCATAATTGTAAGTGCAAAGGTTACTTAGAATTGTGCCAATATAAATTCTTGCATGGATTGTTTCTTTATTTTTAACATTCTGGACCACGCTTGCACCACATGTTTTGTTTTTGCAAATTCTTTTGTAAATCTTTTTCAAAGGTCTTTTGCAAATAGTCATAGGTAAGTGAATAAGATTTTGCGAAGCATTTTCAAGATTTGTAATTTTCTCCCCCTGTTTCAAATGATTTTCCTTTGACTAAACAAAACTCCCCCTAAATGAAATCCTCCTCTTAGTGTTCAAGAGGGTTTTAGATATTAATTTTGAAAATACTACTTTTTCCCTTTTTGAACACAATAAGGTACCAATTTGAAATTTTCCAATTGAAAAATCCTTAGCTTTAAAATTAGGTGGTGGTGCGGTCCTTTTGCTTTGGGCTCATGCTCTCTCCCCCTTTGGCATAAACCGCCAAAAAGGGAATCATTAGAGCCCTTGCTAACTACTTACTCCCCTTTGGCAAATAAAATATGAGTGAAGATTATACCAAAGCCGGAGAGTTGCTCGGAGCGACGGTGAAGGATGAGTTACGGAGTGGAAGCCTTTGTCTTCGCCGAAGACTCCAATTCCCTTTCAATATACCTATGACTTGGTTTGAAATAAACTTGAAAACACATTAGTCATAGCATATATAAAAGAGACATGATCAAAGATATATGAATGAGCTATGTGTGCAAATCAACAAAAGAAGTTCCTAGAATCAAGAATATTTAGCTCATGCCTAAGTTTGTTAAAGGTTTGTTCATCAAGAGGCTTGGTAAAGATATCAGCTAATTGATCTTTAGTATTAATGTATGAAATCTCGATATCTCCCTTTTGTTGGTGATCCCTTAAAAAGTGATACCGAATGGCTATGTGTTTAGTGCGGCTATGCTCAATGGGATTATCCGCCATGCGGATTGCACTCTCATTATCACATAGAAGAGGAACTTTGGTTAATTTGTAACCATAGTCCCTACTCCCTAAGGGTTTGCCTCATCCAAAGTAGTTGCGCGCAACAATGTCCTACAGCAATGTACTCGACCTCGGCGGTAGAAAGAGCTATGGAATTTTGCTTCTTTGAAGCCCAAGACACCAAGGATCTTCCCAAGAACTGGCAAGTCCCCGATGTGCTCTTTCTATTAATTTTACACCCCGCCCAATCGGCATCCGAATAACCAATTAAATCAAAAGTGGATCCCCTAGGATACCAAAGCCCAAACTTAGGAGTATAAACCAAATATCTCAAGATTCGTTTTACGGCCGTAAGGTGAGCTTCCTTAGGGTCGGCTTGGAATCTTGCACACATGCATACGGAAAGCATAATATCCGGTCGAGATGCACATAAGTAGAGTAAAGAACCTATCATCGACCGGTATACCTTTTGATCGACGGATTTACCTCCCTCATCGAGGTCGAGATGCCCATTGGTTCCCATGGGTGTCTTGATGGGTTTGGCATCCTTCATTCCAAACTTGTTTAAAATATCTTGAGTATACTTCGTTTGGCTTAGGAAGGTACCCTCTTGGAGTTGCTTTACTTGAAATCCTAAGAAATACTTCAACTCCCCCATCATAGACATCTCGAACTTTTGTGTCATGATCCTACTAAACTCTTCACATGTAGACTCGTTAGTAGACCCAAATATAATATCATCAACATAAATTTGGCATACAAACAAGTCATTTTCAAGAGTTTTAGTGAATAAAGTAGGATCAGCCTTTCCGACTTTGAAGCCATTAGTGATAAGGAAATCTCTAAGGCATTCATACCATGCTCTTGGGGCTTGCTTGAGCCCATAAAGCGCCTTAGAGAGTTTATAAACATGGTTAGGGTACTCACTATCTTCAAAGCCAGGAGGTTGCTCAACATAGACCTCTTCCTTGATTGGTCCATTGAGGAAGGCACTTTTCACGTCCATTTGGTAAAGCTTAAAGCCATGGTAAGTAGCATAGGCCAATAATATATGAATTGATTCAAGCCTAGCTACGGGTGCATAGGTTTCACCGAAATCCAAACCTTCGACTTGGGAGTATCCTTTGGCCACAAGTCGAGCTTTGTTCCTTGTCACCACACCATGCTCGTCTTGCTTGTTGCGGAAGACCCATTTGGTTCCTACAACATTTTGATTAGGACGTGGAAGTAAATGACATACCTCATTCCTTGTGAAGTTGTTGAGCTCCTCTTGCATCGCCACCACCAAATCCGAATCTTGAAGTGCTTCCTCTACCCTGTGTGGCTCAATAGAGGAAACAAAAGAGTAATGCTCACAAAAATGTGCAACACGAGATCTAGTAGTTACCCCCTTATGAATGTCGCCGAGGATGGTGTCGACGGGGTGATCTCGTTGAATTGCTTGGTGGACTCTTGGGTGTGGCGGCCTTTGTTCTTCATCCTCCTTGTCTTGATCATTTGTATCTCCCCCTTGATTATTGCCGTCATCTTGAGGTGGCTCATTTGCTTGATCTTCTACTTCATCAACCTGAGCTTCATCCTCATTTTGAGTTGGTGGAGAGGCTTGCGTGGAGGAGGATGGTTGATCTTGTGCATTTGGAGGCTCTTCGGATTCCTTAGGACACACATCCCCAATGGACATGTTCTTAACGCGATGCACGGAGCCTCTTCAATACCTATCTCATCAAGATCAACTTGCTCTACTTGAGAGCCGTTAGTCTCATCAAACACAACGTCACAAGAAACTTCAACTTGTCCGGAGGACTTGTTAAAGACTCTATATGCCCTTGTGTTTGAATCATATCTTAGTAAAAAGCCTTCTACAGTCTTAGGAGCAAATTTAGATTTTCTTCCTCTTTTAACAAGAATAAAGCATTTGCTACCAAAGACTCTAAAATATGAAATATTGGGCTTTTTACCGGTAAGGAGTTCGTATGATGTCTTCTTGAGATTCGGTGTAGATATAACCGGTTGATGGCATAGCAGGCAGTGTTGACCGCCTCGGCCCAAAACCGATCCGAAGTCTTGTACTCATCAAGCATGGTTCTTGCCATATCCAATAGAGTTCTATTCTTCCTCTCCACTACACCATTTTGTTGTGGGGTGTAGGGAGAAGAGAACTCATGCTTGATGCCCTCCTCCTCAAGGAAGCCTTCAATTTGAGAGTTCTTGAACTTCGTCCTGTTGTCGCTTATAATTTTCTTGATCCTTAAGGCGAACTCATTTTGAGCCCGTCTCAAGAATCCCTTTAAGGTCTCTTGGGTATGAGATTTTTCCTGCAAAAAGAACACCCAAGTGAAGCGAGAATAATCATCCACAATAACTAGACAGTACTTACTCTCGCCGATGCTTATGTAAGCAATCGGGCCGAATAGGTCCATGTGTAGGAGCTCCAGTGGCCTGTCGGTCGTCATGATGTTCTTATGTGGATGATGGGCACCAATTTGCTTCCCTGCTTGGCATGCGCTACAAATCCTGTCTTTCTCAAAATGAACATTTGTTAATCCTAAAATGTGCTCTCCCTTTAGAAGCTTGTGAAGATTCTTCATCCCAACATGGGCTAGTCGGCGGTGCCAGAGCCAACCCATGTTAGTCTTAGCAATTAAGCAAGTGTCGAGTTCAGCTCTATCAAAATCTACCAAGTATAGTTGACCCTCTAACACTCCCTTAAATGCTATTGAATCATCACTTCTTCTAAAGACAGTGACACCTACATCAGTGAATAGACAGTTGTAGCCCATTTGACACAATTGCGAAACGGAAAGCAAATTGTAATCTAAAGAATCTACAAGAAAAACATTGGAAATGAAATGGTCAGGAGATATAGCTATTTTACCAAGACCTTTGACCAAACCTTGATTTCCATCCCCGAATGTGATAGCTCGTTGGGTATCCTGGTTTTTCTCATAGGAGGAGAACATCTTTTTCTCCCCTGTCATGTGGTTTGTGCACCCGCTGTCGATAATCCAACTTGAGCCCCCGGATGCATAAACCTACAAAACATGTTTAGTTCTTGACTTTAGGTACCCAAATGGTTTTGGGTCCTTTGGCATTAGAAACAAGAACTTTGGGTACCCAAACACAAGTCTTTGACCCCTTGTGCTTGCCCCCAACATATTTGGCAACTACCTTGCCGGATTTGTTAGTTAAAACATAAAATGCATCAAAAGTTTTAAATGAAAAGTTATGTTCATTTGATGCACTAGGAGCTTTCTTCTTAGGCAACTTAGCACGGGTTGGTTGCCTAGAGCTAGATGTCTCACCCTTATACATGAAAGCATGGTTAGGGCCAGAGTGAGACTTCCTAGAATGAATTCTCCTAATTTTGTCCTCGGGATAACCGGCAGGGTATAAAATATAACCCTCGTTATCCTGAGGCATGTGAGCCTTGCCCTTAACAAAGTTGGACAATTTCTTAGGAGGGGCACTAAGTTTGACATTGCCTCCCTGTTGGAAGTCAATGCCATCCTTGATGCCAGGGCGTCTCCCACTATAGAGCATACTTCTAGCAAATTTAAATTTTTCGTTTTCTAAGTTATGCTCGGCAATTTTAGCATCTAATTTTGCTATATGATCATTTTGTTGTTTAATTAAAGCCATGTGATCATGTATAGCATCGATGTTAACATCTCTACATCTAGTACAAATGGTAGTATGCTCAACGGTAGATTTAGAGGGTTTGCAAGAATTAAGTTCAACAATCTTAGAACGCAATATATCATTTTTGTCTCTAAGATCGGAAATAGTAGCATTACAAACATCAAAATTTTTAGCCTTAGCAAGCAATTTTTCATTTTCATTTCTAAGGCTAGCAAGAGAAATGTTTAGTTCTTCAATCCTAGCAAGCAAATCATCATTATCATTTCTAGGATTGGGAATTGAAACATTACAAGCATTTGAATCAACCTTAGCTAACAAATTAGCATTTTCATTTTTAAGGTTGTCAATAGTTTCATGGCAAGAGCTTAGCTCACTAGAAAGTTTTTCACATTTTTCTACTTCTAGAGCGTAAGCATTTTTGACCTTAACATGCTTCTTATTTTCTTTAATAAGGAAGTCCTCTTGGGTGTCCAAGAGATCATCCTTTTCATGAATGGCACTAATCAATTCATTAAGTTTCTATTTTTGTTGCATGTTGAGGTTGGCAAAAAGAGTGCGTAAGTTATCTTCCTCATCACTAGCATTTTCATCACTAGAAGACTCATATCTAGTGGAGGATTTAGATTTAACCTTCTTCTTTTTGCCGTCCTTTGCCATGAGGCACTTGTGGCCGACGTTGGGGAAGAGAAGGCCCTTGGTGACGGCGATGTTGGCGGCGTCCTCGTCGTCGGAGGAGTCGCTAGAGCTTTCGTCGGAGTCCCACTCACGACAAACATGGGCATCGCCGCCCTTCTTCTTGTAGTACCTCTTCTTCTCCTTTCTTCTCCCTTTCTTGTCGTCGCCCCTGTCACTGTCACTAGATATAGGACATTTTGCAATAAAATGACCAGGCTTACCACATTTGTAACACATTTTCTTGGAGCGGGGTTTGTAGTCCTTCCCCCTCCTTTGTTTGAGGATTTGGCGGAAGCTCTTGATGACGAGCGCCATTTCCTCATTGTCGAGCTTGGAGGCGTCGATTGGTTGTCTACTTGGTGTAGACTCCTCCTTCTTTTCCTCCGTCGCCTTGAATGCAACCGGTTGAGCTTCGGACGCGGAGGGGCCGTCAAGCTCGTTGATCTTCCGTGAGCCCTTGATCATAAATTCAAAGCTCACAAAATTCCCGATTACTTCCTCGGGAGTCATTAGTGTATATCTTGGATTACCACGAATTAATTGTACTTGAGTAGGGTTAAGGAAAATAAGAGATCTTAGAATAACCTTAACCACCTCGTGGTCATCCCACTTTTTGCTCCCGAGGTTGCGCACTTGGTTTACCAAGGTTTTGAGCCGGTTGTACATGTCTTGTGGCTCCTCTCCTTGGCGTAGACGGAAGCGACCGAGCTCCCCCTCGATCATTTCCTGCTTGGTGATTTTGGTGAGTTCATCACCCTCGTGCGCGGTTTTGAGCACGTCCCAAACTTCCTTGACGCTCTTCAATCCTTGCACCTTGTTGTACTCCTCCCTACTTAGAGAGGCGAGGAGTATTGTTGTGGCTTGGGAGTTGAAGTGCTCGATTTGGGCCACCTCGTCCTCATCATAATCCTCATCCCCTACGGATGGTACCTATGCTCCAAACTCAACAACATTCCATATACTTTTGTGGAGTGAGGTTAGATGAAATTTCATTAAATCACTCCACCTAGCATAATCTTCACCGTCAAAGGTTGGCGGTTTGCCTAATGGAACGGAAAGTAATGGAGTATGTCTAGAGGTACGAGGATAATGTAAGGGGATCTTACTAAACTTCTTGCGCTCATGGCGCTTAGAAGTTATGGAGGGCGCGTCGGAGCTGGAGGTAGATGGCGATGAAGTGTCGGTCTCGTAGTAGACCACCTTCCTCATCTTCTTTATTTTGTCGCCACTCCGATGCGACTTGTGAGAAGAAGTCTTCTTCTCCTCCTTCTTCTTCTTGTTGCGGGACTCTTCCGATGAAGCCTCCCCGTGGCTTGTAGCGGGCTTGTCGCCGGTCTCCATCTCCTTCTTGGCGAGTTCTCCTGACATCACTTCGAGCGGTTAGGCTCTAATGAAGCACCGGGCTTTGATACCAATTGAAAGTCGCCTAGAGGGGGGTGAATAGGGCGAAACTGAAATTCTCAAAAATAATCACAACTACAAGCCGGGTTAGCGTTAGAGATATAATCAAGTCCGCGAGAGAGGGTGCAAAACAAATCGCAAGCGAATAAGGAGTATGACACGTGGATTTGTTTTACCGAGGTTCAGTTCTTGCAAACCTACTCCCCGTTGAGGTGGTCACAAAGACTGGGTCTCTTTCAACCCTTTCCCTCTCTCAAACGGTCCCTCGGACCGAGTGAGTTTTCTCTTCTCAAATGCTTGGAACACAAAGTTCCCACAAGGACCACCACAAGATTGGTGTCTCTGGCCTCAATTACAAGTGAGTTTGATCGCAAGAAAGATCGAAAGAAAGCACGATTGCAAAAGCCAAGCGACAAGAGCGACAAATAACACACGGATCACTTTCTCTCTCAAGTCACTAATCACTAATGATTTCTTTTCTCAATTGTGAAACTTGGAGAGATGGAGGCTTTGAATGTGTCTTGGAATGGATTGCTAGCTCTTGTATTGAATGTTGAAGGTTGGAATGCTTAGGTGAAGTGAATGGAGGTGCTTGGGGTTGTATTTATAGCCACCAACCACTTCCTAGCCGTTGCTCCATTCTGCCGACCGCGGACGGTCCGCCCTCCTAGTCCGGACGGTCCGCGCTTGTAGATCAACGGCTGAAAACGCAACGGTCAGCAGTAACGACTATATCAACGGCTACTGTTGGTCACTTGTTCTCAAATGCTAAGAGTTAAGAACAAGGCAACATAAAAAGTGTTAAGTGTTAAAGTCCTTCGTCCTTCAAAACATTATTCCCCTTCGAGAAATAATGAGTTTCGAACGAAGGTCACAAGAGACATACCTTCGTAAATATAACAAGTAATGACGAAGGATTCATATACAGCATGAAATATAATATAAACATCATCATAGGATCATTTCTATTTTATTAACATGGAAAAATAGAAATGATTTCAAATTACAAATGTACCTTCGGTCCTGAGAGAGGGTAAAAAGTACAAGCGTGATGCAAAAGCAAATGCCCAGTCAGCGTGAACAGTACGGGAGTACTGTTCATCTATTTATAGGCGTGAGACACGGCCCATACAAAATTACATTCATGTCCATTACATTTGCTGATGACTTATGGAAATCTGTCGAGGCCTAAGTAGTCTTTTCATCTTTAAGTCGGTTCCCCTCTCTGCTATCGTGACGAAGCTTCCCTGCGCACAGCTTCGGCTGTGCACCATCCTTCGCGGAACTTGGTAATCAGCCCGTCCTCCATTTTAATCCCCCTTCGTCTGGTTCAGGCTTCGTCCTGACCGTACTTCATGTTCATAGTTCTGAGTCCGAAGATACCTGTTTACATAATCCACTTGGAAAACATTGTCAAATCATGTTTTTGAGGACCTTCGGAGGACGAAGGCCCCCAACAGTAGCCCCTCGCAATATTAATTTGTTAATGATAAATTCAGATTGCGATATGGACGAAGGCCTTGAGCCGAAGGTCCGAAAAAACACCTTCCCTTTGCTAGAATAGCAACATTCACTGACAAGCGGGGTCTTTCAATTTTCAACGCCCTGGGGGTATAAATAAGATCATACCGCAAACTTATTTGGTACGCACCCTTGCCATTTGCTTCGGCCCACTAAACTTTTAGCTCTTGTGCACTAAGATTTGCTGATCTTTTTGAATTTGAAGCTTCGGCCTTGAAAACAGTTTTTTAGCGTTTTCGAAGATGTCTGAAGGTAAGAAGATCCCTGTTGAGACGAAGCTGAGTCTCGACGAAGAGAAGAACTTGGGGTTCCTTATAGCGATGGCGGAGACCAATACGGAGAAAATCACCAAGGAAATTCTTGAAGGTTTGTCCGAAGATACTGGTGACAGTGACAGTTTTGATGTAGAAAGTGGTGGGGAAGAGTCCGAAGATCGACCATGGCGGCCAAGTCACACAGTTTTCGGGAAAACTACTATTAAGCAGAGTCATATTGATAATATGAGGGGGCGGTATTTTCGAGATATATCTATTGTGAGGGCTGATGATGGAGAAAAGACTTCTCCCACCCCCGGAGAAGATGAAGTCGTAATCTTCCGAAGCTTTCTCAAGGCTGGGCTTCGATTCCCCCTAAGCAACTTTGTTGTTGAAGTCCTGAAGACATTTCAAGTCTACCTTCATCAAATTACTCCCGAAGCTATCATAAGAATGGGGTTGTTTGTCTGGGCTGCGAGAAGCCAAGGCTTAGAACCAAATGCTAAAAGCTTTTGCAACATTCATGAGTTGTTATATGAGACGAAGCCCTGGGGGAAAGAACAATATCACAACAACTTTGGGTGTTACAGCTTCGGTGCCTGCTCCGGGTCAAGCCGCCCTGTGCCAACCTTTCGGAAGAGGTGGCCCAGAGCCTGGATGACAGAGTGGTTCTATGTAAAGAATGACTTAACAGCGCAAGAAAATGTCAAGAATATCATTATGCGCCCCATCTGGCAACGCTTCGGACTTCGAAGGCCGAAGGTTGAAATGGATGAAGCAGCCGAGGAATGCCAAAGAGCCTTCGGCGTAATCTGCTCTTTCATTGGGACAAGGGACTTGGTCCAAGAGCATATTGCCTTCAGGGTGTGGCCACTTGCAGGAAAGTGGGAAATGCCGAAGGAGACCATCAAAGAGTCCGACGAAGGCGGACTAGTCAGACTGAAATACACATTCAAATATGCGGATAAGTTTGTTGAACCTGATGATGACTGGTTGAAAAGCATTGAAACATTAAGTGACGAACTGCTTGGGGCATATTCGAAGGCCGAGAATACTGCGTTATCAGCAGCCTTCGGAGGCCGAAAGAAGAAAAGGCTCAACCGGGTATTTGACGCAGTCGGGTTTGTCTACCCTGACTATCACTATCCGGTATTGGGTCGCAAAAGAAAAAATATTTCTCCTGCGACAGAAGCTACCACGAGTGCTACTAGTGAGCCGGCGCCGCAAAGGAAAAAGTTGAAGGTGCTCACCCACCGAGCGCGTTTTATTGAGCCGGCCACAGTGCCAAAATTTATTGGTGAAGTCTCTTTGGCCTCTGAAGCTACAGAACCAGCTCCAGTGCCGAAGATAGAAGAGAAAACTGAAGCGCCTTCAGCAGAAAAAGTAGAAAAACCGAAGATTGAAGGGCCAAAAGCATCGGAAATCTTAAGTCCTTCAGCAAATGTCGAAACAATAAAAAACCAAAAGGGCCCATTGGTGACCCCAAAAAGAAAAAGAATGGTAAACGTACTAGATGTCTTGGAGACAATTAAGTCTTCAAGCACAACTCCAAAAAAGACTGTTGAACTTGCAGAAGCGTCTACTGAAGCTTCGAAACAACAAGCTGAAACTGAAGCTGGGCCTTCAGAGCCCACGAAGGAACAATCTTTGGAGACCGAGAAAATATCAGAACCAGCTTTGGTTGAAGAAGTTGACACTGCCGCCCCCGAAGCTCCTTCCAGCACATGCGACTACATCGTGCGACATGCTTCGGGGAAGAAATTATCTGAAGAAGAGACTTATGAAGCGAATCACTATGCTAGAGAGTTAAAGTATCCGAAGGGGGCAGTAGTGTTCAATGGGACAAATGAAGATGACTTCCTATACTGCCTCCCTGATAACAAAGAATTATCTGTCTGCCGGGAGATGTCTAGGAGTATGGGTTTCCCGAAGCTCGAAGCTGGATTATGTGCTATGACGAAGGAAGATCTCGCGGACAGTCTTGCGTACAATAGCTTAAAGGTATGGGAATTAGACGCTTGAAAATTTTTTTTATTACGTAATTCATTCTTTTATTCTTATATGGATTGTTTTTCGTATAGGGTTTAATCCTAAGCAACGCATTAAGAGCCCAAAAGAGTGCCGAAGATGAAAGCTACGAAATTGCGTTCAACAATTTACGTTCAGAAGTTATTAAACTGAGAAACGAAGCTCTAGAAAAAGATAAAATTCTGCTTACATTAGTAGACAAGATAAAAAAGGACGAAGCTGCTGCAAAGGTTCAGGCCGAAGCTCACAGACGCGAGATTAAAGATCTTCAGAAGCAACTGGCCCGGGCGAAAGAAGAACGCATACTTGAAGAAACAAGACGTGAATGTAGCGACCAATGGGCTGATCATTTGGAAGCAACCGCGGAAGAGCTTCGGTCTTCTAAGAAAAAATGCTACGAAAAATCCATGGAATGCGTAAAGAAAATTAAAACCAGCTTCGCCAGCGTGGGCGCATTTTCCAGTGAAGAGAATTTCTCAAGAGGCAATCCCGAAGGCCCACTGGAATGGATCAGTCACGAAGCAGAGGCCTTCGAGGAAATCCTGAGTAGCCGCGACGACATCTGCGCCTTTTCGGGCGCCAGGGGAGTTGCTACTGTCTTGGAGAAGAAAGGTTGCAGGCATGTAAAATCTTTAGCTAAGTCCGAAGCTGCCTTATCCTCCGAAGACATCAAAGACCCCTCGGCCGAAGCAAGCGTGGTTGGTGGCAAATTCTTTACTGATGTCTGGGACAACGGCGGCCGAGAAATGGCGCAAGAAATCATTCAAAGGAGTGAAAAAGGCATCCATGATGCTAGGAAAGTGACAGAAGTTGCCGAAAAAATTACAGAGCCCGAAGGGCAAATAGGTATTAATTAGTCGTTCTTATTGTGTTATAATTTTTATTTCAAACTTTGTTCGCGGTTTGTAATAGTAATGCAGAAATATTCTCTTCCCTCAGAACCTGCTGGATCGTCTGGTGACCCTCACACAAAAGGGGATGACGAAATTAAACAAATGGCCGAAGCTATCATGGATAAAGTTGTTGAACAACTTCTAAATGAGGCTGCCGAAGTAGTATTAAGAGAAGACTAGGTGTTATTAGAAAAACATTTGAAGTGTGATCTATGTAATATTTTGTACAATTGAATGTAATATACAAGTCTCTTTTCATTATTCAACTCTTTACGATGCATGAAATTCTACATACATACCATTTTTGAGCCTTCGGCGAAAAAACACCTTCCCTTCTTTTCATGCTTCGTGAAGAAGACATTCTCCGTTAAAAATTATTCTGATGAATCACATCCGCGCTTCGTGAAAACATTCTCCGAAGCTGTACAATTTCGATATTACTGTGATGAAGCTCATCCATGCTTCGTAAAAACATTCTCCGAAGCTGTACTCCGGAGATTATCATTGTATTCCCTCGTGACTTTGCACAATTTGCACTTTCTCAAAGCATCCTTTCGAAGGTTGATACTGTGTCCCCTTCTTTTGCCGTATGCAACATGATGTATGATGCTTATGCTATGCAAAATGATGTGATGATGTTATGTTATGCAAATGACGTTTGTTCCGAAGATACACACAAAATATCTTTGTAAGCTCTGCATTCCCTTAGGAACGTCTTTGGAGCTTCTTCGCCTTTTACTTAGGCGGTATCAGCGTTGACTTTTCGCTGTAAGCTCTGCATTCCCTTAGGAACGTCTTTGGAGCTTCTTCGCCTTTTACTTTGGGCGGTATCAGCGTTGACTTTTCGCTGTATGCTCTGCATTCCCTTAGGAACGTCTTTGGAGCAAAAAACTTACACTGCGCTCCCTTTGGAACGGCTTTTTGTAACTTCGGCAACTTACTCTGCGTTCCTTAGAACGACTTTTTGTTGCTTCGAAGGATTTTTAATAATTCGAAGGTCCTCCTTGTTACCGCAAATTTTTAAGCTTCAGCAACTTAAGCCTGTGGAGAAGATAGGTTTTCCTGATAACCAACCACGAAACTATTACATGAAAACTGAAATGTTCTTTATTACACAGAAAATAGAACTAAACGGAAAAGACTGCTATTAAAGTAGGATATTTGTCAATAAATGTGCTTCGACTCTGGCACAGTACTATTGACTGTGCAAGCTTCAGATTGCTCTCTGAGATCCCTTTGGTGCGGAACATATTGGCTCCCTTCTGGCTGTTGGCCTTGTTGCAGCGGAGGTGGGGGCGGGGGCTGTTGCCATGAAGCTTGAGGTTGACTCGCCGAAGCTACGGAAACTGCAGGGTGGTTGCCCACGTATTCCGGGATGTAAGGCTGATGGTACGAAGCAGTATGCATGACCTGCTTCGGCTGGCCCTGTTGCGCTGCAGCTTCTGCTAGCTCCTTTTGTTTCTGGATGGTAACATGGCACATCCTGGTGGTATGGCCCTTGTTTTCACCACAGAATAAGCAAAATACCCTCCTTGGTTGATCTCCAAATCTTCCGCCGAAGCCCCTGGCGCCTCTGCCTCTTGGAGCTGGTGGCCGGAAGAAAGTTTGCTGTTGCCCCGAAGCCTGTGAGGAGCTCTGCGGTCTGTTCTGCTGACTCCCCTTATCATCATTTTGAGTGGAGTTGTGAATGGACCTGACATGCCTCGGATAGAATCTTCCTCCGAAGCCCCTGGTCATTTCAGAAAATCTGAAGGCCTCCTCCCTTCTTTGGCGAAAGTCATTATCGGCACGAATGTACTCGTCCATCTTTTGGAGCAGCTTCTCCAGAGTCTGAGGAGGTTTCCTAGCAAAGTATTGAGCTGCAGGTCCAGGACGAAGCCCCTTGATCATGGCTTCGATGACAATTTCATTGGGCACCGTTGGAGCCTGCGCCCTCAAACGCAAGAACCTTCTAACATACGCCTGAAGGTATTCTTCATGATCCTGAGTGCACTGGAACAAGGCTTGAGCAGTGACCGGCTTCGTCTGAAACCCTTGAAAGCTGGTTAACAGCATATCCTTCAGTTTCTGCCATGAAGTGATCGTTCCTGGTCGAAGGGAGGAATACCAGGTCTGAGCAACACTCCTGACAGCCATAACGAAAGACTTTGCCATGACTGTAGCATTGCCACCATACGAAGACACTGTTGCTTCGTAGCTCATCAGGAACTGCTTCGGGTCTGAGTGGCCGTCGAACATGGGAAGCTGGGGTGGCTTATAGGACGGAGGCCAGGGTGTAGCCTGCAGCTCAGCGGACAGAGGAGAGGTATCATCGAAAACAAAATTTCCATGATGGAAATTGTCATACCAGTCATCTTCGTTGAAGAAGCCCTCCTGATGAAGGTCTTTTTGTTGAGGCCTTCGGTTCTGCTCGTCGTGGGTGAGATGACGAACTTCTTCAGAAGCTTCGTCTATCTGCCTTTGCAGCTCAGCTAGCCTGGCCATCTTTTCCTTTTTCCTCTGCACCTGTTGATGAAGCATCTCCATATCCCTGATCTCTTGGTCTAGTTCATCCTCCTGAAGCGTCGGGCTGACGGCCTTCCTCTTCTGGCTTCGGGCCTCCCGAAGAGAGACGGTCTCCTGGTTGGGGTCCAGCGGTTGCAGTGTTGCAGCCCCAGTCGCTGAAGCTTTCTTCGGCGCCATAGCGAGGGTCTATAGCTTCCGAAGGTGTTCAAAAAACTCGAAGTGGAAGTGAGTTCACCGGAGGTGGGCGCCAATGTTGGTCACTTGTTCTCAAATGCTAAGAGTTAAGAACAAGGCAACATAAAAAGTGTTAAGTGTTAAAGTCCTTCGTCCTTCAAAACATTATTCCCCTTCGAGAAATAATGAGTTTCGGACGAAGGTCACAAGAGACATACCTTCGTAAATATAACAAGTAATGACGAAGGATTCATATACAGCATGAAATATAATATAAACATCATCATAGGATCATTTCTATTTTATTAACATGGAAAAATAGAAATGATTTCAAATTACAAATGTACCTTCGGTCCTGAGAGAGGGTAAAAAGTACAAGCGTGACGCAAAAGCAAATGCCCAGTCAGCGTGAACAGTACGGGAGTACTGTTCATCTATTTATAGGCGTGAGACACGGCCCATACAAAATTACATTCATGTCCATTACATTTGCTGATGACTTATGGAAATCTGTCGAGGCCTAAGTAGTCTTTTCATCTTTAAGTCGGTTCCCCTCTCTGCTATCGTGACGAAGCTTCCCTGCGCACAGCTTCGGCTGTGCACCATCCTTCGCGGAACTTGGTAATCAGCCCGTCCTCCATTTTAATCCCCCTTCGTCTGGTTCAGGCTTCGTCCTGACCGTACTTCATGTTCATAGTTCTGAGTCCGAAGATACCTGTTTACATAATCCACTTGGAAAACATTGTCAAATCATGTTTTTGAGGACCTTCGGAGGACGAAGGCCCCCAACAGCTACATTGCATTTAATGCGTCGTCAGATGTCAGATAAAGTCAGTCGCGGACGGTCCGGTTGTGCACCCCGGACGGTCCGCGCGGACGCTATAATTCATTTTTCTGAACCCGTCACCTTCGGGTTTTTCGGTTCCTTACCTACCGGACGGTCCGCGCCTGAGGCCGGACGGTCCGCGTGAGGTCTCAAACGGTCCTTGCTTTTCCTCCGGACGGTCCGTAGTGCAGACTTGGATTTTTGCATTGGTTCTGTCCGAGTGCCATCCTGGGGTTGCGGACGGTCCGCCGCAAGGGCCCGGACGGTCCGCGCTTGGCCTGTTTTTCCAAAAAGCTTCTCCTGTCCGGAATAATCTAGGTATTCCGGACAGTCGATTTAGTATAGTTGTAGATGAACCTTTGGCACCTATAAAACATATAATCTAGAGAAAACTAGTTAGTCCAATTATTTGTGTTGGGCAATTCAACCACCAAAATCAATTAGGAAATAGGTGTAAGCCTAATTCCCTTTCAGCAACAGTCAGCAGTAACGGCTATATCAACGGCTATATTGTATTTAATGCATCATCAGATGTCAGATAAAGCCAGTCGCGGACGGTCCGGTCGTGCACCCCGGACGGTCCGCGAGGACGCTATAATTCATTTGGCCGAACCCGTCACCTTCGGGTTTTTCGGTTCCTCATCTACCGGACGGTCCGCGCCTGAGCTCGGACGATCCGCGCGTGGTCTCGGACGGTGCTTGCTCTTCCATCGGACGGTCCGCAGTAGAGACATGTGTTTTTGCATTGGTTCTGTCCGCGGGTAATTTAGGTGTCGCAGACGGTCCGCCGCAAAGGCCCGGATGGTCCGCGCTTGGCCTGATTTTCCAAAAAGCTTCTCCTGTCCGGAATAATCTACGGTATTCCAGACAGTCGATTTAGTATAGTTGTAGATGAACCTTTGGCACCTGTAGAACATATAATCTAGAGCAAACTAGTTAGTCCAATTATTTGTGTTGGGCAATTCAACCACCAAAATCAATTAGGAAATAAGTGTAAGCCTAATTCCCTTTCACATACCTCGTTCCTTTTATGCAGTCGGAGTTGCATTGTACACACATATGCACTTTTTCTCGTTTTTGCTTTAACTACCTATACTCATACTCATAGTATGCATGTTAGTTCAAAGTGATGTGTTGGGCAATTAATCACCAAAACACTTAGAAATAGCCCAAGGGAACATTTCTCTTCCAAGAATGAGATTTGATTTCTCACCAGGCCTCTTACTCTGTTTCCCGATGATGAGGGAGTAGCTGGGGATGATGAAGCTGCTAATCCTGAGGCAGATCCAGCTCAACAGATGCCTCCTCCTCCACTTCCTCTTCAGCATGGACAATTCTGGTAGCTTGGTCCTGTATACTTTGATCCTTATTTCCAGCAGATGGAGCAAGGGCTCTAGACACACATATGGATGGTAGATTTCAGGGCATGATGAAAGGGAAATGTGCCCTTGGGCCATTTCTAAGTATTTTGGTGATTAAGTGTCCAACACAAGTGCCTAAGTGTTAAATTGTGCCAAGGACTCAAGAAGTGCAAATCAAGATTAAAGGTATGTTTCTAGACTTAGTACATTGTTTTGAAGACTAATATATTGTGTCTAAGTGCTAGAAACAGAAGAAACAATTTTGGAGAAGTTGGCTGTGTACAGCCATAAGACTGCTCGGTCTAGGTGCACCGGACTGTCCGGTGGTGCACTGGACTGTCCGGTGGTGCACCGGACAGTGTCCGGTGCGCCAGGCTGGCGTCTGTAGACTGGCTGCTCTCGGGACGTCGACGGCGGTGTACGGCTATAATTCACCGGACTGTCCGGTGATGCACCAGACTGTCCGGTGAGCCAACGGTCAGCCGCGTAATCCACACGCGATGCGTGGCAGAGCCAACGGTCAGAAGGGGGCACCGGACTGTCCGGTGTGCACCGGACAGTGTCCGGTGCGCCAACGGCTCTGAATCTCCAACTGTCGGCTTCACCAAAGAAGGAAAGAAATCCGCACCGTGCAGTGTCCGGTGGTGCACCAGACTGTCCGGTGCGCCAGGCGACAGAAGGCAAGAATTGCCTTCCTGGAATGCTCTCAACGGCTCCTAGCTGCCTTAGGGCTATAAAAGGGACCCCTAGGCGCATGGAGGAGGACACCAAGCATTCTCTAAGCATTCCTAAGCATCAAGACTTCAATTCCGCGCATTTGATTCTTTGTGATAGCAACTAGAGCTCCATTTTGAGTAGAGAACTCTTTGGGTTGTATCGTGAGCTCGAGTTGTGACTTGTGCGCGTATTGTGCTCTGATTTTGTGTCTTGTGTGCGTTGCTCATCCCAGCCTTACTTCCGTGCTTCTTTGTGAACATCATATTGTAAGGGCGAGAGGCTCCAAGTTGTGGAGATTCCTCGCAAGCGGGATATAGTAAAAAGCAAAACACCGTGGTATTCAAGTGGGTCTTTGGACCGCTTGAGAGGGGTTAATTGCAACCCTCGTCCGTTGGGACGCCACAATGTGGAGTAGGCAAGTGTTGGACTTGGCCGAACCACGGGATAAATCACTGTGTCTATCTGTGTTGATCTTCTTGTGGTTATCGTGTCTTGCAAGAACTCTTTTCTAGCCACTTGGCTTTATTATGCTAACTCCTAACAAAGTTTTGTGGCATTAAAGTTCAAGTTTTTACAGGATCACCTATTCACCCCCCCTCTAGGTGCTCTCAATTGGTATCAGAGCCGTTCTCTTCACATAAGGGACTAATCGCTCGAAGAGATGGATCCTAAGGACAAGGGGATGGTGGTCAATGACAAGGAGAAGGAGTCCTTCGTCAATGATCCAAAGGATGACAAGCCTACTGACTCAGGCTTGGGCCACAAAAGAAAAGACGGGAGGAAGAAGAAAACAAGGCGCATCAAGGAGATAGTCTACTACGAAAGCGACGAATCTTCCTCTTCCCAAAAGGACGACGACAACGACTACGAGAAAAAGAAGACGATTAATTCAAACTTTTCCTTTGATTATTCTCGTATTCCGCAAAGTTCCAATGCTCATTTGCTTTCCATTCCCCTCGGTAACCCCCCCACTTTGATGGAGAGGACTACGGATTTTGGAGTCACAAAATGCGTAGCCACTTGTTCTCTCTCCATCCAAGTATATGGGAGATAGTAGAAAATGGAATGCACTTTGATAGTACGGATAGTCCCATGTTTATTAATGAGCAAATTCATAAAAATGCACAAGCTACTACTGTTCTTCTAGCTTCATTGTGCAGGGATGAATACCATAAGGTGAGCGGCTTGGATAACGCCAAGAAGATTTGGGACACCCTCAAAATCTCACATGAGGGGAACGACGTCACCATGCTCACCAAGATGGAGTTGATGGAGGGCAAACTTGGGAGATTCGCAATGATCAGGGGCGAGGAGCCAACCCAAACGTACAACCGGCTCAAGACCCTCGTCAATAAAATAAGGAGCTATGGAAGCACGCGATGGACGAACCACGATGTCGTCCGCCTAATGCTAAGGTCTTTTACTGTCCTTGATCCACATCTTGTGAACAATATTCGTGAGAATCCTAGGTACACCAAGATGACGCCCGAGGAGATACTTGGAAAGTTTGTAAGCGGGCGGATGATGATCAAGGAGACAAGATACGTTGACGATGCGTTGAACGGTCCAATCCACGAGCCTCAACCGTTGCTCTCAAAGCAACGAGGAGCAAGGAAGTGCTACCTAGCAAGGTGGCACAAGTTGAGGCGGCGGGACTCAATGAGGAAGAGATGGCCCTCATCATTAAGCGTTTCAAGACGGCGCTAAGGGGTCGCAAGGAGCATCCCAACAAGACCAAGACGAAGGGGAAGCGCTCATGCTTCAAATGTGGTAAGATTGGTCATTTTATCGCTAATTGTCCCGATAATGATAGTGACCAGGAACAAGGGAACAAGAGGGAAAAGAAGAAGGCTTACAAGAAGGCTAAGGGCGAGGCACACCTTGGAAAGGAGTGGGACTCGGATTGTTCGTCGTCCGACTCCGACAACGAAGGACTCGCCACCACCGCCTTCAACAAGTCGGCCCTCTTCCCCAATGAGCATCACACCTGCCTCATGGCAAGGGAAAAGAAGGTAAGCACTCATAATACTAGTACTTATGCTTCCTCAAGTGATGAAGAATCTATCGATGATGAAATAGACTATTCATGTTTATTCAAGGGCCTAGATAGAACTAAGGTTGATAAGATTAATGAATTAATTGATGCATTGAATGATAAGAATAGGTTATTAGAAAAGCAAGAGGATCTTTTGTATGAAGAACATGATAAGTTTGTAGAGGCACAAAAATTCCTTGCTTTAGAAATTAAAAGTAATGAAATGCTTTCTTGTGAATTGTCTACATGACATGACTCTATTTCTAGCTTAAAGAGCATAAATGATGATTTGAATGCTAAGTTAGAAATAGCTAATAAATCAACATCTTGTGTAGAACATGTTGCAATTTGCAATAGGTGTAAAGATTTTAATGTTGATGCTTGTAGTGAACATCTAGTCTCAATTTCTAATTTGAATGATGAAGTGGCTAGTCTTAATGCCCAACTTAAGACTAGCAAAAGTGAATCTGACAAACTAAAATTTGCAAGGGATGCCTACACAATTGGTAGACACCCCTCAATTAAGGATGGTCTTGGTTTCAAGAGGGAAGTCAAGAACTTAACAAGCCATAAGGCTTCCATCTCCGTCAAGGAGAAAGGGAAGGTCCCTATGGCTAGTAGTGCTCAAAAGAACCATGCTTTCATGTATCATGATAGGAGACATTATAGGAATGTTTATAGAAGTTATGATGCTTTTGATTCTCATGCCATGATTGCTTCTAGTTCTTCTATTATGCATGATAGAAATTTGGCTAGGAAAAATGCTATGCCTAAAAAAAATGTTGTTCATGTTCCTAGGAAAGTAAACTATGAATCCTCTACAATTTTTCATACTTGCAATGCTTCCTTCACTATTTGTAGCAAGGATAAGAAGGTGATTGCTAGGAAGTTAGGGGCAAGATGCAAGGGAGATAAAACTTGCATTTGGGTCCCTAAGACAATTGTCACTAACCTTGTAGGACCCAACAAGAGTTGGGTACCTAAGACCCAAGCCTAAATTTGCCTTGCAGGTTTATGCATCCGGGGGATCAAGCTGGATTATCGACAGCGGATGCACAAACCACATGACGGGAGAGAAGAAGATGTTCTCTTCCTACGTCAAGAACAAAGACTCCCAAGACTCAATCATATTCGGTGACGGGAATCAAGGCAAGGTGAAAGGGTTAGGAAAGATTGCTATTTCATCCGAGCACTCCATTTCCAATGTGTTTTTAGTTGAGTCGCTTGGATATAACTTGTTGTCTGTTAGTCAACTTTGTAACATGGGATATAATTGTTTATTCACAAATGTAGATGTGTATGTCTTTAGAAGAAGTGATGGTTCATTAGCTTTTAAGGGTGTACTAGACGACAAACTTTATTTAGTTGATTTTGCAAAAGAGGAGGCCGGTCTAGATGCATGCTTAATTGCTAAGACTAGCATGGGCTGGCTGTGGCATCGCCGTTGAGCACATGTAGGAATGAAGAACCTTCACAAGCTTCTAAAGGGAGAACATGTGATAGGTCTAACTAATGTAACTTTCCAAAAAGATAGACCTTGTGCAGCTTGTCAAGCAGGTAAACAAGTGGGAAGCTCTCATCATGCAAAAAATGTGATGACCACATCAAGACCTTTGGAGTTACTTCATATGGACCTCTTTGGACCCGTCGCCTACCTAAGCTTAGGAGGAAGTAAGTATGGTCTTGTTATAGTTGATGATTTTTCCCGCTTCACTTGGGTATTCTTTTTGCAGGATAAGTCTGAAACCCAAGGGACCCTCAAGCGCTTCCTAAGGAGAGCTCAAAATGAGTTTGAGCTCAAGGTGATGAAGATAAGGAGCGACAACAGGTCCGAGTTCAAGAACCTTCAAGTGGAGGAGTACCTTGAGGAGGAAGGAATCAAGCACGAGTTCTCCGCTCCCTACACACCACAGCAAAATGGTGTGGTAGAGAGGAAGAACATGACGCTCATAGACATGGCGAGGACAATGCTTGGAGAATTCAAGACACCCGAGCGGTTTTGGTCGGAAGCCGTGAACACGGCTTGCCACGCCATAAACTAGGTGTATCTTCATCGCCTCCTCAAGAAGACTTCGTATGAGCTTCTAACCGGTAACAAACCCAATGTGTCTTACTTTCGTGTATTTGGGAGCAAATGTTATATTCTAGTGAAGAAAGGTAGAAACTCTAAGTTTGCTCCCAAAGCTGTAGAAGGGTTTTTGTTAGGTTATGACTCAAATACAAAGGCGTATAGGGTCTTCAACAAATCATCGGGTTTGGTTGAAGTCTCTAGCGACGTTGTATTTGATGAGACTAATGGCTCTCCAAGAGAGCAAGTTGTTGATCTTGATGATGTAGATGAAGAAGACGTTCCAACGGCCGCAATACGCACCATGGCGATTGGAGATGTGCGGCCACAGGAACAAAAGGAGCAAGATCAACCTTCTTCCTCAACAATGGTGCATCCCCCAACTCAAGACGATGAACAGGTTCATCAAGAGGAAGCGTGTGATCAAGTGGGAGCACAAGATGATCATGTATTGGAGGAAGAAGCACAACCGGCACCTCCAACTCAAGTTCGAGCGACGATTCAAAGGAATCATCCCGTCGACCAAATTTTGGGTGATATTAGCAAGGGAGTAACTACTCGCTCTAGATTAGTTAATTTTTGTGAGCATTACTCTTTTGTCTCTTCTATTGAGCCTTTTAGGGTAGAAGAGGCCTTGCTAGATCCGGACTGGGTGTTGGCCATGCAGGAAGAGCTCAACAACTTCAAGAGAAATGAAGTTTGGACACTGGTGCCTCGTCCTAAGCAAAACGTTGTGGGAACCAAGTGGGTGTTCCGCAATAAACAAGACGAGCACGGGGTGGTGACAAGGAACAAGGCACGACTTGTGGCAAAAGGTTATGCCCAAGTCGCAGGTTTGGACTTTGAGGAGACTTTTGCTCCTGTGGCTAGGCTAGAGTCAATTCGCATATTGTTAGCCTATGCTACTCACCATTCTTTCAGGTTGTTCCAAATGGATGTAAAGAGCGCTTTCCTCAACGGGCCAATCAAGGAGGAGGTGTACGTGGAGCAACCCCCTGGCTTCGAGGATGAACGGTACCCCGACCACGTGTGTAAGCTCTCTAAGGCGCTCTATGGACTTAAGCAAGCCCCAAGAGCATGGTATGAATGCCTTAGAGACTTTTTAATTGCTAATGCTTTCAAGGTTGGGAAAGCCGATCCAACTCTATTCACTAAGACTTGTGATGGTGACTTATTTGTGTGCCAAATTTATGTCGATGACATAATATTTGGTTCTACTAACCAAAAGTCTTGTGAAGAGTTCAGCAGGGTGATGACTCAAAAGTTTGAGATGTCGATGATGGGCGAGTTAAGCTATTTCCTTGGGTTCCAAGTGGAGCAACTCAAGGATGGGACCTTCATCTCCCAAACGAAGTACACGCAAGACTTGATCAAGCGGTTTGGGATGAAGGACGCCAAGCTCGCAAAGACTCCAATGGGAACCGATGGACACACCAACCTCAACAAAGGAGGTAAGTCCGTTGATCAAAAGGCATACCGGTCTATGATAGGGTCCTTACTTTATTTATGTGCTAGTAGACTGGATATTATGCTTAGCGTATGTATGTGTGCTAGATTTCAATCCGATCCAAGGGAGTGTCACTTAGTGGCCGTAAAGCGATTTCTTAGATATTTAGTCGCTACGCCTTGCTTCGGGATCTGGTATCCAAAGAGGTCTACCTTTGACTTAATTGGATATTCAGACTCCGACTATGCTGGATGTAAGGTCGATAGGAAGAGTACATCGGGGACGTGCCAATTCTTAGGAAGGTCCCTGGTGTCGTGGAGTTCTAAGAAACAAACTTCCGTTGCCCTATCCACCGCTGAGGCCGAGTATGTTGCCACAGGACAGTGTTGCACGCAACTACTTTGGATGAGACAAACCCTCAGGGACTTTGGCTACAATCTGAGCAAAGTCCCACTCCTATGTGATAATGAGAGTGCTATCCGCATGGCGGATAATCCTGTTGAACACAGCCGCACAAAGCACATTGACATCCGGCATCACTTTTTGAGAGACCACCAGCAAAAGGGAGATATCAAAGTGTTTCATGTTAGCACCGAGAACCAGCTAGCCGATATCTTTACCAAGCCTCTAGATGAGTCGACCTTTTTGAAAGTTCCCTTTGGCCCGGGAACAGGATCTAGATGTCGCCTAGAGGGGGGGTGAATAGGCGAATAAAAACTTATTACTTTAAAACTTAAATTCTTACTCTACTCGAAGACTTAGTACGCAGTGGAGTGAGAGGACTCTTCGAGTGGGTTGCAGTGGAGTAGAAGATCCTGTCTCAAAAAGTCCTGCACTTCAAGTAAAGCTTATACCACAGATAAGTATTGAAGTGCAGATATAAAGACGAGTAAGACAGAGAGTCAGGATACAATACAGAACAGAGCACACAGACGCAAGGATTTATCCCGAGGTTCGGCCAAGCCTGAAATGCTTGCCTAGTCCTCGTTGGAGTTAGCCACACCTGGGCTTGGAGTCTATTTCAACTCCTTCCTCCGTTTGCTCAGATCTGTCAGTATGACAGATAGAGCCTTTCACTATTGAGTGGGGTTACAACAGAACCGCGGCTGCTTACAAACTTCTTGGCAGCACCCCGGCAGAGTAACGATACGCTCAAGACCTTGCTCTAGCTCTTAGCAGCACTACTCCTCTCTCTAAAGGCTTATAGCTGTGCCTTCTACACAAACTATAGAGTTACACACAAGAGGGAGAGCGAGAATTGATTCCAGTGAAGTATACACTTGTTGGCTGCACTTCTATATTGCTTGAGGCGCCTAGGGGTCCCTTTTATAGGCACAAGGGGCCTAGGAGCCGTTGGAAGCAAATCTGGAAGGCTATCCTTGCCTTCTGTCGTCGGGTGCACCGGACAGTCCGGTGTACACCGGACACTGTCCGGTGCCCGATTTCTTTCCTTAAACAGCGCTGCCGACCGTTGCAGACCGTTGCAGATCTGGGAGCCGTTGGCGCACCGGACATGTCCGGTGCACACCGGACAGTCCGGTGCCTCCAACTAGCCGTTGGCTCGGCCACGTGTCCCGCGCAGATCGCGCGGCCGACCGTTGGCTCACCGGACAGTCCGGTGCATACCGAACAGTCCGGTGAATTTTAGCCGTACGCCGTCGGCAAATTCCCGAGAGCGGCTACTTCACGCCGAGCCAGCCTGGCGCACCGGACACTGTCCGGTGCACCACCGGACAGTCCGGTGTGCCAGACTGAGCTGAGTCTTGGCTGCACTCAGCCAAGTCTTTTTCTCCTCTTTTCTTTTCTTCTTCTTTCTGTTTCTAACACTTAGACAAGTATATCAGTACACAAAACCAATGTACTAAGGCCTAGAAACATACCTTCTCTTAATCATTAAATCTATAGCATTTCACATGCTTGAGCTTTGATGTTGGACTCATAAATCATCAAGTCGGCTTGACTTGATCTAGATTGACATTTCTTAGCTCCAACATCCTGCAAAGGTCACATAGAACATCTCCAAACATAGGAACAACCCAAACAAAAGATTAAGGTGAACTTAGCTCTTTTGGGCTGCTTCCAGTTCTGGTTTTGACACTTGTTCTCCTTCTAGTGACCTTGATCTCCTTCTTAGAGCTTGATCTTGAGCCTTATGACTTACACCACATAACTGTAGCTGTTACCTCATTGGCTGTAAGTCACGTCCTTATTTAGTGATCCTTGATGTGCCATAGCTGTTCTCAACTCGATCACCCTTGACTTTGCAAGCCTCCTTCTTCACCCTTGGCTTTGGGTTCCTCAGCCTCCTTGACCTTCTCCCGTGCACTTGGTACCTCGAAGCTCTTCTTGCCTCCGTCCTTGGCTTGATCAGTTGTCTCCGAGCTACGCACCCGAGTCTCACTTTATGCAATGTCCATCTTACTTGTGATGTCCATTATGTATCCATAATCTAGTTCTTGGACCATCACATTTGTTCACTTGTGTTGAACCTTGTAGACTTTATCTTAAGCACCTGTTCAACACTTAGTACACTTGTTAGTCCTTTAATTGAGTTGTCATCCAAACACCAAAACTCACAAGAGAGCTTTCAATCTCCCCCTTTTTGGTGATTGATGGCAACACAATTAAAGCTTACATAAGAATAAGATTTGAAGCACAAATTTGAATTCTAAGATTATAGAATGCTCCCCCTAAATAAGTGCTTACTTCAAAAACATAATTTTGGCCTCAGACGCCAATATGCACATACTTAGGCAAATCGAAACATTTCTACACCTTAGCACTTTTTAGGATGCATTGTGTCAAGAATCAAACCATGATACTATAACTCACAAATGCACATAATTAAACACACAAATGTACATAATCAGAGTTAAACACCATTCAAATTAGTGGATATATCACAGGAATATCAACCTACCACTATTCACCATTAAGATACTGATTTAAACTAAGATACCAATTTAAAGCAATCTTAAAGCACTATTAACCACATGCATCATTATCCACATGACTGTCTATTTCAGAATGAACACAATAGGTGCCAATTTATTCATAGCAACGAAAGCACTAGTCCATATGATGCAACACATATAATACTGCAGGAAGCATATGAATAACACACTAGCAAAGCTTAAACTAACACATCACCCCTTAGGATAAGCTTTCCTCTCAGGTTGAGATAATCTTTAATACACAAATTCTCCCCCTTTGACATCAAACACCAAAAACCTTACTCAAGCAAGAACATAGGATGATGTCAAGGGACAGCAGGGTGTCAAGGAGGAAAAAAACGACTATCAAAACTCCCCCTTACTTATTGAGCATATGCACTATCAACATTTAGGTAAGATACATATATGCAAAAAGATTAATACTCCCTTTTGTACCTTTACCATGTTGTAGTGTACTTTCCATCTTGAAAGTAGTTAATCTCTCGAGAGCTTCTCCACACTTGTGCCTGATTCTTTCTCCTAACTTTTTCTTGTTGCTAAGACACCAAACTTAGAACAAGTTATAGTATTGGGCACAAGAAGAAACTTCTATTTTCATGATTATCAAAAGATGTCAATTGAAGCGAACTATTACGGCTACCAATTGAAAGATACCAATTTAAAGATACCAATTGCAAAGTTCATTTATTATCATGGCTCCATGATATTTAAGAATAAGCATCTATTATCACCAGATATTATAGAGCATGAGCAATCTAAAAATATGCACTTACTCACAACTTGAGATACCAATTTCTTGACTTATCTTCTCTTTTCCACCTAGAGACTATACAAGATTGCTCAAGAAACAGTTAGTCTCGAAAGACACAAGTTATGTGTGCTCCCCCTCAAGTTGTGCATCAAGTATTTGAATGACTTGCACTTTGCACATTCTAGCTTCCTTATAACTAGAGGGGATCACAACATACTTTGGTCAAGGCATACTCTATCATTTTCATCACACAAGGATGCCAATTTGAATATCAATTGAAAAACCACTTAACACCAATTGAAGGCTAAATGAAAGGTTGACTAAATTCAACAATGCATGCCTCAGTGGCATCTAAGCCAATTCAATACTCAAGGAAGTATAACATTTACACGCAACTTAGACATGCTTCATATTTAACTATCATTGCATATACCAATTGAAGATCAACACAATCATGTATATAAAGCGAATTATCTAAGCATGTCATAATTAAGGAGGTTTCTTAGATGCACAAAAGAAACAACAATTTAAAGGCATAAATTACCTAAGTCAAGATATTACCAATTGAAAGACAAGCACATAGCTATGATCACAATGAATGGAGTTTCAAGAATATTTAATTGCATAGCTCCATTTTCCATACCTTTGCCTTTATGAGAGTCCTTGTTATCACCAATTCAGGGCTCCTTTTGCTTACGCACCTCATAGCTCAAAAGGGCACGACATGGATTTGAAATTCACACAGTACCAAACTAGGGTAATCATGTGAACATGGACTAAACAAAATGTCATATTTGC
Organism: Zea luxurians; assembly: GCA_029449295.1. Taxonomy (NCBI): domain Eukaryota; kingdom Viridiplantae; phylum Streptophyta; class Magnoliopsida; order Poales; family Poaceae; genus Zea; species Zea luxurians. Next base: position 1,003,292 of record JAOPSE010000240.1, on the reverse strand, counting down.
ACATAGCATGACTTACAAAAAGTTACAGGTTTATCCATATACACCAGGAGAGTTAATCGTTGTGGATATAACAAATGAAAGAGCTACCAATGAATGATTCAAAAGATATATCCTATAGAGCACCAGTCATGATTAAGCAACCATCATTATGATCCATTTAACACAGGCAAGCATAACTACTCTAAGGACAGGTAGCACATCAAGCCAACTTAAGAGCAATACTAAATTGCAATGATGTACTTAAGATACACGGGTACCGTCCTTTGGAGAGCAGGTTGTAGATTCTCATCAAGGTCCTTTACTTGATTCACCAATAATGTTTCAGGACCTATACACCTTATTTCACTTGAGATGAACATGGGATTAGTGTTTCACAATAATTCAACCTTGGGTCAATAAACACCAAAACAATTAATAGCTTGAGCATAGAGTTTTAGATAACCGTCTTAAGCTCTCCCATGGTCTCCAGTCCATCTCAAGGCACCTGCATGGTCTAGTTAGCACAATTTGGTACCCATCTCGGGATGGGTCCATAATGATCATCTAAATGTGCCTTTGGTACCCAAATTGCCTTTGTGCTAGTTCTAGGTGATCTCGTTATAGATCTAGCACAAGTGTATGATTTGGGTCTCCTACCCGAATAAGATTGACACAAATTCACTTGCTTAGGAATCTTACCTTTATAACATACCTTGGATAGATGACCCTGCTCACCACACTTGTAGCAGAAGCGTCGCTCAACTTGACACGACGCTTGCTGTGTGTCATTTTCCTTGGTGAGGGTCACCTTGGAGGATGCACATCCTTGATCCTTCATGACCGGACATGAAGTGATCGTGTGGTCCTTTTTGTTGCATCCAAAACAACTCCTTGTCCCTTCATTCTTGTCTTTGTACGGACAAGATGCGATGAGGTGGCCTAACTTCTTGCATTTGAAACACCTCCTTTTTCCTTTTACCTTTTTGTACTTGAAGGACATGGAGAGATGATTAGTACAAACAACATGACTAATTGGATTTTTACCTTTTTCCTCGTTCATGTTGATTTCTTCATTTATATCTTTGGGAACATTCTTCTTATTGAGCTTAACACTTGCTGCAGTTTTTCCTTTCTCAAGCTTCTTCACCACGCGCCCGTGGATATCTTGAGAGAGTTGAGCAATGTGTCTTTTCCTTAGCTGTCTTTGTTTCTTGTTCCCACGCACTTTTCTTTTTGATCCTGCAACTTGTTTCTCAAATAAAGATTGGCCTTTCTTGGGGCGGTGGAGGTCAGCACATGATAATATTTTGACCAATTGATTACTAGTGCAAGAATGAGGTTCATATGAGTTTAAACTAGTAATTACTACCTCATGAGCAATATCGAGCATGATATGGTCATCAACTAATTCATTATGAGAATAAGATAGCATATCATATTTTTCACTTAGAGCAAGTTTTTCTAAATTTATCATTTCTACTTGACTCTTAAGCATAGAATTCTCAGCTTTAAGTTGAGCAACATCAGATAATACATCATGATTATTTCTTTGCTCAAATAAAATAGATTCATACTGTTGGACCAAATTATCATGAGAGCACTTTAGCTCCTCATGTTCTTTGGTCATCTTCTCCAGGCTGTCGTTGGTTTTGATGAGAGTCTCCTCTAGCCTGAGAAGCGTCTCGCCTTGTTCCTTGTTCCTCCTCAACAATTTAACCAAGAGCACTTTGTCTTCTTTGTTGAGATGAGTGTAGAACCGGCGAATCTCCTCTTCTTCCACATCACCGGTCTTATTTTCCCTGTCATTATTATTAGTGGAAGCAGTACAGGAAAATGTACCTTGTGGTGATGAAGACTCATCCTCGCTATCATCCTCATATTCCTCCTCATCATCGCTTTCGTCTCCATCATCATTGTTAGCAATAAGACACTTATAACTAGTGGAAGACAAACCTGTCGGTGAGGTGGATTCATCGTTTGGGTGCCATCGTTCTTGTTCTTCTCCCTTTGAATGGTTAGTATCACAAGCAATATAGGGAGTAGAAGTAGTACAATTTGCCACAAAATATTTTACTTTAATTCTATTCCATAAATCATGAGCATCAACAATTAAATCATTATCACTACTCATGATGGCAAAATAAGCACCTCTAGAAAGAGAATCAACTAAGATGCTGCAAGCACGGTGATTGAGAGAAAAACATCTTAGTTCATCATTAGAGGGATTTTTACTAATATCAGATGGAAAAATACTTCTCCTAAAGATCTGTCTCAAATCAGGATCAACACTCATGAAAGCATTATAAATAGAGACAGACCAAGATTTATAATTAGAGCCATCGCCTAAAAGAAGTTCTACAGTTACCTCTTGTGACGACATCGTTATCTCCGGACGGCTAAGCCCACACTGGAGAGGCCTAGCTCTGATACCAATTGAAAGTTCCCTTTGGCCCGGGAACAGGATCTAGATGTCGCCTAGAGGGGGGGTGAATAGGCGAATAAAAACTTATTACTTTAAAACTTAAATTCTTACTCTACTCGAAGACTTAGTACGCAGTGGAGTGAGAGGACTCTTCGAGTGGGTTGCAGTGGAGTAGAAGATCCTGTCTCAAAAAGTCCTGCACTTCAAGTAAAGCTTATACCACAGATAAGTATTGAAGTGCAGATATAAAGACGAGTAAGACAGAGAGTCAGGATACAATACAGAATAGAGCACACAGACGCAAGGATTTATCCCGAGGTTCGGCCAAGCCTGAAATGCTTGCCTAGTCCTCGTTGGAGTTAGCCACACCTGGGCTTGGAGTCTATTTCAACTCCTTCCTCCGTTTGCTCAGATCTGTCAGTATGACAGATAGAGCCTTTCACTATTGAGTGGGGTTACAACAGAACCGCGGCTGCTTACAAACTTCTTGGCAGCACCCCGGCAGAGTAACGATACGCTCAAGACCTTGCTCTAGCTCTTAGCAGCACTACTCCTCTCTCTAAAGGCTTATAGTTGTGCCTTCTACACAAACTATAGAGTTACACACAAGAGGGAGAGCGAGAATTGATTCCAGTGAAGTATACACTTGTTGGCTACACTTCTATATTGCTTGAGGCGCCTAGGGGTCCCTTTTATAGGCACAAGGGGCCTAGGAGCCGTTGGAAGCAAATCTGGAAGGCTATCCTTGCCTTCTGTCGTCGGGTGCACCGGACAGTCCGGTGTACACCGGACACTGTCCGGTGCCCGATTTCTTTCCTTAAACAGCGCTGCCGACCGTTGCAGACCGTTGCAGATCTGGGAGCCGTTGGCGCACCGGACATGTCCGGTGCACACCGGACAGTCCGGTGCCTCCAACTAGCCGTTGGCTCGGCCACGTGTCCCGCGCAGATCGCGCGGCCGACCGTTGGCTCACCGGACAGTCCGGTGCACACCGAACAGTCCGGTGAATTTTAGCCGTACGCCGTCGGCAAATTCCCGAGAGCGGCTACTTCACGCCGAGCCAGCCTGGCGCACCGGACACTGTCCGGTGCACCACCGGACAGTCCGGTGTGCCAGACTGAGCTGAGTCTTGGCTGCACTCAGCCAAGTCTTTTTCTCCTCTTTTCTTTTCTTCTTCTTTCTGTTTCTAACACTTAGACAAGTATATCAGTACACAAAACCAATGTACTAAGGCCTAGAAACATACCTTCTCTTAATCATTAAATCTATAGCATTTCACATGCTTGAGCTTTGATGTTGGACTCATAAATCATCAAGTCGGCTTGACTTGATCTAGATTGACATTTCTTAGCTCCAACATCCTGCAAAGGTCACATAGAACATCTCCAAACATAGGAACAACCCAAACAAAAGATTAAGGTGAACTTAGCTCTTTTGGGCTGCTTCCAGTTCTGGTTTTGACACTTGTTCTCCTTCTAGTGACCTTGATCTCCTTCTTAGAGCTTGATCTTGAGCCTTATGACTTACACCACATAACTGTAGCTGTTACCTCATTGGCTGTAAGTCACGTCCTTATTTAGTGATCCTTGATGTGCCATAGCTGTTCTCAACTCGATCACCCTTGACTTTGCAAGCCTCCTTCTTCACCCTTGGCTTTGGGTTCCTCAGCCTCCTTGACCTTCTCCCGTGCACTTGGTACCTCGAAGCTCTTCTTGCCTCCGTCCTTGGCTTGATCAGTTGTCTCCGAGCTACGCACCCGAGTCTCACTTTATGCAATGTCCATCTTACTTGTGATGTCCATTATGTATCCATAATCTAGTCCTTGGACCATCACATTTTTCACTTGTGTTGAACCTTGTAGACTTTATCTTAAGCACCTGTTCAACACTTAGTAGACTTGTTAGTCCTTTAATTGAGTTGTCATCCAAACACCAAAACTCACAAGAGAGCTTTCACTTTTACAGGCTGCGTAGTGAGCTAAATGTCTTAGATTCGCGGAACCTGGATTGATTTATATCATACATGTGTTTTATGCCTTGATCATGTTCCTTATGCATTTTATTTATGGTGCTCAAGTTGTACAAGCACTCCCCGGACCTCATAAGTCCATTTGCAAGTGATGCATATATTTAAGGGGAGTTATGCTACAACTTGATCCTTTGAGACTAACCATGTGCTTGAGTTTGCTTAATTTAGTCTCAAAGGAGGTTTGAAAGGGAAAAGGTGGACTTGGACCATGCAAGACTTCCACTGCACTCCGATGAAAGAGTAACTGATTCCAAGTTCATCTTTGTACTCTTATTGCCTTTTTACTCTTAGTTGAAGATTTTGGTGAGGCAATGGGGTTAAAGGGCCAAAATTGATCCCGTTTTGGTGCTTGATGCCAAAGGGGGAGAAAATAAGGCCAAAGCAACAAATGGATCAGCTACCACTTGAGAATTTTGAAAATAGTAGAATAGAGCTTTTGGTTTGTCAAAAATCTCTTATTGTCTCTTTTGTCAAAAGTTGGCCTCTTGTGGGGAGAATGGTTGATTATGGGAAAAAGGGGGAGTTTTTGAAATCTTTGATCAATTTCTCTTGGAACAACTCTCTTTATGTCTCAACAAGTGTGTTTGACTTAGAGATAGGAAATTGAGGTTGATTTGCAAAAACAAACCAAGTGGTGGCAAAGAATGATCCAAATATGCCAAATTTGAATCAAAACAAATTTGAGTTTTCATTTGCATTGATGTTGCACTTCTTTTAGTTGCTTTTTATTGTGTTGGCATAAATCACCAAAAATGGGGAGATTGAAAGGGAAATGTGCCCTTGGGCCATTTCTAAGTATTTTGGTGATTAAGTGTCCAACACAAGTGCCTAAGTGTTAAATTGTGCCAAGGACTCAAGAAGTGCAAATCAAGATTAAAGGTATGTTTCTAGACTTAGTACATTGTTTTGAAGACTAATGTATTGTGTCTAAGTGCTAGAAACAGGAGAAACAATTCTGGAGAAGTTGGATGTGTACAACCATAAGACTGCTCGGTCTAGGTGCACCGGACAGTGTCCGGTGCGCCAGGCTGGCGTCTGTCAACTGGCTGCTCTTGGGACTTCGACGATGGTGTACGACTATAATTCACTGGACTGTCCGGTGGTGCACCGGACTGTCCGGTGAGCCAACGGTCGGCCGGGCCAACGGTCGGCCGCGTAATCCGCACGCGACGCGTGGCAGAGCCAACGGTCAGAAGGGGGCACCGGACTGTCCGGTGTGCACCGAACAGTGTCCGGTGCGCCAACGGCTCTGAATCTCCAACGGTCGGCTTCGCCAAAGAAGGAAAGAAATCCGCACCGGACAGTGTCCGGTGGTGCACCGGACTGTCCGGTGCGCCAGGCGACAGAAGGCAAGAATTGCCTTCCTGGAATGCTCTCAATGGCTCCTAGCTGCCTTGGGGCTATAAAAGGGACCCCTAGACGCATGGAGGAGGACACCAAGCATTCTCTAAGCATTCCTAAGCATCAAGACTTCAATTCCGCGCATTCGATTCTTTATGATAGCAACTAGAGCTCCATTTTGAGTAGAGAACTCTTTGGGTTGTATTGTGAGCTCGAGTTGTGACTTGTGTGCGTATTGTGCTCTGATTTTGTGTCTTGTGTGTGTTGCTCATCCCAGCCTTACTTCCGTGCTTCTTTGTGAACATCATATTGTAAGGGCGAGAGGCTCCAAGTTGTGGAGATTCCTCGCAAGCGGGATATAGTAAAAAGCAAAACACCATGGTATTCAAGTGGGTCTTTGGACCGCTTGAGAGGGGTTGATTGCAACCCTCGTCCGTTGGGACGCCACAACGTGGAGTAGGCAAGTGTTGGACTTGGCCGAACCACGGGATAAATCACTGTGTCTATCTGTGTTGATCTTCTTGTGGTTATCGTGTCTTGCAAGAACTCTTCTCTAGCTACTTGGCTTTATTGTGCTAACTCCTAACAGAGTTTTGTGGCATTAAAGTTCAAGTTTTTACAGGATCACCTATTCACCCCCCTCTAGGTGCTCTCACATGATAACACACATGGATGGCAGATTTGATGTCGTGCAAACTCACTTTGATGGCCAATACTCTGCCCTACGCTCAATGTGAGAGCACCTAGAGGGGTGAATTGATGATCCTGCCAAAATCAACTCTAAACAGACAAACTTGGTTTATAATAAGTGTTAGTAGAACCAAAATCAAGTTGAGATGGAAAGAGGTAGACATAAGAAGAGAACTCCACACTTGATTGTTCCTTTAAGATATGTATCAAACTTAGAAACAATAACACAAGTGAATGTGTGAGAACTCTATGGAATAAAACAAGTAATAAAGAAATGCACAAGTGACATGGTGATTTTATTGCGTGGTTCGACCAATGCCTACTCCACGTGTGGTGACCTCCTTCGGTCAAGGGTTGCACTCAACCCCTCTCAAGTGATTCAAAGATCAAACTTGAGTACCACGATTTTCTTCCTTATATCAAGTTTTTCCCTTTGTGAGGAATCTCCACAAGTTGAAATCTCTCACGCCTTACATAATTAAACTCAATCAAATACAGGAGTAAGGGGGGAAAGAAACACATACAAGAGATAAAATCACAGTAACACACACATACAAGTCGTGAGAAGAGCACAAGAGACAACGCAACAGAGTTACAACTCAAAACAAATGCTCAAATCTCTATCTAGAAAAGAAATAGCATGGATGCAATGTCTTTATGTTGTAGGATGTTTAAAGGATGCATAATATTATGCTCCATGCGCCTAGGGGGTCCTTTTATAGCCCCAAGTGACCTAGGAGCCGTTGGAGCTCCACTTGGAAGGCCCTGGTTGCCTTCTGTCTGCGGGTGCACCGGACTATACGGTGCACACCAGACACTGCATAGTACAACGACTACAAATCCTCTAATTGGATGATGTGACCGTTGGTTTAGGGTTTAGGCTACAAATCCTCTGATTGGCTGATGTGACCGTTGGTGGGTGACCGTCCGATGGGTGGCACGGGACTGTCCGGTGCTTCATGTGACCGTTGGTCCCGACCGACGTGGATGACCGTTGGTTTATGGTTTAGGCTACAAATCCTATGATTGGCTGATGTGACCATTGGTGGGTGACCGTCCGATGGGTGGCACCGGACTGTTCGGTGCTCCATGTGACTGTTGGTCCTGGCTGACGTGGCCATTAGTCGTTGGCTAACTGACACACTGGACTGTCCGGCACTCCGCGCGGACTGTCCAGTGATTTATTGCCAACACTGGTTGAATTTTCCCGAGAGCAACCCCTTAATCAAAGTATCTTTTGCTCCTTTTGGCTTGACTTCATAAAGTCTCTAGCACTTGGACAAATATGATTAGTACACAAAACAATTGACTAAGTGTCCGGAGCTTACTTTTTTTTCACTTTGTACCATATAGATTTGTGTTATGCTCTCTTTCAAGCTCAATTTGCTTTACGTACATATACTCATTGCTCATGTAAGATGATGTTGGCCTAAACATAATGTGTTGAGCATTTAATCAAAAAACAATATAGAAATGGCCCAGGGGCACATTTTCTTTCAATCTCCCCCTTTTGGTGATTCTGAGAGCACCTAGAGGGGGGTGAATAGGTGATCCTGTAAAACTTGAAACTTAATGCCACAAAACTTGATTAGGAGTTAGCACAAGAATGCCAAGTGGCTAGAGAAGAGTCTTTGAAAGACACGATAACCACAAGAAGATCAATCACAGATAGACACAGTGGTTTATCCCGTGGTTCGGCCAAGTTCAACACTTGCCTAGTCCACGTTGTGGCGTCCCAACGGACGAGGGTTGCAATCAACCCCTCTCAAGCGGTCCAAAGACCCACTTGAATACCATGGTGTTTTGCTTTGTTTACTATATCCCGTTTGCGAGGAATCTCCACAACTTGGAGCCTCTCGCCCTTACACTTTGATGTTCACAAAGAAGCACAGAGTAAGGGAGGGATGAGCAACGCACACAAGACATGAAATCACAGTACCAACACGCACACAAGTCACAACAAGAGCTCACAACACAACCCGGCGAGTTCACAACTCAAATGGAGCTCTAGTTGCTATCACAAAGAATCAAATGCGCGGAATCGAAGTCTTGGTGCTTAGGAATGCTTAGAGAATGCTTGGTGTACTCCTCCATGCGCCTAGGGGTCCCTTTTATAGCCCCAAGGCAGCTATGAGCCGTTGAGAGCATTCCAGGAAGGCAATTCTTGCCTTCTGTCGCCTGGCGCACCGGACAGTCCGGTGCACCACCGGACACTGTCCGGTGCGGATTTCTTTCCTTCTTTGGCGAAGCCGAACGTTGGCGCTTTGGAGCCGTTGGCGCACCGGACACTGTCCGGTGCCCCCTTCCGACCGTTGGCTCGGCCACGTGTCTCACGCGGATCGCGCGGCCGACCGTTGGCCTAGCTTACCGTTGGCTCACCGGACAGTCCGGTGCACACCGGACAGTCCGGTGAATTATAGTCGTATGCCGTTAATCACTTCCCGAGAGCAGCAAGTTCGCCTGAGTCAGCCTGGCGCACCGGACACTGTCCGGTGCACCCAGACAGAGCTGACTTTGGCTGAACAAAACCATCTTTAATTTCAACTTGATTTTTCCTGTTTCCAGCACTTAGACACAATACATTAGTCTCTAAAACAATGTACTAAGTCTGAGAAACATACCTTTATACTTGATTTGTACTTTGTCCACCATTTAACACTTAGGCACTTGTGTTGGATACTAAATCACCAAAATACTTAGAAATGGCCCAAGGGCACATTTCCCTTACAATCTCCCCCTTTTTGGTGATTTATGCCAACACAACATAAAGCAAGTAGAACAAGTGCAAAATCACTTCAAATAAGAACTCAAAATTGTTTTGATTCAAATTTGACATATATGGATCATTCTTTGCCACCACTTGGTTTGTTTTTGCAAATCAAACTCAATTTCCTATCTCTAAGTCAAACACACATGTTGAAATATAAAGAGAGATATTTCACGAGAAATTGATCAAGGATTCAAAAACTCCCCCTTTTTCCCATAATTAAGCCTTCTCCCCACAAGAGACCAACTTTGGACAATAAGAGACAATAAGAGAGTTTTGACAAACAAAAACTCTGACTCTACTATTTTCAAAATTCACAAGTGGTAGCTCATCCATTTCTTGCTTTGGCCTTATTTTCTCCCCCTTTGGCATCAAGCACCAAAACGGGATCAATTTTGGCCCTTTAACCCCATTGCCTCACCAAAATCTTCAACTAAGAGTAAAAAGGCAACAAGAGTATAAAGATGAACTTGGAATTAGTTACTCTTTCATCGGAGTGCAGTGGAAGTCTTGCATGGTCCAAGTCCACCTTTTCCCTTTCAAACCTCCTTTGGGACTAAATTAAGCAAACTCAAGTACACAGTTAGTCTCAAAGGGTCAAGTTGTAGCACATCTCCCCCTAAATTTGTGCATCACTTGCAAATGGACTTGTAAGGTCCGGGGAGTGTTTGTACAACTTGAGTACCATAAATAAACAACAAAATGCTTAAAGGAACATGATCAAAGCATGAAACACATGTATGCTATAAATCAATCCAAGTTCCGCAAATCTAAGACATTTAGCTCACTACGCAACTTGCAAAAGGTCTGCTCATCTAAAGGCTTGGTAAAGATATCGGCTAGCTGGTTCTCGGAGCTAACATGAAACACTTCGATATCCCCCTTTTGCTGGTGGTCTCTCAAAAAGTGATGCCGGATGTCTATGTGCTTTGTGCGGCTGTGTTCAACAGGATTATCCGCTATGCGGATAGCACTCTCATTATCACATAGGAGTGGGACTTTGCTCAAATTGTAGCCAAAGTCCCTGAGGGTTTGCCTCATCCAAAGTAGTTGCGCGCAACACTGTCCTGCGACAACGTACTCGGCCTCAGCGGTGGATAGGGCAACGGAAGTTTGTTTCTTAGAACTCCATGACACCAGGGACCTTCCTAAGAATTGGCACATCCCCGATGTACTCTTCCTATCGACCTTACATCCAGCATAGTCGGAGTCTGAATATCCAATCAAGTCAAAGGTAGACCCCTTTGGATACCAGATCCCGAAGCAAGGCGTAGCGACTAAATATCTAAGAATTCGCTTCACAGCCACTAAGTGACACTCCTTTGGATCAGATTGAAAACTAGCACACATGCATGCACTCCTTTGTTGAGGTCAGTGTGTCCGTCGGTTCCCATTGGAGTCTTTGCGGGCTTGGCGTCCTTCATCCCAAACCGCTTGATCAAGTCTTGTGTATACTTCGTTTGGGAGATGAATGTCCCATCCTTGAGTTGCCTCACTTGGAACCCAAGGAAATAGCTTAACTTACCCATCATCGACATCTCAAACTTTTGAGTCATCACCCTGCTAAACTCTTCACAAGACTTTTGGTTAGTAGAACCAAATATTATGTCATCGACATAAATTTGGCACACAAAAAGATCACCATCACATGTCTTAGTAAAAAGAGTTGGATCGACTTTCCCAACCTTGAAAGCATTAGCAATTAAAAAGTCTCTAAGGCATTCATACCATGCTCTTGGGGCTTGCTTAAGTCCATAGAGCGCCTTAGAGAGCTTACAGACGTGGTCGGGGTACCGTTCATCCTCGAAGCCAGGGGGTTGCTCCACGTACACCTCCTCCTTGATTGGCCCGTTGAGGAAAGCGCTCTTCACATCCATTTGGAACAACCTGAAAGAATGGTGAGCAGCATATGCTAGCAAAATACGAATGGATTATAGCCTAGCCACAGGAGCAAAAGTCTCCTCAAAGTCCAAACCTGCGACTTGGGCATAACCTTTTGCCACAAGTCGTGCCTTGTTCCTTGTCACCACCCCGTGCTCGTCTTGTTTGTTGCGGAACACCCACTTGGTTCCCACAACATTTTGCTTGGGACAAGGCACCAGTGTCCAAACTTCATTTCTCTTGAAGTTGTTGAGCTCCTCCTGCATGGCCAACACCCAGTCCGGATCTAGCAAGGCCTCCTCTACCCTGAAAGGCTCAATAGAAGAGACAAAAGAGTAATGCTCACAAAAATTAACTAATCGAGACCGAGTAGTTACTCCCTTGCTAATGTCACCCAAAATTTGGTCGACGGGATGATCCCTTTGAATCATCGCTCGAACTTGGGTTGGAGGTGCCGGTTGTGCTTCTTCCTCCATTACACGATCAACTTGTGCTCCCCCTTGATCACACGCCTTCTCTTGATGAACCTGTTCATCGTCTTGAGTTGGGGGATGCACCATTATTGAGGAAGAAGGTTGATCTTGCTCATTTTGTTCCTGTGGCCGCACATCTCCAATTGCCATGATGCGTATTGTGGCCGTTGGAACATCTTCTTCATCTACATCATCAAGATCAACAACTTGCTCTCTTGGAGAGCCATTAGTCTCATCAAATACAACGTCGCTAGAGACTTCAACCAAACCCGATGATTTGTTGAAGACCCTATACGCCTTTGTATTTGAGTCATAACCTAACAAAAACCCTTCTACGGCTTTGGGAGCAAATTTGGAATTCCTACCCTTCTTCACTAGAATGTAGCATTTGCTCCCAAAAACTCGGAAATACGAAACATTGGGTTTGTTACCGGTTAGTAGCTCATACGAAGTCTTCTTGAGGAGGCGATGAAGGTAGACCCGGTTGATGGCGTGACAAACCGTGTTCACGGCTTCCGACCAAAAGCGCTCGGGGGTCTTGAACTCTCCAAGCATCGTCCTCGCCATGTCTATAAGCGTCCTGTTCTTCCTCTCTACCACACCATTTTGCTGTGGTGTGTAGGGAGCGGAGAACTCGTGCTTGATTCCTTCCTCCTCAAGATACTCCTCCACTTGAAGGTTCTTGAACTCGGACCCATTGTCGCTTCTTATCTTCTTCACCTTGAGCTCAAACTCGTTTTGAGCTCTCCTTAGGAAGCGCTTGCGGGTCCCTTGAGTTTCAGATTTATCCTGCAAAAAGAATACCCAAGTGAAGTGGGAAAAATCATCAACTATAACAAGACCATACTTACTTCTTCCTATGCTCAGATAGGCGACGGGTCCGAAGAGGTCCATATGAAGTAACTCCAGGGGTCTTGATGTTGTCATCACATTTTTGGCATGATGAGAGCTTCCCACCTGTTTCCCTGCTTGACAAGCTGCACAAGGTCTATCTTTTTCGAAAGTAACATTAGTTAGACCTATCACGTGTTCTCCCTTTAGAAGCTTGTGAAGGTTCTTCATCCCCACATGTGCTAAGCGGCGATGCCACAGCTAGCCCATGCTAGTCTTAGCAATTAAGCATGCATCTAGACCGGCCTCCTCTTTTGCAAAATCAACTAAATAGAGTTTGCCGTCTAATACACCCTTAAAAGCTAATGAACCATCACTTCTTCTAAAGACAGACACAACTATATTTGTGAATAAACAGTTATATCCCATATTACATAATTGACACACAGACAACAAGTTATATCCAAGTGACTCAACTAAGAACACATTAGAAATAGAGTGCTCGGATGAAATAGCAATTTTTCCTAACCCTTTCACCTTGCCTTGGTTCCCATCACCGAATATGATTGAATCTTGGGGATCCTTGTTCTTGACGTAGGAAGAGAACATTCTCTTTTCCCCCGTCATGTGGTTTGTGCATCCGCTGTCGATAATCCAGCTTGAGCCCCCGGATGCATAAACCTGCAAGGCAAATTTAGGCTTGGGTCTTAGGTACCCAACTCATGTTGGGTCCTACAAGGTTAGTCACAATAGTCTTAGGGACCCAAATGCAAGTCTTGTCTCCCTTACATTTGGCCCCTAATTTCCTAGCAATTATCTTCTTATCCTTTCTACAAATAGCAAAGGAAGCATTGCAAGCATAATAAATTGTAGAAGGTTCATTCATTACTTTCCTAGGAAAATGAACAATATTTCTTCTAGGCATATGATTAACAACATTTTTCCTAGCCACATTTCTATCATGCATAATAGAAGAACTAGAAGCAACCATGGTATGAGAATCAAAAGCATCATAACTTCTATTAACATTTCTAGAATGTCTCCTATCATGATACATGAAGGCATGGTTCTTTTGAGCACTACTAGCCATATGGGCCTTCCCTTTCTCCTTGGCGGAGATGGAAGCCTTATGGCTTGTTAAGTTCTTGACTTCCCTCTTGAAGCCAAGACCATCCTTAATTGAGGGGTGTCTACCAATCATGTAGGCATCCCTTGCAAATTTTAGCTTGTCAAATTCACTCTTGCTAGTCTTAAGTTGGGCATTAAGACTAGCCACTTCATCATTTAATTTAGAAATGCAAACTAGGTGTTCTCTACAAGCATCAACATTAAAATCCTTGCACCTATTGCAAATCATAACATGTTCTACACAAGAGTTAGATTTACTTGCTACTTCTAGTTTAGCATTTAAATCATCATTCACACTTTTTAAAGTAGAAATGGTTTCATGGCAAGTAGATAGTTCACAAGAGAGCATTCCATTCCTTTTAACTTCTAGAGCAAGAGAATTTTATGCACTAACAAATTTATCATGCTCTTCATATAAAAGGACCTCTTGTTTTTCTAGTAATCTATTCTTATCATTCAAAGCATCAATCAATTCATTAATCTTATCAATCTTAGTTCTATCTAAGCCCTTGAATAAGCATGAATAGTCTATTTCATCATCATCACTAGACTCATCCTCGCTTGAATAAGCATAAGTAGTATTGTTTCGAGTACATACCTTCTTCTCCTTTGCCATGAGGCATGTGTGATGCTCGTTGGGGAAGAGGGATGACTTGTTGAAAGCAGTGGCGGCGAGTCCTTCATTGTCGGAGTCGGACGAGGAGCAATCCGAATCCCACTCCTTTCCAAGATGTGCCTCGCCCTTCGCCTTCTTGTAGTTCTTCTTCTTTTCCCACTTTCCACTCTTCTTTTCCTGGTCACTATCATTATGGGACAATTAGCGATAAAATGACCAATCTTACCACATTTGAAGCAGGAGCGCTTCCCCTTCGTCTTGTTCTTGTTGGGGTGCTCCTTGCGACCCTTTAGCGCCGTTTTGAAGCGCTTGATGATGAGGGCCATCTCTTCATCATTAAGCCCGGCCGCCTCAACTTGCGCCACCTTGCTAGGTAGCGCTTCCTTGCTCCTTGTTGCCTTGAGAGCAATAGTTTGAGGCTCTTGGATTGGACCATTTAATGCATCGTCGACGTATCTAGCCTCCTTGATCATCATCCGCCCGCTTACGAACTTTCCAAGGATCTCCTCGGGCGTCATCTTCGTGTACCTAGGATTCTCACGAATATTGTTCACAAGATGTGGATCAAGGACGGTAAAGGACCTTAGCATTAGTCGAACAACGTCGTGGTCCGTCCATCGCGTGCTTCCATAGCTCCTTATCTTGTTGACGAGGGTTTTGAGCCTGTTGTACGTTTGGGTTGGCTCCTCCCCCCTTATCATTACGAATCTCCCGAGTTCTCCCTCCACCAACTCCATCTTGGTGAGCATGGTGACGTCGTTCCCCTCATGTGAGATCTTGAGGGTATCCCAGATCTATTTGGCGTTATCCAAGCCGCTCACTTTATGGTATTCGTCCCTGCACAAAGAAGCTAGAAGAACAGTAGTAGCTTGTGCATTTTTGTGAATTTGCTCATTAATGAACATGGGACTATCAGTACTATCAAATTTCATTCCATTCTCGATTATCTCCCATATGCTTGGATGGAGAGAGAACAAGTGACTACGCATTTTGTGACTCCAAAATCCGTAGTCTTCTCCATCAAAGTGAGGAGGTTTGCCAAGAGGAATGGAAAGCAAATGTGCATTCGAGCTATGCGGAATACGAGAATAATCGAAAGAGAAGTTTGAGTTAACCGTCTTCTTTTTCTCGTAGTCATTGTCGTCGTCCTTTTGGGAAGAAGAGGACTCGTCACTGTCGTCGTAGTAGACGATCTCCTTGATGCGCCTCGTCTTCTTCTTTCCATCTTTTCGTTTGTGGCCCGAGCCCGAGTCGGTATGCTTGTCATCTTTTGGCTCGTTGATGAAGGTCTCCTTCTCCTTATCATTGATCACAATCCCCTTGCCCTTAGGATCCATCTCTTCGGGCGATTAGTCCCTTTCTTGAAGAGAACGGCTCTGATACCAATTGAGAGCACCTAGAGGGGGGTGAATAGGTGATCCTGTAAAACTTGAAACTTAATGCCACAAAACTTGATTAGGAGTTAGCACAAGAATGCCAAGTGGCTAGAGAAGAGTCTTTGCAAGACACGATAACCACAAGAAGATCAATCACAGATAGACACAGTGGTTTATCTCGTGGTTCGGCCAAGTTCAACACTTGCCTAGTCCACGTTGTGGCGTCCCAACGGACGAGGGTTGCAATCAACCCCTCTCAAGCGGTCCAAAGACCCACTTGAATACCACGGTGTTTTGCTTTGTTTACTATATCCTGTTTGCGAGGAATCTCCACAACTTGGAGCCTCTCGCCCTTACACTTTGATGTTCACAAAGAAGCACAGAGTAAGGGAGGGATGAGCAACGCACACAAGACACGAAATCACAGTACCAACACGCACACAAGTCACAACAAGAGCTCACAACACAACCCGGCGAGTTCACAACTCAAATGGAACTCTAGTTGCTATCACAAAGAATCAAATGCGCGGAATCGAAGTCTTGGTGCTTAGAAATGCTTAGAGAATGCTTGGTGTACAATTCCATGCGCCTAGGGGTCCCTTTTATAGCCCCAAGGCAGCTAGGAGCCGTTGAGAGCATTCCAGGAAGGCAATTCTTGCCTTCTGTCGCCTAGCGCACCGGACAGTCCGGTGCGGATTTCTTTCCTTCTTTGCCGAAGCCGACCGTTGGCGCTTTGGAGCCGTTGGTGCACCGGACACTGTCCGGTGCCCCCTTCCGACCGTTGGCTCGGCCACGTGTCTCGCGCGGATCGCGCGGCCGACCGTTGGCCTAGCTTACCGTTGGCTCACCGGACAGTCCGGTGCACACCGGACAGTCTGGTGAATTATAGCCATACGTCGTTAATCACTTCCCGAGAGCAGCAAGTTCGCCTGAGTCAGCCTGGCGCACCGGACACTGTCCGATGCACCCAGACAGAGCTGACTTTGGCTGAACAAAGCCATCTTTAATTTCAACTTGATTTTTCCTGTTTCCAGCACTTAGACACAATACATTAGTCTCTAAAAGGTCCGGTGCACCCAGACAGAGCTGACTTTGGCTGAACAAAGCCATCTTTAATTTCAACTTGATTTTTCCTGTTTCCAGCACTTAGACACAATACATTAGTCTCTAAAACAATGTACTAAGTCTGAGAAACATACATTTATACTTGATTTGTACTTTGTCCACCATTTAACACTTAGGCACTTGTGTTGGACACTAAATCACCAAAATACTTAGAAATGACCTAAGGGCACATTTCCCTTTCAGATTCATGCCAACACATTAAAAGCAACTCAAAATGCACTAACATATCAAAATGTGAGCCAAAATGTGCAAATTGATGTCAAACTCAAAACCAATTGAATTGCCACAGGATTTGACATATTTGAATCATTTTGCTACCACTAGGTTTGATTTCGCAAAACAAATTCATTTTTCTATCTCTATGTCAAAACACTTTGTTTTGGCAAATCAAAATATTTTTCAAGACTAGTTTTGATAAAAAAAAAGTATAACCCCTTTTTTCTATAATCAAATTTCTTAGTACACCTAATATGGAAAGATACGAGCCAGATGGACTATTAGCATTGACTATTATTACACCATAACATTAAAGTGGACTATTAGCATTGACTATTATTAAATATTAATTGAAGTGGACTATTACACCATAATATGAAAAAAAAGCATAACTCCCAATATGGTACTAAATTCTTAGTACACCATAACATTAAAGTGGACTATTAGCATTGACTATTATTAAATATTAATTGAATCAAACCTACATTAATCCAACAGCCACTACCAGGCACCAGCACACTGTTTGTGGAAAGATTCAGAAGCACCATTTTTTTCATCAGCTGACCGACATATGAATATATGGTCACCACAATAACATTTCTGAGAGCTATGGTCAATGGACTGCACGAACTATCCCAAACAGAAAGAATCGAAATACCAAAGCTTCTCTGGTGCCGTCCATAAGTACAACCATAAATCACAGAACCACCCACAACAACTGCACAGATATTACACAGACAGACAAAAAAAAACGTATCTCCCACGCCCTCCTCCCTGTTTAGAGCCACCCTAGGCTCCCTTCTTCCATGGCTGGATGACCGCGACGACAATGACCGCCACTATCACCAGCAGCAGGATGATGGCGTAGCACATCCACTTCCTCGAGTTCTTCTGCAGCTTCTTCGCGTTCTGGAGCGCGCTCACGCCTTGTTGTATGTGGTTGGTGGCGTTCGAGACCTTGAAAAAGAGGATGGAAATCGACATGTGAATGATCTCATCAAGCTCGCTATTAATTAATTTATTGAAACATGGTTCTTGTCCTACATACAACAGGCTCAATGCAGAAATAGAGAACTCTTACATGTGTCTCGATGTTGTTGATCATGTCTCCTTGAGCCTCGACAAGAACTGCCATGTCCATAAATATCTAAAACACAAAAACAAAGCAACGGTATAAAGAGGCATAGTTGAGCCTCAAGTCCTCAACAAAGAAATGTCCCAGACAGGGTCAACTTACTGAAAGGTATATGTGGTTTTATGTGTATTCTATATTCTTTTAAGTGTTCTAAGTTAATCCCAGCAGCCAGCTCCAAGAGTTGACTGCCTACCCCATCCCAGACCACACGTAATCACATGAGCTAGGGACGCAATAACTACACCAGTTAGTGTTATTTTTAGAGTCTTTCTTTTGGAAACCAGACTGTATAGTTCGTTGAATGTCATAGCTTTTGTAACATAATGTATTATTACAAACAACTTATGCAAAAAAAAAGGCATCACCTGTTGCAACTCCAAAAGCTTCCTCTCTAGATCCCTTACAGCATCATGTCGCTCCTGTATTTCAGCAACTGTGTCCAGTATCTGTGAATGTCAAAAAAAGAACATATCTATAACAAATCAATGTTGTAAACAGACATAGCTAGACCTGTTACCTGAAACAAACATACCACATAACTAGTAATATGACCTATGGTAGACCACATACCTGGCCTCTTCCCTGATGTTGGATAGCATCTTTGAATATTTGCTCACTTTTTCCGGTCTCTATCAAGTCATCAATTGTCTGCAGGGTTAGAGGCAGCCACATGAGAAACTGTGAAGTCAACCATAATCAAAGTTCACTGTAAATCAACGGCACAATGACATGTGCAAACATAACCGCAGGTGAAAAGTATGGTAGTGCACAGGTGCAATACTCACCTCTTCATCAGGACGATTACCAGTTACAGTAAAAACCCTTCTTTCGACAACCTCTCGATACTCTTGCCTGATTGCTTCTCTCAAGGTCTGCACCAGATATTAACAGGGTAACTTACATGATACAAACAATATATTTTAATTTTCTCCATAATTTTGTCGGCAATCGGCAGATATTCACAATGATTTACAAACTTGAAGCCCTTCTAGAATCATACCATCATCTAACTAATACTGAAAACTGAACCTGTAGCTGACCATATTTTTTTATTTTGTTTTAGTTGAGTAAAACATGCAACCATCAATGAAGATATCCCCCTGCTCACAACGAGTAAGGCATGCAGAATTCTTGTAATTGGATATCTCTTTAGGCATGGAAAAGTAGAACACTTCCTCTCTGCTACTTTAGAAACCATATTCAAATCTTCCTAGGAGCAATTAATTTTGTGCAAGGGCAGGGCATATACCCAGTGCCGGAGGCTCCCACATGGGCGGGGTTTAGGGAAGGGATAAACAAAGGCAAGCCTTTCCCCCACAAATGCGGAGAGACTGCTTCGAACCCGCGACCCGGTGACTCAATGAAACAGCTCTCAGCACTACACCAGGCCTGGTTTGGGAAAAAATAATTTTGTACAAGTTTGTGTTTTAAAATCATCCTATGTTAATAAGATCTTATAATATCACAAAACAGCATAAGCATGACATGCATGGAAAGGAACACAGTACCTGAAAATCATCCATCCGTTCCTTCAATTTCTTTTTCACTGCTCTGTAGTAATTGGAAAAACATATTGAGTAAGCAACAAATGCATGTAAGCAAGTAAGCAGCATAACTAAAGGCTCTGATATGAAATGCAAATTTACCCAGTAGTTTGCTCTCTTGATCGGTCCACGGCAGAACCCTTTCCACATCCAGGTTTTTGCCTATTCGATAGGTTCTGTTCCATAATGTTAGCGAGCAATTCAAGGTTAATTGTTGACAGCAGCGCACAAGTCAGTTGATTTAAACAATTATAAATACTTATTTCATAAGTTCTCGAGAAATGCTGTTTGGTTCCAGTGAATTTAGCATTGTTTCGGAACAAAAAATCTTACAAAATGACATATAACAAAGTAAGGTAATGAGGTTCTCAATTTCATCTAGCAATTATCAGTAGTACGATTGACCAAGTTATGACACATCTATACAATTTCCGCAATAAGCATGGACAAATTTGATTTATATAGATATTGCTAAGACAAATACTGATAACTATCAGGGTCAAGCAAGAGCATACATCTCTTTCCAGTTCATCAACTTTTGTCTTTGCCTGACGAGCAATTTTCCCCACTTCATCAATATCTTTCTCCATCCGCTGCTTAATTGCTGTGAAAAAAGAATTGTTGCTTCTAACCATAAGCATAGAGGCAATTTCTAAAAGAATGCATACATATTTCAGATAATGGTTAAGTCTGCTAGAATAAACAAACACTTACCTTTCATGGAACTTGCTTTTGTAACTGCTTTGGATTCCTCATTTGCAGTCTACAGACAAAAAAAATAGGTTTCTGATATCAATGCACATGTCAAACGTAGATTCACAAGGAAAATGGTAATCAAAAAACAAAAAATCCATTGTGAATACTAAACTCCAGGGTCGTTAGCTTAAGAAAAAGAAAACGACAAAGAATGAATGGCAGAATGAACATGCCTGGAGCTTATTCAATAGATTTGACAGCTTTGCAATTATACTCTCAATTGCATCGACCTGTTACATCACAAAGCTTTACGTCATTAATCAGAAGGGGAATGTTGGAGTCGGACTAACAATACTAATGTAATTCGATGCAAACAGGAGAGTGCATGTAATAACGTAAATATGGTAAGATGAAGAGACGCAAGCAGCAGAGTAATTATGAAAACAGCACCTTCTTCAAGAAATCTTTCAAGTTGTCTGAAGCATCAGCCTGATGCATTCCCATTTCAATATCTGCGTCTCTTGAGGAGTCCCGCCGAGGGAGCTCAAAGGAATCCTGTGAAACAGTAGTGTTCACAATATGTACCGCAGTTCAATCACATAAGAATGGTAAATTATACTATCTTCTTTCTCGAATATTTGTGCTAGTTATTTTTGAACTAAAACGTCACAAATAATTAAAAAAAAAGAACCGAGGGAGTAGTTTATAAATCCAAAACGGAAAGCCTCGCACTGCATGTGCCAACTTTAAACAACAGGACTGCGCCCCGCCCCCGCGTGAGAAATATCACCATTCAAATCCCAGCAGGGCTGACACACCCTTTCCATTCCAAGAGTGCAATTGGACAGAGGTTACGACTTACGAGGGGCCATGAAAATGTTCTAGCCAAAGCGGATGAGAAAAAAAAAGAACAAGCTTTAAAACACATCAAGCTCCAGTGAATACAAACCCTCCTGAACCCGAGCACTCCAACGGCAGCACTAAATGCAATGCAACTACTGGTGATCATTGCCGCTGTTCAAATATTCAATCAAGGTAACTGCTACACGAGCAACAAATGCGAATGATCGTTGAGGTGGTTCAAGCAGGACAGTCCACTCCAAAAGGCAAAGGCAAAGGCAAAGGCAAGAGAAGAGGCACGGAAGAAAAGGCAGCCGGAAGCTGAGCAAACACATCTTGCTTCCACCGCACAACGCAGCTGCTCCCGAACTAAAGCCACGCAGATCTAAGGCGAGGCGAGCACCAGGCAAGCGGGCACCCTACCGCACGTAGCCGAGAAACCCGGGGCGGGTTCCTTCGGCCGCACGCCCCGCATTCCGACCCGCGCGGCTCAAGCGATCCCTTCGCCCGCCGACCACTCCACCGCCGCTGCCTCCGGCCCCGCGAGCCAACCTATGGCTCCGCCGGCGGTCGCCGTGGGGGGAGGAGCGGGCGGCGCCGACAGGCCGGCTCCAGATCTCCAGCTCGCGCGGCGGATCCCGGCGAGCGGCGGGGGAGGACAGGGCGGAGGGAAGAGGAGACCGGGGTGGCGGGGTGGGGGGTCGCTTACCGTGAGGAGGTTGTTCATGGCGGCGAGGAGGGAGGGAGAGAGAGAGGGGGACAGGCGGGCGGCGAGGAGGGAGGGAGAGAGAGAGGGGGACAGGCGGGCGGCGAGGAGAGCGGAGGCCCGCTGGACAGAGACGGAGGCGGGACCGGGGAAGGTGTGGCCGTTGCGCCGCAGAGGATGCTTTGAGCTGGGGAGAAGAGGTTGGGTGGGCCGTGTGGGCAGAGGGTTAACGCTGCGGGTGCTGAGGATGGCAGGTGGGCCATTCGAGGATCTCTTTCGGCAGGCAGGCGGCTGGCTGGCAAGTGCCATGGAAAGTTTTTTTTTTAATTGCTTTCCATTTCCAGGGGTGTTTGGATTCTGTATATTCTTCGTTCGTGGAATGAAAATGGGAAAGAAGTGTGGCAGGGTTTGTAGAAGCTGCATTTTTTTACTGCAAATCCAGCCGCGGAAACTGGTGAATAGAATAGCCTGTTTTTTTTGGCGGGTTTCATGGTAAATAAATAAATAAACTGTACCCATCTGCCTTGTCTGAGTTCCTGCCCTTTTCATCCGTCGTTCCGTTGAAATTCGCTTGAGGCCCTGTTCGGTTTCACCGGAATAGACCAGGATTTATTCCAGCTCATCAAAATCTATATAAATTAGAGAAGTAATCCGGCTAGGAATTAATCCGGGGCTCAAATCCATAACAACCGAACAGAGCCTGAATTGACATGACATGTAGACGTGGCAGATTTTCTACTCCTTTTGCGGCCGCTCTTGTTCAGCTCTGCGCTGGAACACCGCGTCAGGTTGGCTTGCCACTGCCAGTGCCAGAGAGGCACAGACAGACGGAGACAAAACAGCGGCGACGTCGGGCCCACCAGCACCGGACTCCGCGGGTGGCGCGCGGGGTCCACCCGCCGGTCGTCTCGCAGGTAGACCGGCGCGCACGAACTAACAGGAGGGCGAGGCTGGACCGCTGGAGCTGGAGTATGGAGGGCAGGAGGGCCCGGGTTTGGTCGAGAACGGAAAAAACCCGACGAGAAAACTGAATTTCATCGTACCCTCAACGCTTTGAAGATTTAAATTTAAACCACATGATTTCGCGTTTATCAGGCGATGTGCCATCCCTCAGCAACGAGAAATCGTCTTTTGCCACCCAAAACCCATTTTAAAAGTTTCTATGCACATATTTTCAAATTTGGAAAAAAACAGCGAGAAACGGTGTTTTTCATTGAAATTCTCAGTTATTTTGCTAGAAAATGATGGATGGTAGTTTCTAATAAACCTAAAAGTTTAATACAATAGTACTCAGAAAAATATTTAATCTTTCTCAACATTTTTCTTGAATTTTATAAATATTTTATTTTTTATAATTTTAAGCATAATCTTAGGAAATCGATCAAAAAATCCGATTGTAATCCCTAGAACATCCTAGACTCTAGGATTTTAAATAGAAAGATGATTTTAGCCCATTATATCTCTTCTGGTATCATTGCTACCAAATAAGTTCTGGAGATTGGTGCGCAGGGCCACCACCGTCCGAACTATAGGACAGCGCACACATGTCTACCTCACCGCAAAAAAAATACTTTATCTGATTTTTAGTATAGACTTAACATTCCCAGGAGCGGAGCCACAGGAGGAGCAAAGTGGGCCATGGCTCCCTATTTTTTGAAACCCATATGTATCTTATATATACTAGGTATATGCCCGTGCGTTGCTACGGAATCAATATAATAAAATACAATAATTTTGGTATATCAATGTATGTTATCAAATTAATTTTGTAACAACGCACAAACATATACCTCTCAAGATGATATTCTATATCAACAAGTTACCTTAGTGAAGAACATTCATTTCAGAGATAAAGCTCTAATACTTCAGTTAGCATACTAAACATTAGATCTATCTAGTGCCATGCTCACTTGTTGCATCTCCCCCATCAAAGAACCTTGGACCCTCTAAGAATATGTGAAACCATTGCTTCCCTGTCTGGAAGTCGCTTTGCCTGCAGTAGTTAAGAATGAGAACAGTCTTTCATCTTGTACAACATGATTGAAGATGGTCGCATGTGATCTAAAACTGATATAATTGAGATGTTAAAAGCATTCTCTTTTCATAAAGAAACATGAATATTTCAGATCAGAAGTAACGTTCCAAGTGACCTCGAGTCAGCTTGGATTGCTGAATATTCCACAGATTCATCAACCAAAATTAGGATATGCATTTTGCTTTCAAGCGTCAATAAAAAAGAGATGCACGAATCTACATTGTAGATTAGACACCGATGAGTTGACCGAACCAAGCTATTTTAAGTCTGAGATCAGTAAACTGAAAAAGCATGCACGAATCAGCATTGCAAGAGAAGACAGAAGAACTGTTTAGGTTCAAACAATAGAAAGTAAGTCTAGTAATAACCAAATATATTTTTACAAACATCATACAATGCTTCCTTAGAAAACAAGATTTACAATGAAGTATTTTGAACATATTAAATACCTTTGTTGTTAGAGTCCAGGTTTCGAATGAAATTAATAGAAGTTGCCCTCTGAAATTGTGATTCCTATCGAATATCCTGCATTCAGAACCTAGATTTGTACCTAGTGAGTGTGTTCATGGCTACAGAGGCTAAATGAGCACAATTCACTGAAAGGTATATTTTTTATTTTCTACTTTATGTGATTTTCATTAACCAGAGATTGAAGGTTGTTTGTTCTGAATTGTTTTAGTACACCTACAAGTGTGTATCACGCCGCTGTAGAGTCCCCCCTGCCATAGCGGCCAGAGAGAAGGGAGCCACCGCTGGTGCGGGCACGCACGCATCCACTGGGGAAGCGCCATAGCGGCCAGAGAGAAGGGAGCCACCGCCGGTGTGGGCATGCACGCATCCACTGGGGAAGCGCTCGTGGGGAGTTCTGAATAGTTATGCAATGAGTCATCTTGTATTTCAGATTTCTCGCTAGCCAAAGAATGACAAGAGATAGTATTTTTGTTAGGTTTATTGAACTTATTTTGGAAAGTGAACACAAGAAAAACAAAATATTGTGTTTAGCATCTTATACGCAACATCCCTTCATAAGTTTTAAATATGTATACCTCACTCCTAAAAGGCATCGAAGTCATTTTTGAGGAAAGTGCATTGATAGTACCATAATTTTTGCACTTTTCTAACTATAGCAATGGAACTTATGAACTACTTGCTAGTTAACTTTTCAGGTTTGGAAAAAAATATTGGACACCTTTGAAGTGTGACCATCATATCCATGAAGCATGAACTATAGAAATAGGGGATGTCTACTTTGCAACCTGAAAATAAAACACAAATAAGCACTAAAGAATTATGCAATTATGTAAAATAATGTAAAATCCAGTTACAAAAAATCACTGAGCATGCAGTTTTGGTAAATCAAAATTGACTCCAAATGTTACTAAAATAGGGAACCCACTGAGTATGCAGTTTTGGTAAATCAAATTGACTCCCCTGCAACGCTAACCCATCAGTGACTCAATTAGAAAATTTGAGTAACTAAATTCAGAGCGTCTCTGAAAATTCAAGTACCTAAATTGTGCATTAAAACTTAAATAAACATGAATACACTATGTGATAATGGAAGATGCAATAGTCTAATTAGTTTACAATTTCATATACTACAACATACAGGGATTAGAAAACATAACCCAATTGGTGGTACTACTCAAATTGTCGGGTGGCCTGGGTACTGCAAAACAAGATGCCATGGATGACATATAGGAGCAGGTAGAAAATGTTAGCTACTTTTCTAAGTTCAGCTTGACGGATAGTAAAAGAGCACATATATGTTACTAACCATTTAATCCTTGGTTGCATACTGCAAGTCTACAAAATTATGCATTAAAACTACAATGAACATATTTTTCCTTGGGAGTGCAAGGGAGTAGAGATGTTAGTGACGCATCAGGTGTGTCTACTTACAAATAAGATATCATCAGGCATGGAAATTACTGAGGAACGAACAACATGCGTGTTTACTTAAAATTTGTAAATCTGCAGTAATTCACTATGTAAAAGAAAGGTAGCAGGTCAAGTAAATATAGCCTTCCTAAATCTGTCAGATCAGTGAGAAATAATTAATGCAAAACCATATTAAGGGTTTCAAGGGAATCGCTGGTGCATAGACAGGAAGATGAGTTAGCGCATACTTTTGGTCGTCATCAACAAAACAATTTCTGTGTACACAAGTGGAAAGCGCTGGCATCGTAGTACTCATCGTATTCAAGGAACAAATTTTTACATAGAACAAGGCATTTGACAGATCTAGCCATTTCATATTCACTGATCAAGGAACAACCATTTCATAGATCATGCCATTGCACAAATCTACACATTTTCATATTCAAAGGTCAAGGAAAGGGGAAGTAGTGTCGAACCTTTCGTACAGACGAGGCCGACCATAGTGCCGACCGAGGAGACCACCGCGCGCTGGCTCTGACCTCGATGAAGGCCTGTTCCAAGATCGTGTCAACCGCCACTGCCGTCTGACGCTGCCTACAGGGCCTCTTTTGAGCGTTGAATCATATCACCGGCCCCGCCTAGACTCTGAGCGCTTCGCCCGTTTCCTTACTGACGCGGCATCGGAGGCAGAGGTAGAGGGCGATCTGAGACATTGTTGGGTAGCGGCAACATGGGGAGGAAGAGGGCGAGGGGTGGGGACGGGGGACAGGGGGTTGCATCGTGGGGCGGGATTCACGCGGCGTTTGCCGGCTGGAATCACGGGGAGGCGTGGGCGGGCATCGCGGGGGTGGGGGCGTGCTACACCATGGGGTGTGGACGCCTACTTTAGACTTTTATAGAGTAGTAGAAATACAATAAACTATCCTAATCAATTGTCGGCATATAGAAAAGAAAAACATTAGCCTTCTTCGGAACATGTGCTGCTGTTGTCACCGTCAATAAGGTCATTGAACAAAGACGGAACTGGAGGAATCTGAGTGTCTACAACACCTTCCAGCATACAAACAACTTGGGCCATGGATGGCCTGTCGTTCTCCTCGTCCTGGATGCACCAGCAGGCAACTCTGCAAGCAACGTCAAGCTCCCTGACATCGGCATGCCCTTCCAGCCTAGGGTCCAACAAGCACAGCACGTTCCCCTCGTTCAGCTGGGCAGCAGGCCAGCAACATAGAGGGGGAAATACCGATGGCTTCCAGATTTCAGTCTCCTGGTCTTCCTTCTCCCTGAGATTATTTCCAGAAGCACGATGCCAAAACTGTAGACGTCTTCCTTCTTGATGATAGGCTGCCCAGACACCCACTCCGGCGCGAGATACCCCATGGTCCCCCGGATCGTGGTTAGCGCGGAGCTGAACTCCCGCCCGAGAAGCTTCGCCATGCCGAAGTCCGCGATCTTCACGCGGAACTCCGCGTCGAGGAGGATGTTCTCAGGCTTGATGTTGCAGTGTATGATGCAGTCCTGGCACTCTTCGTGGAGATAGGCTAGGTTCCTAGCGACGCCACGCGCGATCCGGTACCGGAGGTCCCAGTCCAGAGGGGGAGGCGGGGGCACAGAAGTAGTCTACGTTACCTTCTTAATAGTAGTAGAGATTCTGTTAATTACATATAACATTAAAGCGTGGATGGGCCAAAACAAGCCTCCGTGGGCCTCCAACACTCCACTGCGAGCTATGGTTGTTGGCTCCTCCATTTGCTACAAACCCACAACCATGGTTGTTAGCTCACACCTACTTAGTCAATAGTTTCATGGATCTACTGTTGTCATGTCTCCCCACATTTAAATGGTAATGGTAAAAACTAGAATTATGTACAAATAAAGGTCTGAACCATAGTTGTTGGCTCCAAAACCACACTCACATCTACATAACCAATATAACACACATGTTTTTAGGTGAAGTACTTTATAACTATAAATAAAAAATGTAACAATGTATGGATACTTTGCTAGTTATTATATGCAAATATATGATGCAACACATCTGATAATATTTGTTGATGGCCATAAATATCAATATCTTTTTGTTTATACTTGATTAAACTTTGCATTTCATAAACTCTTTAAAGAGCGACCCAATCGTACTGTCCTTGTATTCTACTACTGTAAGGGTCTTGTCAGGGACCGTAATTAGGGGTACCCCCAATGCTCCTTAATCCAGCTGAAAAACATCTTCAGAACAAACCATCAATGGGTGATAAAGCGCAGGCCTCATCTACCAAGGGACGCGACCCCATCCGAGCCTAGTCTCAGGCAAGGATGGTAGTCCCGGACGAATTCACGCCTCGCCCGAGGGTCCCCTCGGTCAGCAGACACACCCCCATATCACCGAAGCCCAGCGCGGGCAGACTTTGTCGTGCAGCGACCTCGTCCGAATCGCCTTACCAACCGACCGTATCGCATGCACATTTAATGCAGGGATCGCCTGGCACCTTATCCTGACACGCGTGCCTCAGTCGGCAAGGTCGAAGTGACCACAGTCACTTCGCCCCCTTACTGACCGTTCTGACAGGAAAACAGCGCTGTTCACCCCGCTCCGGCAACTGTGCCAGCCACCAGGGAGAGACTGACAAACAGCAAGTCACGACCTCCCCTGAGTCCGGCCTCGGGTGCAACAGGGAGCTCTGCCTCGCCCGACCCTGGGCCTCAGCCTCAACCTTGGCCTCGGGAGAAGGTCTCCGCCTCGCCTGACCCTGGGCCTCGGCCTCAGCCTCGGCCTCGGAGGAGTCGCTGCCTCGCCCGACCTCGGCCCCATATCAACTACGCCACTGGGGACCCATCATTACCCTACCCCTAGCTAGCCGCCTCAGGCTACGAAGGAACAAGACCGGTGTCCCATCTAAGTTACTCCGGTAACAGGTAATGATGGTTCCCCACGTGCGCCCATGACGTCGGGTGCTCTCAAACCCCCTACGGAAGCAAGGAAACGTCAGCAAGATCCATGCCACACCGCCAGCTATGCTTCTACAGGGCTCAAGGCACTCCTCCGGCGGCCACGTTGGTACATCTACAGGGCTCAAGGCACTCCTCCGACGGCCACGTTATTACCTGTACAGGCTCAAGGCACTTCCCTGTCAGCCACGTTAGCACATAGCTACACCCCCATTGTACAGCTGGGCATCTCCTTGTATCTATAAAAGGGGATGTCCAGGGCCCCACGAAGGGGGGAGAAAGGGGGAGACGAAGGTGCGACGTACGAACACATGGACGTACGACGTAGACGAGCGAAGGCAGGCAGAGCAGGGGAGACGCGGTAGAGGCAGCCTCAGATGGCTCACCTCAAGGCCGAACCCTCTCCTTCTCTCTCTCTCTCTCTCGTTCTCGCTCTCCCACAACGCTTGTAACCCCTACTACGAGCACTCCGATGCAAGATAACATAAGCCTCATTTCCCTCTTGTGTTCCATCTTGCATCAATCCATCTGGGCAGGGGCACTGAAAGTCGCCTAGAGGGGGGGTGAATAGGGCGAATCTGAAATTTAACAACTTAAACACAACTACAAGCCGGGTTAGCGTTAGAAATAGAAACGAGTCCAAGAGAGAGGGCGCAAAACAAATCGTGAGCAAATACAGAGTGAGACACGATGATTTGTTTTACCGAGGTTCGGTTCTCGCAAACCTACTCCCCGTTGAGGAGGCCACAAAGGCCGGGTCTATTTCAACCCTTTCCCTCTCTCAAACGGTCCCTCGGACCGAGTGAGCTTCTCTTCTCAAATCAAACCAGGAACAAAACTTCCCCGCAAGGACCACCACACAATTGGTGTCTCTTGCCTCGGTTACAATTGAGTTTTGATCACAAGAACAAATGAGAAAGAAAGAAGCAATCCAAGCGCAAGAGCTCAAAAGAACACAACAAATCTCTCCTACTAGTCACTAAAGCCTTGTGTGGAATTGGAGAGGATTTGATCACTTGGGTGTGTCTAGAATTGAATGCTAGAGCTCTTGTAGATGGTTGGAAGGTGGAAAACTTGGATGACTTGAATGAGGGGTGGTTGGGGGTATTTATAGCCCCAACCACCAAACTAGCCGTTTGGTGGAGGCTGTCTATCGCATGGTGCACCGGACAGTCCGGTGCACACCGGACAGTGTCCGGTGCGCCAGCCACGTCACCCGGCCGTTAGGGTTCGACCGTTGGAGCTCTGTCTGCTGGGCCCGCCTGGATGTCCGGTGGCGCACCGGACATGTACTATAGAGTGTCCGATGCGCCACGTCGCGCGTGCCTGACTTCTGTGCGCTCTGGCGCGCATTTAATGCCGCTGCAGGTGACCGTTGGCGCCGAAGCAGCCGTTGCTCCGCTGTTACACCGGACAATCCGGTGTACACCGGACATGTCCGGTGAATTATAGCGGACTAGCCGTTGTGGATTCCCGAAGCTGGCGAGTTTAGAGTCGCTTCTCCTTGGAGCACCGGACACTGTCCGGTGTACACCGGACAGTCCGGTGAATTATAGCGTGGCGGCTCTGAGTTTTCCCGAAGGTGCGAAGTTCAGCTTGTAGTCCCCTGGTGCACCGGACACTGTCCGGTGGCACACCGGACAGTCCGATGTGCCAGACCAGGGTGCCTTCGGTTGTCCCTTTGCTCCTTTGTTTGAACCCTTTCTCTTGGTCCTTTTATTGGCTTATTGTGAACCTTTGGTACCTGTAGAACTTATAAACTTGGGCAAACTAGTTAGTCCAATTATTTGTGTTGGGCAATTCAACCACCAAAATAAATTTAGGAAATAGGTGTAAGCCTAATTCCCTTTCAATCTCCCCCTTTTTGGTGATTGATGCCAACACAAACCAAAGCAAATATACAAGTGCATAATTTGAACTAGTTTGCAAAATGTAAGTGCAAAGGTTACTTAGAACTTAGCCAATAAATATTACTTACTAGATATGCATGGATTGTTTCTTTATTTTTTACATTTTGGACCACGCTTGCACCACATGTTTTGTTTTTGCAAATTCTTTTTGTAAATTCTCCGAAGGTCCTGCGGAAAGAAAACAGCTTCGGCTGAAGCTGCTTGAACGTAATGCCGAAGGCACCATTCATGAAGCTTCGGTATTACAGCATGTCCGAAGATGGGGGTCGAACCGACTTAAAGATAGAATGACCTTTTAGTCCTTAAGGGTCTGAGTCAATGTTGTAAACTCTTATGAGGGGCATGATTGTAATTCTTCACAGGCTGTGTCCTGTGCCTATAAATAGTGAACAATATTTATTTACTGTTCACGCATTCTTGTAATTGCAAGTGCATCACTCGGGAATTATTACTTGTCAAGGCGAAGGTATACACGTACCTTAAACATTGTATTCAAACATCTTATATTCATATAATAAAATATGTGAATGGTGCCATTTATTTCTGACATATTTATCTTTGATGTTTTACATTTTACATTACTTTATATTATCTTTGTAAGTTCAGTTATGAAGGTGAAACCTTCGTAATATTATGCCCATGGTCTTCATCCGAAGTTCATTAAATCCTTAGGGAGGTAATGCTTCAGAGGACAAAGAGCATTTGATATTTAACATTTTTTGTGTTGCCTTGTTCTTGATTCATAGCATTTGAGAACAAGTCCCCAACATTGGCGCCCACCTCCGGTGAACTCACTTCCACTTTTTGAGCTGATGGCTTCGTTCAACGATCAAGCTGGAGCTGCTTCGGCTCCAAAGCTGGTACTCCCCATAACAGGCGGTTCATGCTCAGAGCCAGCCAACAAGAAGCAGAAGAAGGAGGCACAGAGAAGGGTACAGCATGTCGGGGTGCAAGGACCCTTCATCAAGTCAAGATGGTCTCACATTCCAATTACCTTCTCTCAAGAAGATCTTCAACTCAAGGATTACCCACACAACGATGCTATGGTTATCTCTTGTGTGATCAAAGGATTTCTGGTCCATAATGTTTTGGTTGATACAGGCAGTGCAGCAGATATCATATTTGCTAAGGCTTTCAGACAAATGCAAGAGCCCGAAGACAAGATCCATGATGCTACGCGCCCTCTTTGTGGCTTCGGAGGGCGGCATATTGTAGCACTTGGGAAGGTTACCATGCCAGTAACCTTCGGATTTGTCAACAACACAAGGACTGAGCAAATTGTGTTTGACATTGTTGACATGGAGTATCCTTACAATGCTATCATTGGTCGCGGAACACTCAATGCTTTCGAAGCAATACTTCATCCAGCATATCTTTGCATGAAGATACCTTCGGATCAGGGACCTATTGCTATTTATGGGAGTCAGGAAGCCGCCAGAAAGGCCGAAGGGAATTGGACTGATTCAAAGGCAATCCATAACATAGATGAAGCCGAAGCTTGTGAGCAGTACAAGCATAGAAGGGAGAAGGTTGCTTCGGCTGATCAGCCGAAACCCATGCTTTTATGCGAAGATATCGCAGAGTAGAAGGTGCTGCTAGGATCTCAATTGTCTGAGGAACAAGAGAAAACCTTGATAAGATTCTTGTTCAACAACAAAGATATTTTTGCTTGGTCAGCTAATGATATTTGCGGAGTTAACAGGGATGTTATTGAGCATTCGCTTAATGTTGATCCATCCTTCAGACCCAGAAAGCAGAGGCTTCGGAAGATGTCTGATGACAAGGCTGAAGGTGCTCGAAATGAAGTGAAAAGACTTCTCAGTGCTGGAGTTATCAGAGAGGTAAAATACCCAGAATGGCTGGCTAACACTGTCATGGTAAAAAAGGCCAATGGTAAATGGAGGATGTGTATCGATTTTACTGATCTCAACAAGGCCTGTCCGAAGGACGAGTTTCCATTGCCAAGGATAGATTCCTTAGTTGATGCAGCAGCTTCATCAGAGCTTATGAGTCTGTTGGATTGTTATTCAGGCTATCATCAAATCTGGATGAAGAAGGAGGATGAGCCGAAGACCAGCTTCATAACCCCTAGTGGAACATATTGTTACCTTCGGATGCCTAAAGGGCTTAAAAATGCTGGAGGAAGCTTCAGCAGAATGACAGCGAAGGTTCTCCATTCTCAGATAGGCAGGAATATGCTAACTTATGTTGATGATATCATTGTGAAAAGCACGAAGCAAGATAATCACATTGCTGATCTGCAGGAGACCTTCGCTAATTTTAGACAGGCTGGTTTAAAGCTGAATCCAGAAAAATGTGTCTTCGGAGTGAAGAAGGGGAAATTTCTTGGTTGTCTAGTTTCAACAAAAGGAATTGAGGCTAATCCAAACAAAATCGAAGCTATCCTTCGAATGGAACCACCAAGTACAAAGAAGGGGGCTCAAAGATTGACAGGAAGACTGGCATCTCTCAACAGATTCATATCTAGATCAGCAGAGAGAAATTTACCATTTTTCGAAGTGCTGAAGTCAGCCGAAGTTTTTCAATGGGGACCAGTCCAGCAGAAAGCCTTCGAAGAGCTGAAGCAATATTTGATAGATCTAACAACACTAACTCCACCAACGCTAGGGGCTCCTTTGTTATTATATGTGGCAGCTTCGCACTCAGCGGTAAGTGCAGCACTTGTTCAGGAGAAGCTTGAAGGCCAAGTCAAAAAGCAGGCCCCAATATACTTTGTATCCGAAGTTCTTAGTTTATCAAAGAAAAATTATACGGAATTGGAGAAGGTACTGTATGCTGTTTTGATGGCCTCCAGGAAGCTTCGACATTATTTTGAAGCTTATAATATAATTGTTCCTTCTTCACAACCGTTGAAGGATATTATGAGAAACCGAGAAGCTACTGGAAGGATTGGAAAATGGGCTGCAGAGCTCAATGAATTTTGTATTGATTATGTGCATAGATCTTCGATTCAGTCCCAAGCGTCGACAGACTTCATTGCTGACTAGACGCCAGGGGCTTAGGAGGAAGAAACGAATAAAGATGCCGAAGCATGGACAGTGTTTTGCGATGGGTCTTGGGGAACCTTCGGAGCAGGAGCAGCTGCTGTGTTGGTTTCACCTTCCAAAGTTAAAACTTGTTATGCGGCAAGACTTGATTTCAGTTGCACAAACAATATTGCTGAGTACGAAGCTCTGCTCTTGGGTCTTCGGAAGTTAAAGGCAATGGGAATCAGAAGGGCCATTCTTAAAACTGATTCCCAAGTTATTTCTGGTCATATTGACAAGAGCTATAAGGCAAGAGATCCGAAGCTTGAAAAAAATTTAGATACAGTCCGAAGGATTGAGGCTTCCTTTGAAGGATTCTCTGTTAAAAACATTCCTCGTGGAGAAAATGAATATGCTGATCTATTAGCCAAGTCAGCAGCACAGGGGCTGCCTTTACCTTCAGAAGTATTTTTCGAATCAATAAAAGCACCTTCGGTCGAGCTTCTTGAAAGAGCGGTCCTCAACATATCCCCTGTCTATAGTGAAGATTGGAGAACTGAAATCATCTCTTTCCTTCAGGGTAATTTTCTTTCAGATGAAGAAGCTTATAACAGGAGGATAGAAGCAAGAGCTCGACCATATGTCATAATAGAAGGGGAACTATACAAGCGTGGGGTCTGTTCCCCGTTGCTCAAGTGTTTATCCAGAACCGAAGGCATAGAATTGATGAAGGAAATACATGCAGGCTTGTGTGGATCTCACATTGGATCTAGGCCTTTGCTGGGAAAAGTCTTTCGCCAAGGATTTTATTGGCCAAAAGCAGCTTCGGATGCAGCGGAACTAGTCCAAAAGTGCGAAGGTTGTCAAAAATGTGCAAGAGATCAAAAACAACCTTCGTCTCTAACTCAGTTAATACAACCCACTTGGCCGTTACAAAGGTGGGGCCTTGATTTGTTAGGTCCGCTACCACCAGCACAAGGAAATTTAAGATATGTTGTAGTGGCAGTGGAATATTTTTCTAAGTGGATTGAGGCAAAGCCTTTAGCCACAATAACTTCGGTTACTGTCCAAAAGTTTTTCTGGCAAAACATTGTTTGTCGCTTCGGAGTGCCGAAGGCTATCACTGTGGACAATGGAACGCAGTTTGATTCTGAAGCTTTCAGAGAATTTTGTGATCAAATTGGCACGAAGATCCATTTTGCATCAGTTCGACATCCGGAGTCAAACGGACTTGTCGAAAGAGCTAATGGGATCATAATGACAGGAATAATGAAGTCAATCTTCAATCAGCCCAGGGGAAAGTGGCCAGAAGAATTAATCAAAGTGGTGTGGAGCCATAACACAACAGTGTCAAGATCAACAGGCTTCACGCCATTCAAACTATTGTTTGGTGACGAAGCAATAACCCCGGAAGAAGCCAAAGCAGGATCAATAAGAACAATAGCTTCGGCAGAAGGCGAAGATGAAGCTGATTACTCTGTGGAAAAAGATGCTATAGAGGGGATCAGGCTTCAAGCTGTGGAAAACATCAACAAATATCAAACTGAAACAATAAAATGGCGTGACAGAAAGGTTAGGCTGAAGAACATTGAACCAGGACACTTGGTGCTTCGAAGAGTAGCCAACCCTGAGATAGTAGGCAAATTACAGCTGAAGTGGGAAGGACCTTTTTTGGTAGTATCTTCGTCAAGACCCGGTTCCTACAAATTGAAGGATATGGACGGCAACGACATTCCTAGGTCATGGAATGCGGATGAGCTTCGGCGATATTATGTTTAGCTTGATGTAATTTTTTCTATTCTTTTTGTGGCACCCTTTTCCTTTCAAAAGGGGAAGAAAGGTTTTTAATGGGGCCACAACATGTAATTTTCCTTATTTCAATTCTATAAGAGTGATATCCTCCAAAAATGTAAATGTAAATGCAAAGGAAAAAGAAAAGAAAACAGGGAGAAGCTCAAAAGTCGTTCCTAAGGGAATGCAGAGCTTACAGCAAAAAATAAACGCTGATTCCGCCGAAAGTAAAAGGCGAAGAAGCTCCTAAGGGAGGCTTAAAGCGAAAAATAAACGCTGATTCCGCCGAAAGTAAAAGGTGAAGAAGCTCCTAAGGGAGGCTTACAGCGAAAAATAAACGCCGATTCCGCTGAAAGTAAAAGGCGAAGAAGCTCCTAAGGGAGGCTTACAGCGAAAAGTCAACGCTGATACACCTAAATGGTGAAGCCAAAAAGTAAACGACAAAAAGATTTGAATCATTTCTAGGGGGATGAAGGGCTATGATTATGGTGTTTGAATATGTGTTCCGCTATTCATTTGCACGATACATTACATCATGTCATTTGCATTCATAAACATTCATTTAGACATATAGAATCATCATCATACCACACAAAAAAGACAGATGCTTCGGCAATGAGGAAAAACTTCGTAGAAAGAGGAAGTTTTCATGCTTCGTTGTGTACGAAAAGAAGGGAAGGTGTTTTTCGCCTTTGGCTCAAAAGAGAAGTTTCGTCCACAGCAAAGCAGATTGTACACGGATAAAGGAGATAAGATATATTACAAGGTGTGTACAAATTTACATAAGTTTTTTCATAAATATATTACAAAGATCTCTCTAGAATTTTTTGCAGGAAAGTTTATTATAGCAACTATTAAGCTTCAGGCCGTCATACTTCAGCTTCGTCATCCTGCACATATTAAAGAGCAGAATAAGAAAGGTGCAAATTTCAAGGAGAAGGTAAAAGTAACAAATATAAGTTCCTTACCGGCTTAAGGTGACTTTGAGCTTCGTCACCAGCCATTTTTCGCCCGCCATTTACCCAAATCTGGGTCATAAATCTATTTCCGATGCTTCGGGCTAGGCTTGGGATATCAATCAAATCTGATGTTGATAAGCTGAAGTTTGGTCTATTTACAATTTTTCCATGCGTACAGCCAGTCTTCAGAAAAGCGGTAGCTGTGCCTCGAGAAGCTACCAGGGCGCAGAAGTCAGCATGCCCAGCGATAACTTCGTCAAGAGCGTCAACCTCGCCTTCAATATATTCCAACGTGCTGGGCAGGTTTTCAGCTGAAGGTGTAAATTTTTCAGAACTGGCTCCGATAGAGTGAAACACATCCTTCAGCCGCTGCACGCATCGGCTGCCGAAATTTAGGCATCTCTCTTGAAGTTGCTTCAATGATTTTTGCAAATTTGAATTTTTCTCGATCTCAGTCTTGAGACTTGTTTCAAGGTCCTTCTTTTCTTGCTCATATTTTTCTGGCTGTTTGAGTAATTCATTCTTTAAACTATCATTTTCGGCTTGGACCTCAGCCAAGGAGCCTTCCATAGATTGAATAACAAAGTCTTTCTTTTCTAAGGCACCTTCGTGTTCTTTAGCTATGATTTCAAGGTCTTGAATGGTGAAGTCTTTCTTCTTCAGAACAGCTTCGTAATTTTCAGCTTTTTCTTCTAAATCTTTGATGATAGCTTTGTTCTTCTCCTCTTCAAGATCTTGTTGCATTTTTAGCACTTTACTTAATAGTATACTCTGCCAAAGCAACCTTCGTCAGAAAACGACCTAATAATAATAATAATAATAAAATCGTAATAATATTTTTTACCTTAAAATTAGCATAAAGTAGGCTACCGGCGATATGGTGTCGCTGGTACCTGCAGAGGTCCGCCTCTATCTTCGGCAGGCCAACACTTTTGGAGAAGGTTCTAACAATTTTGGCCTCAGTGCGATTCCGAAGGCATCATAGCTTCCCTTCATTGGCCCCACCAAATAGCATAGACCCTGGTTTATATCCACAGGATATGGCATATTTTTTCTGCTCTTCTTTTTCAGCACCTGTTAATTCTTGTCCAAGTAAATCTTGAAAGTTAAAATTTCCTCCCTCCAAAATTTCTTCAACCTGCTCTTTTCCTTTTTCAGTAGCCGTGCTCACTGCAGTCATAGCAGCTTCTTCTTCAGCCATTTTCAGAAGTATATTATCAATAACTTCAAGTGTGGTTTCCAGGTTTGAATCTTCGGTGGTCCCGGCTTCGGTGCCAGTAGCTTCGGCTCCGGTAGCTTCGGCTCCGGCGGTTGCAAATTCAGTGGTTTCGGCCCCGGTAGCGGCGACTGCGGTGGCTTCGGCTTCGACGGTCTCGGCAAAAACAATTTTTGACTCCATTGCCGGTGGCGGTGTCTGATGAATCACATCTGTTACTTGGATAATTCTTCGTTTTTTCGGCTTTACAGGGCTTTCTGCTACCGAAGCTTCTTTGTCCTTCTAAAAAAACTTCGTCAATTGCGGCGCCAGCGGACTTAGCTTGACAGGCAAGGGTTCAGTCATTACCTTCAAGATTTCTTCTACTTCGGCAGCAGAAGGTGTCGCAGGAGTTTCCTCCTCTTGGATCAATGTTTTTGGTTCCGGAGATGCAGTTTTCCTTTTTCTTGAAACAGCTACCTTCGGCTCAGGGCTCACCTTTTCAGAAATTT
This sequence comes from Zea luxurians, assembly GCA_029449295.1. Taxonomy (NCBI): domain Eukaryota; kingdom Viridiplantae; phylum Streptophyta; class Magnoliopsida; order Poales; family Poaceae; genus Zea; species Zea luxurians. The sequence goes on along the minus strand of JAOPSE010000240.1, from coordinate 965,282 downwards.
CCTTTTTCTTTTTGGCCAATCTGGTGCTTTCTTCGTCAAGGGCGCTGGCAATTCTTTTTCTCTTCGGGCCTCCGGCATCTCCGCCCAATTGCTCGTAATTAGGATAGTCAAAATTCAAGGCATCTAGCACTCGATTCAACCTTCGCTTCGGGCGACTACCGAAGGCTGCTGTCATCAACTGATCTTCCTTCTTAGAATAATTTCCAAGGATATCGTTGCACATAATATCGATTGTGTCTAACCATTCCTGGCAGGGTTCTTTAAAGTTTTTCTTAAACTTGTAGTAATAGGGTAATCGAACAAGTTCGCCCTTTTTCTTTTCCCCCTCCAGCTTCGGCATCTCCCAATCCCTCATTGTTGGGAACACTTTAAAAGCCAAAAATTCCTGCACCAAGTCCCTAGTGCCAATATGTTCTGAAATTATTCGAAATTCACCCAAAGCAATTTGGCTCGGGCTTCCACTTATCATGTTGCATCGGGGCCTCGTTTCTCCGAAGGTTAGCTCTAGTGGACTCTAGACCAATTTATCTTCGTCTTTATCAACTTTAACATAAAACCACTCAGACTTCCATCCGGCTGGCCATTTGCTTCGGTAGCTTATCACTGGAAACTTCGAAGTTTTACGATAAGCAAAGTTGTAACATCCAAAATTTTCATGTAACCCATCTCCTCTGGCCTTAGTCTGATAGTGTAGTTCATGGACTCGGCAGAAACCTTCACCGAACGGTTCCACTCCCTGGCTACGAAGGGCCCAGATATAAACACTTAATCTAACAATAGCGTTAGGGGTCAGCTGATGAAGGTAAACCCCAAACTTCTTCAACACATCAGCAATCATCCCATTCAAAGGAAATCTTAATCCCGCTTTGAAGAAGCTTTTGAACACTACCACCTCATTCTTTTCCGGCTTCGGAGTAGTTTCCTCTCCGCCAAAACGAACCAGCTTCTTTTTTGCTTCGCTGAAGTAGCCCATCTTCACCATTTTTGGAAGATCAACTTTTGAGATGGTGGACTTTCCAAAGTCCAAATGACTAGGTTTGCTTGGCATCCCGCAGTTGTACTCATCTTCGGAACCAACTTCTTCAACATCAGCTTGTGTTGCTTCGGCAGCAGGTGTGTCCTCTCCTGTAACTAGCCCGGAGCGCTTCATCGCTTCAGAAATTGGAACAGTTTCAGCAGCTTCGGCTTCGTCTCCTTCGTGCTCAACTCTAGCAGTACAACACACTCTGGCCATTTGATTTTGAATTTCTTGAAAATTTCTTGGAAATTAATAACCTTTCTTCTGAAGCTCTTCTTCTGACGAAGCAGGCACCGAACTGGAGCTTCGTTTGAATGCGAAAGTCAAGCTTCGGCTATGGTTAAATTTTTGGCAGCAAAACAGTGCAATAGCAATGAATGCTGTGGTAACTTCACACCTACCTGTCTGTTTATATAGTGCTGCAGGTAAGAAGGTAAATCGTCAGGATTTTTACACCAGGCAAACAGTTGCTCGCACCCGCTGCACGGTGGGCCGCAAAGATCAAAATAGTGAACCTACATGGTGGGACCACTACGCGCTCGAAAACTGTATCGTTTCTCGACAACGAGCTCAGGGAAGGTGTTTTTCAGACCTTCGGCTTCCTGAAGCCTAAGAGACTTTTTTCACGGATCAAGCTCGTTACGAAAAACGATCTAGCACCGTGAAGGGGCTACTGTTGGGACCATGCTTCATCGCCGAAGGTCCTGCGGAAAGAAAACAGCTTTGGCTGAAGCTGCTTGAACGTAATGCCGAAGGCACCATTCATGAAGCTTCGGTATTACAGCATGTCCGAAGATGGGGGTCGAACCGACTTAAAGATAGAATGACCTTTTAGTCCTTAAGGGTCTGAGTCAATGTTGTAAACTCTTATGAGGGGCATGATTGTAATTCTTCACAGGCTGTGTCCTGTGCCTATAAATAGTGAATAGTATTTCTTTACTGTTCACGCATTCTTGTAATTGCAAGTGCATCACTCGGGAATTATTACTTGTCAAGGCGAAGGTATACACGTACCTTAAACATTGTATTCAAACATCTTATATTCATATAATAAAATATGTGAATGGTGCCATTTATTTCTGACATATTTATCTTTGATGTTTTCATTTTACATTACTTTATATTATCTTTGTAAGTTTAGTTACGAAGGTGAAACCTTCGTAATATTATGCCCATGGTCTTCGTCCGAAGTTCATTAAATCCTTGGGGAGGTAATGCTTCAGAGGACGAAGAGCATTTGATATTTAACATTTTTTGTGTTGCCTTGTTCTTGATTCATAGCATTTGAGAACAAGTCCCCAACACTTTTCAAAATCCTTTTGCAATATAGTCAAAGGTAAATGAATAAGATTTTGCGAAGCATTTTCAAGTTTTGAAATTTTCTCCCCTTGTTTCAAATGCTTTTCCTTTGACTAAACAAAAACTCCCCCTCAATAAATTCTCCTCTTAGTGTTCAAGAGGGTTTTAAGATATCAATTTTGAAAGGTGCTACTTTCTCCCCCTTTAGAACACAAAGAGATACCAATTTGAAATTTACCAATTGAAAATCATTATTTTTAAAATTAGGGTGGTGGTGCGGTCCTTTTGCTTTGGGGCCAATACTTTCTCCCCCTTTGGCATGAATCGCAAAAAACGAATACTTAGAATGAAATATAGGCCCTTGCTAACTACTTTATCCCCTTTGGCAAATAAAACATATGAGTGAAGATAATACCAAAGACGGAGAAATGCTTGGAGCGACGGCGAAGGATGAGTGATAGAGTGGAGTGGAAGCCTTGTCTTCGCCGAAGACTCCAATTCCCTTTCAATACACCTATGACTTGGTTTGAAATACACTTGAAAACACATTAGTCATAGCATATATATAAAAGAGACATGATCAAAGGTATATTTATGAGCTATGTGTGCAAGACATCAAAAGAAATTCTGAGAATCAAGAATATTGAGCTCATGCCTAAGTTTGGTAAAAGTTTGTTCATCTAGTGGCTTGGTAAAGATATCGGCTAATTGATCTTTAGTGTTAATGTATGCAATCTCGATATCCCCTTTTGTTGGTGATCCCTAAGAAAATGATACTGAATGGCTATGTGTTTAGTGCGGCTATGCTCAACGGGATTATCCGCCATGCGGATTGCACTCTCATTATCACATAGAAGAGGAACTTTGGTTAATTTGTAACCATAGTCCCGCAGAGTTTGCCTCATCCAAAGCAATTGCGCGCAACAATGTCCTGCGGCTGTTGGGGGCTTGTTCTCAAATGCTAAGAGTTAAGAACAAGGCAACACAGAAAATGTTAAATATTAAAGTCCTTCGTCCTCCACTTCATTATATCCCTTCGGGATATAAAGAATCTTCGGACGAAGGTTACGAAGGACATACCTTCGTAAACATAAGAACGAGAGATAAATTATTTATATAAATCATGAGGTATGAAATGAACATTCAAATGTTAGCATAGAATCATTTTCATTTTTGTTAACATAAATGAATATAAATGACTTCAGATTACAAATGTACCTTCGGTCTTGAGGAAAGCAAGGGTACAAGTGCGATGCGAAGGCAAAATGACAGGTTCGCGTGAACAGTACAGAAGTACTGTTCATCTATTTATAGGCACAGGTCGCAGCCTGTGACAAATTACAATTATGCCCCTTACAAATGTTTACAACATTGACTCAGACCTATATGAATAAAAAGGTCATTCTATCTTTATGTCGGTTTAAAACGCCGAAGCTCCATGAAAAGAGACCTTCGGCCATTTCTTGGAGACGACTCCAGCCGAAGCTGCTTCTTCGTGTGAGACCTTCGGCGCACCGAAGCACGTCCCCAACAGTAGCCCCTTTCGCGGTGCTAGATCGTTTTTCGTAACGAGCTTGACCCGTGAAAAAAAACTTCTTCAGCTTCGGGAAGCCGAAGGTCCAAAAAACACCTTCCCTGAGCTCGTTGCGGAGAAACGATCCGGCTTCCGAGTACGTGCCAGGCCCACCTTGCAGAGTTACTGTTTGATCTTTGCGGTCCACTGCTCAGTGAGTACAAGTAACCGCCCGTTTGGTGTAAAAATCTTGCCGCTTCGCCTTCTTACCTGCAGCACTATATAAACAAGCGGGTAGGTGTGAAGTTACCACAGCATTCATTGCTATTTGCACTGTTTTGCTGCCAAAATTTTTCACCATAGCCGAAGCTTGACACTCATAAACGAAGGTCCGTCTCGACGCTTTCTTCGTCAGAAAGGAGAGCTTCGGAGAAAAGAAAAAAGAAAAAAGTTTCTAACTTCCCCAAACTCAGAATTACATGGCACGAGTGCGGTCTACTGCCAAAGTTGTGCGTGAGGGAGACGAAGCCGAAGGTTCAGACACTGTGCCCATCTCCGAAGCGATGCAGCGCTCCGGTCTAGTTACTGCGGAAGAGAGGCCTGCTGCCGAAGCAAACCCGACAACAGCCGAAGAAGAAGAAGAAAACATTGATGGAACTGACTCCGAAGATGACTACCACATTGCTACGCCCAGCAAGCCCAGTCACCTGGATTTTGGGAAATCAACTGTTTCAAAAGCTGATCTTTCGAAGATGGTGAAAGCGGGTTATTTCAATGAAGATCAGAAGAAGCTACTCCGCTTCGGGGGAGAAGAATCCACCCCGAAGCCAGGGAAGGATGAGATTGTTATCTTTAAAAGCTTTTTAAAGGCTGGGCTGAGATTTCCTCTGCACAATATTATTGCAGAGATATTGAGGAGGTTTGGTATCTATTTTCATCAACTAACTCCTAACGCCATCGTTAGGCTCAATGTTTACATCTGGGCCCTCCGAAGCCAAGCTATGGAACCTTTTGCTGACAGCTTCTGCCGAGTTCACGAATTACACTACCAAACAAAGGCCAGAAAAGATGGGCTACATGACAATTTTGGTTGCTATAATTTTGCCTACCGAAAGACAACAAAATGTCCTGTCATCAGCTACCGAAGCAAATGGCCAGCAGGCTGGAAGTCTGAATGGTTCTATGTGAAAGTTGACGAAGACAGAGAAAAATTGGTACAAAGCCCTCTGGAATTAATCTTCGGAGAGACGAGGCCACGCTGCCGCATCGGCGATTTAAAGGGTCCTACCTGGGCCGCTCTGGGTGAATTTGAAATCATTTCAAAACATATTGGCACCAGGGATCTAGTTCAGGAATTTTTGGCATTCAGAGTCTTCCCTACTTTAAAAGAGTGGGAAATGCCGAAGCTGAAGGGAGAAAAGAAGAAGGGGGAGCTGGTCCGTTTGCCCTATCACTTTAAATTCAAGAAATACTTTAAGAAGCCCTGCAAAGAGTGGTTAGAAACAGTTGAGACAATGTGCAATGAAATCTTGGGGAATTATTCTAAAAAGGAGGATCAATTAATGACAGCGGCCTTCGGCACCCGACCGAAGCGAAGGCTGAACCGAGTATTTGATGCCCTGGGCTTCGAGTACCCAGACTATGAGCAATTGAACAAGGGTGCCGAGGGCCTCAAAAGAAAAAGAGTAACTGAAATTCTGACAAAGGATGAAGAGCAACCAGCAGCAGAGAAGAAAATCCCGAAGAAAAGGAAAATATCGAGTCCGAAACGGAAAATATCCGAAGAAGAGAGGACCCCCACACCGCCTTCTACCAGCGACGTGGAAGAAATTTTAAAGGTAATGACTGAACCTATGCCCACGAAGCTAAGTCCATTAGGGCTCCGACTGACGAAGCTTTTTCAAAAGGTGGACGAACCGGATCAGGCGAAGATGAGCAAACACAAACGGCAAAGAATCATTGCGGTAACTGAAGTTATCGATAAGACACCTCCAAGAGCTTCAGTTCAGAAAACAGCAGCTGCCGAAGGCACCAAGAACATTGAAGTCGCCCCTTCGGAGGTCGCGGCTGGCGAAGCCGCTACAACCGAAGAGGTTAATTTAGAAACAACCATTGAGAATATTAACAAAATTTTGGAAGACATAGATGCAGAAGAAGCCGGTGCTGCTACTGAAAAATCCATGGCCACAGTGCCTGAAAAAGGAAAAGAAATAGCCGAAGATACTTCGGATGACGAAGCTTACTCCTTTCAGAATTTAATTGGGCAGAAACTGACAAAGGACGAAATAGAAGAACTTAAAGAATATGCCAAATCCTGCGGCTACAAGTCAGGTGCCCTCCTATTTGGAGGTGTAGATGATGAAAAACTAGGCTGCATTCGAGACCAGACTGGTGCTAAGGTAATCGGTACTCTATCAAAGAGTATCGGTTTTCCGAAGCTAGAGTCAGACATCAGCCGCTACCGACGACAACATGTCGTTGGTAGTTTATTTTACTCCAACTTCAAGGTGAACAACTTGCCACCTAACTTTTGTCGCTTCTAATAAAAACATGTCTGACGAAGGTTGTGTTCGTGCAGAGTATGCTGCTGAGCAAAGCCTTGCAAATGCAACAAGATCTTGAAGATAAAAAGCATGAAGTTATAATTGGAAATTTGGAAAACAAAATAAAGGAGCAATCAGATGCTTTCGAGAAGAAGAACTTTGAGCTCCAGGCAACCGAAGGTTTATTGGCGGAAGCTGAAGCAAAGATATCAGAACTGAATACGAAGCTTCTCCGCCAGTCTGAGCAGTTCGAACGAGAAAAACAAGATCTTAGTGCAAAACTTGAAGCCGAAGCTCAGCAAAATTCAGATTTGAGAAAACTACTGACAAATCTTCAAGAAAACTGCTTGAATTTTAGCAACAAGTGCATTCAACGACTAAGAAAGATTTTTTACTCAGTTGGAGCCAGCAGTGAAAAATTCACCCCCTCAGCTGAAGATCTGCCGAAGACCTTCGAACATATTGAGGGGGAGATTGACGAGCTCGACGAAGTCATAGCTGGGCATGGTGACTTCTGTGCCTGGGTGGCTTCTCGGGGCACTGCTGCTGCATTTCTGAAGGCCGGCTGCGACCACGGAAAAATTGTCAACAGGCCCAACTTCAGCTTATCTCCATCAATCCTGGATGATATGCCTGACCTCGCCCGAAGTATCTCCAATAGATTTATAAAAATGATATGGACAAAGGGCGGGCGGGAGAAAGCTGGAGACGAAGCACGCAGTCATCTTGAACCAGTAAGAAATGATACTTCGGAGTTACCTTTTCCTTTGCTCTTGATTTTTTACTTATAATCTCTTAATTCATGTAGGATGTCGAAGGTGAAGATGATGCCTAAGTTATGTCGCCGAAGCTGCTGCCGTAGCTGAAACTTGATGAAGATCAGTAGAAATGTACTGTAGAAAAACTCAGGATGTTTTTGTAACAATTCTTGTAAATACAATTAAACTGTCTTCAAGGAACTTTGTACATACCTTGTAATATTCTTACCCTTTGCTTGAGGTGCTTTGATGTGGACGAAATCAGTATTTTGAGCCGAAGGCGAAAAAACACCTTCCCTTCTTTTCGTACACAACGAAGCCTAAAAGACTACTTCTCCTTTCTGCCGAAGCTTTTCTTTACAAAAGAAAACATAAAAGACTACTACTCTTTTCTGCCGAAGCTCTTCTTTACATAAGAAAACATAAAGACTACAACTTTCTTTTACACAACGATTCATAAAAAACCACTTCGAAACTTTTCTTTTACATAATGAATCATAACAAACCATTTCTCCGAAACTTTTCTTTGTGCCGAAGCAACCACTTAAGAACACAAATGCTATGAATGAATGCTTATGCATGCACATGCCATGATGTAATGTAATGTGCAAATGAATGTCCGAAGCGTATGTCCGAAGCCACATTCTCAACGATTACTCCTTTAGAATCGACCACACATCAGCTCTGCATTCCCTTGGGAACGACTTTGGAGCATCTTTGCCTTTTACTTAGGCAGTACCAGCGTTGACTTTTCGCTGTAAGCTCTGCATCCCCTTAGGGACGTCTTTGGAGCTTCTTCGTCTTTTACTTAGACGGTATAAGCTCTGCATTCCCTTAGGAACGACTTTGGAGCTTCTTCGCCTTTTACTTTCGGCGGAATCAGCGTTGACTTTTCGCTGTAAGCTCTGCATCCCCTTAGGGACGTCTTCGGAGCTTTTTTTTTTCCCTTTTTCAGTTTCGGCACTCGATGGTGCGCTCTCAGCTTTTACATTTACATCTTTTGGGGGATTTTGCTCTTATAAAACTAAAAAGGAAAATTACATATGATGGCCCCATTAAAAACCTTTCTCCCCCTTTTAGAAAGGAAAAGGGTGCCATAAAAAAGAAAAGATAAAATTACATCAAGTTACACATAGAACCGCCGAAGCTCATCCGCATTCCAAGATCTTGGAATTTCATTGCCGTCCATGTCCTTCAGTCTGTACGAACCAGGCCTTGACGAAGATGCTACTAAGAAAGGCCCTTCCCACTTCAGTTGCAACTTGCCCACTGTATCCGGGTTGGCCACTCTTCGAAGCACGAAATGTCCTGGCTCAATATTTTTTAGCCGGACTTTTCTATCTCGCCATTTGATTGTTTCAGCCTGGTATTTGTTGATATTTTCCACGGCCTGAAGCCTGATCCCTTCTAAGGCATCTTTTTCCACAAGGCAAGTGTCTTCGGCACCTGATTCTGCCGAAGCTACTACTCTTATTGATCCAGCTTTAGCTTCTTCTGGAGTTATTGCTTCGTCACCAAATAATAACTTGAATGGGGTAAAGCCTGTAGACCTTGATGTTGTTGTATTGTGGCTCCACACCACTTTGGTCAACTGATCTGGCCATTTTCCCCTTGGTTGATTAAAAATTAGCTTCATTATTCCTGTCATTATGATGCCGTTGGCCCTTTCAACAAGCCCATTCGACTCCGGATGCCTGACTGATGCAAAATGGATCTTCGTGCCAATTTGGTCACAGAAATTTCTGAAATCTTCGGAGTCGAACTGTGTTCCATTATCTACAGTGATAGCCTTCGGTACTCCGAAGCGACAGACAATATTCTGCCAGAAAAATTTTTGGACAGTGGCCGAAGTTATTGTGGCTAATGGCTTCGCCTCAATCCATTTGGAAAAATACTCCACAGCTACTATAACATATTTTAGGTTGCCTTGGGCCGGTGGCAATGGACCCAACAAGTCAAGGCCCCACCTTTGCAATGGCCAGATGGGTTGTATCAGCTGTGTTAATGACGAAGGTTGTTTTTGATCTCTTGCACATTTTTGACAACCTTCGCACTTTTGAACTAACTCCGCTGCATCCGAAGCTGCCTTCGGCCAATAAAATCCTTGGCGGAATACTTTTCCAAGTAACGGCCTGGATCCGATGTGGGATCCGCACAGGCCTGCATGTATCTCCTTCATCAACTCTATACCTTCGGCTCTAGACAAGCACTTAAGCAGCGGGGCACAAACTCCACGCTTGTATAACTCCCCTTCTATCATGATATAGGGACGAGCTCTTGCCTCTATCCTCTTATTATAAGCTTCGTCATCTGATAGGAAGTTACCCTGAAGGTAAGAGATTATTTCAGTTCTCCAATCTTCACTGTACACAGGAGAAATGTTAAGGACTGCTCTTTCGAGTAGCTCCACTGAAGGTGCCTTTATTGTCTCAAAGAACACGTCCGAAGGTAGCGGCAACCTCTGTGCTGCAGACTTGGCCAACAAATCAGCATGCTCATTCTGCCCTCGAGGGATATTCTTAACAGAAAATCCTTCGAAGGAAGCTTCGATCCTTCGGACCGTGTCCAGGTACTTTTCAAGCTTCGGGTCTTTAGCCTTGCAACTTTTATCAATATGACCCGAAACAACCTGAGAATCAGTTTTAAGGATCGCCCTTCTGACCCCCATTGCCTTTAGTTTCCGAAGACCCAAGAGCAAGGCTTCGTACTCAGCGATATTATTTGTGCAACTGAAGTCAAGTCTTGCTGCATAGCAAGTTTTAACCTTGGACGGAGAGACCAACACGGCAGCTGCGCCTGCTCCGAAGGTTCCCCAAGAGCCATCACAAAACACTGTCCATGCTTCGGCATCTTTATTCGCTTCCTCATCCTGAGCCCCTGGCGTCCAGTCGGCAATGAAATCTGCCAATGCTTGAGACTGAATTGAGGATCTATGCACATAATCAATGTAAAATTCATTGAGTTCCGCAACCCATTTTCCAATACGCCCAGTAGCTTCTCTGTTCCTCATGATGTCCTTCAACGGCTGCGAAGAGGGAACAATAATGTTGAATGCCTGAAAGTAATGCCGAAGCTTCCTGGATGCCATTAAAACGGCATACAATATCTTCTCCAGCTCTGTATAATTTTTCTTTGAGACACTGAGGACCTCAGACACAAAATATACTGGGACCTGCTTTTTAGCTTGTCCATCAAACTTCTCCTGGACAAGCGCCGCACTTACTGCTGAGTGCGAAGCTGCCACATACAACAACAGAGAAGCCCCTGGCGTTGGTGGAGTTAATGTTGTGAGATCTATTAAATATTGCTTCAGCTCTTCGAAGGCTTTTTGTTGACTTGGGCCCCATTGAAAGACTTCAGCTGACTTCAGCACCTCGAAGAATGGTAAGTTTCTTTCTGCTGATCTGGATATAAATCTGTTGAGAGATGCCAGCCTTCCTGTCAATCTTTGGGCCCCCTTTCTTGTGGTTGGTGGCTCCATTCGAAGTATAGCTTCGATTTTATTTGGGTTAGCTTCGATTCCCTTCGTTGAAACCAAACACCCAAGAAATTTGCCCTTCTTCACTCCGAAGACACATTTTTCTGGATTCAGCTTCAGACCAGCCTGTCTAAAGCTGGCGAAGGTCTCCTGCAAATCAGCAATATGATTTTCTTGCTTCGTGCTCTTTACGATAATGTCATCAACATAGGTCAACACATTTCTGCCTATCTGAGATTGGAGGACCTTCGCAGTCATTCTGCTGAAACTCCCTCCAGCATTCTTGAGCCCCTCAGGCATCCGAAGATAGCAATATGTACCACTTGGGGTTATGAAGCTAGTCTTCGGCTCATCTTCCTTCTTCATCCAGATTTGATGATAGCCTGAGTAGCAGTCTAGGAGACTCATGAGCTCCGAAGAAGCTGCTGCATCAACTAAAGAGTCTATCCTTGGCAGTGGAAATTCATCCTTCGGGCAAGCCTTGTTGAGATCTGTGAAATCAATACACATTCTCCACTTGCCATTGGCCTTTTTCACCATAACAGTGTTAGCTAGCCACTCTGGGTACTTCACTTCTCTGATAACTCCTGCACTGAGGAGTCTTTTTACTTCATTACGAGCCCCTTCGGCCTTATCATCAGACATTTTCCGAAGCCTCTGCTTTCGGGGTCTGAAGGATGGATCAACATTAAGCGAATGTTCAATAACATCCCGATTTACTCCACAGAGATCATTAGCTGACCATGCAAAGACATCTTTGTTGTTGAATAAAAACCTTATCAAGGTTTTCTCCTGATCTTCAGATAATTGGGAGCCCAACAACACCTTCTGCTCTGCTATATCTTCGCACAATACCATGGGCTTCGGTTGATCTGCTGAGGCTGCCTTCTCCCTCCTGAATTTGTACTGTTCACAAGCTTCAGCCCCATCTATGTTATGGATTGCCTTAGAATCAGTCCAGCTTCCTTCGGCCCTTCTAGCAGCTTCCTGACTTCCATGAATAGCAATAGGTCCTTGGTCCGAAGGTATCTTCATGCAGAGATAAGCTGGGTGAAGAATTGCTTCGAAGGCATTAAGAGTGCCACGGCCGATGATAGCATTGTAAGGATACTCCATGTCAACAATATCAAACACAATTTGCTCAGTCCTTGTGTTGTTGACAAATCCGAAGGTTACCGGCATGGTAATCTTCCCAAGTGCCACAATCTGCCGCCCTCCGAAGCCACAAAGAGGGTGCGTAGCATCATGAATCTTGTCTTCGGGCTCCTGCATTTGTCTGAAGGCTTTAGCAAATATAATGTCAGCTGCACTGCCTGTATCAACTAGGACATTGTGGACCAGAAATCCTTTGATCACGCAAGAAATAACCATAGCATCATTGTGAGGATAATCCTTAAGCTGAAGGTCTTCCTGAGAGAAGGTAATTGGAATATGAGACCATTTTGACTTGATGAAAGGTCCCTGCACTCCAACATGCTGCACCCTTCTCTGAGCCTCCTTCTTCTGCTTCTTGTTAGCCGGCTCTGAGCAAGAACCGCCTGTTATCGGGAGCACCAGCTTCGAAGCCGAAGCAGCTCCAGCTTGATTGTTGAACGAAGCCATCAGCTCAGAAAAGTGGAAGTGAGTTCACCGGAGGTGGGCGCCAATGTTGGGGGCTTGTTCTCAAATGCTAAGAGTTAAGAACAAGGCAACACAGAAAATGTTAAATATTAAAGTCCTTCGTCCTCCACTTCATTATATCCCTTCGGGATATAAAGAATCTTCGGACGAAGGTTACGAAGGACATACCTTCGTAAACATAAGAACGAGAGATAAATTATTTATATAAATCATGAGGTATGAAATGAACATTCAAATGTTAGCATAGAATCATTTTCATTTTTGTTAACATAAATGAATATAAATGACTTCAGATTACAAATGTACCTTCGGTCTTGAGGAAAGCAAGGGTACAAGTGCGATGCGAAGGCAAAATGACAGGTTCGCGTGAACAGTACAGAAGTACTGTTCATCTATTTATAGGCACAGGTCGCAGCCTGTGACAAATTACAATTATGCCCCTTACAAATGTTTACAACATTGACTCAGACCTATATGAATAAAAAGGTCATTCTATCTTTATGTCGGTTTAAAACGCCGAAGCTCCATGAAAAGAGACCTTCGGCCATTTCTTGGAGACGACTCCAGCCGAAGCTGCTTCTTCGTGTGAGACCTTCGGCGCACCGAAGCACGTCCCCAACAGCGGCAATGTACTCGGCTTCGGCGGTTGAAAGAGCGACCGAATTTTGCTTCTTTGAAGCCCAAGACACCAAGGACCTTCCCAAGAACTGGCAAGTCCCCGATGTGCTCTTTCTATTAATTTTACACCCTGCCCAATCGGCATCCGAATAACCAATTAAATCAAATGTGGATCCCCGAGGGTACCAAAGCCCAAACTTAGGAGTATAAGCCAAATATCTCAAGATTCGTTTTACGGCCGTAAGGTGAGATTCCTTAGGGTCGGCTTGGAATCTTGCACACATGCATACGGAAAGCATAATGTCCGGTCGAGATGCACATAAATAGAGTAAAGAACCTATCATCGACCGGTATACCTTTTGATCGACGGATTTACCTCCCGTGTCGAGGTCGAGATGCCCATTGGTTCCCATGAGTGTCTTGATGGGTTTGGCATCCTTCATTCCAAACTTGTTTAGAATGTCTTGAGTGTACTTCGTTTGGCTGATGAAGGTGCCCTCTTGGAGTTGCTTTACTTGAAATCCTAAGAAATACTTCAACTCCCCCATCATCGACATCTCGAATTTCTGTGTCATGATCCTACTAAATTCCTCACATGTAGATTCGTTAGTAGACCCAAATATAATATCATCAACATAAATTTGGCATACAAACAAATCATTATCAAGAGTTTTAGTGAATAAAGTAGGATCGACCTTGCCGACTTTGAAGCCATTAGCAATAAGAAAATCTCTTAGGCATTCATACCACGCTCTTGGGGCTTGCTTGAGCCCATAAAGCGCCTTAGAGAGCCTATAGACATGGTTAGGGTACTCATTATCTTCAAAGCCAGGAGGTTGCTCAACGTAGACCTCTTCCTTGATTGGTCCATTGAGGAAGGCACTCTTCACGTCCATTTGATAAAGCTTGAAGCCATGGTAAGTAGCATAGGCTAATAATATACGAATGGACTCAAGCCTAGCTACGGGTGCATAGGTTTCACCAAAATCCAAACCTTCGACTTGGGAGTATCCCTTGGCCACAAGTCGAGCTTTGTTCCTTGTCACCACACCATGCTCGTCTTGCTTGTTGCGGAAGACCCACTTGGTTCCTACAACATTTTGGTTAGGACGTGGAACTAAATGCCATACCTCGTTTCTAGTGAAGTTGTTGAGCTCCTCTTGCATTGCCATCACCCAATCCGAATCTTGTAGTGCTTCCTCTACCCTATGTGGCTCAATAGAGGAAACAAAAGAGTAATGCTCACAAAAATGTGCAACACGAGATCTAGTGGTTACCCCCTAGTGAATGTCGCCGAGGATGGTGTCGACGGGGTGATCTCGTTGGATTGCTTGGTGGACTCTTGGGTGTGGCGGCCTTGGTTCTTCATCCTCCTTTTCTTGATCATTTGCATCTCCCCCTTGATCATTGCCATCATCTTGAGGTGGCTTATTTCCTTGATCTTCTCCTTCATTATTTTGAGCCTCATCCTCAATTTGAGTTGGTGGGGATGCTTGCGTGGAGGAGGACAGTTGACCTTGTGCATTTGAAGGCTCTTCGGATTCCTTAGGACACACATCCCCAATAGACATGTTCCTTAGCGCGATGCACGGAGCCTCTTCTTCACCTATCTCATCAAGATCAACTTGCTCTACTTGAGAGCCGTTAGTTTCATCAAACACAACGTCACAAGAAACTTCAACTAGTCCTAAGGACTTGTTAAAGACTCTATATGCCCTTGTGTTTGAATCATATCCTAGTAAAAAGCCTTCTACAATCTTAGGAGCAAATTTAGATTTTCTACCTCTTTTAATAAGAATAAAGCATTTGCTACCAAAGACTCTAAAATATGAAATGTTGGGCTTTTTACCGGTTAGGAGTTCGTATGATGTCTTCTTGAGGATTCGATGTAGATATAACCAGTTGATGGCGTAGCAAGCGGTGTTAACCGCCTCGGCCCAAAACCGATCCGATGTCTTGTACTCATCAAGCATGGTCCTTGCCATGTCCAATAGAGTTCGATTCTTTCTCTCCACTACACCATTTTGTTGTGGCGTGTAGGGAGAGGAGAACTCATGCTTGATGCCCTCCTCCTCAAGGAAGCCTTCAATTTGTGAGTTCTTGAACTCCGTCCCGTTGTCGCTTCTTATTTTCTTGATCCTTAAGCCGAACTCATTTTGAGCTCGTCTCAAGAATCCCTTTAAGGTCTCTTGGGTTTGAGATTTTTCCTGCAAAAAGAACACCCAAGTGAAGCGAGAATAATCATCCACAATAACTAGACAGTACTTACTTTAGCCGATGCTTATGTAAGCAATCGAGCCGAATAGATCCATGTGTAGGAGCTCCAGTGGCCTGTCAGTCGTCATGATGTTCTTGTGTGGATGATGAACACCAACTTGCTTCCCGGCTTGGCATGCGCTACAAACCCTGTCTTTCTCAAAATGTACATCTGTTAATCCTAAAATGTGCTCTCCCTTTAGAAGCTTATGAAGATTCTTCATTCCAACATGGGCTAGTCGGCGGTGCCAGAGCCAACCCATGTTAGTCTTAGCAATTAAGCAAGTGTCGAGTTCAGCTCTATCAAAATCTACCAAGTATAGCTGACCCTCTAACACTCCCTTAAATGCTATTGAATCATCACTTCTTCTAAAGACAGTGACACCTACATCAGTAAAGAGACAATTGTAGCCCATTTGACATAATTGAGATACAGAAAGCAAATTGTAATCTAATGAATCAACAAGAAAAACATTGGAAATGGAATGGTCAGGAGATATAGCTATTTTACCCAAACCTTTGACCAAACCTTGGTTTCCATCCCCGAATGTGATAGCTCGTTGGGGATCTTGGTTTTTCTAGTAGGAGGAGAACATCTTCTTCTCCCCTGTCATGTGGTTTGTGCACCCGCTGTCGATGATCCAACTTGTGCCCCCGGATGCATAAACCTACAAAACAATTTTAGTTCTTGACTTTAGGTACCCAAACGGTTTTGGGTCCTTTGGCATTAGACACAAGAACTTTGGGTACCCAAACACAAGTCTTTGACCCCTTGTGTTTGCCCCCAACAAACTTGGCAACTACTTTGCCGGATTTGTTAGTTAAAACATATGATGCATCAAAAGTTTTGAATGAAATGTCATGATCATTTGATGCATTAGGAGTTCTCTTCTTAGGCAACTTAGCACGGGTTGGTTGCCTAGAACTAGATGTCTCACCCTTATACATAAAAGCATGATTAGGGCCAGAGTGAGACTTCCTAGAGTGAATTCTCCTAATCTTGCTCTCGGGATAACCGGCAGGGTACAAAATGTAACCCTCGTTATCCTAAGGCATGGGAGCCTTGCCCTTAACAAAATTAGACAATCTTTTAGGAGGGGCACTAAGTTTGACATTGTCTCCCCTTTGGAAGCCAATGCCATCCTTGATGCCAGGGCGTCTCCCACTATAGAGCATACTTCTAGCAAATTTAAATTTTTCATTCTCTAAGTTATGCTCGGCAATTTTAGCATCTAGCTTTGCTATATGATCATTCTGTTGTTTAATTAAGACCATGTGATCATGAATAGTGAAAGGGAATTAGGCTTACACCTAGTCCCTAAATAATTTTGGTGGTTGAATTGCCCAACACAAATATTTGGACTAACTAGTTTGCTCTAGTGTATAAGTTATACAGGTGCCAAAGGTTCACACTTAGCCAATAAAAAGACCAAGTATTGGGTTCGACAAAAGAGCACAGGGGCAACCGAAGGCACCTCTGGTCTGGCGCACCGGACGGTCCGGTGTGCCACCGGACATGTCCGGTGCACCAGAGGACTCCAACTCCAACTCGCCACCTTCGGGAAATTCCAGAGGCAACTTCGCTATAATTCACCGGACTGTCCGGTGTACACCGGACAGTGTCCGGTGCTCCAAGGAAGAGCGGCCTCCGGAGCTCGCCAGTCTCGGGAATTCAGAACGGCGGCTCCGCTATAATTCACCGGACATGTCCGGTGTGCACCGGACTGTCCGGTGTAACTGCGGGCCAACGGCTACTTCGCGCCAACGGTCACCTGCAGACGCATTTAATGCGCGCCAGAAGCGCGCAGTCGTCAGGCACGCGGGAGCAGGCGCACCGGACACTCTACAGTTCATGTCCGGTGCGCCACCGGACATCAAGGCAGGCCCAGTGTCAGAGCTCCAACGGTCGAAACCCCAACGGCCGGGTGACGTGGCTGTCGCACCGGACATGTCCGGTGTGCACCGGACTGTCCGGTGCGCCATCGAACAGACAACCCTCACCAACGGCTAGATTTTGGTTGGTGGCTATAAATACCACCCAACCGGCCACTTCAATGTGTGGGAGCCCAAGCAACATTCCAAGTCATATAATTGACATACTCAAGCCCTCCCAACCACATATATTCATTGATCCATCCTATACACAAGATTTAGACCACTACAACCAACACAAGTGCCACAAAAGAGAGAGCAAGCAAAAGAGAGCTACTCATTTGAGTTTAGTGCTAGTGCCTTGTGAGATTCATCGAGAGATAGTGTGTGCTTCATCTTTGTGTTCATTTGCGCGTGGAGTTTTGACTCCCATTGAACTTCCTCCAAAGTTTTGGAGGCTTGTAAAAGCTAGCAAGAGACACCAAAGATTGTGGTGGTCCTTGTGGGATCGAGAGTGATCCTTGAGAAGAAGAAGAGCTCACCGATCCTTGTGTGATCGGGGGAGAGAGGGAAAGGGTTGAAAAAGACCCGTCCTTAAGTGGACTCCTCAACGGGGACTAGGCCTTCGAGGGCCGAACCTCGGTAAAACAAATCACTCGTGTCCATTGTGTTTATTGCTTGTGATTTGTTTGCTTTCCCTTGCTCTAAGTTTTCTTGCACCTTTATTTGCTAATATCATTTGGTGTTGCTTCAAGTTAAATTCCCATTTAGTGAAGCAATACGTTGCAAGGAAGAACTTGTCCTAGTGCTCTTCTCATCTAAGGCTTCTTGCTTTGTTATTCTATAACTTACTAGTTGTATTGATTTATCACTTCCGCATTATTTAGCAATACTCTTTTCAAGCAAGAACTTAGTTTCTATTCTCCGATATTTGTATATCTTGTTCTAACCACTAATCGAGGGATCTAGTTGGGGAATAAAGTTTTAATTTTCAGGTTTCGCCTATTCACCCCCCTCTAGGCGACTTTCAATTGGTATCAGAGCTAGGCACTTCATCTTGAGTCTAACAACTCGAAGTGATGGCTCGTAGAAGATCCCACAAGAACAAGAAGACCCAAGAGAACAAGGAGGTAACTCTTGAGATATTACTTTCCGATTGTTCTAATTATGATTCATGGTCTACTAGAGTGATAAATGCTTTTAGAGCGGTAGACCCTCAATTAGAACAAATTATAGACAAGAGTATCTTCCCTCCTAGTTATAATGGAAAAATTATCTCCGAGGAGGATCAAAGATGTTTTCGCTTAAACTACCTAGCTTTTGACATCTTAAGTAATTCTCTTAGCAAAGAAGATTATCGTGCCTTCATATCAAATTATGACGAATCCACCCATGATGCGCATGATATTTGGACTAGAATTAAAAGCAAATTTAATGAGTCCAAACATGATAGTTCATTTTGTGCTTCTACTTCCTTTGGTATTTGTGATACTAACCCTTGCAAGGAAGAAGAAGAGAATGAACGATGGAGATCAAACGATGAATCCACCTCTCCAAAAGGTTTGTCTTCCCATTTCGATTCCCACATGTGTTGTGTGGCTAATGCAAATGATAGCGGAAGGACAAATGAGGATGAGGAGGAAGAAAGAAGCTTCGTGCATCTCTACGCTCGCCTAAGCCAAGAAGATAAGGCGGTCATGCTCAAACTTCTAGAAAGAGCGAGAGAGCAAAGCGATGCTCGTCAAAGGCTAGAAGATGTTCTCTCCATGAAAATGCTACACTTTGACGAGTTGACTAAAGAACATGAGGAGCTAAAGTGCTCTCATGTTGATTTGGTCCAAAGGTATGAAACTGTTTCAATTGAGCATGATAACGCTTTATATTGTATCGCTCAATTAGTAAATAGGAATACCTTGCTTAAGGACCAAGTAGAAAAGCTAAAAGTTGAAAATCTAGCTTTTCAAGATAAATATGATATGCTTCTATGTTCTCATGAAAATCTCATGGATGATCATATCATATTAAACATTGCTCATGAGGTTGTGATAGAAAACTTAAAATCCCAACAACCTCAC
Source organism: Zea luxurians (assembly GCA_029449295.1). Lineage (NCBI taxonomy): Eukaryota > Viridiplantae > Streptophyta > Magnoliopsida > Poales > Poaceae > Zea > Zea luxurians. The sequence goes on along the minus strand of JAOPSE010000240.1, from coordinate 946,232 downwards.
TCGTGCACATGTATTCAAATTGATACTATATTACCATGTGCTAATGCTTGTTGTTTGTCGACAAGCAAATCTTCCTTTGAGCTAGAATTTGCAGGAACAAATGATGATTCATATCAAAAGCTCAAAGAAGAAAATGAGAGGCTAAAGAAGAGCTTGACTCAACTAAAAGGGAAATGCATTGCCCAACCTTCTCAAGATAACCGTGATCACATGGTGAAGAAGCTTGAGACGGGAACAACCGTGGCATGCACTACATCCCTTGAAGAAAATGTCAAGGATTTGAGGATTGCCAAGAGGAAGAAACAAAAGATGAAATTCAACACCTCCTCCAAAAGCCTCAACCACGCCTCCACAAAAGGTAACATCCAAGATAATGATCAAGCCACACTTCACATTAAGAGGTGTAGTGAATGCTTTGAAGAGGGGCACTTGATTAGGTCATGTCCCTACATTAAAAATGGCTTGATTATTAACAAGGATGATAGACTTTGTTTTAAATGCTCCAAGAAGGGACACTTGCTTAGATCTTGTCCCCATTTAAAACAAAAAGGCATAGGGTTAGAAAAGAAAGTTTTTACTAACCATGTAGCAAACAACAAACAAGGAAAGAAGAAAACTTCAAAACTTGAAAAACGCCTTTGCTACACATGCCGTAAGAAGGGGCATCAATACAGGGATTGTCCCATTGGTAACAATCCTACTCCTAGCTTGTCAATTAATTCTCATGTAACTAGGCAACCCAAAGTTGCAACTTGTGCTAGAAAGGTAATGAGTTTACCTAGTGCTAACACAAAGGACATTTGGGCTCCTAGATCTTTGTTGACTAACCATGATGGACCCATCAAGCGATGGGTACCAAAGTATCCTTGACAAGCTTTATAGGAAAAGGAGATGGTATGAAGCCTTGGGGTGCTTGAGAAAATTAATTCAATTTAACTCAAGCTATCAAATCTTCAATGATCTTTATCCGTGATTGACCCAAGGTTATACTTCAAACTACTACATCTTAAACTCATATCATCTCGAGGAAGTTATTGATGTTGTAGGAAATAAAGAATTATCTTATGCGGAAAAATCAAGGCCTACAACATGGAGGAAAGTCAAAGGATGGTAACCTCTATGCTTTTAAAGTGCAAGTATTTTATTATGTGTCTTGTGTAGTCACATAAGAAATGTGTAGCGCTTCAAATGTCTTTAAATTGATATTGTCATTCTTTGAAGAATCTCCTCTCATATGGTAGATTGCACATTCATCATTTCCATACTATGGCAATCTACATGCTTTAATTTATTGCTAGTATGTCATGGCATATTCTTCCTCTAATTATCTTGTTATTGCCATGATTCTAGATATAGAGAGATATTTCATGTTCTTAAAGGAATAAAATGTCATGTAAGGAATTCAAATCCTTAGGACACTTGTAAAAGGAAAACTCTCTCTATAACTAGAATAGTGAGACTATTGATTTTATTTAAGTAACCCAAGTAGTCTCACTTGTAGAGAATAAGTTTCTCTTTGGAAGCGTGTAATCTAACATAAAAAGAAAAATCAATCCAATGTTTTATTTCTACTTGCTCAAATTGGATATGATTCTTTCACATTTATCGCTTTCCAAATCATGAATTAGATTTATTCCTAATCTTAAAGGATTATTTATGCTTGTTTTATGAGTTAAAATTGAGCATAACATCATCTATGGATAATCTAGTTCATGCTATGAAGTTTCCATGCTTTTAGTAATATAGCTTTTCATTCCTTATCAAAAATGATTACTAAATGGAAACTAGTGCTTGTGTTGCTACTAACATTTCTCTTGAGTTCAATTATGAAAATCTACAAGAAAGAAAGTGCACAAGCCTCATGGGTTGATCTTCACCCAAAGGAAGAAAGGTAAAAAGCAAAGGTATGGGAACTCATCTTCTTAAGTTTGGTTCCCATCTCAATGGGTATTTAATCTAAATTATCATATTCTACCCTTGTGAGGAATAGATTCTTTATTGGACCGAAATTAACTAAGTGTGCATTCAATATCATTTTCATAAATGCGCTTGTCCATTAGAATCTAATTCATGCCTTTGCTATATCCATTTTCATATTGATGCGCTTCTAAGTCATGATAATAAATTCAATATAAAAAAGTAAAATTCCTTTGATTGATCAAAAATGATTAAAAAGGTGCTCATTCCTCTTTTTCTAATAATGTGCACTAACGTTAAGGAATTTACTTCATGTCTATGTGACTCATGGATGATGAATTATGCTTATTTCCTATCTAAAAGAAATCATCCATCACTATATACTCCCTTGTATTAATAACATTCTTCTTGAGTATTTTCAATAAGTTTGAAAGGAAAAAGAAGCCACTGCAAAGGGAGGACTCTCAAATGAAAGAGGAGAACATCAAGAACAACACCACCTACTTCTACGAAACAATCAATGGTGTGGTTGTGAGTATTCTAAACCCTTTCATATTGAGAATACTAGGCTCAAGTTGTTTATTAAAAATTTAATGAGCCTTGATCAAGATGTATAATGCTTCTCTCTATTTGTCTTTAAAGTAAATGCATCCATTCAATTCATTCAAATACTTGATGCATATCTTTAGGTGGAGCCTTTTTATCTTGATTGTGTTGAGACTATTGCTTTATCTCAGTAATTTCATATAGTCTCTTGCATGAGAATAAGTTCCTCATGAAGTATGCTACTACTTTAAGTTCTTGTCTTTCACTCTAAGTAGCATATTTGCTGAATTCTCCTACTCTAAGCTTAATTGATAATCCAATGTGTATGTTGTTCTCTTGATCACATCTGTTATTTGTTTGATCATTGAATAACTTCAATCAACAATCATATTTCTTAGTGTCGTATATTCTATCAATCGATATCTCTCTTGATATGCACTAAGTTAAAAGGAGAATTCATGATACATTTATGCAACTTGTGATCCATTTGATATATGCTAACAATAACTTGAAAAGATCACTAGTTGTAGAACTCTCTCTTGTGCAAAATATTTCTATATATTGTCATTAAGAATTGGTCTTAAGCATCTAAGACTAAGGACAAGCACAATGAAGAGAGCGTCCCTATGTAAAGGTACATAAAGGTAAAACTATCTCCTTTCATTTAAACTTGTACCTAAATCTTCCTTTTCTATACATTCTTTGCATATCTTGTATAAAAGGAAGAGAAAGCATGTCCATGTATTATCCCTGCTTCATACCTAGTTTAATTTCCCAAAACTCATTCCTGCTTTAGTGCATCTTTGGTAAAACTAGATGAAGTACTTTTATTGTCAAAGAGCTTAAAGCTTAACCTTGTAACGAGGATAAGCTGCCTTTGTTCCAAAGGTGGATGGTCCTTAAGCCTCTTTGAAATCCTTAAGGGAAAAAGCTTGAAATATTTACAACATGCTTTCATAAGTGCATAAATTGTCATGAGCATCACACTTATACTATGACACAATGCACTTCACATTCTGTATGATATAGATATGTTCTCATTTACCTAATTATGTGCAATTGGCATTTGAGGCCAAAAATATGTTACCCTCTCGCACATATTTAGGGGGAGCAATCTATGTTATATAGAACTATGATCATGCTTAATTTAATATATCATCTTGATCATATCTCTTTTATATGCTATGACTAATGTGTTTTCAAGTGAATTTCAAACCAAGTCATAGGTACATTGAAAGGGAATTGGAGTCTTCGGCGAAGACAAAGCTTCCACTCTACTCTATCGATATTATCTACCCTTCGCCATCACTCCACAATGTCTCTCCATCTTTGGTATAATCTTCACTCATATGTTTTATTTGCCAAAGGGGAGAAAATAGTTAGGATAAGGGCCTATATTTCATTCTAAGTATCCGTTTTTTTTGGCGATTCATGCCAAAGGGGGAGAAAGTATTGGCCCAAAGCAAAAGGACCGCACCACCACCCTAATTTTTGGTTTTCAATTGGAAAATTTCAAATTGGTATCTCTTTGTGTTCTAAAGGGGGAGCAAGTAGTATTCTTCAAAACTTGATATCTTAAAACTCTCTTGAACACTAAGAGGAGAATTTATTTGAGGAGGAGTTTTGTTTAGTCAAAGGAAAAGCATTTGGAACAAAGGGAGAAAATTTCAAAATTTGAAAATGCTTCGCAAAATCTTATTCATTTACCTTTGACTATTTTGCAAAAAGACTCTGAAACGGTTTTACAAAAAGAATTTGCAAAAACAAAATATGTGGTGCAAGCATGGTCCAAAATGTTAATTATAAAGAAACAATCCATGCACATCATGTAAGTATTTATATTAGGCTCAAATTCCAAGTAACCTTTGCACTTACATTATGCAAACTAGTTCAATTATGCACTTCTCTATTTGCTTTGGTTTGTGTTGGCATCAATCACCAAAAAGGGGGAGATTGAAAGGGAATTAGGCTTACACCTAGTCCCTAAATAATTTTGGTGGTTGAATTGCCCAACACAAATATTTGGACTAACTAGTTTGCTCTAGTGTATAAGTTATATAGGTGCCAAAGGTTCACACTTAGCCAATAAAAAGACCAAGTATTGGGTTCGACAAAAGAGCACAGGGGCAACCGAAGGCACCTCTGGTCTGGCGCACCGGACGGTCCGGTGTGCCACCGGACATGTCCGGTGCACCAGAGGACTCCAACTCCAACTCGCCACCTTCGGGAAATTCCAGAGGCAACTTCGCTATAATTCACCGGACTGTCCGGTGTACACCGGACAGTGTCCGGTGCTCCAAGGAAGAGCGGCCTCCGGAGCTCGCCAGTCTCGGGAATTCAGAACGGCGGCTCCGCTATAATTCACCGGACATGTCCGGTGTGCACCGGACTGTCCGGTGTAACTGCGGGCCAACGGCTACTTCGCGCCAACGGTCACCTGCAGACGCATTTAATGCGCGCCAGAAGCGCGCAGTCGTCAGGCACGCGGGAGCAGGCGCACCGGACACTCTACAGTTCATGTCCGGTGCGCCACCGGACATCAAGGCAGGCCCAGTGTCAGAGCTCCAACGGTCGAAACCCCAACGGCCGGGTGACGTGGCTGTCACACCGGACATGTCCGGTGTGCACCGGACTGTCCGGTGCGCCATCGAACAGACAACCCTCACCAACGGCTAGATTTTGGTTGGTGGCTATAAATACCACCCAACCGGCCACTTCAATGTGTGGGAGCCCAAGCAACATTCCAAGTCATATAATTGACATACTCAAGCCCTCCCAACCACATATATTCATTGATCCATCCTATACACAAGATTTAGACCACTACAACCAACACAAGTGCCACAAAAGAGAGAGCAAGCAAAAGAGAGCTACTCATTTGAGTTTAGTGCTAGTGCCTTGTGAGATTCATCGAGAGATAGTGTGTGCTTCATCTTTGTGTTCATTTGCGCGTGGAGTTTTGACTCCCATTGAACTTCCTCCAAAGTTTTGGAGGCTTGTAAAAGCTAGCAAGAGACACCAAAGATTGTGGTGGTCCTTGTGGGATCGAGAGTGATCCTTGAGAAGAAGAAGAGCTCACCGATCCTTGTGTGATCGGGGGAGAGAGGGAAAGGGTTGAAAAAGACCCGTCCTTAAGTGGACTCCTCAACGGGGACTAGGCCTTCGAGGGCCGAACCTCGGTAAAACAAATCACTCGTGTCCATTGTGTTTATTGCTTGTGATTTGTTTGCTTTCCCTTGCTCTAAGTTTTCTTGCACCTTTATTTGCTAATATCATTTGGTGTTGCTTCAAGTTAAATTCCCATTTAGTGAAGCAATACGTTGCAAGGAAGAACTTGTCCTAGTGCTCTTCTCATCTAAGGCTTCTTGCTTTGTTATTCTATAACTTACTAGTTGTATTGATTTATCACTTCCGCATTATTTAGCAATACTCTTTTCAAGCAAGAACTTAGTTTCTATTCTCCGATATTTGTATATCTTGTTCTAACCACTAATCGAGGGATCTAGTTGGGGAATAAAGTTTTAATTTTCAGGTTTCGCCTATTCACCCCCCTCTAGGCGACTTTCAAATAGCATTAATATCAACATCTCTACATCTATCACAAATAGACACATGCTCAACGGTAGATGTAGAGGGTTTGCAAGAATTAAGTTCAACAATCTTAGCACGCAAAATATCATTGTTATCTCTAAGATTGGAAATTGTAACATTGCAAACATCTAATTCTTTAGCCTTAGCGAACAATTTTTCATTTTCAATCTTAAGGCTAGCAAGAGAAATGTTTAATTCTTCAATCTTAGCAAGCAAATCATCATTGTCATTTCTAAGATTGAGAATTGAAGCATCACAAACATGTGAATCAACCTTAGCAATTAATCTAGCATTTTTATTTCTAAGGTTGTCAATAGTCTCATAGCAAGTGCTTAGCTCACTAGATAGTTTTTCACATTTTTTTACTTCTAGAGCGTAAGCATTTTTAACCTTAACATGGTTCTTATTTTCTTTAATAAGGAAGTCCTCTTGAGAGTCCAAGAGATCATCCTTCTCATGAATAACACTAATCAATTCATTTAATTTTTCCTTTTGTTGCATGTTTAGGTTGGCAAAAAGAATGCGTAAGTTATCCTCCTCATTGCTAGCATCATCCTCATCACTAGAGGTTTCATATTTAGTGGAGGATCTTGATTTTACCTTCTTCTTTTTGTCGTCCTTTGCCATGAGGCACTTGTGGCCGACGTTGGGGAAGAGAAGTCCCTTGGTGACGGCGATGTTGGCGGCGTCCTCGTCGGAGGAGGAGTCGGAGGAGCTCTCCTCGGAATCCCATTCACGGCACACATGGGCATCGCCGCCCCTCTTCTTGTGGTACCTCTTCTTTTCTCTTCTCTTGCCCTTCTTGTCGTCGCCCCTGTCACTGTCACTAGATAGTGGACATTTTGCTATAAAATGACCGGGCTTACCACATTTGTAGCACACTTTCTTGGAGCGGGGCTTGTAGTCTTTCCCCCTCCTTTGCTTGAGGATTTGGCGGAAGCTTTTGATGATAAGCGCCATTTCCTCATTGTCGAGCTTGGAGGCATCGATTGGTTGTCTACTTGATGTAGACTCCTCCTTCTTCTCCTCCGTCGCCTTGAATGCCACCGGTTGCGCTTTGGGCGTGGAGGAGGTGCCTTGCTCGATGATTTTCTTTGAGCCTTTAATCATTAGCTCAAAGCTCACAAATTTTCCTATAACCTCCTCGGGAGACATTAGCTTGTATCTAGGATCACCTCGAATTAATTGAACTTGCGTAGGGTTAAGAAATACGAGGGATCTAAGAATAACCTTGACCATCTCATGGTCATCCCATTTTTCGCTCCCGAGGTTGCGCACTTGGTTCACCAAGGTCTTCAAGCGGTTGTACATAGCTTGTGGATCCTCCCCTTGGTGAAGCATGAAGCGACCGAGCTCCCCCTCGATCGTCTCCCGCTTGGTGATCTTTGTCACCTCGTCTCCTTCATGCGCGGTCTTGAGTACGTCCCAAATTTCCTTCGCACTCTTTAACCCTTGCACCTTGTTATACTCCTCTCGACTTAGAGAGGCGAGGAGTATAGTGGTTGCTTGGGAGTTAAAGTGGTGGATTTGGGCCACTTCGTCCGAGTCGTAGTCTTCATCCCCTACGGATGGTACCTGTACACCAAACTCAACAACATTCCATATGCTTGTGTGGAGTGAGGTTAGATGATGCCTCATTTTGTCACTCCACATATTATAATCTTCACCGTTAAAAACCGGTGGTTTGCCTAATGGAACGGAGAGTAAAGGAGTACGCTTTGAAATGTGGGGGTAGCGTAGGGGGATCTTACTATACTTCTTGCGCTCTTGGCGCTTAGAAGTTACGGACAGCGCATCGGAGTCGGAGGTCGATGGTGATGAAGAGTCGGTCTCGTAGTAGACCACTTTCCTCATCCTCTTGTGCTTGTCGCCTCTCCGATGCGACTTGTGGGAAGAGGATTTCTTCTCCTTCCCCTTCCCTTTGTTGGAGGAGTCCTTCTTCTCCTTCCTCTTATTGCGGGACTCTTTCGATGAAATCTCCCCGTGGCTTGTAGTGGGCTTGTCGCCGGTCTCCATCTCCTTCTTGGCGTGATCTCCCGACATCACTTCGAGCGGTTAGGCTCTAATGAAGCACCGGGCTCTGATACCAATTGAAAGTCGCCTAGAGGGGGGGTGAATAGGGCGAATCTGAAATTTAACAACTTAAACACAACTACAAGCCTGGTTAGCGTTAGAAATAGAAACGAGTCCGAGAGAGAGGGCGCAAAACAAATCGTGAGCAAATACAGAGTGAGACACGATGATTTGTTTTACCGAGGTTCGGTTCTCGCAAACCTACTCCCCATTGAGGAGGCCACAAAGGTCGGGTCTATTTCAACCCTTTCCCTCTCTCAAACGGTCCCTCGAACCGAGTGAGCTTCTCTTCTCAAATCAAACCGGGAACAAAATTTCCCCGCAAGGACCACCACACAATTGGTGTCTCTTGCCTCGGTTACAATTGAGTTTTGATCACAAGAACAAATGAGAAAGAAAGAAGCAATCCAAGCGCAAGAGCTCAAAAGAACACAACAAATCTCTCCTACTAGTCACTAAAGCCTTGTGTGGAATTGGAGAGGATTTGATCACTTGGGTGTGTCTAGAATTGAATGCTAGAGCTCTTGTAGATGGTTGGAAGGTGGAAAACTTGGATGACTTGAATGAGGGGTGGTTGGGGGTATTTATAGCCCCAACCACCAAACTAGCCGTTTGGTGGAGGCTGTCTGTCGCATGGTGCACCGGACAGTCCGGTGCACATCGAACAGTGTCCGGTGCGCCAGCCACGTCACCCGGCCGTTAGGGTTCGACCGTTGGAGCTCTGTCTGCTGGGCCCGCCTGGATGTCCGGTGGCGCACCGGACATGTACTGTAGAGTGTCCGGTGCGCCACGTCGTGCGTGCCTGACTTCTGCGCGCTCTGGCGCGCATTTAATGCCGCTGCAGGTGACCGTTGGCGCCGAAGTAGCCGTTGCTTCGCTGTTACACCGGACAGTCCGGTGTACACCGGACATGTCCGGTGAATTATAGCGGACTAGCCATTGTGGATTCCCGAAGCTGGCGAGTTCAGAGTCGCTTCTCCTTGGAGCACCGGACACTGTCCGGTGTACACTGGACAGTCCGGTGAATTATAGCGCGGCGGCTCTGAGTTTTCCCGAAGGTGCGAAGTTCAGCTTGTAGTCCCCTGGTGCACCGGACACTGTCCGGTGGCACACCGGACAGTCCGGTGCGCCAGACCAGGGTGCCTTCGGTTGTCCCTTTGCTCCTTTGTTTGAACCCTTTCTCTTAGTCCTTTTATTGGCTTATTGTGAACCTTTGGTACCTGTAGAACTTATAAACTTGGGCAAACTAGTTAGTCCAATTATTTGTGTTGGGCAATTCAACCACCAAAATAAATTTAGGAAATAGGTGTAAGCCTAATTCCCTTTCAGGCACGCAGCAACAAATTCACTAGTCGGTCCGGTTGAGGGTCCCCGGGGTCTGAAACACTGACAGTTGGCGTGCCAGGTAGGGGGCTCGCTGCGTGTTAACGAATACTTTCCCGTTGAGTTCCAGATGGGTAGCTTTCAGCGGCCTCTCCAGCCTGGGACGGTGCTCCGCTTTGAAGTCTCGAGTTCATGTCCCTCGACGGCAGCTACGACATGGTACTGCTCCCTCGCCAGCACGACAACAACGAAGGTCGACAGCTCGCCCGGCGGAGGCGAACTCGATGACGGCATCTCCCCACGGCGGAAGAGGAACACCTGGGTTTGCCCCGCCACCTTCCTCACCGGAGGAGACGGAGACGGGGCAACCATGGCCACACAGAAGGCGGCACCTTATCGGCTGTCGAACCGGAGCGAGTCGACGACGCCGGCACCCTAGCAAGGGACATGTCGGGCGTTGTCCTCGCACCTGAGACAACAACGGGCGACGCTTCCCCGCAACGTTCCAACCCAAAGTGGACTGATGACGCCAGCACCCCCGCGAGGGACTTGCTGGGCATTAGCCTCGTACCTGAGATAACGGTGCAGTCCATCCCAGACGTGACTTCATCACCGTCCATTGACCAAGAGGTACCGTCTGTTTTCCACCCTGTTCCCTTTAGATTCAGCTTTGATCCACCAAGCGACCCCGCTTCGGTGAGCGCTTTCGCAAAGGCATACCCTGACCTTCTAGGGTACCATATGTGGTCAACCTGGGACCGACTGACGGCCGTCTCAACCTATGGGCCCACGGGTTCCGAGGAAGAGGACGATCCCGACTTCGGTTGGGATTTCTCTGGACTCCGCGATCCCAGTGTCATGCGAGACTTCATGACCGCGTGTGACTACTGCCTCTCCGGTTGCTCTGATGATAGCCACAGCCTCGACGACGAGGGTTATGGCCCAAGTCGCGAATGTTTCCACGTCGATCAGGGGGGTCACGATGAAGGGGCACGAGCGGCTGACAGGCGGGCCGCGCGGGCAGGGGCTCGGGTGCGGGTGGCTGATAAACGGGGCCTAGCGACTGGAAGGCGGGGTGCGGGGGCGGCTCTGGGCCGTCAGATTCTAGGCGGACGGTTAAGATTAGACTTGGGTTATTTAAAAAGGAACCATCCGATCTAAGATGGACGACAGGGATCGGGCGGCCGGCTTCGGCCCTCTTCTCCGGCCAGCAGAGGTGGCGGCGCCCGTACCCGCGGCGGGGGAACTCGCCGGAGACAAGGGGCGCGGGGGCTCCGCGGGTCTTAGGGCGACCGGGATGGTCTGGGAGGTTGGGGAAGGCGCGGGGAACCCAATGGCGAGGGCTAAGTCGCGATAGGGGCACCGAAGGGTGGCGGCCCACGGCGAGACGGCTCGGCGGCGGTGCCAACCGACTCCGACGAGAAATCAAGCACAACAGAGAGCAAGGGAGGGAAAAGGAGAGGGCAGGGGAGGTTCCTTACCTCAAGGCATACCCTAGGAACCTCTCGGTGGCGGTGAAGGCGCGACGATGGCTCGGGTCAATGGTGGCGGCACCGGGACTGCGCGGAGGACGGCGGGTGAGGAAATCAGGGAGGGAGAGGAGAAATTGGAGCGTGTCCTGCGGATGTCGAGGTAGAGCTCACCGTGGCAGAGGGCACGACCGGGCTCCGACGTCGACGGGGAAACGGGCTCGGGACGGCAGCGGACAACGGCGGCTCCTCACCGCAGGGGGGTTGAAATGAGGCTCTGCGGGTGTGAAAATGAGGGAGGGGGAGAGTGAGTGGGGCTCTGGGGTCTCAAGTGGCCGAGGGCGGGGCAGTTGCAAGCTCGACGCGCGACGTGGGCGCGGAGTCCTCGGTGTGCGCGCAGCTCGGGAGGGCGGTTACGCGGGGACGAGGGAGCTGACAGAGGGGGCCCATGAGCAGAGAGAGGGAGCGGGCGCACGCGCAGGGGAAGCGGCAGCGCCGACAGGGCGGGCCCGCCGGGGCAGAGAGAGAAAGAGGGAGCAGGCGTGCGCGCGGTGGGCCGGCTGGGCCGAAAGGCCGAGGGGAAAGGGGTTGCGGGCCACTTTACTCTTTTCTTTTATTTCGGAAATTGTTTTCCCTTTTCTTTTTTATTTACCCCATTTGACTCAAATCCAAATATGCCACAATTTCAAATTAGCACCCTCAAGCATATGCATCAAACAAAAGTGGAGTTTAGGGTTCAACATGATGCAACATTTCATACTCCCTTGGAGTTTAGCCTACTAGATTATAATTACATTTACAAATAAAAATAACCACTCTTCTTCTATAGAAAAGAGAAAGAGGAGATTGGGGGAGATGAGAAGAGAGGAGTAACACCTGAATTTGTGAATATGAGCAAAGAAATTTTATACCCCAAATTCAGGGTGTTACAAACCTATCCCCCTTAAAAGAATCTCGCCCCGAGATTCAAGGTTGGTTAGCAAAGAGTTCAGGGTATTTGGCTTTCAGATCATCTTCTCGTTCCCAGGTTGCTTCTTCCTCAGAGTGGTGACCCCATCTGACTTTGCACATTCTGATGGTGCTCCTCCGGGTGACTCCGTCTGCAAATTCCAGAATCTGCGATGGCTTCTCTTTGTATGCCAGATCCTCTTGGACTTCCAAATCATCCACTGGCAACTGTTCTTCTGGTACTCGCAGACACTTCTTCAATTGCGACACGTGGAACACATTGTGCACCGCCGACAGACTTTCTGGTAGGTTGAGCTAGTAGGCCACTTCTCCACGCTTTGCTTGAATCTGATATGGTCCAACGTACCGGGGCGCTAACTTGCCCTTGACTCCAAACCTTCTGACTCCTCTGATAGGCAACACCTTCAGATAGACGTAATCTCCCACTTCAAAACTCAGTTCTCTTCTCCTTCTGTCAGCATAGCTTCGCTGCCTTGATTGTGCTATCTTCAGATTCTCCCGAACCATTTTGATGTTCTCTTCGGCTTCAAGCAAAATGTCGGGGCCAAACACCTGTCTCTCCCCAGGCTAGTCCCAATGCAGCGGAGTCCTACAACTCCGTCCATAGAGCGCCTGAAACGGTGACATCTTCAAGCTGGCCTGGAAACTATTGTTGTAGTAGAATTCTGCATAAGGTAACCTTTTGTCCCATCCTGACTTGTCTTGCAACGCACAGGCTCTCAACATATCTTCTAGGATCTGATTAGTTCTTTCAGTCTGACCGTCTGTCTGCGGGTGATAAGCCAAACTGAAGTTCAAATGCGTGCCCAAAGCTTCTTGTAGCTGCTGCCAAAAATGAGAGGTGAATTGTGTTCCTCGATCTGACACTATCTTCTTCGGCACACCATGTAGGCAGACTATCCGGGACATGTATAACTTAGCTAATGTTGCTCCGGTGTATGTTGTCTTCACAGGTATGAAATGGGCCACCTTTGTTAAGCGGTCCACAACCACCTAGATGGAATCAACCCCGGCCCGGGTACGAGGTAAGCCAACTATAAAATCCATCCCGATCTCATCCCACTTCCACTGAGGAATCTGCAATGGCTGCAACAGTCCGGCGGGCTTCTGATGCTCTGCTTTGGTTCTTTGACAGCTATCACAGATGGCGACATATTCTGCGATTTCTCTTTTCATGCCATACCACCAAAACCTCCTTTTTAAATCCTGATACATCTTTTCACTTCCAGGGTGTATGGAGTAGGCTGTCTCATGAGCTTCCTTGAGGATCAGCTCCCGAATAGGTTTGATGTCGGGAACACACAATCGGTCCTTGAACCATATTACTCCCTCTTCATCCTCTCGAAAGTCCTTGCCTCTTCCTTCTAAGATCAGCTGTCGGATCTTGTTGATGTTTTCATCATCCTTCCGCCCTTCTTTGATCTCCCGCTCTAAGGTGGGCTCTAATTCCAGTGTTACTCCTTGCGTACTGTTCAGAAAGTCGAGACTCAGTCTGTCGAACTCCTTGGCTAACTCATATGACATTGGGTACGTGGCCATCATATTGACTTGACTCTTCCTGCTTAGAGCATCTGCAACAACATTGGCTTTGCCTGGATGGTAATGTATCTCCAACTCGTAGTCCTTGATCAATTCCAACCATCTTCGCTGCCTCATGTTTAACTCTGACTGGGTGAATATGTATTTCAGACTTTTGTGATCTGTGTAGATATCGCACTTCTGTACAGGTAATGTCTCCATGTCTTTAAAGCATGAACCACTGCTGCCAACTCTAGGTCGTGTGTGGGATAATTTCTCTCATGGATCTTCAGCTGTCGAGATGAGTATGCTACAACTCTTCCTTCTTGCATTAGCACACATCCTAATCCGGTGTAGGAAGCATCGCAGTACATCGAGAATGGCTTGTGAACATCAGGCAGAACCAACACGGGTGTTGTAGTCAATCTATCCTTCAGTTCTTCAAATGCCTCTTGGCACTTTTGGGTCCACTTAAACTCGACTTTCTTCGCTAGCAACGCTGTCATTGGTCTAGCAATCTTTGAAAAGCCTTCAATGAAACGCCTATAGTATCCGGCCATTCCAATGAAACTCTTGATTCCGCGAACATCCTTCGGTGCTTTCCAGTTTAGAATATCTGCTACTTTCTTTGGATCCATAGCTAACCCATCTTGGTTTATGATGTGACCCAAAAACAAGACTTCATGAATCCAGAACTCGCATTTACTCAGCTTGGCATACAACTGATGCTCTCGTAGCCTTTGCAATACCATCTTCAAATGCTCCACATGTTTTTCCTCACTTTGAGAATATATGAGAATATCATCGATGAACACTACCACAAACTTGTCTAGGTAGTCCATGAACACACTGTTCATCAGATACATAAAGAAGGCTGGCGCATTCGTCAGACCAATGGACATAACTGTATACTCATATAACCCATACTTGGTGATGAATGCTGTTTTCGGTATGTCTGAGGGTCGGATTCTGAGTTGATGGTAACCTGATCTCAGATCTATCTTCGAGAATACGCTGGCACCTCTGAGCTGGTCAAACAGATCTTCTATCCTTGGCAGGGGGTATTTGTTCTTAATGGTGACTTCATTCAGGGCTCTGTAATCTATGCACATTCTTTTGGTACCATCTTTCTTCTCTACAAACAATACTGGAGCAGCCCAAGGCGAGGTACTTGGTCTGATGTAACCCTTCTCTAATAGCTCATCTATCTGCTTCTTGAGTTCTACCAATTCTGGCCCAGACACTCGATAGGCTCTTTTAGAAATGGGGGCGGTGCTAGGGATAAGCTCTATGGCAAATTCGACTTTTCTCTCGGGTGGCATGCCCGTTAGTTCCTCGGGAAACACATCTGGAAAGTCCGACACAACCCTGATAGCCTCGAGCGGGTTGGCCTCCTTGCTATCAACCGAAATCTGGTGACAATCTCCTTTCGCTGTTTTAGGCATCCTTAGCTCAGCCACTACCTCCTCTCCGGGCGAGGACTTCAATGTTACGGTCCTCTTGTCACAGCTAACATTCGCTTCATACTTCATTAACCAATTCATCCCTAGGATGACATCTACCCCAGGGGTGTCTATTACTATTAGGTCGCCGGGGAACCCTATCCCCCTTATTTCCACCCTTACATTTGAGCATATCTTATCTGTTTGCACTTTACCACCAATCGAATTAACCCTCATGGGCGGCATCATTGACTCTACTGAGATGTTATGCATTTCTACCCTTGTTGCAGTGACAATTGAATGAGTTGCACCAGTATCAAATAGCACTTTTGCTGGATGAGATTCGACTGAGAACATACCTACTGCCACATCTGGTGCATCCTGGATCGCTTCGGCCTCCAAGTGGTTCACCTTTCCACGGTTGTACGCATGGCCACGATTACCTGTTGCCTGTTGAGGTACACCTTGCCTTGCTGGAGCATTGGGGTTTGTCTACTGCTGTACCATCTTCTTTGGGCAATGCATCGCCCAGTGGCCTTGCTCTCCATAGTGGAAGCATCCTCTGCCTCCTCCTTGTGCTGGGGCTGCTTGGTTGTTCTGATTCGCTGCTGGGGCGGGAAGGTGAGGTGCCTGGTTGTTCTGCCTCTGATACTGGTTACCTCCCTGCTGACTGTTCTGACGATATTGCTGCTGTTGTGGGTACTGCCTCTGAAACTGCTGCTGATACGGGCGCTGACTCTGATGCTGGTATCCCTGTGGGTGACCAGGCTTGCCTTGTTGAGATGAACTGCCTGAGAAGCGGGGGCGGCTGTTGCTCCCGGACTGTGGTCCACTCATCTTGCATTTCTGATCTTCCATATCCTTGCGCTTCCTCTCGGTCATGATTGCCCTATCGATCAGGTGCTGGAAAGTGGGGAAGGTGTGGTTCATCAGCTGGTAGTGCAGGGGATCCACCAAACCCCTCATGAACCTGTACTGCTGTCGGGGACCATAATTAGGGGTACCCCCAAGACTCCTAATCTCAGCTGGTAACCATCAGCACAAAGCTGCAAAGGCCTGATGGGCGCGATTAAGGTCAAGGCTCAGTCCACTCAAGGGACACGATCTCGCCTCGCCCGAGCCCAGCCTCGGGCAAAGGCAGCCGACCCCGAAGGATTCACGTCTCGCCTGAGGGCCCCCTCAAGCAACGGACACACCTTCGGCTCGCCCGAGGCCCAGTCTTCGCAGAGAAGCAACTTTGGCCAGATCGCCATGCCAACCGACCGTATCGCAGGAGCATTTAATGCAAGGATCGCCTGACATCTTATCCTAACACGCGCTCCAGTCGACAAGGCCGAGGTGACCGCAGTCACTTCGCCACTCCGCTGACCGACCTGACAGGAATACAGCGCCGCCTGCCCTGCTCTGACTGCCGTGCCGCTCGCCAGAGTGAGGTCGACAGCGGCTAAGTCCAGCCTCGGGCGACATAGGAAGCTCCGCCTCGCCCGACCCTAGGGCTCGGCCCCGTCTCGGCCTCGGAAGATGGACTTCGCCTCGGCGACGGAAGACGACGGACTCCGCCTCGCCCGACCCTAGAGCTCGGACTTGGCCTCGGCTCCGAAAGACGATGGACTCAGCCTCGCCCGACCCCAGAGCTCGGACTCGGCCTCGGCTCCGGAAGATGACGAACTCCGCCTCGCCCGACCCCAGGGCTCGGACTCGGCCTCGGCTCCGGAGGACGACGAACTCTGCCTCGCCCGACCCCAGGGCTCGGACTCGGCCTCGGCTCTGGAGGACGACGAACTCTGCCTCGCCTGACCCCAGGGCTCGGACTCGGCCTCGCCTTCGGAAGACGACGAACTCCGCCTCGCCCGACCCCAGGGCTCAGACTCGGCCTCGCCTCCGGAAGACGACGAACTCCGCCTCGCCCGACCCCAGGGCTCGGACTCGGCCTCGGCTCCGAAAGACGACGAACTCTGCCTCGCCCGACCCCAGGGCTCGGACTCGGCCTCGGCTCCAGAAGACGATGGACTCCGCCTCGCCCGACCCCAGGGCTCGGACTCAACCTCGACCTCGGAGGAATCGCCACCTCGCCCAAACTCGGGTTCGGACCAGCCACGTCGCCAGGAGGGCAATCATTACCCTACCCCTAGCTAGCTCAGGCTACGGGGAACAAGACCGGCGTCCCATCTTGCTCGCCCCGGTAAAACAAGTAATGATGACACCCCGCACGCTCCATGACGACGGCAGCTCCCGGCCTCTTATGTCAGCAAGGGGACGTCAGTGTGGACCCGACAGCCCCGACAGCTATACTTCCGCAGGGCTCCAGCGCTCCTCCGACGATCACGACATCACATGAACAGGGTGCCAAAACCTCTCCGACTGCCACGACGACATGTACTTAGGGCTCTAGCTCCTCTCTGCTAGACACGTTAGCACATTGCTACACCCCCCATTGTACACCTGGGCCCTCTCCTTACATCTATAAAAGGAAGGTCCAGGGCTCTCGTACAGAGAGGTTGGCCGCGCGGGAGAACGGGCCGGCGCATAAGGCTCCCGCTCTCTCTCTCTCCCACTCCTGCGCGAACGCTTGTAACCCCCTACTGCAAGCGCATCCGGCCGCCCTGGGCGCAGGACAACACGAAGGCCGCGGTTTCCCCTCGCTGTTCTCCCCCCTTTGTGTCCCGTCTCGCACCGACCCATCTGGGCTGGGGCACGCAGCGACAATTTACTCGTCAGTCCAGGGACCCCCCGGGGTCGAAACGCCGACAGTTGGCGCGCCAGGTAGGGTCCTGCTGCGTGTTGACGAACAGCTTCCCGTCAAGCTCCAGATGGGTAGTCCCCAGCAACCTTTCCAACCCAGGACGACGCTCCGTTTCAGGAGTCTTGAGTTCATGTCCCTCGACGGCAGCTACGACATGATACTCCTTCTTCCGCCGCGCGGCGACGACATTGGCGACCGTCAGCCCGCCCGCCGGCGGCAGAATCAACGACGTCTTCGCCACATGGCGGAAGAACAACATCCAGGTTTGTCCCGTCATCTCCCCCACCGATGGAGGAGGAGGCGGGGCAACCATGGCCAAGCAGGAGGCGGCACCTCGTCGGCTGTCGAGCAAGTCGACGGCGCCGGCGCCCTAGCGGGGGACACGTCGGGCGTTGACCTCGCGTTGGAGACAAAGGCGAGCGTCGTTTCCCCACAACACGCCAACATTGAGCTGACGGATGACGCCAACACGCTCGCTAAGGGCTTGCTGGGCGTCGCCCTCGTACCTGAGACAACGGTGCAGTCCGCCCCTGACGCAACTTCGTTACCACCCGTCGATCAAGAGGTACCATCTGTTTCCCATCCCATGCCTTTCAGATTCAGCTTCGATCCACCAAGCGACCCCGCTTCGGTGGAGGCTTTCGCAGAGGCATGTCCAAACCCTCTGGGGTACCATGTGCGGTCACCCTGGGACAGACTGACGGCCGTCTCGACCTACGGGCCCTCGGGTTCCGAGGAAGATGACGAGCCCGACTCAGGTTGGGATTTCTCCGGGCTTGGTAACCCTAGTACCATGTGGGACTTCATGACCGCATGTGACTACTGCCTCTCCGATTGTTCCGATGGTAGCCACAGCCTCGGCGACGAGGACTGTGGCCCAAGTTGCAAATGTTTCCACGTCGATCTAGGGGGTCTCGGCGAAGGCAACCATCTTGGTATGCTAGAGAACGACTATCCCCCTAGGCATGCGCCTCGCGTTGACATCCTTCGGGAGCTAGCTGTGGTCCTAGTCCCTGCGGGGGGTCAGGACGCACAGCTCGAGCAAATCCGCGAGATGCAGGCCAGGCTCGACGAGGAGGCAGGAACACTTGCGCAGCCTCGGCTGAACCTCGGACAGGAGTGGGCAGGCCGAGCTCCGGTCGGAGAAGCGCGTCGTCTAGCCCAGGACGTCCAGCACCGCATCGCCGATGATACCAGGCCAAGGCTGCCCTCGGTTTCCAGTGGGGTCGGCCAGAACCTGGCTGCAGCTGCGATACTACTCCGAGCAATGCCGGAACCCTCCACCACCGAGGGACGGCGTATCCAGGGAGAGCTCAAGAACCTCCTGGAAGATGCCGCGGTCCGACGGGCCGAAAGCTCTGCCTCCCGAAGGCAGGGGTACCCCCCGGAGCATCGCGCCGCGACTTCTGGATTCGTGCGAGAAGCCTCGGTCCACACCGGGCGCACGCGCAACACGGCGCCTGCGGCCTCGGGTCGCCTCAGCAACGAGCACCACCACCGCAACCGTCGAGCCCGCCTCGACGAAAGGGTGCACCGAGGCTACCACCCCAGGCGTGGGGGACGCTACGACAGCGGGGAGGATCGGAGCCCCTCGCCTGAACCACCCGGTCCGCAGGCTTTCAGCCGGGCCATACGACGTGCGCCGTTCCCGACCCGGTTCCGAACCCCGACTACCATCACAAAGTACTCGGGGGAGACGAGGCCGGAACTGTGGCTCACGGACTACCGACTGGACTGCCAGCTGGGTGGAACGGACGATGACAACCACATCATCCGCAACCTCCCCCTGTTCCTCTCCGACACCGCTCGAGCCTGGCTGGAGCATCTGCCTCCGGGGTAGACCCTGGGAACTCCTGGGATCTCCGAAGCTACCGCCAGCAGCCGAGAGAGTCTCTCCGGGACTACATCCGGCGATTCTCGAAGCAGCGCACCAAGCTGCCCAACATCACCGACTCCGATGTCATTGGCGCGTTCCTCACCGGCACCACCTGCCGCGACCTGGTGAGCAAGCTGGGTCGCAAGACCCCCACCAGGGCGAGCGAGCTGATGGACATCGCCACCAAGTTCGCCTCTGGCCAGGAGGCGGTTGAGGCCATCTTCCGGAAGGACAAGCAGCCCCAGGGCCACCAGCCGGAAGACGTCCCCGAGGCATCCGCTCAGTGTGGAACCAAGAAGAAGAACAAGAAGAAGTCGCAAGCAAAACGTGACGCCGCCGACGCGGACCTTGTCGCCGCCACTTAGTACAAGAACCCTCGAAAACCTCCTGGAGGTGCCAATCTCTTCGACAAGATGCTCAAGGAGCCATGCCCCTATCATCAGGGGCCCGTCAAGCACACCCTTGAGGAGTGCGTCATGCTTCGGCGCCACTTTCACAAGGCCGGGCCACCAGCGGAAGGTGGCAGGGCCCACAACAACGATAAGAAGGAGGACCACAAGGCAGAGGAGTTTCTCGAGGTCCACGACTGCTTCATGATCTACGGTGGGCAAGTGGCGAACGCCTCGGCATCGCAAGCAAGAGCATCGGGAGGTCTGCTTGGTAAAGGTGGCGGCACAAGTCTACCTGGACTGGTCCGACAAGCCCATCACCTTCGACCAAGGCGACCACCCCGACCACGTGCCGAGCCCGGGGAAATATCCGCTCGTTGTCGACCCCGTCATCGGCAACGTCAGGCTCACCAAGGTCCTCATGGACGGAGGCAGCAGCCTCAACATCATCTACGCCGAGACCCTCGGGCTTTTGTAGATCGATCTGTCCTCGATCCGGGCAGACGCGGCACCTTTTCACGGGATCATCCCCGGGAAACGCGTCCAACCCCTCGGTCAACTCGATCTGCCTGTCTGCTTCGGGACTCTCTCCAACTTCCGAAGGGAAACCCTCACGTTCGAGGTGGTCGGGTTCCGAGGAACCTACCACGCAGCGCTGGGGAGACCATGTTACGCCAAGTTCATGGCCGTCCCCAACTACACCTACCTCAAGCTCAAGATGCCAGGCCCCAACGGGGTCATCACCGTCGGCCCCACGTACCGACACGCGTACGAATGCAACGTGGAGTGCGTGGAGTACGCCGAGGCCCTCGCCGAATCTGAGGCCCTCATCGCCGACATGGAAAGCCTCCCCAAGGAGGTTCCAGATGCGAAGCGCCACGCCGGCAACTTCGAACCAGCAGAGGCGGTTAAATCCGTCCCTCTCGACCCCGGCAACGACACCTCCAAGCAGATCCGGATCGGCTCCGAGCTTGACCCCAAATAGGAAGCAGTGCTCATCGACTTTCTCCGCGCAAACGCCGACGTTTTTGTGTGGAGTCCCTCGGACATGCCTGGCATACCGAGGGATGTCGCCGAGCACTCACTGGATATCCGAGCTGGAGCCCGACCCGTGAAGCAGCCTCTGCGCCGATTCGACGAAGAAAAGCGTAGATCCATAGGCGAGGAGATCCACAAGCTGATGGCCGCTGGGTTCATCAAGGAGGTATTCCATCCCGAATGGCTTGCCAACCCTGTGCTTGTGAGAAAGAAAGGAGGGAAATGGCGGATGTGTGTAGACTACACTGGTCTAAACAAAGCATGTCTAAAGGTTCCCTACCCTCTGCCTCGCATCGACCAAATCGTGGGTTCCACTGCTGGGTGCGAAACCCTGTCGTTCCTCGATGCCTACTCAGGGTATCACCAAATCAGGATGAAAGAGTCCGACCAGCTTGCGACTTCTTTCATCACACCTTTTGGCATGTACTGCTATGTTACTATGCCATTTGGTTTGAGGAATGCGGGTGCGACGTACCAAAGGTGCATGAACCACGTGTTCGGAGAGCACATTGGTCGAACGGTCGAGGCTTACGTCGATGACATCATAGTCAAGACAAGGAAAGCCTCCGACCTCCTCTCTGACCTTGAAACGACATTCAAGTGTCTCAAGGCGAAAGGCGTAAAACTCAACCCCGAGAAGTGCGTCTTCGGAGTCCCCCGAGGCATGCTCTTGGGGTTCATCGTCTCCGAGCGGGGCATCGAGGCCAACCCGGAAAAAATCACGGCCATCACCAACATGGGGCCCATCAAGGACTTGAAAGGCATACAGAGGGTCATGGGATGCCTTGCGGCCCTGAGCCGCTTCATCTCGCGCCTCGGCGAAAGAGGCCTACCTCTGTACCGCCTCTTAAGAAAGACCGAGTGCTTCACTTGGACCCCCGAGGCCGAGGAAGCCCTCGGGAACCTGAAGGCGCTCCTTACGAACGCACCCATCCTGGTGCCCCCCGCTACCGGAGAAGCCCTCTTGATCTACGTTGCCACTACCACTCAGGTGGTTAGCGCCGTGATCGTGGTCGAGAGGCGAGAAGAAGGGCATGCATTGCCCGTCTAGAGGCCAGTCTACTTCATCAGTGAGGTACTGTCCAAGACCAAGATCCGCTACCCACAAATTCAGAAGCTGTTGTACGCGGTGATTCTGACGCGGCGGAAGTTGCGACACTACTTTGAGTCTCATCCGGTGACTGTGGTGTCATCCTTCCCCCTGGGGGAGATCATCCAGTGCCGAGAAGCCTCGGGTAGGATTGCGAAGTGGGCGGTGGAAATCATGGGCGAGACAATCTCGTTCGCCCCTCGGAAGGCCATCAAGTCCCAAGTCTTGGCAGACTTTGTGGCTGAATGGGTCGACACCCAGCTTACGGCAGCTCCGATCCAACCGGAACTCTGGACCATGTTTTTCGACGGGTCGCTGATGAAAACAGGGGCGGGCACGGGCCTGCTCTTCATCTCGCCCCTCGGGAAGCACCTCCGCTACGTACTGCGCCTCCATTTCCCGGCGTCCAACAACGTGGCTGAGTACGAGGCTCTGGTCAACGGGTTGCGCATCGCCCTCGAGCTAGGGGTCCGACGCCTCGACGCTCGTGGTGACTCGCAGCTTGTCATCGACCAAGTCATGAAGAACTCCCACTACCGCGACCCAAAGATGGAAGCCTACTGCGACAAGGTTCGGCGCCTGGAAGACAATTTCTACGGGCTCGAGGTCAACCACGTCGCCCGACGATACAACGAGACTGCGGACGAGCTGGCGAAGATAGCTTCGGGGCGGACAACGGTTCCTCGGACGTCTTCTCCCGAGACCTACATCAACCCTCGGTCAAGACCAACGACACGACCGAGCCCGAGGCACCCTCGGCTCAGCCCGAGGCATCCTCGGCTTCGCCCAAGGCACCCTCGGCTCCGCCCGAGACACCCTTGGCCCCCGAGGGTGAGGCACTGCGCGTCGAGGGAGAGCGGAATGAGGTCCCGCCTGATCGAGACTAGCAAACCCCGTACCTGCAATATCTCCACCGAGGAGAGCTGCCCCTCGATCGAGCCGAAGCTCGGCGACTAGCGCGGCGTGCCAAGTCATTCATCTTGCTGGGTGACGGGAAGGAGCTCCACCATCGCAGCCCCTCCGGCATCCTCCAGTGATGCATATCCATCACCAAAGGCCAGGAACTCTTACAAGAAATACACTCGGGGGCTTGCGGTCACCACGCAGCGCCTCGAGCCCTTTTTGGAAACGCTTTCCGACAAGGTTTCTACTGGGCGACCGCGGTGGCCGACGCCACTAGAATTGTCCGCACCTGCCAAGGGTGTCAGTTCTACGCAAGGCAGACGCGCCTACCTGCTCAGGCTCTGCAAACAATACCCATCACCTGGTCGTTTGCTGTGTGGGGTCTGGACCTCGTCGGTCCCTTGCAGAAGGCACCCGGGGGCTACACGCACCTGCTGGTCGCCATCGACAAGTTCTCCAAGTGGATCGAGGTCCGACCCCTAAACAGCATCAGGTCCGAACAGGCGGTGGCGTTCTTCACCAACATCATCCATCGCTTTGGGGTCCCGAACTCCATCATCACTAACAACGGCACCCAGTTCACCGGCAGAAAGTTCCTGGACTTTTGCGAGGACCACCACATCCGGGTGGACTGGGCCGCCGTGGC
Organism: Zea luxurians; assembly: GCA_029449295.1. NCBI lineage: Eukaryota > Viridiplantae > Streptophyta > Magnoliopsida > Poales > Poaceae > Zea > Zea luxurians. The sequence continues at coordinate 922,699 of JAOPSE010000240.1, read as the reverse complement.
TCACCCCATGACGAATGGGCAGGTAGAGCGTGCCAACGGCATGATTCTGCAAGGACTCAAGCCGAGGATCTACAACAACCTCCACAAGTTCGGCAGGCGATGGATGAAGGAACTCCCCTTGGTGGTTTGGAGCCTGAGGACGACGCCAAGTCGAGCCACGGGTTTCACTCCGTTCTTTCTTGTCTATGGGGCCGAGGCCATCTTGCCCACAGACTTAGAAAATACGGTTCCCCAAGGACGAGGGCCTACGACGACCGACGCAACCAAACCAACCGAGAAGACTCACTGGACCAGCTGGAAGAGGCTCTTGGACGTGGCCTTACTACACTCGGCGCGGTATCAGCAGTCCCTGCGACGCCACCACGCCCGAGGGGTTCGGTCCCGAGACCTCCAGGTGGGCGACTTGGTGCTTCGACTACGACAAGACGCCCGAGGGCGGCACAAGCTCACGCCTCCCTAGGAAGGGCCATTCATCATCGCTAGGGTTTTGAAGCCCGGGACATACAAGCTGGCCAACAGTCAAGGCGAGGTCTACAGCAACGCTTAGAACATCCGATAGCTACGTCGCTTCTACCCTTAAGATGTTTTCAAGCCGTTCATATACCTCGTTTATATATGAAGTCTAACCATCAAGGAAGGGTCGGCCTTGCCTCGGCAAAGCCCGACCCTCCCTCGGGGGCTAGAAGGGGCGAACCCCCTCTGCGTCAAAATTTTCCTCGAAAAAAGTCTTTCGGCAAGAACATTTTTCGTGTTTTTTGACTACTTCGATGGTGGGATCCTGAAAACGACGGAGTACACATAAGCAGGCAAGGCTGACCGAGCCGAGGGACTCCTACGCCTCCGGGATACAGATACCTCACTCATCACCTTCTGCGATAAGTAACTCGCGCTCGGATAAACGGTTCCGCTGACTGAACAAGTCTTAACGCTCGAAGACTCTTCTGCCGAAATGATTTTTCGTACCATCTCGACCATGTCGACAAAAGAATCCTATGGACGAGTAAGAGTACACGTAAGCGGCAAGGCCGACCGAGCTGAGGGACTCCTACACCTCCGGGATACGGATACCTCACTCATCACCTTCCGTGAGAAGTAACTCTCGCTCGGATGAACGATTCTGCCACCGACAAGCAAGTCTTGATACTCGAAACAAGGGGAAAAGAAACGCAGCTTTACAACACGACGACAGTATGTTTGGGCCTCGGCGGCCGCAAAAAACATATGCATACTACAGGCGAACCGATCCTGCAGGCTCAGATGTCGATGGAGTGGGAGCAGCAGCACCCTCGGCATCAACTCCACCTTCGGCGAAGTCCGACCGAGCCTCGGACGGCGACACGGGCGAAGGATCCCCGAGGCCTCAAGGGCTACACCGAAGGACGACGTCAGCACCACGCCCGGGCCATCGCCACCAGGGTCTCCTCCAAGAACCCGGCCTGAGGAGACGCCTCGGCCGGCCGCCCCGAAGCCTCAGCCAGCTGTCCCCCAAGGACACCAACCCGGCTCATGGCCTCGGCAACCCGACTCCGGCACCGGTCCCGCCAGTGGACGGCCCGGCCAGGCTTCGGCCGACAAAGCTCCCTTTTTTTAGCCAACTTTGCCTCTGTCCGTGCTGGCACCGCTACCTCTGGCTCCGGCTCATCGCAGAGCGGCCGAGGGTTTCTTTGACTAAACAAGTGAAGCCTTGGGCGGCAAGGCCGACCGAGCCGAGGGATTCCTACGCCTCCGGGATACGGATACCTCACTCGTCACCTTCCGCACAGAGCAACTCACATTTGGTTAAGCGGTTCGGCTAGCCGACAAGCGAGTCCCAGTGCTCGAAAATGAGGAAAAAGCATGGTATTACACCCAAAAATACCTACATGTACAGTCCCCAACTCGGCGCACTCCCCTCCCCAGCACTGATGATGAACATCCTTGAAGCTGAGGGAGGGGCAGAGGCCACAGCCCGGCTCGCTTCTCCCCACCATCGAACTGGTGGTCACCGTCTTGGGTGACCACCGGTGAGGGGATGCAGCCGGGCTGCCTGATGAAAATCCTTGAAGCCGAGCGATGGCTGAAAGGTACCAACTTCCGCGAAGTTGTGTTCCTCCAACGACAGCAAGACGAAAGCGACGCAAGCGCTCCCCATCCAGGGGCTCGGAAGGTGGAAGGACGCGACGCATGAGGAAAGTGCGAAGATATGGTTGCCGTCCAAGGGGGTCACCCTCCTTTTAAAGGCGACTCTCCCCAGTTGCGTCCTCAACCGTCGCGGACTGAGTCTTCTCTAACACGCTCCAAGGTCCTCCCCCTACGTCGCGGGGCTGGGTCCCACGCGTCATGCAAGCTGCCCCAGGACAGAAGGAGCCAAACCACCGCGCGCGGAGCGCACAACGGCCCAGCGGTTACAAGCGTTCCTCCACTATCGCCCGGACCAGCTGGTGAAAGGGCGGACCGCCATGCAGGCGGCATGCAACCGCACCAAGGGGGCGCACCCTTTCGACTTCGCCGCGTCTAGCTTGGAGGCCCAGGCCCACACGTCATGTAACCGACGCGCTGGTTACTACGTGCGAGAAACTGCACCGCCACTCGTGCCAGTCCCGCGCCTCCTCGACTGTGGAACCGGTGCCGCAACTCGAGGCAACCCTGCGCGCGGCCCAGCAGTGCCAACCAGGCACGCCGGTCACGGGTCAGTCAGCCGCGGCAGAAGGGGCGACGGTCGATACGGTCAAAAATGGGCCAGCAGTAATGGCGATGGCAGGCGGGCGGAAGCAGCGGTCAAGTCGTCTGCAGGCTCATGTCCCCTCCTGGGACAGCGAGAGAGCCCTCTCCCATGGCGTGAAGACGAGGCGCCCGTGTTTCATTCCTCGAATGGCTCGCGCACGCACAACAGCTGCCCCGCGAACCACTCGTCCCGTCACATTAACTCTGCGGCAGGGCAGGCGGCACCTTTGGCAGGCAAAGCGGGCGACGCTTCACCTCCGCCATAATGACCGCGTCAGAAAGGTACGCCACGACGCTCGATTTCGTATCCTTTTCCACTTCCTCTTTCTCTCTCTTGCCACAGGGACAGGGAAAGGGGATACTCCGAAAGGGATCCTTCTCCACGAAGGAAACGGGCCCCTGAGCCCCCCTACTGATCAGAGGTTCGATTGCTGGCCCCTCAGAAGGGTTCGACAGCCGCCTCAGAGCACTCGGGCTCCGCGCCCACTACTGATTAGAGGTTCGAAGGCTGGCCCCTCGGAAGGGTTCGACAGCCGCCTCAGAGCACTCGGGCTCCGCGCCCACTACTGATCAGAGGTTCGAAGGCTGGCCCCTAGAAGGGTTCAACAGCCGCCTCAGGCCACTCGGGCTCCGTGCCCACTACTGATTAGGGGTTCGCGAAGGGTTCGACAGCTGCCTCAGAGCACGCAGAGCGAGGGATGACCCTGGGTACGTTCGATACATAACCAAGGCTCGGGCTACACTCCCGAGGTACCCTAGGACATTTCCAAGACCAGCGGGAGCGATTTTCATAACGGAATCCCACCAGAGGGAGGCATCGAGCCCTCGGACCCCGCCAAAAGGAGACCGGGTCCGGCGAATCACCCGCAGGTACTTTTGGAGCGCGCCTCCAGGCCACTAGCCGACCCTTAATGAATGGGGCACGGGCGTCCACTCGGATTACTCGCTAGCAACTCACTGGAGACACCATGTTCGGCGCCCTCCGAGGGCAGCATGGCGCTTTCCCCCCTCCTCCTTGCGGAAAGGCGACGTAGGGGCGTATGAAAAAAGCCGAGTCTGTCCTTGACCGTCCTCTCTCTCTGTGCGAAGGCTCGGGGGCTGCTCTCGCGAACCCGGCTCCGGCCAAACCGTTGACAGCGTCAACATACCAGTCCGAGAACTTGGGACTCGACTATGCACCCGGGCTACGACCAGTTCGCATGAGGGAACGACCAAACCGGTCGAGCCGTCATGAAAGTCACTAAGACCTCGAAGGATTCAAAACACTCCTCCGAGGCCTCGGGGGCTACACCCGGTGGGTGCGCTCGTGTGCACCCATCGGAACAAAATGCAACCGAGAAAGGCCGGCCCCCTTGCAAAAAAGTGCGACAAAAGCCTCCAAGCGAGTGCCAACACTCCCTTCGAGGCTCGGGGGCTACTGTCGGGGACCATAATTAGGGGTACCCCCAAGACTCCTAATCTCAGCTGGTAACCATCAGCACAAAGCTGCAAAGACCTGATGGGCGCGATTAAGGTCAAGGCTCAGTCCACTCAAGGGACACGATCTCGCCTCGCTCGAGCCCAGCTTCGGGCAAAGGCAGCCGACCCCAGAGGATTAACGTCTTGCCCGAGGGCCCCCTCAAGCAACGGATACACCTTCGGCTCGCCCGAGGCCTAGTCCTCGCAGAGAAGCAACCTTGGCCAGATCGTCACGCCAACCAACCGTATCGCATGAGCATTTAATGCAAGGATCGCCTGACATCTTATCCTAACGCGTGCTCCAGTCGACAAGGCCGAAGTGACCGCAGTCACTTCGCCGCTCCGCTGACCGACCTGACAGGAATATAGCGTCGCCTGCCCTGTTCCGACTGCCGTGCCGCTCGCTAGAGTAAGGTCGACAGCGGCTAAGTCCAGCCTCAGGCGACATAGGAAGCTCCGCCTCGCCCGACCCCAGGGCTTGGCCCCTGTCTCGGCCTCGGAAGATGGACTTCGCCTCGGCGACGGAAGACGACGGACTCCGCCTCGCCGGACCCCAGAGCTCGGACTCGGTGAAAGTTGCCTAGAGGGGGGGGGTGAATAGGCAAGTTAAAACTTTTTTCAACAAAAACTAGAAGCAAACTGGGTAAAACTGAATTGATCTTGAAATTCACCCAGTTAACTTTGGAAATGAGATGTTCTAAATGATCCACAGGGTTCAAAGTAGTAGATCTAAGAAGGACACTTCTCAAAATCCACACACCAAAAAGATATAAACAAATCTTTCATGGAATGGTGAGAGAACGAAGAACACAAACAAACACAATGAGCAAGAACACAAGAGACACAAGATTTATCCCGAGGTTCGGTCACACCACCAAGGTGCCCTACTTCCTCGTTGAGGCGCCCACAAAGAGCCGGGTCTCTTTCAACCCTAATCCTCCCTTTGCCGACCACAAAGGTCAAGCCCACACAATAATCTTTGCTCAAACGAGCGGGTAATACAAACTTTCTTGTGGTCTTCCACAAAATTTGGAGACTCACAAGAGACACCTAGTCGTCTAGGAGCTAGAAGCTCCAAGAGTAATGAATCCACAAAGAACTCGATGTAGTACCAAAGCTCGAATGAAGAAGAGTAAGAGAGATTTGGAGATGAAGCACAAAAACCGCAGCTCTCAAACTCACTCAAAGATTTCTCTCCAAAGATTTGAAATGGGAGAGGCAAGAGGTGTGTGAGAGAGAGTGGGAGGTGTTTCTCAGGTTGGGAATGAAGTTTTGTGCGTGCTCTACTGTGGGGAGAGAGGTAGGAGTGAGTATATATAGGTGGGGCTCCAAAACTAGCCGTTTTTGACTTTTCTGCCCAAAAACCGGTTGAACCGGTCCCAAAACCGGTTGAACCGGTTTTCAAAAAGCTGCGCACAGCTTTTTGGCTGACACAACAGACTGGCAGAAAAAAAGTGAACAGTGCAAAAACCGGTTGAACCGGTTTTAGAACCGGTTGAACCGGTTTCCACCAGACAAAAACCGGTTGAGTGTCCAGTTGAGTGCCCGGCTGAACCAGTATTTTCAAAAAGGTGAACAATGCAAAAACCGGTTGAACCTGTTTTAAAACCGGTTGAACCTGTTTTTTCCAAAGAGCAATTTTGGCCAAGATAGACTTTAAAAGGTTGTACTACATACTTTCACTAAGGATTAACAAGGGTAAAATGGAAGTTTTGGATCAAGGATTTTTGAGCTTTAGTACCAACACCAACCTTCTTTTTGGATCCCCCTTGATAGTACGACGATTCCTATACTCAAGTTAAATAAAATATAATTAAGTAAACTCCTTGAGTTATTGGTGTCTCAAGTGTGATTTCTCCATGGTGTTGCTTCATAAGGATCACAAACATCTTTGTCTCACCTTTTGAAGCAAACACAAATCAAGCCTATGACTTGTGCCATTTCACCATATATGAGTTCAAATCATGGCTTCAAGTCACCTTACTGATGCATCAACATGTTGTAACTCTTCATAGCTGATTAGTTCATCGACTTAGTGCAAGTACTCTCTTCTTCACCTTAGCTATGGTACCTCGGTCTACAAGCCGTCGCTTGGCCTTCACCTTCGCTTAGTTCCTCGAAGCCCTTTCCTTGCTATCTTCACCCTATCAAGCCATTCTTGAGTCACATCCTATTGAGCATCCATTGAGAGAATCATTTCTTCAATATTGTGAACCTTGCTTGAATGTCATCTAGATATAACTGCTAAGATCAATCAAGCTCTAGTTTGATTCTCATATATTCATATATGGACTAATAGTAATATGGTCAAGCCAATTCATGATTCCTCATATCTTATTCACTTTGGCTTGACCAATCCTCTTAATCACTTCAACCTTTACTGTTGGGGGCTTGTTCTCAAATGCTAAGAATTAAGAACAAGGCAACATAAAAAATGTTAAGTGTCAAAGTCCTTCGTCCTTCGGAGCATTATGTCCCTTCGGGAAATAATGAATTTCGGACGAAGGTCACAAGAGACATACCTTCGTAAACATAGCAAGTAATGACGAAGGATTCATATAGAGCATGAAATATAATATAAGCACCATCATAGAATCATTTCTATTTTATTAACATGGAAAAATAGAAATGATTTCAAATTACAAATGTACCTTCGGTCCTGAGAGAAGGTAAAAAGTACAAGCGTGACGCAAAAGCAAATGCCAAGTCAGCGTGAACAGTACGGGAGTACTGTTCATCTATTTATAGACGTGGGACGCAGCCCACGTAAAATTACATTCATGTCCATTACATTTGTCAATGACTTATGAAAATCTGTCAAGGTCCACGTAGTCTTTTCATCTCTAAGTCGGTTCCCCCCTCTGCTATTGCGACGAAGCTTCCCTGCGCACAGCTTCGGCTGTGTACCATCCTTCGTAGGGCTTGGTAATCAGCTCGTCCTTCGTCTGGTTCAGGCTTCGTCCTGACCGTGCTTCATGTTCATAATTCTGAGTCCGAAGATACCTGTTCACATAATCCACTTGGAAAACATTGTCAAATCATGTTTTTGAGGACCTTCGGAGGACGAAGGCCCCCAACAGTAGCCCCTCGCAATATTAATTTGTTAATAATAAATTCAGATTGCGATATGGACGAAGGCCTTGAGCCGAAGGTCCGAAAAAACACCTTCCCTTTGCTAGAATAGCAACATTCACTGACAAGTGGGGTCTTTCAATTTTCAACGCCCTGGGGGTATAAATAAGATCATACCGCAAACTTATTTGGTACGCACACTTGCCATCTGCTTCGGCCCACTAAATTTTTAGCTCTTGTGCACTATGATTTGCTGGTCTTTTTGATTTTGAAGCTTCGGCCCTAAAAACAGTTTTTTAGCGTTTCCGAAGATGTCTGAAAGTAAGAAGATTGCTGCCGAGACGAAGCTGAGCCTCGACGAAGAGAAGAACTTGGGGTTCCTTATAGCGATGGCGGAAACCAACACAGAGAAAATCACCAAGGAAATTCTTGAAGGTTTGTCCGAAGATACTGATGACAGCGACAGTTTTGATGTAGAAAGTGGTGGGGAAGAATCCGAAGATCGACCATGGCGACCAAGTCACACGGTTTTCGGGAAAACCACTATCAAGCAGAGTCATATTGATAATATGAGGGGGCGGTATTTTCGAGATATATCTATTGTGAGGGCTGACGCTGGAGAAAAGACTTCTCCCACCCCCGAAGAAGATGAAGTTGTAATCTTCCGAAGCTTTCTCAAGGCTGGGCTTCGATTCCCCCTGAGCAACTTTGTTGTTGAGGTACTGAAAACATTTCAAGTCTACCTTCATCAACTTACTCCCGAAGCTATCATAAGAATGGGGATGTTTGTCTGGGCTGCGAGAAGCCAAGGTTTAGAACCAAATGCTAAAAGCTTTTGCAACATTCATGAGTTGTTATATGAGACGAAGCCCTGGGGGAAAGAACAATATCACAACAATTTTGGGTGTTACAGCTTCGGTGCCCGCTCCGGGTCAAGCCGCCTTGTGCCAACTTTTCGGAAGAGGTGGCCCGGAGCCTGGATGACTGAATGGTTCTATGTAAAGAATGACTTAACAGCGCAGGAAAATGTCAAGAGTATCATTATGCGCCCCATCTGGCAACGCTTCGGACTTCGAAGGCCGAAGGTTGAAATGGATGAAGCGGCCGAGGAATGCCAAAGGGCCTTCGGCGTAATCTGCTCTTTCATTGGGACAAGGGACTTGGTCCAAGAGCATATTGCCTTCAGGGTGTGGCCACTTGCAGGAAAGTGGGAAATGCCGAAGGAGACCATCAAAGATTCCGACGAAGGCGGACTGGTCAGACTGAAATACACATTCAAATATGCAGATAAATTTGTTGAACCTGATGATGACTGGTTGAAAAGCATTGAAACATTAAGTGACGAACTGCTTGGGGCATATTCGAAGGCCGAAAATACTGCGTTATCAGCAGCCTTCGGAGGCCGAAAGAAGAAAAGGCTCAACCGGGTATTTGACGCAGTCGGGTTTGTCTACCCTGACTATCATTATCCGGTACTGGGTCGCAAAAGAAAAATTACTTCTCCTGCGACAGAAGCTACCACAAGTGCCACTAGTGAGCCAGCGCCGCAAAGGAAAAAGATGAAGGTGCTCACCCACCGAGCGCGCTTTATTGAGCCGGCCACAGTGCCAAAATTTATTGGTGAAGTCTCTTTGGCCTCTGAAGCTACAGAACCAGCTCCAGTGCCGAAGATAGAAGAGAAAACTGAAGCACCTTCAGCCGAAAAAGCAGAAAAACCGAAGATTGAAGAGCGAAAAATATCGGAAATCTTAAGTCCTTCAGCAACTGTTGAAACAACAAAAAATCAAAAGGGCCCGTCGGTGACCCCGAGAAGAAAAAGAATGGTGAACGTATTAGATGTTTTGGAGACAATTAAGTCTTCAAGCACAACTCCAAAAGGGACTATTGAAGTTGCTGAAGTGTCTACCGAAGCTGAAGTTGCTGAAGCTTTAAAGCAACAACCTGAAGCTGAAGCTGGGCCTTCAGAGCCCACCAAGGAACAATCTTTGGAGACCGAGAAAATATCAGAACCAGCTTTGGTTAAAGAAATTGACACTGCCGCCCCCGAAGCTCCTTCCAGCGCACGCGATTACATCGTGCGACATGCTTCGGGGAAGAAATTATCCGAAGAGGAAACTTACGAAGCAAACTACTATGCCAGAGAGCTAAAATATCCGAAGGGGGCAGTAGTGTTTAACGGGACTAATGAAGATGACTTCCTGTACTGCCTTCCTGATAATAAAGAACTATCTGTCTGCCGAGAGATGGCTAGAAGTATGGGATTCCCGAAGCTCGAAGCTGGATTATGCGCTATGACGAAGGAAGATCTCGCGGATAGTCTTGCATATAATAGCCTAAAGGTATGGGAATTAGTCGTTTGAAAAATTTTACAATACGTAATTCATTCCTTTATTCTTATATGGATTCTTTTTTGTATAGGGTTTGATCCTGAGCAACGCACTAAGAGCACAAAAGAGTGCCGAAGATGAAAGCTATGAAATTGCGTTCAACAACCTTCGATCAGAAGTTATTAAACTGAGAAACGAAGCTCTGGAGAAGGATAAAATTCTGCTTACACTGGTAGATAAGGTAAAGAAGGACGAAGGTGCTTCAAAAACCCAGGCGGAAGCCCAAAAACGTGAAATTAAAGATCTTCAGAAACAGCTAGCTAGAGCTAAAGAGGAACGTGTGCTTGAGGAAACAAAACGAGAACTTAGCGATCATTTGGTCAATAATTTAGAGTTAAGTGTTAAAGAGCTTCGTGCATCTCAGAGGAAATGCTATGTTAAATCTATAGAATGCATCAAAAAGATAAAATCCAGCTTCGCCAGCGTTGGCGCCTTTTCTAGTGAAGAGAATTTTCCAAGAGACAATCCCGAAGGTCCACTGGACTGGATCAGTTACGAAGCAGAAGCCTTCGAGGAAATCCTGAGCAGCCGCGGTGACATCTGCGCTTTTTCAGGCGCCAGAGGAATTGCTGCTGTTCTGGAGAAAAAAGGTTGTGAACATATAAAATCCTTAGCTCAGTCCGAAGCTGCCCTGTCCTCTGAAGACATCAAAGATCCCTCGACCGAAGCAAGCATGGTTGGCGGTAAATTCTTCACTGATATCTAGGACAATGGCGGCCGAGAAATGGCGCAAGAAATAATTCAAAGAAGTGAAAAAGGCATCCATGATGCTAGGAAAGTGGCAGAAGCTGCCGAAAGAAGTACAGAGCCCGAAAGGCAATTAGGTATTAATTAGTCGTTCTTATTGTGTTGTAATTTTTATTTCAAACTTTGTTCGCGATTTGTAATAGTAACGAAGAAATGTTCTCTTCCCTCAGAACCTGCTGGATCGACTGCCGACCCTCACACAAAAGGAGATGACGAGATTAAACGAATGGCCGAAGCTATCATGGATAAAGTTGTTGATCAACTTCTAAATGAGGCCGCCGAAGCAGTATTAAGAGAAGACTAAATGTTATTAGAAAAAACATTGGAAGTGTGATCTTTGTAAGATTTTGTACATTTGAATGTAATATACAAGTCTCTTTTCATTATTCAATTCTTTACGATGCATGAAATTCTACATACATACCATTTTTGAGCCTTCGGCGAAAAAACACCTTCCCTTCTTTTCATGCTTCGTGAAGAAAACATTCTCCGAAGCTATACAATTTTGATATTACTCTGATGAAGCTCATCCATGCTTCGTAAAAACATTCTCCGAAGCTATTTTCCGAAGATTATCATTGTATTCCCTCGTGACTTTACACAATTTGCTCTTTCTCAAAGCATCCTTTCGAAGGTTGATACTGTGTCCCCTTCTTTTGCCATATGCAACATGATGTATGATGCTTATGCTATGCAAAATGATGTGATGATGTTATGTTATGCAAATGACATTTGTTCCGAAGATACACACAAAATATATTTGTAAGCTCTGCATTCCCTTAGGAACGTCTTTGGAGCTTCTTCGCCTTTTACTTAGGCGGTATAAGCTCTGCATTCCCTTAGGAACGTCTTTGGAGCTTCTTCGCCTTTTACTTAGGCGGTATAAGCTCTGCATCCCCTTAGGGACGTCTTTGGAGCTTCTTCGCCTTTTACTTAGGCGGTATAAGCTCTGCATCCCCTTAGGGACGTCTTTGGAGCAAAAAACTTACACTGCGCTCCCTTTGGAACGGCTTTTTGTAACTTCGGCAACTTACTCTGCGTTCCTTAGAACGACTTTTTGTTGCTTCGAAGGATTTTTAATAATTCGAAGGTCCTCCTTGTTACCGCAAATTTTTAAGCTTCAGCAACTTAAGCCTGTGGAGAAGATAGGTTTTTCTCATAACCAACCACGAAATTATTATATGAAAACTGAAATGTTCTTTATTACACAAAAAATAGAACTTAAACGAAAAAGACTGCTATCAAAGTAGGATATATGTCAATAAATGTGCTTCGACTCTGGCACAGTACTATTGACTGTGCGAGCTTCAGATTGCTCTCTGAGATCCCTTTGGTGCGGAACATATTGGCTCCCTTCTCGCTGTTGGCCTTGTTGCAGCGGAGGTGGAGGCGGGGGCTGTTGCCATGAAGCTTGAGGTTGACTCGCCGAAGCTACGGAAACTGCAGGGTGGTTGCCCACATATTCCGGGATGTAAGGCTGATGGTACGAAGCAGTATGCATGACCTGCTTCGGCTGTCCCTGTTGCGCTGCAGCTTCTGCTAGCTCCTTTTGTTTCTGGATGGTGACATGGCACATCCTGGTGGTATGGCCCTTGTTCTCACCGCAGAATAAGCAAAATGTCCTCCTTGGTTGATCTCCAAATCTCCCGCCGAAGCCCCTGGCGCCTCTGCCTCTTGGAGCTGGTGGCCGAAAGAAAGTTTGCTGTTGCCCCGAAGCCTGTGAGGAGCACTGCGGCCTGTTCTGCTGACTCCCCTTATCATCATTTTGAGTGTTGTGGATGGACCTGACATGCCTCGGATAGAATCTTCCCCCGAAGCCCCTGGTCATCTCAGAAAATCTGAAGGCCTCCTCCCTTCTTTGGCGAAAGTCATTATCAGCACGAATGTACTCGTCCATCTTTTGGAGCAGCTTCTCCAGAGTCTGAGGAGGCTTCCTAGCAAAGTATTGGGCTGCAGGTCCAGGACGAAGCCCCTTGATCATGGCTTCGATAACACTTTCATTGGGCACCGTTGGTGCCTGCGCCCTCAAACGCAAGAACCTTCTGACATACGCCTGAAGGTATTCTTCATGATCCTGAGTGCACTGGAACAAGGCTTGAGCAGTGACCGGCTTCGTCTGAAATCCTTGAAAGCTGGTTAACAACATATCCTTCAGCTTCTGCCATGAGGTGATCGTTCCTGGTCGAAGGGAGGAATACCAGGTCTGAGCAACATTCCTGACGGCCATAACGAAAGACTTCGCCATGACTGCAGCATTGCCCCCATACGAAGACACTGTTGCTTCGTAGCTCATCAAGAACTGCTTCGGGTCTGAGTGGCCGTCGAACATGGGAAGCTGGGGTGGCTTATAGGATGGAGGCCAAGGTGTAGCCTGCAGCTCAGCGGACAAAGGAGAAGCATCATCGAAAACAAAATTTCCCTGATGGAAATTGTCATACCAGTCATCTTCGTTGACGAAGCCCTCCTGATGAAGGTCTTTCTGCTGAGGCCTTCTGTTTTGCTCATCGTGAGTAAGATGGCGAACTTCCTCAGAGGCTTCGTCTATCTGCCGTTGCAACTCAGCTAGCCGGGCCATCTTCTCCTTCTTCCTCTGCACCTGTTGATGTAGCATCTCCATATCCCTGATTTCTTGGTCTAGCTCTTCCTCCTGAAGCGTCGGGCTGACGGCCTTTCTCTTCTGGCTTCGGGCCTCCCGAAGAGAGACGGTCTCCTGGTTGTGGTCCAGCGGTTGCAGTGCTGCAGCCCCAGTCGCTGAAGCTTTCTTCGGCGCCATAGCGAAGGTCTATAGCTTCCGAAGGTGTTCAAAAAACTCGAAGTGGAAGTGAGTTCACCGGAGGTGGGCGCCAATGTTGGGGGCTTGTTCTCAAATGCTAAGAATTAAGAACAAGGCAACATAAAAAATGTTAAGTGTCAAAGTCCTTCGTCCTTCGGAGCATTATGTCCCTTCGGGAAATAATGAATTTCGGACGAAGGTCACAAGAGACATACCTTCGTAAACATAGCAAGTAATGACGAAGGATTCATATAGAGCATGAAATATAATATAAGCACCATCATAGAATCATTTCTATTTTATTAACATGGAAAAATAGAAATGATTTCAAATTACAAATGTACCTTCGGTCCTGAGAGAAGGTAAAAAGTACAAGCGTGACGCAAAAGCAAATGCCAAGTCAGCGTGAACAGTACGGGAGTACTGTTCATCTATTTATAGACGTGGGACGCAGCCCACGTAAAATTACATTCATGTCCATTACATTTGTCAATGACTTATGAAAATCTGTCAAGGTCCACGTAGTCTTTTCATCTCTAAGTCGGTTCCCCCCTCTGCTATTGCGACGAAGCTTCCCTGCGCACAGCTTCGGCTGTGTACCATCCTTCGTAGGGCTTGGTAATCAGCTTGTCCTTCGTCTGGTTCAGGCTTCGTCCTGACCGTGCTTCATGTTCATAATTCTGAGTCTGAAGATACCTGTTCACATAATCCACTTGGAAAACATTGTCAAATCATGTTTTTGAGGACCTTCGGAGGACGAAGGCCCCCAACATTTACTATGATCATATTTATGCATAGTGATTTCTCAGGACTTGTCCATATATTCAAACCAATATAGAGACCATATTATATCCATTTGCATTGTCTCACTGGTTATTTGACCTTGTGTTGAACCTTGTTCACTAATCATTATACACTATTCAAGTATGTTCATCATACTGAATTCCCTGTTCAACACTTAGCAAACTTGTTAGACCTTTAAATGTGTTGTTATCCAAATCACCAAAACTCACAAAAGGGATGAATGCACTTTCAATCTCCCCCTTTTTGGTGATTGATGACAACACATTTAAAGCTTACATAAGATTTGATAAATAAGATTTTGAATCCTATGATATAGTTTCCTCCCCCTAAATATGCGCATTTCAGAAAATACCAGTTTTGTACTCAAATACCAAAAGCACATATTTGGGTCAAAGTATGGAGATAACTTATATCATACTATTCATAGGGTGCAGTGCGTCATAAAATAAACGTGATGCTCATGACATAGTATGCACTCATCAACTTTCTACATCTTATGTTTTTCTTATGGTTCCCCCTTTTTGTTAATTATTTCTCCCCTTTTCAAAAGTCTTCTTACACTTAGTTACATAAGACTAAAGGTAAGCTTTAATGCACAATTTCTCCCCCTTTGTCATAAATCTCCAAAAAAAGATATAAAGAGTTTAAAGGGTAGAAATTATGATTAATCAAGATTTGAACACACTATCTTGAAAAGGGTCCTTATATGGCACAAAGGTAATGGAGAAGTGACATAAAGTGATGTACCTTTGCATTTTACCTTTTCAAGGGGAGTTCCAAATTTGTGTTGGATTTACAATTCATTTGCAAGCTCTTGTTGGTATAGTTGTGACATAGGTCCAAGATATCAACTGAATATTGTCATACTAATTGAAAGATAAATCTTGATACCTGGAGTCTAGATGTCACCTAGCATTTTCTTATCATAACAAGAGGCAACATGAAAATTGCACAAGTATGGATTATACAACTAGTGATCATGTTCGAAAGATATCAATTGAAAACCACCAATTGATACAATTTGATAGATAATCAGATCACTAATTGCATATTACACTAAGTTCTCCTCAAGTTTTAGTGCACACATATATATGAATTCAATTGATACCTGTTGAGAGTACTTATTTGCAACTTAAAGTACCATTGGCATAAAAGGAGTATCAATTGAACATAATCATGCAACATAAGAAACATGTGCACTATTTAATCAATTAAGTTCTAGACAGGAGAATCTATAAGCTATGCTACTTCAGATATTTGTAATCCAAAAAGATGTGATACATATTTACCAATTTTAGATGACGTTGGAGTAGCATATACAAGAGAAACTCATTCTCTTATGAAATGTATAGAAGATACATTTATTGGAGCAAAGAATCTTTGATACCCATCAAAATTTGCAGTGAAAGCGATTGTCTTTGCTTGAAGATTCCTTTCTAATTTGAGACTACACACATAATAGACTTGAAAATGAAGTTAGTCTCAAAGATTCAAATTATAGACCATTCTCCCCCAAAATGTGTGCATACAAGTGATGAATACTTGTTTAGCTTATGCACTTGGACTTGTGAGGCCAGGGGATTAAGTTCTACAATTTGAACCTTGGTACAAATAAAGTATGAAAATATGAAATTGCACCAATTTAAGGAATTACTCATAATCAAACGGTATACTAATAGACATGATATGCAATATTTTAAGCCAAGATTCAAGTGCAACCTTATGATGTGACTTAAGATATTGCATATACATGCATACACTAACTTGTAAGAGCCTAGATACACAAATGTAACACAATAGTTCATGGAGTGACACACCTTTGTTCCATGCCATATGGTCTTCATTATAATCATGAATTTCTATCTTAGCTTTTGATAGGCTTGATATTTCAAAGAGAAACTTATCCTCTTTAAACGATCAAGAGAAACTCATTCTCTTCAAAGAACTACACAAATTCACTAAAAGAAAATGTTAGTCTTTAAGGACACAAGATATAGAATGAGCTCCCCCTAAATGTATGCATCAAGTACTCGAATTACTTGTAACATGCACTTGATTCAATTAAGATTCTTAGAGGAGTTCATCATATATCTTGGTCAAGGCATAATATATTTGAAACAATTGAATTTATGCTAGAGAACACATATCGTTCCCCAATAGAACTAATCCATGGGGTGACATGTGGTAAATATTTGATCATTTCCTTGGAACCACTCATCCTCATTTGATGTTCTCCAAGGTGTGAGACTACAAAACATGAACTTGAAGAAATCATTAGCCTCACAAGATATAGGCTAAACTCTTCCTCAATTTGTGCATGCAAGAGTACACAAAGTACACTTATGCACATTAACAATACGAGGTTAAAGGAGATGTTTGCACTATATCTTGGTTTAACATAACATGCTTTACATAGATGATGAAAATTAAACCAATTAAAAGTTTAAGAACTAAAAGTATATCAATTGAAATCTTGGAGGGTAAAGCATGCTAATATGAACCTCAACCTCATAATGAAGGATATCATATAAATATGTCACTACATCTTCATTATTTGGTTGACAAAAAAATATAACTCCCTTCTTGATTCACTGTGATCTCTTTTCTCTTTGTAGTTTCATCCAACCAAGTGATCTTGAACTTCATTCATTTTTTGTAGATTTTGAATCCATCTTGAAAGCTCTTGGAAGGACCTCGTTGTAACACTTAGAAAAGAGAGCATTAAAAACACAAGAGAGGGTTTCACAAATGATGATCCTTATATGTGGATGGCAAATGAATCATCATTATTGAAACCCAAAAGGATAGACTAAATTCCTTTAAATTAGTGCACACATATAGTTGATGTCAAAGTTATATGCACTATTGAACATTTTATATTGCAAGGAATTTAACCTATACTATGGTACATCCCACTAAGGATAGAATACTAAAACAACTGAAGGAGAGGAAGTTTTCATACCTTGGCCTCTTATCAACTCCATCTTACTTTAGTTGAATAGTATCCTTTAAGCTTGTGATTTATCCAATTTAATAATAAGCATCATCTCTTAACATAGATTTTCTATGGATAAACTCAACACAAGAGATGGCATTAGTAGCACAAGCACTAGTTTCTTATTTTGCAACCCTTTATATGTGGAAGGCAAGTGTGTTGCTAAAATAAAGAAACCTCATAATATGGACTAAATTTCCCTTGAGCCCTTATGCACAATATATTTTGAATGACATGGATAATATGCATGGTTGTTCAATGAAGTCTAAAGGGCTGACTTAATCCATATTATGGTGAGTGTCTAATATGGAATAATAAAATCCAAATTAACTAGATAGAAAATATGTCACATAATTTTGGATTGTTGACCATATGATAATATTCATTCATCTTCCAATTAGACCTTTATTTCATAATCAACAACTGATGTGTATCCTCAAGTGCTTCTTCTTCCTTAGTGGCTACAAAAGTCACAAAAGATATAAGATTTGAAAATAATATGCACTTGAGATTCAGTTGTTACCACCCTTGCTACTATCTCCAAATATGATTTATACATCCATTATCGAGCACCTAACTTGATCCATTGAAGGAGTGATCCTGCAAAACAAGTTTAAGCTTCATATATTGGTACCCAATTTGAATTGGGTCCTTTGAGATTAGTAGTAAGAGCCTTGAGTACCCACACAATCCTTATTGTGGCCTTTCTCTTTGTGTAGGCACCCACATATACTTGACAACCATCTTACATGGTTTCAAGTCAATATTTAATCACACAGATAAAAGCAAGAGTTAAGAATAGGAGCCTTTTCTCCTTTTCTTGATACATTGTTGTGTTGCCTTCTCGATGATGAACCTAGCTTGACCTTGGGTGCACCTAGCTTATCAAGGTTAGTCACACAAGCATTCATAACATGAAGACAAGTTATGCATGGAATTTACAACTTAGTGATCCAATTCAATGTGAAGCATATGGATACCGATTTAAGTAGATTTCTAAGATATGAAAATACGGGTTTCCAAATTTTAGAGAGAATGGATCACTAATTGTACCTTTTACAGTTTAAAAATCATATCCATGTTAGTGCATATGTATGTCATGAATATCAACAAAAAGATTCTTATGCACTTTTAGATTTAACGATAAGGGAATTTTAAACTGCATCAAGAGTAGCTATTTAGAAAACAAAGATTACAATCCATATGAATGAGATATAAATTTACCATTTTGGATTTTCTTAGTATAGCTTACTCAAGGGAAACTTATTCTCTACGACACAAGATATATATAATGTGCTCCCACTAGATATGTGCATCAAGTATTTGAATGACTTATCAAATGCACTTTCAATTCAATGAAGATTCTCAAGAGGAGTACATTACATATATTGGTCAAGGCATGAAAAATTTGCAATGAATTAACTTATGCCTAAGAATACTTACCACCATATAGAATGTACCATTTGTTATATCAATTGAAAGATCTTACTATATGAGATGGTGTCATCTAAGTATTTTTCTTTTCTTCAATTGTGGAGACTTCCTTCTTTAGCTTGTTATCTCTTTTCCTTTTAAAACTAGTAAAAAAAGCACTTTGAAAAGAGGTATTAGTAGTATAATGAAGTATTTAATGAATGATGATATTTATATATGAATGTCAAATAAATCATCATTTATGAGGCATAAAGGCATAAATTAAATTCCTTTTAAATTAATGCATATGGATGAGTGAATTAATAATATGCACCAATTTACAAATTTAAGCCAAAAGGAATTTAACCTTCATATTGACATTTCTTTCCATAAAATAGATTATTACCAATTGAAAGAATGCCACTTGGAAGGAACTACTATTGATCAACTACCAATTGAAGCAATTTGTTCCATACCTTTGCCTTGAGCATTCCTAATCTTTCTTTTAGGTGAAGATTAACCTTTAAAGCTTGTGATTTTATCAATTGAAAGAGCACAATCTCTACTTATGAATTTCCACGAAATATCTTAAAAGAGATTGTATTAGTAACACAAGCAATAGTTTCCTATTTAGCAACCTCTAGTATATGAATGATAGGAAGGTTACTAAAACAAGGAAACCTCATGATATGAACTAAATTACCCTTACAAGCATCATGCATAACATCAATTGTAAAAAAGATGAAAGTAGTGTGATTATTTAATTAAGTTTTACATGGCAAGTTTAATTCATAGCATGGTGAGTGATTAATGTAGAAGACTCAAAACCAATTTAAACAAGAATGAATACTTCACATAGTATTGGTTCAATCTTCTTTGAATGTTGAATGGCACACTCCATTTGGGAAACACATTCTTATGTTGTGAAACTACATAAATCACTTAGATAAAAACATTAGTCTCACAACTCTAGTCATATAGAGAATTTCCCTTTTGGTAAGTGCTTTAAGAATTCAAATTTCATACTTAGCACTCTATTCATTTAAGAACATGGGATAATCCTCTTTATGTCTAGATCATGGCAATAATACCATAATCAATTTGAAATATGCCACAAGACACATACAACCAATTTAAAGCATGTAGATTGTCACGATATAAACATATAAACTTGCAATCTACCATATAATTGGATCTTTTCCAAGGCAAGGTAAAATCTATTAAGTTCATTCTCAAGTGCTTCATTTTTCCTATGTGGCTACAAAAGACACAAAGGAATATACCAATTAAAAGCAATGTGCACTTAAAAATTAATTGTTACCATCCTTTGGATATCACTTGGTTATAGGCCTTTTGCTTGATTCCCACAAAGGTTAATCCTTATTCCCTACAACACAAGTTCTTGCTAGAGATGAATATGAAGTTAGTGATATAACAATTCAATTCATCTTTGGGTCAATCTTAAAGGATAGACAATGTAAGATTGATAGCTTGAGATAAGAATTGAGTTAAACCGCTCAAGCACCCCAAAGCTTCATATCATCTCTAGGTACCTGCAAAACTTATTAAGTACATTTTGGTACCCATTTTTGGATGGGTCCACCAAGGTTAGCTAATAAGTACTTAGGCACCCAAATGGCCTTTGTGCTAGTTTTAGGTGAACTAATTTCCTTTCTAGCACAAGTGTCATTTTTGGGTCTCCTAAGCGAGTATGAATGAATTGACATGGTAGGCTTAGGATACTTACTCATGGGACAATCCTTGCAAAGGTGTCCCTTTCTTCGGCAAGTGTAGCAAATATGATTTTTAATTTTGCAAGACTCCTTCTTGCCTTGCTTCTTGTTTGCTACATGGTTAGTGAGCCTCTTTCTTTCCAAATTTAAGCCACTATCTTTTATGTAGGGACATGACTTAATCTCATGTCCCTTCTCATGACATTGATAACACTTTCTAGTGCATCTTCTCTTATTTGAAAGAGTGGCTTGTTTGTTACCTTGTGTGGAGCATGTGGAGGCGTGGTTGAGGCACTTGTCATGAGCTTTGTCTTTCTTCTCTTGATGTTTGCTCATGCCTTTCTTGGAAAGCTTGATATTCTTTTGAAGGGGTTTTGTGCATGATACGGTTGTCCCCTTCTCAAGCTTTTTCACCATATTATTACGGTTATCTTGAGAAGGTTGAGCATGACATTTTCCCTTCAATTGAGTCAAGCTCCTTTTTAGCCTCTCATTTTCTTCCTTGAGCTCATTGTTTTCTTTTGCATAGGAAACATTACTTGTTCCTGAAAATTCTAGCTCAATGGAAGATTGGCTTTCTTGAGAGCAACATTTGTTAGCACATGATAATATAGTTTCTATATGAGTACATGTGCATATGTGAGGTTGGTATGATTTCAAATTAGTTAACACAACCTCATGAGCCATTTCTAACATGATATGTGAATCCATAAATTTATTATGAGAGCACACAAGCTTATCATGTTTTTCTTGCAAAGCTAGATTTTCAATATTTAGCTTTTCTACCGTGTTCTTGAGCATAGCATTTTTATTTTCTAATTGAGCAATATATGATGAATGATTAATAGCTTTAATTTGCTCAATTGAAATGTCTTCATACCTTTGGACCAAATCATCATGAGAGCACTTTAGCTTCTCATTCTCTTTGGTCAACTTCTCCAAGTCTTTGATTTTTTCGATGAGGATATCTTCTTGCTTATGAAGCATTTCCTTTTGTTCTTCCGCTCTTTTCATGAGTTTGAGCAAGCTCATCCGGTTCTTCTTGCTTAGTTGAGCGAAGAATTTTTGAAGATCTTCCTCATCTTCACTATCACTTTCTTGCTCCTCCTCATCCTCACTTTCGCTTTCACTGTCACTCCCATTAGCAATAAAGCACATATGAGAAGTGGATTTGAAAGACGAACCTTGTGAAGAGGTGGATTCGTCGTTTGGTCTCCATCGATTATTTTCTTCTTCAATTTTGTTCTTTGCCTCATCTTCCTTCATTTTGAGGAACATCCTTTCGGCAATTCTCATGGCAAGATCTATTGCCCTAGGATCAACATCTGCAACAAAAGATGAAGTCGAGGCAACCTCAACTTTTTCAAGCTTAGAAGCACTTTCGTTTCTTAGTCCCCCCGACATGATCTTTCCTCACGCGGTTAATCGTTAGAACGAGGATTAGGCTCTGATACCAATTGAAAGTTGCCTAGAGGGGGGGTGAATATGCAAGTTAAAACTTTTTTCAACAAAAACTAGAAGTGAACTGGGTAAAACTGAATTGATCTTGAAATTCACCCAGTTAACTTTGGAAATGAGATGTTCTAAATGATCCACAGGGTTCAAAGTAGTAGATCTAAGAAGGACACTTCTCAAAATCCACACACCAAAAAGATATAAACAAATCTTTCACGAAATGGTGAGAGAACGAAGAACACAAACAAACACAATGAGCAAGAACACAAGAGACACAAGATTTATCCCGAGGTTCGGTCACACCACCAAGGTGCCCTACTTCCTCGTTGAGGCGCCCACAAAGAGCCGGGTCTCTTTCAACCCTAATCCTCCCTTTGCCGACCACAAAGGTCAAGCCCACACAATAATCTTTGCTCAAACGAGCGGGTAATACAAACTTTCTTGTGGTCTTCCACAAAATTTGGAGACTCACAAGAGACACCTAGTCGTCTAGGAGCTAGAAGCTCCAAGAGTAATGAATCCACAAAGAACTCGATGTAGTACCAAAGCTCGAATGAAGAAGAGTAAGAGAGATTTGGAGATGAAGCACAAAAACCGCAGCTCTCAAACTCACTCAAAGATTTCTCTCCAAAGATTTGAAATGGGAGAGGCAAGAGGTGTGTGAGAGAGAGTGGGAGGTGTTTCTCAGGTTGGGAATGAAGTTTTGTGCGTGCTCTACTGTGGGGAGAGAGGTAGGAGTGAGTATATATAGGTGGGGCTCCAAAACTAGCCGTTTTTGACTTTTCTGCCCAAAAACCGGTTGAACCGGTCCCAAAACCGGTTGAACCGGTTTTCAAAAAGCTGCGCACAGCTTTTTGGCTGACACAGCAGACTGGCAGAAAAAAAGTGAACAGTGCAAAAACCGGTTGAACCGGTTTTAGAACCGGTTGAACCGGTTTCCACCAGACAAAAACCGGTTGAGTGTCCGGCTGAACCAATATTTTCAAAAAGGTGAACAGTGCAAAAACCGGTTGAACCTGTTTTAAAACCGGTTGAACCTATTTTTTCCAAAGAGCAATTTTGGCCAAGATAGACTTTAAAAGGTTGTACTACATACTTTCACTAAGGATTAACAAGGGTAAAATGGAAGTTTTGGATCAAGGATTTTTGAGCTTTAGTACTGTCGGGGACCATAATTAGGGGTACCCTCAAGACCCCTAAATCTCAGCTGGTAACCCCCATCAGCACAAAGCTGCTAAGGCCTGATGGGTGCGATTAAGTCAAGGATCGGACCATTCAAGGGACACGATCGTGCCTCGCCCGAGCCTAGCCTTGGGCAAGGGAAGCCGACCCCGGAGAACCTACGTCTCGCCCGAGGACCCCCCTCCAGCAACGGGCACACTATCGGCTCGCCCGAAGCCCAGTCTTCACCGAGAAGCAACCTTGGCCACATCGCCACGCCGACCGACCAAATCGCAGGGGCATTCAATGCAAAGGTGGCCTGACACCTTTATCCTGACGCACGCCCTCCAGTCGACAGAGCCGAAGTGACCGCAGTCACTTCGCCGCTCTACTGACCAGTCTGACAAGAGGACAGCGTCGCCTGCGCCGCTCCGACTGCTGAGCCACCCGACAGAGTGAGGCTGACAGCAGCCAAGGCCGGCCTCGGGCGTCATAGGAAACTCCGCCTCGCCTGACCCCAGGGCTCGGACTCAAGCTCAGCCCCCGAAGGACGGCGAACTCTGCTCCGCCCGACCCAGGGCTCGGACTCGGGCTCAGCCCCAGAAGACGGCGAACTCCGCTCCGCCCGACCCAGGGCTCGGACTCGGGCTCAGCCCTGGAAGACAGCGAACTCCGCTCCGCCCGACCTAGGGCTCAGACTCGGGCTCAGCCCCAGAAGACGGCAAACTCCGCTCCGCCTGACCCAGGGCTCGGACTCGGGCTCAGCCCCAGAAGACGGCGAACTCCGCTCCGCCCGACCCAGGGCTCGGACTCGGGCTCAGCCCCGAAAGACGGCGAACTCCGCTCCACCCGACCCAGGGCTCGGACTCGGGCTCAGCCCCAGAAGACGATGAACTCCGCTTCGCCTGACCCCAGGGCTCGGACTCAGCCCTGGCCTCAGCCGACGGTCTCCGCCTCGCCCGACCCAGGGGCTCGGACTCGACCACGGCCACGGAAGACAGACTCGACCTCGACCTCGGAGGAGCCTCCACATCGCCCAACCTAGGGCGCGGACCGACCACGTCGACAGGAGGCACCATCATTACCCTACCCCGAGCTGACTCAGGCTACGAGGAACAAGGCCGGCGTCCCATCTGGCTCGCTCCGCCAGATAGGCAATGATGGCGCCGCGCGCTCTGTGACGACGGCAGCTCTCGGGCCCCTTACGGAAGCAAGAGGACGTCAACAAGGACTCGACAGCCCCAACAGCTGTCCTCTCGCCAGGCTCCAGCACTCCTCCGACGGCCACGACACCACACGAACTGGGTGCCATAACCCCTCCGGCTGCCACGATGGCATGTACTTAGGGCGCTAGCTCTCCTCCGCTAGACACGTAGCACTCTGCTACACCCCCATTGTACACCTGTATCCTCTCCTTACGCCTATAAAAGGAAGGACCAGGGCCCTCTTACAGAGGGTTGGCCCACGTGGAGAAGGACGGGACGGCGCTTGCGCAAGGCTGCTCGCTCCCACTCTCGCGTGGACGCTTGTATCCCCCTACTGCAAGCGCACCCGACTCAGGCGCGGGGCTAACACGAAGGCCGCGGGATCCACTTTCTCACGCCTGCCTCTCTCCGGCTGCTTCCTTTCCCCCCTTCGCGTTCTGCCTTGCGTCGACCCATCTGGGCTAGGGCACGCGGCGACAATTCACTCATCGGTCCAGGGACCCCCCGGGTTTCGAAACACCGACAGTTGGCGCGCCAGGTAGGGGCCTGCTGCGTGTTGACGAATAGCTTCCCGTCAAGCTCCAGATGGGCAGTCTCCAGCAACCTTTCCAGCCCGGGATGGTGCTCCGTTTCGGGAATCTTGAGTTCATGACCCTCGACGGCAGCTACGACATGATACTCCTTCCCCCGCCGCGTGACAGCGACAATGGCGGTCGACAACCCGCTCGCCGGCGGGGAAATCGACGACGCCTTCCCCACGTGGTGGAAGGACGACATTCGGGCTTGTCCCGTCCCCTCCCCCGCCGACGGAGGAGGAGGCGGGGCAACCAAGGCCAAGCGGGAAGCGGCACCTTGTTGGCTGTCGAGCGAGTCGACAGCGCCGGCGCCCCAACGGAGGGCGCGTCGGGCATCGATCTCGCGTTTGAGACGAAGACGAGCGCCGCCTCCCCGCAACATGCCGATCTCAAGCAAACGCACGACGCCAGCGCGCTCGTGAAGGACTTGCTGGGCGTCACCCTCGTACCCGAGACAACGGTGCAGTCAGTCCCAGACGCGACCTCGTCACCAACCGTCGACTGAAAGGTACCGACCGATTCCCATCTCGTGTCTTTTGGATTCGGCCTCGACCCACCAAGC
Source organism: Zea luxurians (assembly GCA_029449295.1). NCBI lineage: Eukaryota > Viridiplantae > Streptophyta > Magnoliopsida > Poales > Poaceae > Zea > Zea luxurians. Next base: position 897,656 of record JAOPSE010000240.1, on the reverse strand, counting down.
GACTCCGCTTCGGTGAGCACTTTCATAGAGGCGAGTCCAAACCCTCTGGGGTATCGTGTGCGGTCACCCTGGGACCGACTGACGGCCGACTCGACCTACGAGTCCTCGGGGTCCGAGGAAGATGGCGAGCCCGACCTCTGTTGGGATTTCTCCGGACTTGGTAACCCCAGTGCCATGCGGGACTTCATGACCGCATGTGATTACTGCCTTTCCGACTATTCCGACGGCAGCCGCGGCCTCGACAATGAGGACCGCGGCCCAAGTCGTGAATGTTTCCACGTCGATCTAGGGGGTCCCGGCGAAGGCAACCATCTTGGTATGCCGAAGAACGGTGATCCCCCTAGGCCCGCGCCTCGCGTTGACATCCTTCGGGAGCTAGCTGTGGTCCCCGTCCCGGCGGGGGGTCCTGACCCACAGCTCGAGCATATCCGCGAGAGGCAGGCCAGGCTCGACAAGGGAGCAGGAACGCTTGTGCCGATCCGCCGGGACATCGGGCAGGAATGGGCTGTCCAACCCCCGGTCGGAGAAGCGTGTCATCTCCCCCAGGACATCCAGCACCACATCGCCGACGACGCCTGGGTGAGGCCACCGCCGGATTCCAGCGGAGTCGGCCAGAACCTGGCTGCAGCGGCGATACTCCTCTGCGCGATGCCAGAGCCATCAACCATGGAAGGGCGACGTATCCAGGAAGAGCTCAAGAATCTCCTGGAGGACGCCGCGGTCCGACGGGCCGAGAGCTCTGCCTCCCGAAGGCAGGGGTTCCCCTCGGAACATCGCGCCGCGACTTCCCGATTCATGCGGGCAGCCTCGGTCCACTCCGGGCGCACGCGCAACACAGCGCCTGCGGCCCCGGGTCGCCTCGGCAACGAGCGCCACCATCACAGCCGTCGGGCCCACCTCGACGATAGGGCGCGCAGAGGCTACCACCCCAGGCGTGGGGGACGCTACAACAGTGGGGAGGATCGGAGTCCTTTGCCCGAACCACCCGGTCCGCAGGCTTTCAGCCGCACCATATGACGGGCACCGTTCCCGACCCGGTTCCGAACCCCGACTACTATCACAAAGTACTCGGGGGAGACGAGATCGGAACTGTGGCTCGCGGACTATCGGCTGGCCTGCCAATTAGGTGGAACGGACGATGACAACCTCATCATCCGCAACCTCCCCCTGTTCCTCTCCGACACCGCTCGAGCCTGGCTGGAGCACCTGCCCCCGGGGCAGATCTCCAACTGGGACGACCTAGTCCAAGCCTTCGCCGGCAATTTCCAGGGCACGTACGTGCGCCCTGGGAACTCCTGGGATCTCTGAAGCTGCCGCCAGCAGCCGGGAGAGCCTCTCCGGGACTACATCCGGCGATTCTCAAAGCAGCGCACAGAGCTACCCAACGTCACCGATTCAGATGTCATCGGCGCGTTCCTCGCCGGCACCACCTGCCGCGACCTGGTGAGCAAGCTAGGTCGCAAGACCCCCACCAGGGCAAGCGAGCTGATGGACATCGCCACCAAGTTCGCCTCTGGGCAGGATTTTTCGGAAGGACAAGCAGCCCCAGGGCCGCCCACCGGAAGATTCTCCCGAGGCATCAACTCAGCGCGGCGCCAAGAAGAAGGGCAAGAAGAAGTCGCAAGCGAAACGCGACGCCGCCGACGCGGACCTTGTCACCGCCGCCGAGTACAAGAACCCTCGGAAACCTCCCGGAGGTGCCAACCTCTTCGACAAGATGCTCAAGGAGCCGTGCCCCTATCATCAGGGGCCCGTCAAGAACACCCTCGAGGAGTGTGCCATGCTACGACGACACTTCCACAAGGCCGGGCCACCCGCGGAGGATGGCAAGGCCCTCGACGATGCAAAGGAGGAAGATCACAAGGCAGGAGGGTTCCCCGAGGTCCGCGACAGCTTCATGATCTACGGCGGGCAAGTGGCGAATGCCTCGGCTCGGCACCGCAAGCAAGAGCGTCGGGAGATCTGCTCGGTAAAGGTGGCGGCGCCAGTCTACCTAGACTGGTCCGACAAGCCCATCACCTTCGACCGGGCCGACCATCCGGACTACGTGCCGAGCCCGGGGAGATACCCACTCGTTGTCGACCCCATCATCGGCAACGTCAGGCTCACCAAGGTCCTCATGGACGGAGGCAGCAGCCTCAACATCATCTACGCCGAGACCCTCAGGCTCCTGTGGATCGATCTATCCTCGGTCCGGACGGGCGCTGCGCCTTTCCACGGGATCGTCCCCGGGAAGCGTGTTAAACCCCTCGGACAACTCGATCTACCCGTCTGCTTCGGGACGCCCTCCAACTTTCGAAAGGAGACCCTCACGTTCGAAGTGGTCGGGTTTCGAGGGACCTACCACGCAGTGCTGGGGAGGCCATGCTACGCCAAGTTCATGGCCGTCCCCAACTACACCTACCTCAAGCTCAAGATGCCGGGCCCCAACGGGGTCATCACCATCGGGCCCACGTACCGACACGCATACGAATGCGATGTGGAGTGCGTGGAGTACGCCGAGGCCCTCGCCGAATCCGAGGCCCTCATCGCTGACCTGGAGAGCCTCTCTAGGGAGGCGCCCAACGTGAAGCGCCACGCCGGCAACTTCGAATCAGCGGAGACGGTCAAATCCGTCCCTCTCGACCCCTGCAACGACGCCTCCAAGCAGATCCGGATCAGCTCCGAGCTCGACCCCAAATAGGAAGCAGTGCTCGTCGACTTTCTCCGCGCGAACGCCAACATTTTCGCGTGGAGTCCCTCGGACATGCCTAGCATACCGAGGGAAGTCGCCGAGCACTCTCTAGATATTCGAGCTGGGGCCCGACCCGTGAAGCAACCTCTACGCCGATTCGACGAAGAAAAGCGCAGAGCCATAGGCGAGGAGATCCACAAGCTACTGGCGGCAGGGTTCATCAAAGAGGTATTCCATCCCGAATGGCTTGCCAACCCTGTGCTAGTGAGAAAGAAAGGGGGGAAATGGCGGATGTGTGTAGACTACACCGGTCTAAACAAAGCATGTCCGAAGGTTCCTACCCTCTGCCTTGCATCGATCAGATCGTGGATTCCACTACTGGGTGCGAAACCCTGTCTTTCCTCGATGCCTACTCAGGGTATCACCAGATCAGGATGAAGGAGTTTGACCAGCTCGCGACTTCGTTCATCACACCCTTCAACATGTACTGCTATGTTATAATGCCGTTTGGTTTGAGGAATGCGGGGGCAACGTATCAGCGATGCATGAACCATGTGTTTGGCGAACACATCGGCCGAACGGTCGAGGCCTACGTCGATGACATCGTAGTCAAGACAAGGAAGGCCTCCGACCTCCTTTCCGACCTTGAGGCGACATTCCGATGTCTCAAGGCAAAAGGCGTGAAGCTTAATCCCGAAAAGTGTGTCTTCAGGGTCCCCCGAGGCATGCTCTTGGGGTTCATCGTCTCCGAGCGGGGCATCGAAGCCAACCCGGAGAAGATTGCAGCCATCACCAGCATGGGGCCAATCAAGGACTTGAAAGGTGTACAGAGGGTCATGGGATGTCTCACTGCTCTGAGCCGCTTCATCTCCCGCCTCGGCGAAAGAGGTCTACCTCTGTACCGCCTCTTAAGAAAAGCTGAGTGCTTCGTTTGGACTCCCGAGGCCGAGGAAGCCCTCGGGAACCTGAAGGCGCTCCTCACGAACGTGCCCATCTTGGTGCCTCCCGCTGCCGGAAAAGCCCTCTTGATCTACGTCGCCGCAACCACCCAGGTGGTTAGCGCCACGATCGTGGTTGAGAGACGAGGAGAAGGGCATGCATTGCCCGTCCAGAGGCCAGTCTACTTCATCAGTGAGGTACTATCCGAGACCAAGATCCGCTACCCACAAATCCAGAAGCTGTTGTACGCGGTGATCCTGACACGGCGGAAGTTGCGACACTACTTTGAGTCTCATCCGGTGACTGTGGTGTCATCCTTCCCCCTGGGAGAGGTCATCCAGTCCCGAGAGGCCTCGGGTAGGATTGCGAAGTGGGCAGTGGAGATCATGGGCGAGACGATCTCGTTCGCCCCTCGGAAGGCCATCAAGTCCCAGGTCTTGGCGGACTTCATGGCTGAATGGGCCGACACCCAGCTCCCGACGGCTCCGATCCAACCGGAGCTCTGGACCATGTTTTTCGATGGGTCGCTGATGAAGACGGGGGCCGGCGCGGGCCTCCTCTTCGTCTCGCCCCTCGGGAAGCACCTACGCTACATGCTACGCCTCCACTTCCCGGCGTCCAACAATGTGGCGGAGTACGAGGCTCTGGTAAACGGGTTGCGAATCGCCATCGAGCTAGGGGTCCGACGCCTCGACGCTCGCGGTGACTCATAGCTCGTCATCGACCAAGACATGAAGAACTCCCACTGCCGCGACCCGAAGATGGAAGCCTACTGCGATGAGGTTCGGCGCCTGGAAGACAAGTTCTACGGGCTCGAGCTCAACCACATCGCCCGACGCTACAACGAGACTGCGGACGAGCTGGCTAAAATAGCCTCGGGACGAACAACAGTTCCCCCGGACGTATTCTCCTGAGACCTGCATCAACCCTCCGTCAAGACCGAGGACACGCCCGAGCCCGAGGCACCTTCGACTCTGCCCGAGGCACCTTTGGCTCAGTCCGAGGTACCCTCGGCCCAGTCCGAGGTACCCTCGGCATGGTCCGAGGTACCCTCAGCTCAGCCCGAGGTACCCTCGGCCCCCGAGGGAGAGGCATTACGTGTCGAGGGGGGACCGAGCGAGGTCACGCCTAATCAAAGCTGGCAGACCCCGTACCTGCAATATCTCCACCGAGGGGAGCTACCCCTCGACCAAGCCGAAGCTCGGCGGTTGGCGCGGCGCGCCAAGTCTTTCGTCTTACTGGGAGACGGGAAGGAGCTCTACCACCACAGCCCCTCAGGCATCCTCCAGCGATGCATTTCCATCGCCAAAGGCCAGTAGCTCTTGCAAGAGATACACTCGGGGGCTTGCGGCCATCACGCGGCACCCCGAACCCTCGTCGGAAACGCCTTCCGACAAGGATTCTACTGGCCGACGGCGGTGGCCGACGCTACTAAAATTGTCCGCACCTGTGAAGGGTGTCAGTTCTACGCGAGGCAGACCCACCTGCCCGCTCAGGCTCTGCAGACAATACCCATCACCTGTCCGTTTGCTGTGTGGGGTCTGGACCTCGTTGGCCCCTTGCAGAAGGCACCCGGGGGCTACACGCACCTGTTGGTCGCCATCGACAAATTCTCCAAGTGGATCGAGGTCCGACCCCTAAACTGCATCCGGTCCGAACAGGCGGTGGCGTTCTTCGCCAACATCATCCATCGCTTTGGGGTCCCGAACTCCATCATCACCGACAATGGTACCTAGTTCACCGGCAGAAAGTTCCTGGACTTCTGCAAGGATCACCACATCCGGGTGGACTGGGCTGCCGTGGCACACCCCATGACGAATGGGCAAGTGGAGCGGGCCAACGGCATGATCCTGCAAGGACTCAAGCCTCGGATCTACAACGACCTCAACAAGTTCGGCAAGCGGTGGATGAAGGAACTCCCCTCGGTGGTCTGGAGTCTGAGGACAACGCCGAGCCGAGCCACGGACTTCTCACCGTTCTTTCTAGTCTATGGGGCCGAGGCCGTCTTGCCCACAGACCTAGAATACGGTTCCCCGAGGGCGAGGGCCTACACCGACCAAAGCAACCGAGCCAACCAAGAAGACTCACTGGACCAGCTGGAGGAGGCTCGGGACATGGCCTTACTACACTCGGCGCGGTACTAGCAGTCCCTGCGACGCTACCACGCTTCGACTGCGACAAGACGCCCGAGGGCGGCACAAACTCACGCCTCCCTGGGAAGGGCCGTTCGTCATCGCCAAGGTTCTGAAGCCTGGAACATACAAGCTGGCCAATAGTCAAGGCGAGGTCTACAGCAACGCCTGGAACATCCAACAGCTACGTCGCTTCTACCCTTAAGATGCTTTCAAGTTGCTCGTATACTTCGTTCACACACCAAGTCTGGTCATCAAGGAAGGGTAAGCCTTGCCTCGGCAAAGCCCGACCCTCCCTCGGGGGCTAGAAGGGGGCAACCCCCTCTGCGTCAAAATTTTCCTCGAAAAAAGAAAAAAAAATCTTTTCTGCCAGAATGCCTTTCGTGCTCTTTGACTACTTCAAAAGTGGATCCTGAAAACGACGGAGTACACGTAAGCAGCCAAGGCTGACCGAGCCGAGGGACTCCTACGCCTCCGGGATACGGATACCTCACTCATCACCTTCTGCGATAAGTAACTCGCGCTCGAATAAGTGACTCCACGGACAGAACAAGTCTTCATGCTCGAGAAGCTCCTCTGCCGAAATGATTTCTCGGGCCTTCTCGACTGCGTCGGTAACAGAACCCTATGGACGAGTAAGAGCGCGCATAAGCGGCAAGGCCGACCAAGCCGAGGGATTCCTACGCCTCTGGGATACGGATACCTCACTCATCACCTTCTATGAAAAGCAACTCTCGCCCACACAAACAATTCTGTTACCGACAAATGAGTCCGGATACTCAAAACAAGAGGAAAAGAAACGCAGCTGGACAACACGGCGACGGTGTGTTTAGGCCTCGGCGGCCGCAGAAAACATACAAACACTACAAGACAACCTGATCCTGCAGGCTCGGACGTCGACAGCCGAAGGGGGCAGCAGCACCCTCGGCGTCAACTACACCTTCGGCGGGGTCTGACCTAGCCTCGGACGGCGACGCGGTCGGAGGGCCCCCACTCTGAAGGACGCCATCAGCACCACGCCCGGGCCATCGCCGCCAGGGTCTTCTTCGAGAATTCGGCCCGAGCAGGCAGCTCGGCCGGCCACCCCGAGGCCTAGGCCAGCTGACCCCCAAAGATGTCAGCTCGGCTTGTGGCCTCAGCAGCTCAACTCCGGCGTCGGCTCCGCCAGTGGACGACCCGGCCAGGCTCTGGCCAACTACACCTCCTTTTCGAAGCCAACTCTGCCTTCGTCCATGCTGACACCGCTACCTCCGGCTTTGGCTCATCGAAGGGCGGCCGAGGGGTTCCTTTAACTAAGCAAGAGGGGCCTCGGACAGCAAGGCCGACCGAGCCGAGGGATCCTACGCCTCCGGGATACGGATACCTCACTCGTCACCTTTGCACGAGGCAACTCACGCCCGGTGAAGCGGTTCAGATAATCGACAAGGCGAGTCTTAGTGCTCGAATCGAAGAAAAAACACGGCTCCGTGCCGAAAATACATACATGTTCAGGCCTCGACAGCCACAATGAACAAAAACACTGGCACTCAAGGTGCCATTACAAACGGAACTCCGGTTCCAACCCCACAGCGGCTGCCACCACATCAGCACGGACGGTGGCGTCCGCCTCTCCACCAACGCCGACGGTCTGCAAGGCGCACCGGCAGGTCCTCACTCCTGTCCTCACCGCGAAAGTGAGGAGAAGGACGGAATGTTGCATCCTAGCTGGACAGCAACAGTTCGCCTTCCCTGGCATGGCTGGAGGACGCCTCCTCCGCAAGGCTGGAGGATGGTTTCCACCACCAGAAGCTGGAAGAGGAGGTGACCAACCGGCCTGTGCGGGAGGTAGAGCTCCGGCTCAGCCTGGCCTCTGCCCCAGCAAGGATGACGAACATCCTTGGGGCTGAGGGTGGGACCAAGATCGCAGCCCGGCTTGCTCCTCCCCACCGAGAGGCTGGTGGTCACCGTCTTGGGTGACCGCCGGCGAGGGGATGCAGCCGGGCTGCACGATGAAAATCCTTGAAGCCGAACGATGGCTGAAAGGTACCAACTTCCACGAAGTTGTGTTCCTCCGACGACAAGACGGAAGGGCTCCGGGCGTCCCCCGCCCGGGGGCTCGGAAGGTGGAAAGACACAATGCATGAGGGGAGCGCGAAGACATGGTTGTTCTCTAAGGGGGTCGCCCCCCTTTTAAAGGCGACTCTCCCCACTTGCGCCCTCAACCGTTGCGGGTTGAGTCTTCTCCAACACGCTCCAAGATTCTCCCCCCCCCCGGCGTGGGGGCTGGGTCCCACACATCATGCAAGCCGGCCCAGGGGAGAAGAAGCCAAACCGCCACGCGCGCGCGGTGCATGCAACCACCCGGTGGTTACAAGCACTCCTCCACTTTCGCCCAGACCAGCGGGTGAAGAGGCGGACAGCCGCGCAGGCGGCATGCAACCGTGCCAAGTGGGCGTGCCCCTTCGACTCCAACGAGCCCAGCGTGGAGGTCCAGGCCCACGCGTCATGCAACCGGCGCGCCGGTTGCTTCGTGTGAGCAACTGCACCGCCACTCACGCCACTACCGCGCCTCCTCGACTGTGGAGTCAATACCGCGACCAGCCAAGCACGACGGTCAAATACGGTCAAAAATGGGCCGGCAGTAATGGCGGTGACAGGTGGGCAGAAGCAGTGGTCACGTCAACAGCCAAGCTCACGTCCCATCCAGGGGCGGCGGGGGAGCCCTCTCTCACGGCGTGAAGACGGTGCGCCCGTGGTCCGTTCCTCGAACGGCTCGCACACGCGCAACGACCGCCTCGCGAACCGCTCGCCCCGTCGCATTAACTCCGCGGCAGGACAGGCGGCGCCTCAGGCGGGAGAAGCAAGCAACGCTTCGCCTATGCCATAATGACCGCGACAAAAAAGGTACGCCGCGTCATTCGATTTCGTGTCCTTTCCCTTTTCCTCTTTCTCTCTCTTACAACAGGGACCGGGAATAGGGGATACCCCGAAAAGGACCCTTCTCTGTGAAGGAAACAGGCTCCGAGCCTCCCTACTGATCAGAGGTTCGAAGGCTGGCCCCTCGGAGGGGTTCAACAGCCGCCTCAGAGCACGTGGGCTCCACACCCACTACTGGTCAGAGGTTCGATGGCCGGCCCTTCGAAGGGTTCAACGGCCGCCTCAGGCCACTCGGGCTCCGCGCCCACTACTGATCAGGGGTTCGTAGGCTGGCCCTCGAAGGGTTCACAGTCGCCTCAGACACGGAGCGAGGGATGACCATGGGTACGTTCGATACATAACCAAGGCTCGGGCTACGCTCCCGAGGTACCCTAGGACATTTCCGAGACCAGCGGGAACGATCTTGTAACGGAATCCTATCAGAGGGAGGCATCGAGCCCTCGGACCCCGTCGACAGGGGACCGGGTCCGGCAGATCACCCTCAGGTACTTTTGGGCGCGCCTCTGGGCCTCTAGCCGACCCCTATCAAATGGGGCACGGACGTCCGCTCGGATTACCCGCCAGCAGCTCACCGGAGACACCATGTTCGACGCCACCCGAGGGCAACATGGCGCTTTCCCCCCCTCCTCCTTGCGGAAAGGCGAGCAGGGGCATATGTAAAAAAGTCGAGTCTGTCCCTGACCGTCCTCTCGCCCTGTGTAGAGGCTCGGGGGCTGCTCTCGCAAACCCGGCTCCGGCCAAACCGTTGACAGCGTCAACATACCAGCCCGAGAACTTGGGACCCGACCGTGCACTCGGGCTATGGCCAGCTCGCATGAGGGAACAACTAGACCAGCCAAAGTGTTGCGAAGCGCACTAAGACCTCGAAGGAGTAAAACTACTCCTCCAAGGCCTCGGGGGCTACACCCGGCGGGTGCGCTCGCGCGCACCCACCGGAACAGAATGCAACCGAAAAAGGCTGGTCCCCTTGCAAAAAAGTGCGGCAAAAGCCTCCAAGCGAGTATTAGTACTCCCTTGGAGGCTCGGGGGCTACTGTCGGGGACCATAATTAGGGGTACCCTCAAGACCCCTAAATCTCAGCTGGTAACCCCCATCAGCACAAAGCTGCTAAGGCCTGATGGGTGCGATTAAGTCAAGGATCGGTCCATTCAAGGGACACGATCGTGCCTCGCCCGAGCCTAGCCTCGGGCAAGGGAAGCCGACCCCGGAGAACCTACGTCTCGCCCGAGGACCCCCCCTCCAGCAACGGGCACACTATCGGCTCGCCCAAGGCCCAGCCTTCACCGAGAAGCAACCTTGGCCACATCGCCACGCCGACCGACCAAATCGCAGGGGCATTCAATGCAAAGGTGGCCTGACACCTTTATCCTGACGCATGCCCTCCAGTCGACAGAGCCGAAGTGACCGCAGTCACTTCGCCGCTCTACTGACCGGTCTGACAAGAGGACAGCGCCGCCTGCGCCGCTCCGACTGCTGAGCCACCCGACAGAGTGAGGCTGAAAGCAGCCAAGGCCGGCCTCGGGCGTCATAGGAAACTCCGCCTCGCCTGACCCCAGGGCTCGGACTCGAGCTCAGCCCCCGAAGGACGGCGAACTCCGCTCCGCCTGACCCAGGGCTCGGACTCGGGCTCAGCCCCAGAAGACGACGAACTCCGCTCTACCTGACCCAGGGCTCGGACTCGGGCTCAGCCCCAGAAGACGGCGAACTCCGCTCCGCCCGACCCAGGGCTCGGACTCGGGCTCAGCCCCAGAAGACGGCGAACTCCGCTCCGCCTGACCCAGGGCTCGGACTCGGGCTCAGCCTCGGAAGACGGCGAACTCCGCTCCGCCCGACCCAGGGCTCGGACTCGGGCTCAGCCCCAGAAGACAACGAACTCCGCTTCGCCTGACCCCAGGGCTCAGACTCAGCCCTGGCCTCAGCCGACGGTCTCCGCCTCGCCCGACCCAGGGGCTCGGACTCGACCACGGCCACGGAAGACAGACTTGACCTCGACCTCGGAGGAGCCTCCACATCGCCCAACCTAGGGCGTGGACCGACCACGTCGACAGGAGGCGCCATCATTACCCTACCCCGAGCTGACTCAGGCTACGGGGAACAAGACCAGTGTCCCATCTGGCTCGCTCCGCCAGATAGGCAATGATGGCGCCCCGCGCGCTCTGTGACGACGGCGGCTCTCGGCCCCCTTACGGAAGCAAGAGGACATCAGCAAGGACTCGACAGCCCCAACAGCTGTCCTCTCACCAGGCTCCAGCACTCCTCCGACGGCCACGACACCACACGAACCAGGTGCCAAAACCCCTCCGGCTGCCACGATGGCATGTACTTAGGGCGCTAGCTCTCCTCCGCTAGACACGTAGCACTCTGCTACACCCCCCATTGTACACCTATATCCTCTCCTTACGCCTATAAAAGGAAGGACCAGGGCCCTCTTACAAAGGGTTGGCCCGCGCGGAGAAGGACGGGACGGTGCTCGCGCAAGGCCGCTCGCTCCCACTCCCGCGTGAACGCTTGTATCCCCCTACTGCAAGCGCACCCGACTCAGGCGCGGGGCTAACACGAAGGCCGTGGGATCCATTTTCTCACGCCTGCCTCCCTCCGGCTGCTTCCTTTCCCCCCTTCGCGTTCCGCCTTGTGTCGACCCATCTGGGCTGGGGCACGCGGCGACAATTCACTCGTCGGTCCAGGGACCCCCCAGGTTTCGAAACACCGACAAGTACCAACACCATCCTTCTTTTTGGATCCCCCTTGATAGTACGACGATTCCTATACTCAAGTTAAATAAAATATAATTAAGTAAACTCCTTGAGTCATTGGTGTCTCAAGTGTGATTTCTCCATGGTGTTGCTTCATAAGGATCACAAACATCTTTGTCTCACCTTTTGAAGCAAACACAAATCAAGCCTATGACTTGTGCCATTTCACCATATATGAGTTCAAATCATGGCTTCAAGTCACCTTACTAATGCATCAACATGTTGTAACTCTTCATAGCTGATTAGTTCATCGACTTAGTGCAAGTACTCTCTTCTTCACCTTAGCTATGGTACCTCGGTCTACAAGCCGTCGCTTGGCCTTCACCTTCGCTTAGTTCCTCCAAGCCCTTTCCTTGCTATCTTCACCCTATCAAGCCATTCTTGAGTCACATCCTATTGAGCATCCATTGAGAGAATCATTTCTTCAATATTGTGAACCTTGCTTGAATGTCATCTAGATATAACTGCCAAGATCAATCAAGCTCTAGTTTGATTCTCATATATTCATATATGGACTAATAGTAATATGGTCAAGCCAATTCACGATTCCTCATATCTTATTCACTTTGGCTTGACCAATCCTCTTAATCACTTCAACCTTTATTATGATCATATTTATGCATAGTGATTTCTCAGGACTTGTCCATATATTCAAACCAATATAGAGACTATATTATATCCATTTGCATTGTCTCACTGGTTATTTGACCTTGTGTTGAACCTTGTTCACTGATCATTATACACTATTCAAGTATGTTCATCATAATGAATTCCCTGTTCAACACTTAGCAAACTTGTTAGACCTTTAAATGTGTTGTTATCCAAATCACCAAAACTCACAAAAGGGATGAATGCAGTTTCACTCGGCCTCGGCTCCGGAAGACGACGGACTCCACCTCGCCCGACCCCAGAGCTCGGAATCAGCCTCGACTCTAGAAGACGACGAACTCCGCCTCGCCCGACCCTAGGGCTCGGACTCGGCCTCGGCTCCGGAGGATGACGAACTCCGCCTCACCCGACCCCAGGGCTCGGACTCGGCCTCGGCTCCGGAAGACGATGAACTCCGCCTCGCCCGACCCTAGGGCTCGGACTCGGCCTCGCCTCCGGAAGACGACGAACTCTGCCTCGCCCGACCCCAGGGCTCGGACTTGGCCTCGGCTCCGGAAGACGACGAACTCCGCCTCGCCCGACCCCCAGGGCTCGGCCTTGGCTCCGAAAGACGACAAACTCCGCCTCGCCCGACCCTAGGGCTCGGACTCGGCCTCGGCTCTGGAAGACGATGGACTCCGCCTCGCTCGACCCCAGGGCTCGAACTCAACCTCGACCTCGGAGGAATCGCCACCTCGCCCAAACTCGGGTTCGGACCAGCCACGTCGCCAGGAGGGCCATCATTACCCTACCCCTAGCTAGCTCAGGCTACGGGGAACAAGACCGGCGTCCCATCTGGCTCGCCCCGGTAAAACAAGTAATGATGACACCCCGCACGCTCCATGACGATGGCAGCTCCCGGCCTCTTATGTCAGCAAGGAGACGTCAGCGTGGACCCGACAGCCCCGACAGCTGTACTTCCGCAGGGCTCCAGCGCTCCTCCGATGACCACGACATCACATGAACAGGGTGCCAAAACCTCTCTGACTGCCACGACGACATGTACTTAGGGCTCTAGCTCCTCTCTGCTAGACATGTTAGCACATTGCTACACCCCCATTGTACACCTAGGCCCTCTCCTTACGTCTATAAAAGGAAGGTCCAGGGCTCTCGTACAGAGAGGTTGGCCGCGCGGGAGAACGGGCCGGCGCATAAGGCTCTCGCTCTCTCTCTCTCTCTCCCACTCCCACGCGAACGCTTGTAACCCCCTACTGCAAGCGCATCCGGCTGCCCTGGGCGCAGGACAACACGAAGGCCGTGGTTTCCCCTCGCTGTTCTCCCCCCTTTGTGTCCCGTCTCGCACCAACCCATCTGGGCTGGGGCACGCAACGACAATTTACTCGTCGGTCCAGGGACCCCCCGGGGTCGAAACGCCGACAACTGCCTTTTAGCATCAATGTTGACGTCTTTAGGTGCATAACGAGATAGCTGCAGAAACCTGTCCCTGTATTCACTAACAGACAGGGGTCCCTGCTTCAGATCCAGAAACTCCTTCTTCACGATCATCAGTCCCTCTGGAACATGGTACCTGCGGAAACTCTCTCTGAATTCCTCCCAAGTGATGGCTTCGGGGTCGGCATGGGTGGCGAGGTAGAACTCCCACCAGGACTAGGCTACTCCCCTTAGTTGGCAGGGACCATACAGAACCTTCTCCCTGTCGTCACATTGGGCGGTGCGCAGTTCCCTTTCCACTGCACGCAGCTAGTTTTCTGCATCCATGGGGTCGGCAGAGTGCGCGAAGGTAGGAGGGTGCCCTCTCATGAACTCGCCACGTTTGTCCCGTGGCATCTGAGGCATCTGCACTTGTAACTGGGGTTGGGGTTGCTGTTGAGCCTGCTGCATGGCTGCCAGAGTCTACCCAATAGCTTCACTGCCTGAGTTTGCATCAAGAACATCTGCTCCACTGTAATCGGGGGTGGCGGGGGAGGCTGCCTCCGGTGTTGCTGGGGTTCCTCCTGCTGGACATGCTGCTCTTGCTGAACACGCCTGTTACATCGGCGTCTATTGTCAGACATCTGTGGAAGACATTCACACATCAGCATTGATCTTACAATCCTTCAGGATAAGAAAAGGGTATACAGAATTCTTCATGATACTGAGTGAACAAAGAACTTCACTGATCCCCATTACGATCCAATACAACTTCTCAGATAAAAAAGGAAAGTAGAAGTAAATGGTTTCCCAACTAAATAACTGACTTTATTAATATCACTAGCTAAACCAAGCTGCAGGGGAAGCCCACATGTTGGCAACATTCATTACAAAGATCCAAATCCAGCACAAGTTCATCATAACAAGCATGGAAGCCACTGATAAGCAAACTAAACTGGCCATCTAAGACTGAGACACCTGACTTAAGAATTTATTACAAACTCCGACGCTAAGGATCTAAGGATCCAGATCTATCCTGGTCCTACAGGCAGGGGAACCATAGGTGTGGTGACCACGTGGCGGCGAGCGGTAAGGGTGCTGAGTCCCAACAGGAGCGGGGAAACCACCCTCCTGGTGGCGGCGCTCTGCCAGCTCAGCACGCAGCTCAGCAATCTCCGTTCGAGCCCTGCTCAGCTCGTCCAGAGAGTGGTCCAGCTTGGTGTTAAGCACAGCGACTAGGTTGACTGTGCGGCTCAACCTAGGGTTATCCTCACCAATAGGCGAGACAACCACACTCTCTGTGCTACCAGTAGGACGGCGGGGGTAGTACCTAAGGTTAAGACCGTCGGCCACCCCACCGAATAAGGAACAGTACTGGGAGAGTGCACGTTGTGCTGCGTCCTGCATAGCCACCTCCACAGTGTCCCTCTCGGAGATGGAGTAATGCTTCGAAAAGGCCTCTGCACCCTAGAGGTCATCCTCCGGACGGCGTACTAGGCAGGTAGCCTCCCAGCGGTCCGAGTACCTCCTGTGACTGTGCTGGTAGACTACACAACGATACTCGATCGACCAGGTGTGCCGGTTGAAAGCCTGGCACAACAAGGTGTCGAGTGCGTCGTGGAAGTGACAACCGC
Source organism: Zea luxurians (assembly GCA_029449295.1). NCBI lineage: Eukaryota > Viridiplantae > Streptophyta > Magnoliopsida > Poales > Poaceae > Zea > Zea luxurians. Next base: position 882,589 of record JAOPSE010000240.1, on the reverse strand, counting down.
GAGCGGCGTCACGGGTGATGGGTCGGGCGACCCATCCCTTCTCCTCCTGTGGCTCAGAGGGCTCAGTGCTATGGTCTGAGCCGTCGTCGGGGTCTCCTCCAGGACCTCCTCCAGTAGCTCCTCCAACAGCCGGGGTGTCCTATGGTGGTGCAGGGGGCGCCTGCAGCTAGGGAACAGGGGAGCGGCGCCTCACGGACTCCACCTCCTGCTCAGGTGGGGAGGAAGACCCCTGCTGCTCCCTCTGCTGACGCTGGCGCTCCTGCTCCTCACACAGGTGGTGGTGCAGCCTCTCCAAGTGACTCGACTGATCGGACACGGTGCGGCGCAGAGGACGCTCCGCAAGGCGAGATGACAGGAAAGGAATCACCGACTTACGAGCAGTGTGTCTAAGACGAGCCATCTACAAAAGACACCGTAAGCATAAGAGTAAGAACAGAACTAATATGACAAGTAAGTAAACCATAGACAGAACAAAAATAAAATTTTAGCAAGGTATAGTAATATATATATAGAACATAGGGTTGGTCGAGGTGACCGACTTTTGAAGTGACACCAGAGGTCAAGGTGAGAATGAAGGTCAATAGTCCTTAGTACGACCAGTGCTACTCTAGGTCAGCGGTCCTACAGTCAGCACGGCTTTGATATCACTTATGTCACACCCGGTTTCAGAAGGCAAACCGAATGTGAACCATGTACGTGCCAGGATCAGAACTCACATACACAGCGATTACATAAATGAACATCATCGCATAGTGCTCGAATAATAACATAAAAGAGTATTAACTTATTACATCACAGAGTCAGAGACATCCACATAGTCATCAACTTAACGGGTAAATCAAAGTGCTAAGCGAAACGTAGTAAAGATAGGGCCTTCACAGGCAGCTGACTGGGGGTTTGCCGCCAACCCACACCTAGAACTCGTCGTAGTCTTGGAACTCCTGGAAGTCTCCTTCCACGGCTTCGTCTTCTCCTGAGCAGTGGTTGCAATGTGGACAACCTAGTGTTTTGTGGTAAAGCAAGGATGAGTACACATCAACGTACTCAGCAAATGCCCCGTTTGGCTGAAGTGGACTCGCTTTTATGTGGGGTTAGGCTCAAGCAGTTGCTTTTAGTTGGTCAGGTATTTATTGTTAGTAGAAGCCAGATTTTATCGTAAAACCCAAGTTATAATCCCAAAGAGTACCTCCTCAGAGAGGAAATACTAGAATACATAATTAAAGTCACCATCATTAACCATCATCATTAAAGTCATCATTTGAGGTGTATCCGGAGTATCTCTAATCAAAGAGGATCCCAAGGCTGCTCTTAACCGTGAGCACGGCTGATATATCAGTTTCCTTACCCTTTGCAGAGGTCACACACTTTACCCATGAGCCGTGATTCCCATTTTGCCCGGGGATCATGACTCCCCATTGATCACTTCCTAGGTGGTCCGGCAGGGTAACACTACGTAGCTTTTACAAAGATTCCCTAGAGGTCATAGCCGCCCATTAGGTTTCTCCAGTTTGATAAACACAGTACCTCTCCCCGCAGGAGGGTGACTAACAAAAGCAAAATGAAAGAACCTCGGCACTCAGCCTCGGCAGAGCAAGCACTGTGCCTGGACCCCATTGACGGCACGACGGCGAAGCAACTACACCTCTAGTTCCTCTAATTAATTAGCTAAGGGCGTCCCATTTCACCCTCATGGTTGCACTGTTATCCCGGGTGGTCTCTCAACGAACAGGTCCTTACGGAGAGGTACTCGGGAAACAGCCCGAGTCCCCTTAAATGCCACAAGTATATCATCATATCCAGAATAAAATCGTAGTATCATCATTGTATCTCATCATGTTCATTGATTAAAGTAAAGCAATAGCATGAATCTAACCGTAGTAGCCCAAAAGGTAATCAAGGACCAGGTAAATAGAGAGCTAGTCAATCCTTAGGTTGTTCATAGTATGCGGGACAGTGAATTATAAAGTAAATAGGACATAATGGGTCAGAGGACACTTGCCTTCACCAAGCTGCTGCTCAGGGGCTTCTCCTGCAACTTCCTCGGGAAACACAGACTGCTCGTTGTCTACGCAAGGCAATCATTCATTCTATACACTTGGGAAATAACAAAAGAGCAATATACCAAACATGTGCAGCAGAGAGATCACAGGTTCAGATAGAAAAGGATCGGCAATATGGTGTTCCCTAGGTCTAGGGTAGATGACTATACAAAGTGATTCATTATTCACTAACCAGGTCTATGTCACTATCATATTGTTCAGATAAAGTTAGTTTAGTGGTGGGGTTAATCATTATATGGTGTTAAGTCTATAAACTTAAGTACTCCAACTTTTATTAGAGTCTACTATCTTTTTTTTATTTCTATTAGGGTTCCAATAACATTAATTCTAAACTAGAGATCAACTATTAATTGGGACATAAAAACAGCAAGGGAACATTGTTTTAAACAGGTAGATAAAAACATTATGAACATTTTGCAATTTGAAGCACCTAATTTGGAGTTCATATGACAAAGTTATGAATTTTACAAGATTAGGGATTAAAAATACTCTTTAAATACTTATTCCTGATTAAATAAAAGTCTGAGGACCTATTTGCAAAATACCAGGGACGGCGGGTTAATTTGCAGAACACCGAGGGTCTCTTTAAGAAATTTGCGTGGGCGAAGAGGTATCAGGCTCCCTCGGTCGTTAGATCTCGGATCGACGCTCGAGATTAGATCAGCGGGCAGGCGCGTGAGCGCGCGGGGGCACGAGCAGCTGACAGGCGGGGCCACGCGGGCAGGGGCTCGGGTGCGGGCGGCTGATAAACGGGGCCCAGCGACAGGAAGGCGGGGTGCGGGGGCGGCTCTGGGCCATCAAATTCCAGGCAGACGGTTAAGATTAGACTTGGGTTATTTAAAAAGGAACCGTCTGATCTGAGATGGACGATAGGGATCGGGCGGCCGGCTTCCGCCCTCTTCTCCTGCCAGCAGAGGTGGCAGCGCCTGTACCCGCGGCGGGGGAACTCGCTGGAGACAAGGGGCGTCGGGGCTCCGCGGGTCTTAGGGCGACCGAGATGGTCTGGGAGGTTGGGGAAGGCGCGGGGAACCCAATGGCGAGGGCTAAGTCGCGATAGGGGCACCGGAGGGAGGCGGCCCACGGCGAGACAGCTCGGCGGCGGCGCCAACCGACTCCGACAAGAAATCAAGCACAACAGAGAGCATGGGAGGGAAAAGGAGAGGGCAGGGGAGGTTCCTTACCTCAAGGCGTACCCCAGGAACCTCTCGGTGGCGGTGAAGGCGCGACGATGGCTCGGGTCAACGGTGGCGGCATCGGGACTGCACGGAGGACGGCGGGTGAGCGCGGGCAGAGGAAATCAGGGAGGGAGAGGAGAAATTGGAGCGTGTCCTGCGGATGTCGAGGTAGAGCTCACCGGGGCAGAGGGCACAACCGGGCTCCAACGTCGACGGGGAAACGGGCTCGGGGCGGCAGCGGACAACGGCGGCTCCTCCCCGCAGGGGGGTTGAAATGGGGCTCTGGGGTCTCAAGTGGCCGAGGGCGGGGCGGTTGCGAGCTCGACGCGCGACGTGGGCGCGGAGTCCTCGGTGTGCGTGCAGCTCGGGAGGGCGGTTACGCGGGGACGAGGGAGCTGACAGAGGGGGCCCACGAGCAGAGAGAGAGAGGGAGCGGGCGCACGCGCAGGGGAAGCGGTAGCGCCGACAGGGCGGGCCTGCCGGGGCAGAGAGAGAAAGAGGGAGCGGGCGCGCGCGCGGTGGGCCGGCTGGGCCGAAAGGCCGAGGGGAAAAGGGGTTGTGGGCCACTTTACTCTTTTCTTTTATTTCGGAAATTGTTTTCCCTTTTCTTTTTTATTTACTCCATTTGACTCAAATCCAAATATGCCACAATTTCAAATTAGCACCCTCAAGCATATGCATCAAACAAAAGTGGAGTTTAGGGTTCAACATGATGCTACATTTCATACTCCCTTGGAGTTTAGCCTACTAGATTATAATTACATTTACAAATAAAAATAACCACTCTTCTTCTATAGAAAAGAGAAAGAGGAGATTGGGGGAGATGAGAAGAGAGGAGTAACACCTAAATTTGTGAATATGAGCAAAGAATTTTATACCCCAAATTCAGGGTGTTACAAAGAGACTCTCATGCCTTGATCACTAATGAACAAGACACCCCCAAGAAGAACAAAGACCACAAAGCAAAGAAAGTGGTCGAGACATCAAGTGATGAAGATAGCTCAAGTGATGAAGACACAGCTATGTTCATCAAAACATTCAAGAAATTTGTAAGAAAAAATGACAAGTTCCAAAGGAAAGGAAAGAAGAGGGCATGCTATGAATGTGGCCAAACCGGTCATTTCATAGCGGATTGTCCTAACAAGAAGGAACAAGAAGCCAAGAAGGAATACAAGAAGGACAAGTTCAAAAAGGGAGGCAAGACCAAGGGATACTTCAAGAAGAAGAAATATGGTCAAGCCCATATTGGTGAAGAATGGAACCTTGATGAAGAGAGTTCTAGCTCCGAGGAAGAGGAAGTGGTGGCAAACGTGGCCATCCAATCTACGTCAAGCTCGCAACTCTTCACCAACCTACAAGACGACTCCTACACCCCAACTTGCCTCATGGCAAAAGGAGATAAGGTAACCTTATTTAGTAATGATTTTCCAAATGATGATGAACAAATTGCCATGAAAAATAAAATGATTAAAGAATTTGGCTTGAATGGATACAATGTTATCACAAAATTAATGGAGAACCTAGATAAAAGAAAAGCAACTCTTGATGCTCAAGAAGACTTGCTCGTCCTTGAAAAGGAAAGAAACCTAGAGCTTCAAGAATTGCTACACAATAAAGATGAAATGCTAGATGTCTTGACTAAGGAAGTATCTTTAGTCAAGATAACTATAGAGAATAAAGAAAAGAAGTAATTAATATGAAAACCTCTATAGCTAATCTTGCAAATGAAAAGAATGCACTTGAATCAAGCATGTTAAGCTTGAATGTTCAAAATCAAGAACTTCAAGTGCAACTTGAAAATTGCAAGAACATCAATGCCTCATCTTTAGTGATTGAATCTAAGTCTAGCTCCTTAAATGATAATTTTTGCAAACATTGTGCCAAATATCATGCTTCGTGTTGTCTAACTAACCATGCAAGGAAGAATAGTCCACAGGTGAAGGTCAAAGGAATATTGAAAAGATGCTCTAGCAATGATGGGTTAAAGAAAGTTGAACCCAAGTACAAGTCCCTAAAGCCAAACAATGGAAGAAGGGGGCTTGGGTTCAACTCATCCAAGGAAAACCCTAGCACAGTGCATAAGGGGTGGAGATCCCCTAAGTTCATAGAGGGAACCACCCTATATGATGCCTTGGGGAGGATTCACTCCTCAAATAACAAGTCACTTCAAGTAAAGGTAAACTTGAGTTCCACAAAGAGTAAGATGAAGGAAGTGGGATCCTCAAGTGGACAACAATTTAATGCTCCCATTTCTCACTCTTATCTTTGTGATTATATGTTGACTTGGGATTTAGGGAAATTGGTTGTCAAATATGTGGGTGCCTACACTAAAAGAAAAGTCATGAAAAGAAGTGTGTGGGTGCCCAAGGCTATAACTAACACTGTAGGACCCAATTTAATTTGGGTACCTAAAAGCATAGCCTAAACTTGTTTTGCAGGTCTACTCCTCTGGTGGGTCAAGTTGGGTGCTTGACAGTGGATGTACAAATCACATGACTAGGGAGGAAGACATGTTTCATTCATTGCAACTAACTCAAGAAGCACAAGAAATTGTGTTTGGAGATAGTGGCAAGAGTAAGGTGATTGGTATTGGTAAAATTCCTATCTCTGACCAACAATCACTTTCAAATGTTTTATTGGTAGATTCTTTAAGCTACAATTTGTTGTCTATTTCACAACTTTGTGGAATAGGTTATAATTGTTTATTTTCTGATGTGGATGTGAAGATCCTTAGAAGGGAGGACTCCTCAGTTGCCTTTACGGGTCGCTTGAAGGGCAAGCTTTATCTTGTTGATTTCACAACAAGTAAAGTGACGCTTGAGACTTATTTAGTGACAAAGTCCGACAAGGGTTGGCTATGGCATCGCCGGCTAGCCCATGTCGGTATGAGGAATTTGGCCAAACTTCAAAAGGATAATCACATCATTGGACTAACAAATGTTGTATTTGAGAAAGATAGGGTTTGTGGCGCATGCCAAGCAGGAAAGCAACATGGAGTCCCACATCAATCAAAGAATGTGGTGACAACAAAGAGGTCATTGGAGCTTCTTCACATGGACCTCTTCGGACTTGTGGCTTACATTAGCATTGGTGGTAGTAAGTATGGTTTAGTCATTGTTGATGATTTTTCTCGATTCACCTGGGTTTTCTTTTTGAGTGATAAAGGTGAAACTCAAGAAATATTGAAGAAATTCATGAGAAGTGCTCAAAATGAGTTTGAGCTCAAAATCAAGAAAGTGAGAAGTGATAATGGGACGAAATTCAAGAACACAGGTGTCGAAGAATTTTTAGGTGAAGAAGGAATCAAACATGAGTTCTCGGTTCCTTACACTCCACAACAAAATGGTGTTGTGGAAAGAAAGAACCAAACTTTAATTGAAGCAGCTAGAACCATGTTGGATGAGTACAAGACACCTGACAATTTTTGGGCAGAGGCGGTCAACACCGCCTGTCATGCAATCAACTGTCTCTATCTTCACAAGATCTACAAAAAGACTGCTTATGAGCTTCTCACTGGTAACAAACCTAAAGTTGATTATTTTAGAGTATTTGGTTGTAAGTGTTTTATTCTTAACAAGAAAGTCAAGAGCTCAAAGTTTGCTCCTAGAGTGGACGAGGGTTTCTTGCTTGGTTATGCATCAAATGCGCATGGATATCGCATTTTCAACAATACCACCGGTCTTGTTGAAATAGCGATAGACGTGACATTTGATGAGTCTAATGGCTCGCAAGGGCATGTCTCTAATGGCACTGCAGGAAATGAAGAACTACCTTGTGAGGCCATAAAGAAACTTGCAATAGGTGAAGTGAGACCTCAAGAAAAGGATGATGAGGAAGGAACTTTGTGGATGACCAATGAGGTTGTTGATGTGGGTGCAAAGGTGGTGGGTGACAAATCCTCCACCCAAGCAAACCCATCAACCTCAAGTCATCCAAGTCTTGAAGAAAATCATCAATTCCAAAGGATGCCAACTGTGGTAGAAGATGAACACGAAAGTGTTAATGGTGAAGTGCCTCTTGATCAAGTGAATGATGAGGAGGAGCAAATACAAAGACAACCATCAGTGCCTCATCCTAGAGTCCATCATACCATTCAAAGGGACCATCCGGTGGACAACATCCTGGGTAGCATCAGGAGAGGGGTAACAACTCGATCTCGTTTAGCTAATTTTTGTGAATTTTACTCGTTTGTTTCCTCTCTTGAGCCACTTAAGGTTGAAGAAGCATTGGGTGATCCGGATTGGATAATTGCCATGCAAGAGGGGTTGAACAACTTCTCCAGGAATGAAGTTTGGTCCTTAGTCCAAAGACCCAAACAAAATATGATTGGGACAAAATGGGTCTTTAGGAACAAACAAGATGAACATGGCGTGGTTACAAGAAACAAAGCACGGTTGGTTGCCCAAGGCTACACTCAAGTGGAAGGACTTGATTTTGGTGAAACATATGCGCCGGTAGCAAGGTTAGAGTCAATTAGAATATTAATTGCCTATGCTACTAACCATGATTTCAAGCTATATCAAATGGATGTCAAGAGCGCATTTCTAAATGGACCACTACAAGAGAGGGTCTATGTGGAGCAACCACCGGGCTTTGAAGATCCAAAGAAGCCAAATCATGTTTACCTACTTCACAAGGCACTCTACGGGCTTAAACAAGCCCCTAGAGCTTGGTATGATTGTCTTAAGGATTTCTTGCTTAACAATGGTTTTGAAATAGGAAAAGTAGACTCTACTTTATTCACTCGCAAAGTTGACAATCAATTATTTGTTTGTCAAATATATGTCGACGACATTATATTTGGCAGTACTGATGAAACTTTTTGTGAGGAATTTAGTAGGGTTATGACAAATAGGTTTGAGATGTCCATGATGGGTGAGCTCAAGTACTTCCTGGGTTTTCAAGTTAAACAACTCAAGGAAGGAACCTTTCTGTGCCAAACCAAGTACACACAAGACATGCTCAAAAAGTTTGGCATGGAAAAGGCAAAGCACGCCAAGACACCAATGGCTTCAAGTGGTCATCTCGACTTAAATGAAGAAGGTAAAACTGTAGATCAAAAGCTTTATAGATCAATGATAGGATCTCTACTATATTTGTGTGCATCTAGGCCAGATATCATGCTTAGTGTGTGCATGTGTGCCCGTTTTCAAGCTAACCCAAAAGAGTGTCACTTAGTGGCCGTTAAGAGAATTTTGAGATATCTAGTTCACACCCAAAATCTAGGTCTCTGGTATCCTAAGGGCTCCTTTTTCGATTTATTTGGCTACTCTGATTCAGACTATGCCGGTTGTAAAGTAGATCAAAAAAGCACCTCGGGGACTTGCCAATTCCTTGGGCGGTCCCTGGTGTCTTGGAGCTCTAAGAAGCAAAACTGTGTTGCACTTTCCACTGCTGAGGCCGAATACATAGCTGCTGGTGCTTGTTGTGCTCAGTTGCTATGGATGAAGCAAACCTTGAGAGATTTTGGCTGTGATTTTAAAAGAATCCCACTACTATGTGACAATGAGAGCGCCATTAAACTAGCCAACAATCCCGTGCAACACTCTAGAACCAAACACATAGATATAAGACACCATTTTCTGAGGGACCACGAAGCAAAAGGAGATATCGAATTATGTCATGTAAACACAGAAAATCAACTAGCCGATATCTTCACAAAACCCCTCGATGAGACTAGATTTTACTTTCTTAGGAGTGAATTAAATATCTTGGATTCTCGTAACTTAACTTGAAAACGGACACACAGATTGCTTGATTCACTATTTTTGTTTGATAGTTTTAAAGCTTTGTGATGATCTTTCAAAACTTCGTGGAAATGTTAAAATTCAAATGAATTTTAGTGCTAAGATTTTTGAATTTTTTCACTCGAAGCTCAACTGGCTTGGCCAGCTGAACTTTCTAGTTCAGCTGGAGGAGGCCAGCTGAACTTCGGAGCTGAACTTCAGCTCAGCTGCTTTTAACCAGAATTAACCAGGACTATCCTGGCCAAAACCGGTTGAACCGGTATTGAGGACCGGTTGAACCGGTCTGGCTCTGACCGGTCAGCTACAGTTCTGACCGCGCAGTTTTTTTTGTAGCCGTGTCAGCGGTGTCAGCACTTTTTTAGGCCGCGCAGCAGCTTTTACAGCTGTCTGGTCACATCTGCGCAGCACCTTTTTGACTTTTGTGGCTTTTGGAATCTGCAGCTTTATTTAATGCCATGTCAGGTCACTTCAGTCACTTTTTGGAACACCTTTTCAGAAACTTGTGCAGCACCTTTTCAGCTTTTACTGTTTGAAGAATCTGCTTTTTTACTGCACAGATGCGTGAGAAATTTAAATTTTTTTTTTTTGGCGTTTTCCTTCTGACCGTTTCTGGCCCTCTGACCGCGCTGCTCAGATGCGGTTGAACCGGACCTGTTGGGCGGTTGAACCGGTCCTGAGTGACCAGCTCAACTGCCTATTTATATGCTGCACCCCCTCTCTTATCTCACTCCAACCATTCAAGACTTAGTCTCTCCGCTTTGTTTAGAGCCTTCTTCCTCACTCACTTCAACCGGTTCTAAGCTCCAAAGCCTCTCCAAACATGGTGCGTCGTCGCAACCCATCCGTGATTGAGTTCAGCAGCGACTCGGATGAGATTTAGGAGGAATCTCCCGTTCCCTCTCCTCTGCCTCGTCGTTCCCTCTCTAAGAGAGGACGCGGCTCTGGTCGGATGGAAGGAGAGGGATCCTCAATGCCCCCTCCGCCGGCTCGCGGGAGGCGCCAAAAGGTTGGCGCCACTCGACCTCGTCGCAGCACTTCTTCCTCTGGATATGCTCCTTTCCAGGAGGAGGATGGGGCTTTCGACGACTTCATCGACCTTCCGGCGCCAGATGCACTCTACGTCACCGGTCTGCACATGCATCCGGCGAACGTTACCCGCGGTCCACATGAACCTCCTGTCGACTTCTCTCTGAAGGGAGTGGACACCCTTCAGCGCCTGAGGTTCACCAATCCTTCTCTCACTCCTCGTCATCCTGGTGTCCAGGACCCTCGGTTCTGGAATCTTTTCTAGGCTGATTTCTACAATTCTGTCATTTTATCCAAGAAACACCCAGTCGTCAGGCATAGGTTTATAGACTGGGAGGGGTGTGAGAACATGGGAGATGCTGACATGACGTCAGCTCTCCGCAACTTAGATAGAAAGGGGTTAAAGAATATTATGACCATGGAATACCCCTGGAACGACAAGGTGGTAGCTCAATTTTATGCCACCCTCTGGGTCAAGAAGGTCGATGAGGAAGCTGATGGGTATGATTACCCTGTCATGTATTTCTTCATCCAGGGGAACTGGCATAAGGTCAGTTACCGTCGTTTTGCCCATATTTTGGGCTTCTCTGATACTGACATTTAGGGCAGCAACATGCGAGTCCATGACATTAAGCTGCCCAGGTGGGAAGAGACTGAATTTATTCATGTCTCTATGGATCGGGAGTTCTGGACGACCGCTAACATGCATAGGTACTACAGGTACCTTAACTCTTTGTCCAGGATGACCGTTCTCCCGAAGGGCGGGAATCAAATGAACGTCCTTGGGGAGAGTCGGGTCTTCCTTCTCCTCCTTGCTCCCAATAGTCTCGCCCGCATCAATGTGTTTGACATGATCTGGGAAGAGATCATCCATGCTTCCTGGTCTCCTCTCAAAGGGTGTCTTCATGCACCCTTTATCATGAAGATGATCGAAGTGGTCACTCAGACTCACTTCGAAAAACCTGTCAAACACTCCCGCTACGTACCCTACTGGGTTGATTCCTCCAACCCAGCTGCTCGTACTAAGCGGGCTCCCTCAGGGTCTGGAGGCCCTGCCTCCTCTGATGAGCCACCTCCCCAGCCTCCTCTTCACCCATCCTCCTCTCGCGCCGCCGCTGCCTCGCGTCCCTCTCCTGGCCGCGGATCTCCCATGCCACGTGGTCGTGGTCGTGGTCGAGGTCGTGGCCAGGGGATTGGTGCCCGCTTGTCCCATGGGATTGCGGCATTTTTCTCTATGTGCCGGAACATTTCTGCTGATGTACATGAGCTGGCAAGGCGTCAGCGGGAGACTGACGACAATCTTCGTCGTCAAGCTTCCACTATGGGTATGCCCTTTGCCCCTCGCTCGCCTGACATGCCTCTCCATCCTCCTCCCCCGGAGATCAATGAGTGGCACCAGCAAGCCTACGGGGTGCCATTTATGTCAGCAGACGAAGAAGAAGAAGAAGAAGCCTACGTTGATGATCGCGAGCAGTTTGCTCCGCCTCCCTACTCGGGTCAGGGACCCACTCCCGGTGACCCTAGGCCGTCCGGCTCTGGTCACTATCCTCCTCCTCCCTACTCGGGTCCGAGACCCATTCCTGGTGACCCACGGCCATCCGGCTCTGGTTACCATCACCACCCTCCACCTCCTCCTCCTCATTGTACATCTTCGACATCTGGTTTTTCTGCGGGTGATGAGCCCCCTAGGGACTCCTCACTCGAGGAAGACGTGATGAGGACCTTCTTCCCTGACTACACATCATACCCTCCATCATATCCTCCATCCTATCCTCCTCCTGGAGGATATTGATTCATGTATCCTTGTCTCTCTCTCTCTCTTCGTTTTTGGTACTTGTTGCCAAAAAGGGGGAGAAAATCCCAAATTTCTAGTCATTCTGTTTGTGGTTCTTTCGGTTATGTATTTCTTTTGGATTATTTTTGTTTTGGCCACTGTTGTGGCTTGTATCCTCTTATCATTGTATGAAATAAAACTGTTGGGTTATTATTCAAAGTGATATGATGGTCTTCTGGCCATCATCTTTTGTCCCATCAGTTTGTAATGATTGCTTTGCTATGAAGTAAAAATGATGTGTATTTAGAGATAGTCATATGCATCACAACTCCTGTTATGACACTCTTGCACCCCTCGGATGGTTGTATTCAGTATGGTTTTTGTCACTATCTCTAAATGTGTTGCTCACATGACATATTATGTCAAAACATTGGATTCACAATCGTGCACACATTTAGGGGGAGCCATCTACATACAATCATTCAAAAGAAATTTTCTATTGCAAATGTTTATCTTTTTGACCTTAATTGTTTTGGCATCAATCACCAAAAGGGGGAGATTGTAAGTGCAATCAACCCCAAATGAGGGTTTTGGTGATTTAATGACAAAACAAATAAGGGTACTACCAGTTTTTGTTCTTAGTGTATGATTAGAAAGAAACAGGAACTTAAGGAAGCACCAAGGACTTCATGCAACGGACGTATAAAATTTTATGTAAAATCTTGTGTTGCATGATGTAATTCTTCCTTATTCTTTTCCGCACAGGTATAGGTGTTTGCTATAGCTCAAGTCCCCAAATTCAAAAGCTATTTTTGAAAACCAAAAATCACTTTAACATTATTTGGTTGACCATGGTTAGGGTTGAGAAACCTAGAGTGTTCTTGCTGAAAAGCAGCTAAACTTCTTCAACTGTAGCTGAGCTTTCCAGCTGAACTTAACTTCAGCTGTGTTGAGCTTCTTCAGCTGCAGCTGAGCTTTTCAGCTGAGCTGGACTTCAGCTGAGTTGAGCTTTCAACTCCAGCTGAACTTCAACTTCAGCTGTGGACCTCTTTGACCATACACCAGCTGAACTTGCCCCCGGGCAGCTGAGCTGGGGTTTTCTCTCCAAAACTCTCTGGTCTAGACCAGCTGAACTGGTCCTGGGGGCAGCTCAACTGGTCTCTGACCCCTCTGACTTCTGTTCTGCAGTCTGCCAGTCAGACTGGCAGTCAGGTCACCAGGGTTGTCAGGGGGCAGTTCAATCGCCCTAGGGGGCGGTTCAACCGGTCCTGTCCTGTCTAACCCGCCTGCAGGTCAGTCTGCCAGTCAGTCTGGCAGTCAGACTGGCAGACAGTCTGCTGACCTGTTAGGGGGCAGTTCAACCGCCCTAGGGGGCAGCTCAACCGGTTTTCTGCGAGGTTTCTGGTCAAACGGCTAGTTTTTGAGCCGTGACTATAAATAGAACCCTCTCTCTCCCTTCTTCAATACGGCTGGACACTCACACATTTATTGCTCACCTAACTTGAGACAAAGCACTCATTTCTCCCATCTCTCTCACACTTAAGTCTTCCTCAAGATTCAACCTTGTTGGAGGAGCTCTTGGTGTGAGGTTTGTGCTTGTGCTCACGATTTGGCTTTCCTCTCCCATCTCTTTTTACAAAGACTTGAGCTTTTGCAAACCCCTCTTATGCTTTCTTGGTGTTCTTGAAACCCTAGGTTTCAAGATCTTTTGAGGTTGCTTGGGAGTCTCCAAATTTGTGGACGACCCCAAGAAGTTTGTATCACCCGCTCTTTGAGCTGAGATAAGAAGAGATTGCCTTGACCTTTGTGGTCGGCGTTTGGAGGATTAGGTTTGAAAAAGACCCGACCCTTTGTGGGCTCCTCAACGGGGAGTAGGACACCTTTGTGGTGTGGCCGAACCTTGGATTAAATCTTGTGTCTTGTATTCTTGCTTGTCTTTAACTTAAGATATTTTTACTTGCAAGATTGACATATAGATTTTTTCGTAGAGTATATCTAGAAGTAAAATAGCCTTTACATATTCATCCTTTCATTCTAACTTAGCTATACCTTACTTCTCACAAGAACTCGTGAGATACTTTTTCGAGTAGATTTTAGTCTAAAGTTTATTAAACAGTTGGATTGGTTCAGAGTGGTTCAACTTGCGCACGTAGCTGTTGAACCGGCCTGCACCAGTCGAACTGTGTATTTAACAATCTTTCGAAGTTTGTTGTGAAAATTTTCATATTAGTCTATTCACCCCCCCCTCTAGGCTACTTTCACAAGCTAATGGCTGCAGGGTTCATCAAAGAGGTATTCCATCCCGAATGGTTGGCTAACCCTGTTCTTGTAAAGAAAAAGGGTGGGAAATGGAGGATGTGTGTAGACTACACTGGTCTAAACAAAGCATGTCCGAAGGTTCCCTACCCTCTGCCCCGCATCGATCAAATTGTGGACTCCACTGCTGGGTGCGAAACCCTGTCTTTCCTCGACGCTTATTCGGGCTATCACCAAATCAAGATGAAAGAGTCCGACCAGCTCGTGACTTCTTTTATCACACCTTTTGGCATGTATTGTTATACTACTATGCCATTTGGCTTGAGGAATGCAGGTGCCACCTACCAGAGGTGCATGAACCATGTGTTCGGAGAACACATCGGCAGGACAGTCGAGGCTTACGTTGATGACATCATCGTCAAAACAAGGAAAGCCCCCGACCTCCTCTCTGACCTTGAGGTAACATTCAGTTGCCTAAAAGCGAAGAGCGTAAAACTCAATCCTGAGAAGTGTGTCTTCAGAGTCCCTCGAGGTATGCTCTTAGGGTTCATCGTCTCCGAACGAGGCATCAAAGCCAACCCGGAGAAAATCACGGCCATCACCAACATGGGACCAATCAAAGATTTGAAAGGAGTGCAAAGGGTCATGAGATGCCTTGCGGCCCTGAGCCGCTTCATCTCGCGCCTCGGCGAGAAAGGATTGCCCTTGTACTGCCTCTTAAGGAAGGCCAAGCACTTCACTTGGACCCCCGAGGCCGAGGAAGCCCTCGGAAACTTAAAGGCGCTCCTTACAAATACGCCCATCTTGGTTTCCCCCGCTGCGGAAGAAGCCCTCTTGATTTACGTCGCCGCAACCACTCAGGTGGTCAGCGCTGCGGTCGTAGTTGAGAGACAAGAAGAAGGGCACGCACTACTCGTCCAGAGGCCAGTCTACTTCATCAGCGAAGTGCTATCCGAGACCAAAGTCCGCTACCCGCAGATCCGGAAGCTGCTCTACGCAGTGATTCTGACACGGCGGAAGCTGCGACGCTACTTCAAGTCTCATCCGGTTACTGTGATGTCATCTTTCCCCCTGGGAGAAATCATCCAGAGCTGAGAGGCCTCGGGTAGGATAGCGAAATGGGCAGTGGAACTCATGGGCGAAACACTTTCATTTGCCCCTCGGAAGGCCATAAAATCCCAAGTCTTGGCTGACTTCCTGGCTGAATGGACTAACACCCAGTTACCGACGGCCCCAATACAACCCGAACTTTGGACCATGTACTTTGGCGGGTCGCTGATGAAAACCGGGGAAGGCGTGGGCTTGCTCTTCGTCTCGCCCCTCAGAGAACATGTGTGTTACATACTGCGCCTCTATTTTCCGGCGTCAAACAACGTGGCCGAGTATGAAGCCTTGGTTAATGGCCTGTGCATCACCGTCGAGCTGGGGGTTCGGCGCCTTGACGCTCGGGGCGACTCGCAGCTCGTCATGACCAGGTCATGAAGAACTCCCATTGCCGCGACCAAAAAATGGAGGCCTACTGCGATGAAGTACGATGCTTGGAAGATAAGTTCTACAGGCTGGAACTCAACCATGTTGCTCGACGGTACAACGAAACCGCAGATGAGCTGGCGAAAATAGCCTCGGGGCGAACGACGGTTCCCCCGAACGTCTTCTCCAAGGATATATATCAGCCATCCATCAAAATTGACGACGCGCCCAAGCCCGAGGAGGCCTCAGCCCAGCCCGAGCTACCCTCGGCCGCCGAGGGTGAGGCCCTGCATGTCGAGGAGGAGTGGAATGGGGTCACACCGGTCCCGAACTAGCAGACCCCGTACCTAGAATATCTCCTCCGAGGAGAGCTGCCCCTCGACAAGGCCGAAGCTCGGCGACTGGCTCGGCGTGCCAAGTCGTTTGTTTTACTAGGTGATGAAAAGGAGCTGTACCACCACAGCCCCTCAGGCATTCTCCAACGATGCATATCCATTGCCCAAGGACAAGAGCTGTTACAAGAAATACACTCGGGGGGCTTGTGGTCACCATGCAGCACCTCGAGCCCTTGTGGGAAACGCTTTCCGACAAGGTTTCTACTGGCCAACCGCAGTGGCCGACGCCACTAGGATTGTACGCTCCTGTCGGGGGTGTCAGTTCTACGCGAGACAGACGCACCTGCCTGCTCAAGCCCTACAGACAATACCCATCACTTGGCCATTTGCCATGTGGGGTCTGGACCTCGTCAGTCCCTTGCAGAAGGCACCCGGGGGCTTCACGCACCTGCTGGTCGCCATTGACAAATTTTCCAAGTGGATCGAAGTCCGACCCTTAACCAGCATCAGGTCCAAGCAGGCAGTGGCGTTCTTCACGAATATCATCCATCGCTTTGGGGTCCCAAACTCAATCATCACCGACAATGGCACGCAGTTCACTAGGAAAAAGTTCCTGGACTTCTGCGAGGACCACCACATCCGTGTGGACTGGGTCGCCGTAGCGCACCCAATGACAAATGGGCAGGTGGAACGCGCCAACGGTATGATTTTGCAGGGACTAAAGCCAAGGATCTACAATGACCTCAACAAATTCGGCAAGCGATGGATAAAAGAACTACCCTCGATGGTTTGGAGTCTGAGGACGACGCCGAGCCGGGCCACGGGCTTCACGCCGTTTTTCCTAGTCTATGGGGCCGAGGCCATCTTACCCACGGACTTGGAATATGGTTTCCCGAGGACAAAGGCTTACGACGACCAAAGCAACCAGACCAGCCGAGAGGATTCATTAGACCAGCTAGAAGAGGCTCGGGACGTGGCCTTACTACACTCGGCACGGTATCAGCAGTCTCTGCGACGCTACCACGCCCGAAGGGTTCGGCCCCGAGACTTCCAAGTGGGGGACTTGGTACTTCGGCTGCGACAAGACGCCCGAGGGCGCCACAAGCTTACTCCTCCCTAGGAGGGGCCGTTCATCATCGCCAAAATTCTGAAGCCTGGGACATACAAGCTGGCCAACGATCAAGGCGAGGTCTACAGCAACGCTTGGAACATCGAACAACTACGTCGCTTTTACCCTTAAAATGTTTCAAGTCGTTCATGTACCTCGCTTTCTTTACATACATAAATAAAGTCTAACCATCAAGGAAGGATCGGCCTTGCCTTGGCAAAGCCCAACCCTCCCTCAGGGGATAGAAGGGGGGAACCCCCTCTGCGTCAAAATTTTTTCCTCGGAAAAGTCTTTTACCAGAACGTCTTTCGCGCTTTTCGACTGCGTCGATAACAGAATCCTAAAGACGAGCGAGAGAGACCTTGAACGGCAAGGCCGATCGAGCCGAGGGACTCCTACGCCTCCGGGATACGGATACCTCACTCATCACCTTCCGCGAAAAGTAGCTCACGCTCGGATAAGCGATTCTGCTACCGAACAAGTCCTAACGCTCGAAAACTTTTCTGCTAGAACGACTTTCGTGCTTTTTCGACTGTGTCACTAGCAGAATCCTAAAAACGACGGGAGAACACGTAAGCGGCAAGGCCGACTGAGCCAAGGGACTCCCACGCCTCTGGGATATGGATACCTTACTCATCACCTTCCGTGAGAAGTAACTCACGCTCGGATAAGCGATTCTGCTATCGAACAAGTCCTAACACACGAAACGAGAGGAAAGAAAACGCAGCTTTATAATCCGACATTAAAAATGTTTAGGCCTTAGTGGCCGCAAAAAACATACGCATACTTCAGACAAACTGTTCCTGCAGGCTCAGACATCGGCAGGGGGAGGAGCAGCACGCTCGGCGTCATTTCCACCCTCGGCAGAATCTGGCCCGGCCTCAGGCGGTGACACGGGCGGAAGGATCTCCACCTCGAAGGAGGACGCCAGCGCCGTGCTTGGGCCCTCGACGGCCGCGTCAAGCCTCTAGACCTCGGCTAAGGCAGCCTCATCTTCGTCGGGTAAGCAATACCCCTCGCTGACCCGCCCCAGATCCACATCGTAGTGGGAAGCGAGCACGACGAAGGCCCACCTAACGCCGTGGTGCAATGCCCCGCGGAGTCTGCTACGCACATGACCGCCCAAGGCCCGCAGGCGACTCTACGGGGAGCTACCCGAGGGGACGTCGTCGAGGCCGAAGGCCCGGCAAAAGACCGAGATAGCCTCGGACATGGCCACGCGGTCGACCTCCTTCTGCTCAGCCGCTTGGGCAAGCGCCTTGCAGTTCTCGATGGACTCGCCAAGAGCCGTCTCGAACCCTGCAGACAGCAGGACAACATTCTTCAGACACGAGGAGAAGAATGGAGATGAAGCAAAAACAAAGTCACAAAGCGGGCGAAACAACCTTCGGCACGGACACGCTGCTGTGAGGCCTTAGCTTGGGCGGACCAAGCAGACCCGACGGCCACGGCCAGACCCTCCGCAAGGGTCCTGGCCCGAGCGGTCGCCTGGAGGTCCGGAAAGGGGGAACACCCTCTGCGCCGAAACTTTCCTCGGAAAAGTTTCCCGCCAAAACGACTTTCGTGCATTTCGACTGCGTCGATAATGGAATCCTAACGACGAGCGAGAGAGACCTTGAACGGCAAGGCCGACCGAGCCAAGGGACTCCTACGCCTCCGGGATACGGATACCTCACTCGTCACCTTCCGCGAAAGGTAGCTCACCCTCGGATAAGTGATTCTGCCACCGACGAACAAGTCTTAATGCTCGAAACAAGAGGAAAGAGGCACGACTTTGTACCCAAATATTCAGGCCTCAGCAGCTACAAAGAACAAACACACGTACTCGGGATAACTATGCTACGTAGATGTCGGCAGCACCCTCGGAAGCTTTCCCGGCCTACAGCAGATATCTCGGTACTCGGAGCAATCACATTTTGCTCTTACATTCCCTTACAAATGGGACTCCAGCTCCATTCCCGCAGGAATGAACAACCTCCACGCCAGAAGGCCTGCAGGATAACGAGCTCCGAGCAGCTCACCGGAAACACCATGTTCGGTGCCCTCCCAGGGTAACATGGCGCTTTCCCTCCCTTCCTCCTCACGGAGAGGCGACGAAGGGGCGTGCAATAAAAGTCGAGACGGTCCTTGATCATCCTCTCGCTCCGTGCAGAGGCTCGGGGGCTGCTCTCACACCAGGCTACGGTCAAACTGTTGACCACGTCAACAAACCAGCTCAAAAACTCGGAGCCTGACCGTGCACCCGGGGCTGCGGCACCTGTGGCAGGCGAAGCGGGCGCCGTTTCGTCTCCATCATGATGACCGCGTCATAAAAGGTGTGTCACGTTATTTAAATTTATATCCTTTTCCTTTTCCTCTCTCTCTCTCTCTCTTGCCACAGGGACCGGGAAAGGATCCTTCTCGACGAAGGAAACAGGCCCCGAGCCCTCCTACTGATCAGGGGTTCGAAGGTTGCGCCCTCCGGGGTTCGGCAACCGCCCTAGAGCACTCGGGCTCTGAGCCCACTACTGATCAGGGGTTCGAAGGCTGGCCCCTCGGAAGGGTTCGACAGCTGCCCCAGAGCACGCAGAGTCAGGGATGACCCTGGGTACGTCCGTTACATGGCCGAGGCTCGGGCTATGCTCCCGAGGTACCCTAGGACATTTCCGAGACCAGCGGGACCGATTTGTAATGGAATCCCACCGGAAGGAAGCACCGAGCCCTCTGACCCTATCGAATGGGTCCGCGTCCAGCAAATCCCCTGCAGGTACTTTTGGAGTGCGCCTCTGGGCCACTAGCCGACCCTTATCGAACAGGGCTCGGGCGTCCACTCGGATCACCCGTCAGCAGCTCATCGGAAACACCATGTTCGGTGCCCTCCGAGGGTAACATGGCGCTTTCCCCCTTCCTCCTCGCGGAGAGGCGACGAAGGGGCGTACAATAAAAGTCAAGACAGTCCTTGATCGTCCTCTCGCTCCATGCAGAGGCTCAGGGGCTGATCTCGCGCCAGGCTACGGCCGAACTGTTGACCACGTCGACAAACCAGCTCAAAAACTCGGAGCCTGACCGTGCACCCGGGCTATGGCCAGGCCGCATGAGGGAACAACAAGGCTAACCGAGGCGTCACAAAAAGGATTAAGACCTCAGAGGAGTCAAACCACTCCTCCGAGGCCTCGGGGGCTACACCCGGCGGGTGCGCTCGCGCGCACCCACCAGAACAAAGTATAACCGAGAAGGGTCGATCCCCTTGCAAAAAATCCGGCAGAACCTCCAAGCGAGTAACTACACTCCCTTCGAGGCTCGGGGGCTACTGTCGGGGACCGTAATTAGGGGTACCCCCAACGCTCCTTAATCCGGCTGAAAAACATCTTCAGAACAAACCATCAACGGGTGATAAAGCGCAGGCCTCGTCTACCAAGGGACGCGACCCCATCCGAGCCCAGTCTCGGGCAAGGACGGTAGTCCCGGATGAATTCACGCCTCGCCCGAGGGTCCCCTCGGTCAGCAGACACACCCCTGTCTCACCGAAGCCCAGCGCGGGCAGACTTTGTCGTGCAGCGGCCTCGTCTGAATCGCCTTACCAACTGACCATATCGCATGCGCATTTAATGCAGGGATCGCCTGGCACCTTATCCTGACACACGTGCCTCAGTCAGCAAGGTCGAAGTGACCGCAGTCACTTCGCCCTCTTACTGACCGTTCTAACAGGAAAACAGCGCTGTTCACCTCGCTCCGGCAACTGTGCCAGCCACCAGGGAGAGACTGACAAACAGCAAGTCACGACCTCCCCTGAGTCCGGCCTCGGGCGCAACAGGGAGCTCCGCCTCGCCCGACCCTGGGCCTCAGCCTCAACCTCGGCCTCGAGAGAAGGTCTCCGCCTCGCCCGACCCTGGGACTCGGCCTCAGCCTCGGCCTCGGAGGAGTCACCGCCTCGCCCGACCTCGGCCCCGTATCAACTACGCCACTAGGGACCCATCATTACCCTACCCCTAGCTAGCCGCCTCAGGCTATGAAGGAACAAGACCAGTGTCCCATCTAAGTTACTCCGGTAACAGGTAATGATGGTTCCCCGCGTGCGCCCATGACGTCGGGTGCTCTCAAACCCCCTATGGAAGCAAGGAAACGTCAGCAAGATCCATGCCACACCGCCAGCTATGCTTCTACAAGGCTCAAGGCATTCCTCTGGCGGCCACGTTGGTACATCTACAGGGCTCAAGGCACTCCTCTGACGGCCACGTTATTACCTGTACAGGCTCAAGGCACTTCCCTGCCAGCCACGTTAGCATATAGCTACACCCCCATTGTACAGCTGGGCATCTCCTTGTATCTATAAAAGGGGATGTCCAGGGCCCCACGAAGGGGGGAGAAAGGGGGAGACGAAGGTGCGACGTACGAACACACGGACGTACAACATAGACGAGCGGAGGCAGGCAGAGCAGGGGAGACGCGGTAGAAGCCTCAGACGGCTCACCTCAAGGCCGAACCCTCTCCTCTCTCTCTCTCTCTCGTTCTCGCTCTCCCGCAACGCTTGTAACCCCTACTACGAGTACTCCGGTGCAAGATAACATAAGGCTCATTTTCCTCTTGTGTTCCATCTTGCATCAACTCATCTGGGCAGGGGCACGCAACAACAAATTCACTAGTCGGTCCAGTTAAGGGTCCCCCGGGTCCAAAACACCGATAGGTCTGTTTGTGAATGCAGTTTTAAAATACTGTAGTTTTGAGATACTATAGTTTACAAATGTACATGATATAAATACTATGGTATTGCTTTACCACACTAAAACTACAATATTGCTCAAAACCGAGATCTGTTTGGTTCTATTGGAAAAACAAAGTATATGTAGAGAGAAGAGAAGAAAACTGAGGTCCTGAGTGGAGTTTCGAAAACTCTAAAAATACCACAATTTTGAGTAAACCATGATATTTAAAATTGAGTTTTGACTGTACAAACCAAACACCTTTTGAGCTCTGATACTATAGTATCATCAAATACCATAGTATTGTTTCAAAACTGCAAAAATATTATAATTCTAAATAGGGCCTAAATATGATCCAATCATAGCGGGGGACCGGTGGTCCATATTCACGCGCTGGCGGGTTAAATAATCGTGGAGGCAGCTAGTGGGTGAGATGGTCTAACTTGTGTATCTTTAAAATATGTAGCAGTTGCGGGATTCACTCTAGTTGCATTCCCTTCATTTCACTAGTTTGATTCCTTCTGCTGTGCAAGCAAAATCAAAACCCCTTAAACTTGTCAAAAGTACACCACGACCTTAGCTGCTCTCTGATGATCCAACAATACAAACACGAATAACGAGAATGAAGAATGCCTCAATTGCTCAAGTGTTGGATTTGCTCTCAAATTTAATTTGCTCTTTTCAAATGTGTCTTTCGAAATGAGGATTTAGATATCGAGTTTAAGAAAACTCTCAAAGATAAATTGGGCAGAAAGAAATAGAAGAAGAAGATCCTGTCGCCACGAAGCCCACTGTGCAGATCGCCTCATCACCGTCATGAGCCCACCCACTCACCGCCACAAAAAGCCATTGCAGCTCACAGCCCACGAGACTCCGAGGGCGTGTTTGCGACCCTACACCAGGCTGGCTCGGCCTGCCCTACTAGCTCAGCCCTAGATTGGCTTGGCTCAGTTGGTGCAAGTCACCTTATTTGTGTTGCTGTATAAAATAAGCTCGGTCCAGGCGAGATCGTGTTTGTGACCCTTTTTGATAGCTGGGCTAAGAGGCCAACTGCCCAACTGCCAAACTGGAAATATGTTTGGCAGCTGGCTGTGGTCGGCCTGGCCCATAAACAGAAAATAGAGATGGACATTGCTGACAGAAAATATAGATGGACATTGCTGACAGAAAATAGAGGATTACAACAACATATGTCAATTGAACAATACAAGCATCAACTGAGTTAGTCTCACACAAATTTAATTTAACTTCATCAATTATTGTCATTGCTGGCTACAAGTTACTGAAAGTCGCCTAGAGGGGGGTGAATAGGCGGAATCTAAAAATTATAAACTTAAGCACACACTACAAACCAGGGTTAGCGTTAGAAATAAATGTGAGTTCGAAAGAGAGGGTGAAAAACAAATCAAAGGCAAATGAAGCAGATGACATGATGATTTATTTTACCGAGGTTTGGTTCTTGCAAACCTACTCCCCGTTGAGGTGGTCACAAAGACCGGGTCTCTTTCAACCCTTTCCCTCTCTCAAACGGTCACCTAGACCGAGTGAGCTTTTCTCCTTAAACAAACGGGTCACTTAGACCCCTACAAGGACCACCACAACTTGGTGTCTTTTGCTTTGATTACAAGTGTCTTGAGAAGAAGAAAGAGGAAGAAGAAAAGCGATCCAAGCGCAAGAGCTCAAAGAACACGAACAAAATTCTCTCTTTTAGTCACTAATTGCTTTGAGTGGAATTGGGACTTGGAGAGGCTTTGATTCAATCTATTTGTGTCTTGTATTGAATGCACTAGCTCTTGTATTGAGTGAGATGTCTGAAAAACTTGGATGCATTGAAGTGTGGTGGTTGGGTGGTATTTATAGCCCCAACCACCAAAACAGCCGTTGGGGAAGTCTACTGTCGAAGGGCGCACCGGACAGTCCGGTGCGCCACCGGACACTGTCCGGTGCGCCAGCCACGTCACCCAACCGTTAGGGTTTTGACAGTTTCGATCGTTGGAGCTCTGACTTCATGGGGCACCGGACAGTCCGGTGCCGCACCGGACAGGTACTGTTCACTGTCTGGTGCGCCTTCTGGCGCTGCTCTGCCTCTGCGCGCGCAGACGCACACTGTTCATTGTTCACTGTTGCTTTTGCAGACGACCGTTGGCGCAGTAGCCGTTGCTCCGCGTGGCACACCGGACAGTCCGGTGCTACATCGGACAGTCTGGTGAATTATAGCGGAGGGCTCCTCCAGAAACCCGAAGCTGAGGAGTTCGGAGTGGATCTCCCTGGTGCACCGGACACTGTCCTGTGGCACACCGGGCAGTCCGGTGCGCCAGACCAGGGCACACTTCGGTTTTCTTTTGCTCCTTTCTTTTGAACCTTAACTTGTTCTTTTTATTGGTTTATGTTGAACCTATGGCACTTGTAGAACATATAATCTAGAGCAAACTAGTTAGTCCAATTGTTTGTGTTGGGCAATTCAACCATTAAAATCATTTAGGAAAAGTTTGACCCTATTCCCCTTTCAGTTACAATCAAAGAAGCCATGAAAGAATAACATATCCATCTGCAACATAGTCAGGTAGTTGGACATCCATCTGCAACATATCCATCAAAGAAGCCATGCAAGATTGACAATAGCAATTATTTTCCTCAGATATAATTGCCATTTTCATGTGATCTTTTAACTTGGAGCATAAGGAACATAGCTGGGCAGCCATGAAACCAAGATATTCATCCAACCTAGCCATCAAGTCATCTTTGGTGGATAACAGTTGCATTGGGCATGGATGTGCCCCATGGTTCCATGGAAATAATCAAAACATGGTGGAAACAACATAATTTTCAGCATATGCCTAGTACCTCACAATTTAAAGACCATCCACATTAACACGGGCAATAATGACAACATGGTTCCATGGCAATTATGTCATCATAGGCATAAAGGAAAGCACAAGTAAACACGGGCCTCAGCTGCAGTAGAACACATCAAATGCAAATGCACCTCAGATTAGTGTATATAGCATCATTGGCCAAGTAAAAACTTCAATCATAGTATGAAATGGATGAAATAATATAAACTTACCACAGCAGCCAACAGAGGCTACACGAATAGTGCCTTACAATAAGTTTGAGCCCAATAGCTTAGGGTTCAAATGGTGTCCACCCAAATGTTACCTATTGTTAGCCACCCTCCTAGGTAAATTAGACAAAAGGACTGGTGGGAGTAAACCAGCATGCCAACACAAGCTTGACTTGTGTCTTATACTTGTGAAAGGGCTTGTTGTCCAAGATACTAAACCTGTTCTTCAATGCACCTATAGCCCTCTCCACGGTAACTCTAAGTGATGAGTGTCTCAGGTTGAACAGTTCTCTTGCATTGGTAGGTCGATTTCTGCTCCCAAACTCACTCAAATGGTACCTAACCTCCCTAAAGGGGGGGTAGAAAGCCAGTGCGGCATGCATACCCCACATCTACCAAGTAGAATTTACCTACAATGTGAAATCTACTGTGAGCTTGTGTGACATTGTAGAATTTACCTACAATGTGAACTTGGTAGTGCAATTACCTTGTGGGACAGTGAACCCATCATCCCTCTCAATGGCATCAGCCAGGATAAGTGCATCATGGGCAGACCCCTCCCAGCCAGCTAGAACATATGTGAACTTGAGGTCAAAGTCCACAACAACCATCACATTTTGTGTCGGGTTAGTTTTCCTACCCCTGAAAGCTTGCTGTGTCTAGGCACTCTTGCCAGCACATGGGTGCCATCAATGGCACCAATGCAGTCCTAAAAACCATATATGTAAGATAAATGAACATGTGAATATGAACAACTAATGAACCCAAGGTAGGCAAATACCTTTAAATATGGATTCCATCTATAGCTTCCAGTGATCTTTGGGTGAGTGGTAGGGCTAGGTGCCTTGATAAGTTCCTTCCTAAGCTCTCCAACAGCATACAAAACCTGATGAAAGTGCTTGTGTACTGTCTGAATGGACCTCCTAAAGGCCTAGTGCACAACTCTAAACCTTTGGTTGTGACCAACAACATGCAGGAACATGGCAACTTGCTCCTCTACTGACACCCCCTCCCTATCAGTTACCAGTCCCCTCTCTCTAAAGGTCGTGCATAAAGCAAAAAAGGGGGCTCTCTTCATCCTAAGCATGGAAATACACTCTACATCAGTGGAGTTGTAAATCATGTTGAGGGTCCTCTGTCTGTGAAGTTCACTTTGTTCCCTAAGTACATAGACTAGAGGGTCAGGCTCTACTTCAGGATCAAACCTTTTTCTTTTAAGCCTAGTTGTAACAAATGAAACCATCACTACTGTCAAGGCAGCTGCTTGCTTACACAACAGCTCACGGCTCAAAGAGGAATCCATCTACATGCATATAACAATGATACAAGAATTAATCTAATCATACCCTGCTTGGCCTCAGCATGCTTGCAAAATGAATCGGTGAGGAAAAAGAACACGACTGCATCATCTATATGATACCTCCAAGTGAACGTAAAGGACAACATCATCGACCATTTTAATATAAATCTAAAGCAAACCACATGAAAATCAAAATCGCAGCAGGTATAACATGAACAACACACTGTACCAAACCCTAACTCATGAAGTATGAACCAGAAAATAGAACGATTGGGGGTTGATTTCACCTTGGGGTCAAGGTCGTAGCAACGGAGACGGAGCAGATCTAGAAGTATAGGAAGCAGATCGACAAGAGACGAAGCAGATGCCCAACACCACGGAGTACCGGCACCAGGCGGAGCTGGACGCAGCCGCGACGCACAGCCGCTCGCCGCCGGTCTCTCACGAGGGGGAAGGGGGTGGAAGAAGAACGAGCTGCGAGAGGAGGGGAAAAGGAGGGAGCACCGTCACCATATATAGCCGCAAGAGGATTTACCGGAGCGCACCTTCTCGCGCGCGCGAAATCCTCACCATTCCCGCGCGAGCTCCCGCCAGCTACCTCGCCCGCCGCCAGATTCCACCTGCGTGCGCCGTGCGCAGCCGCGCTCGCAGAAAATGAACCCTAGCCGCGTTTTTTGGGAGCCAGCCAGAAGCGAGCTTTTGGCCGTTTTTAGCCAGGCCGCGAAACGGACCAACCTCGCAAGCAAGGCTACTTGCAGCCCAGAGCGCAACTGGGCTACTGGGCCACCCTCCCAAACACGCCTGCCCGGGCGACACCGCGGATCGCTCGCCAGTCGCCACGCGGCTCCACCGTCGCCAAACGTCCCCGATCGACGGACGCGGCGACGCACGTTCTCACACACCTTCCGCCGCGGGCCTTCGTCTCCTTTCCGCTCGCCTCTTCTCCACCTGTCCGCTCTACTGTATAGAGGAAGGCCAAAGGCCGTTTCCATTTCTCGAAGCCGAGGCAGCACGCGTCCTGCTTGCCTCCCGGTCCCGGATCTTGCCCACCCCGCAACGCGCCGCCACCTCCGCCAAGCAAGGTGAGAGTCCAGGAAACGCTCCTCCTCTGTTCATCCCACTCCGGCAGTCCTGTTACGTTAGAATACATTAGGAAGGATTTCAACTTGTTAGGGATTTAAACGACTGAGGGCCTGTTCGATTCCATCGGCTTGCGTAATTTATATAAGCTTGAATGATTTCTCGAAGCCGCGGCAGCACGCGTCCTGCTTGCCTCCCGGTCCCGGATCTTGCCCACCCCGCAACGCGCCGCCACCTCCGCCAAGCAAGGTGAGAGTCCAGGAAACGCTCCTCCTCTGTTCATCCCACTCCGGCAGTCCTGTTACGTTAGAATAAATTAGGAAGGATTTCAACTTGTTAGGGATTTAAACGACTGAGGGCATGTTCGATTCCATCGGAACGGTGACCTGGAACGATTCCTAGCTCTAGCTAGATTGCTTGTGTAATTTATATAAGCTAGAACGATTTCTGGATGGAATCCTGGAACAAGGGCTCAACCCCGTCCAATCCACGTGGATTGAGATTAAAACTAGGGACTAACAAGCCATATGGGTCGGCCGTGTTGGTGTCGCTGACTGACACCGCTCAGTTCGTGCTTGACGTTATGTTCCACTAGATTTAGCCTAGATTGTACCTTCCGAGTGGATTCTTCGTATACTCACTTTGTTCAGCCTCTTAATCCAGAATCCATTTGCACGATGCGAGCTTGCATCGTATTACGAACAAAACTACCGTGTCCCAACTCTGTGAGACTGTGATTTATGAGCAGGTCCAATGCTCGTCTTGGCCACGCCTTCGATGTGCATAGCATTATCTGCGTGAACATCGCGAAATGGTTGGTGGTACTGGTTACAGCAGGGACCTGTAGGAGGCACAGGTCACTGTGCCGAGCAGATTCTCTTGTTGAAAAAAATACATGCAAAATCAAATGTCGTGTAGGAATATGCTCCATCCATAGCCTAGCAAATCCATTCGATAGTGACTGAAACTTGTAGCTGCATCCTGCAGGGCGGCTTGATCCTATTCAAAGATGGGGAAGGACAAAGAAGCTGCCAATCTGAAGGAGGAGGAGACAGAGATCAAGGCCAAGTCTGTTGAGAAGGAAGAGGCCAAAGACTCGGGTGGTGGCGCAGGGTCCGTGGGAGGAAAGAGTAAAGAGGGGAAGAAAGACAGAGAGGGAAAGGAGGAGGAGAAGTCGGTGGAGCATGAATATGGCGAAGGCGATGAGAAGGCGATCAAGGAGAAGGATAAAAAGGAGAAAGGCAAGAAAAAGAAGGAAGATGATGGAGATTCAGGGAAGACAGAGAAAGATAAGAAGGATAAGAAGGCTAAAGAGAAGGATGGATCAGAGTTGAAGGGTTCGAGTGGTGAGAAACAAGAGAAGATCAAAGATAAGAAAGAGACAGGAGATGGCAAAGATGTGGGGGAGGAAGAGAAACGCAAGAAGATAGGAAACAAAGACAAAGATAAGAAGGATAAAAAGGCCAAAGAAAAGGATGGATCGGAACCAAAGGGTGACAAGGATGAAGATGGTAAGAAGAAAGAGGGTGATGGCGATGAAGACGAAGAAGGTAAGAAGGAGGACAAGGAAAAGAAAGAGAAGAAGAGGAAACACAAGGGTGCAAAGGAGAAGACGACCGATCCGGTGAAGCTGAAGGCAAAACTGGAGAAGATTGACGCCAAATTGCATGACCTACAGGCCAAGAGAGAAGACATCCTGAGGCAGCTGAAAGAGCTGGAAGAAGGCGGCAAGGGAAACGCGAATGAAGAGGAGCCCACGCATGTGCAGGAAGACAAAGGGAAGGGGAA
Source organism: Zea luxurians (assembly GCA_029449295.1). Lineage (NCBI taxonomy): Eukaryota > Viridiplantae > Streptophyta > Magnoliopsida > Poales > Poaceae > Zea > Zea luxurians. Next base: position 853,727 of record JAOPSE010000240.1, on the reverse strand, counting down.
GGATGCTGTGCCTGCACAGATACTGGAACAGGTTGGAGAGAGCAAGGTCGAGGAACAGAATCCTGTTGCCACAGCCTGATCTTGTGGAGCTCCTGTAGCGGTTCATGTAACAATAACTCTGATCTGGTTCTGCACACGTGCATTACACAGTGTAAAGGAATACAGCCATATGCGCTGCATTACACGGGCGTGTTTGGCTGACACATGCCCTAACCGTGCATCTTCAATTGTTTGTTTGCATAGACCGCATGGGAGCTTGGAGCATGTGCGCTTAGGGATGAAAACGGGACGGGATGAAAACGGGACGGGTATTTGGAACGGGTATCGGATACGGGTACTAAAACGGGACGTAATTTTGGATACGGATACGGGTATTACCCGGATATTGAACCTCGGATGCGGGTAGGATACAGAATCACTAATACCCGATCAGTACCCGAAATGGGTATTACCCGGATATTGAACCTCGGATGCGGGTAGGATACAGAATCACTAATACCCGATCAGTACCCGAAAATCCTGGGTCGTGAAAATCCTGGGTCGGATACGGGTACCCGGAATTCGGGTACCCGTTTTTTCTTTTTCTGCATAATATAGTTATAAAATCATAACTTTTACATATGAAATCGGATGAAGATAAAGTTTATATGAAAATTGTAAAACTTGAAGAGATCTATGACTTTGTAATACATCAATATTTTGTTTAAACATGTCTTTTAGACCAAAATCATTGAAATAATGTCCAAATTTATATTAAATTAATAGACTTTATCATTTTTATGTGGGTGCTTAAGGTTATCTCCACGTGGGAACTTAAGGTTATCTTTTTATAGACTATTTATTAGTATTAGTAACTTATTTGTATTTTTCGGTCGATACTACATTATTTTAATGATTTAATTGTATTTTGATGATTTTCTATGACAAGAAATTAATAATACATAAATAGTCTCAAAAAATCGTGAAATTTTACGGAGATACAACATATGTCCATATGTAATGATAAAAATGTTTAGATCATAAAATCTATAAGATGCCCATGTTTCTTTCCTTTCACTTTCACTTATTTATGTGAGTTATATGTGAAATCAGTGTAAGTATCCAAGTTACAACATAATCAATACTTCACTTTATCATTTTTATTCGAGGACTTGAGTTATCTTCATATAAAATGTTTATTAGTTTTTGTAACTTATTTGCAATTTTTGAGTGAAACTAGAATATTTTATGAATTTTAAATATTGTGGTGTTGGTTCTACAATGTCCTTGTGATAAGCAACTTTGAACTGCATGATGTCAATTTTACCGGTTTCTTTTCTTACATATGATCTATCATATACATGATTATGTATTGCTTAACTTATGGATGGTTGGACAATTAATATCATCGGATGAACTACCCGACAATTATTCGGTACCTACCTGAGTAGTATCCGTTATCCGTTTCTTACCCGTCCGGATTATTACCTGGTCCCGTCCTGTATCCGTCCCGAATCTTAACTACCCGTATCCGGTCCCGTATTCGAGAGAAATACATTAGGGTAGGATACGAAATGACCATGTATCCGGCTGTATCTGTCCCGTTTTCATCCCTATGTGCGCTGCAGCCAGACCATGGGGAAAGGGAAACGAAGCCTCCGGCGCATGTGGGGTGGGAGAGCGAGGCTGAGGGCCTTTTTTTTTATTTGTCACGTTTTAGTTTAAAAATAAACCAGCGACAAATATTCGAGAACGGAGGTAGAACAATTCAAAGAGATCGATTTTTCTAGTAGTACAAGAGAGAACAAAATACTACATAATATAAATATATAGTTAAAAGACAATACATAATATAAATATATAGTTAAAAGACAATATATACGAAAGAGAGAACAAAATACTACATAATATAAATATATAGTTAAAAGACAATACATAATATAAATATATAGTTAAAAGACAATATATACGAAAGAGTCATGTAGAGACAACTCTTAAGTAAAAGCCTATCCCCAAATACCTAACCAAATACCTAAAGAGACCTAGTCCACCAAACCTGTTTGAGAATATTCCGGCTCTACTCAATCCTACCAGGCCAGCTTAGTTCAGGCAAAGAAACAGGCTCATACATCTTGAGCTGAGCTGTAAAATGGTACACATGATCTACCACGAGTGCGTCCTTCTCCTGATACATAACACTGTCAAAATGTTGATGCTGCTGTCATTTGAAGCACATTCAGTGGCCAAAGAATATAGAAAATAATCTCAGTTCCATCGCTGCAAATACGTTCTTATGATCTGCTATGATATCCGTGTCACTCTGTCTTAACTCTGAACTACAGTAGCATGTACACACCAATCTCACCAATGGAGATGAGAAGAGGGGGGTATGCCCAAAGTTTTTACACACAGAGGAAGTCTGTCTTGTTCGAAACCCAAAATGTTCTCGCTGACAAGACGTACGTGCAAAAGACCTGGTGATATCATCTAACAGCTATGATTCTCTCTTCTCTGTCGACTTCGGCACAATCGCGTATTGTGCTATCGTTATGCTATCTACGTCTGGTATTGCACGGCTAAGGGAGTAAGGGTAACAGGTGCTGACGGTGAGAGTAGGCTCCGCTTTTCATTCGGAGCTCAGCAGGCTCTCCAAGTACCTCTCTACGTTGTCCAGGCCGCACAGCTCCTTCACCACGGGCATGATGGCAGGAACTTCCAGATCAAAATGGGATGGTGAAGGTTTGGACCCAGAGCAGTGCGGTTCGTTCCTTGCAGCTCTAATTGCCTCTCTTGTTGCGCAGTGCACTGAAGCTGCAAGGAGCAATGGTGGCTCCCCAGATGCTGCAAGAAACGGGGACCAAGTCAGTACAACAGAAAATAAGCAAGTGAAACCAAGCGAAGTATGAGCAATTTATGCACACACGCAATCACCCATCAACATCTGCTACAGCACTCTTTTATTAATCTTAAAAAAGGTTACAAAGGGAGAAAAAAAAAAGGAGAGAGGGAGAGAAGCTATCGGGCATTTAGCCAATGCAACACTTCTAGACTTAAGAGAGGAATTAAATCTCAGTGTTTGCAGCTTCAACATATCGTTGAAGCAGTAATGCCAAGTGCAGTGTTTGCATTACTTCATGCATGCTGCAGCTCTGAATTTTCTTTTGAATACTTTTGGAACAGTAAATAATGCAATTTATTCAGACGCAGACGTCTAGTTTCACTGGGCACCATATCCTCACTGATAAACTTATCAATTTCTTTTCAACTCGGATAGCTTGTTACAACTGCTGCATCCAATGTACAGAACAGAACTAGTTGATCTAGGGCATGCATACAGATGTGTGGCCCGTAAGGAAAAACTTCGCACCTTTTGAAGAGAGCACGCGTTTCTTGTGGAATCCACTGTTAAGTAACTTCACATTGAACTGCTTTGGGATGGTGTCCACAGTTGGGATCTTGTATGTCCAAGTCCCGTCAGAGATAAGCAATCCATCTGAGTTGGTGACATATTCCTCACTCATGAAATAACCGATTCCTTGAACAAACGCCCCTTCAACCTGGAAAATGAAAAGCACTGAACGAAGTTAGCAAAAAAATGGAATTACTACAACCTTTAGATGATATCACAAGATACTTAGTTTGTCACAGCATATTAGCTTTCCAAGTTTACTACAAAAATACTAAATTATTATTACCAGCTACCTGCTAGACACTATGATACTTCAAAAACATCAACAAAAGAAACAGAGAAAAGGAAAGAAATCTGCAGGTTTTCCAATGTAAAAAAATACCAATACAAATACCAAGGTTATTAAAATGATAAAACGTTGAAACACTCATGGGTGAAGTTTTGACTTCAAAACGTTAAAACGAAGTTTTAAACAACATAGGAAAAATACCAATATATCATAATTTCAGACAACAGTTAAATACCAAAACAAAGAGGTTAGTGGCTTACCAAGACTTCACCCATGAGCCCGATTGGACCCAAAAGTTACTAACAGACTGGACCCAAAAGTAGCTAATGGTCTAAAACGCATGAAGCATTGCGTTTTCCAGTTTAGAACACCAAAACGCGGTTTCAACCTCTAATTAACGTTTTGACGTTTAAACATAGTTTTAATAACACTGACAAATACAACCAATCAGATAATACCCACCTGTCCCAAGTCCACAGCAGGGTTTAAGCTTTGGCCACAGTCATATATAAGATCACTTCGTACAATTGTGGAGGCTCCAGTGAGAAGATCAATCTCTACCTGCAACATTGAACACTATCTTAGCATAGAGATTTATACATTTTGGTCATTTACTGTTATCATTCTGCTGTCTAGAGCAGTTTATCTTAAACCAAACTTAAGGTGTAAAACAAGGTACCTCACTAGCAGCAGCCCCATAGTTTAGGTAAGAACCAGAAGGACCAGGAATGTAGTATTCTCGTGCTGACAAGTCTACACCAATCATTATGGCCTGCATGTTGATGATAGCAACATTTCATACCAAGTAATTTAATTTATGGATGTGCAATAGCACCTGTAATGTTAAAAAACTGGCAATGGGTGAGTATGTTTGTTTTTCATATGACAAAAGCAGAATGAATTGCATTCAGTTACATTGAGTAAAAGGAGGAGGGTAGCGTTAGGTTGATCTCACAGTAGGCTCGGTCAGAGGACCAAGTCCGACTACACTTCGCGCCTTGATCGGGGGCACAACAACGTTTTGGTTGCGGCCTTGCGGCCCCTCATCACACCGTGTATAATAGAAGGGGACGAGACCAGCACACAAACCAACGTTCACCGGTACGTCCTCGTCCCTACACATACACCCGATCTAGTCCTATGCGGCGAGGGGAAGTGTCACTGCCACCATTTCATTGACTCGACGCCGACCATTGGAGTCATCCCCACCTATAGAATTAACTCACGCACGAGGATGACCCATAGAGCAATCCATCTGAGTAGGCGGAGCCACCGCTTCATTGACTCGAGTACTCGACGCCGACCGTTGGAGCCACCGCTTCATTGACAACGACTCCGGATCTCTTGCTCACCAATGGGGATGAAGGAAGGGAGAGGTGCAGCTCGGGAGGGGAGGAGAGTGGAGCGTTATGGCACGAGGACGATATGAATGAGCTAGGGTTTCAGGGGACAATGAAAATTCCGCATCTATACCCGACATCGAGCGATTTTGATCGTCTGATCTAGATTAACAACGGAGATCACGTGGGCCACTTTCGGGAGAATGTGAGGTTGATCTAGGAATTTAGAAACTACTCCTTCCATCCCATAAAATAAGGCGTCCATGTTTTCACGTTTTAAAACTTTGACCAACAATTCAGAAAAAAAAACATATATTTTAAAACTTTGAACAACAATTCAGAAAAAAACATATATTTTAGTGTATGCATGTTATATACTTGAATTTGTATTAAAAATAATATAATATGATGCTCAATTTGTATTTATTGATGTCATATTTTTAAAAAATTAATGGTCAAAGTTTCACTATAAAGACTTTGCCAAAAAAATATACGCCTTATTTTATGGGATAGAGGGAGTAAGTTCTAAGCATAAGCGAGTAAGGATGAGAACGGGGAGGGAGAATGTTAGGTTTATCTGATGACGGACTCGGTCAGAGGACCGAGCCCGCCCGACTCCACCTCACGCCCTGATCGAGGGGGAAACAACCTTTTGGTTGTGACCCTTTCACATTGCGTACAATAGAAGGGGACAAGGCTGGCATGTGAACCAACATTCGCTGGTACCTCCTTGTCCCTACACACACATATGACATATCCAGTTTGTAAGAGTAAGTGTCGCTGCCACTGCTTCATCGACTCGACACCAAGGGCTGGAGTCTCCTCACCTATGGGGTCCTCCAATCCCAATGGTATAGCCCTAGTTTTTCCCGTTCTTGTGGCTAGCGTTACAAGCTAAAGATCCTATAGTCAACACGTAATTCCCTACAATTCAATAAGGAGGACACCCTCGTACCACACCAGTCATTTCAAAAGATAGTTTGTAAGAAAGGAAGTGACTAATAACCTTGGAAATAAGTTCATCCCATGAAACATTGCCTTTCTTTTCTTGAGATTGCTCCTTGACTGGTTTCAGCCTGTTGACCAAGACATTGCATGCGAGACGAACTGCTTCACAACTAGATTCTGATGTGGTACTCCCTGTGGTCCACCCTCCCTGTACGTTACTTAATGTATCCGCTTGAATAACTCTTATTCTCTCCAACAGCTCTTGACTTCGATTAGGACAGAGTTGTCCAAGACCAAAAGCTGTCATCTGCTTCACTTTTGTCCAAAGCCCCTGGCCTAACTCAATGCCTCCAACTTCAACAGCAACAGATCCATCATTAAGAATAGACACTTTTCCAGGTGTCGGTCGAGATAATACTTTGTGTACTATTGGCACAAAAGAGAGGCCCCTCTTTTTCCATTTGTTGTTTTTGTTGAAAGACTGGATTATTTCAAGCCGACGCTGATAGTTTTCTGATGCAGTCACTTGATCACATATAGAGTGAAGTGTATAACCCATGGCATCTTCAGTGCACTCACTGTGAAACAAAGCAAGGCTCTCAACCGTGTGAAGATTTTTATGTCTAACCAAATTAGCATCAGCGGAGAGCGTGGAAGCAACATGCTCAATTATAGCTTCGGCAACATAAGAACCTTGTACTTCCCCAGGCCCCCGCATCGCAGACTTTGTAGCAAGGTTTGTTCTGCAAACCTTTGCTTCATAAGAAAAGGCACCCCAATTATATTTCTTCAGTGCCTCAATGAAATTATGAGGGATTATGAGGCTAATATCTTTTGTTATTCCTGCATTTATGAACAAACCTATATGCAAAGCAGTGATTTTCCCATCTGTTTTGAATCCCACCGAATAGCATATTTTCATGGGATGCCGACCTCCGGTCACTATCATGTCAGTCTTGCGGTCAAGATACATACGGACAGGACGGCGCAACTTAAATGCTGCAAGTGCACAAGCAGTTGCCACCTACAAGTAAAACAGGATGAGTGTTCCTTTAAGAAAATCGGCAGGTTATAGTGTATGGCAGGCTCATTCAGATTTACTATTCAGTATACTAGTACAGTGTCATGGATGTGCTAAAAAAGAAGAGCTGGAGATCTTGTTTTATATTTGACCACGTAACATGACTGGTCATGATGTGCGCTTAGGACATGCAGACATGTGCAGAACTGCAAATAGTTAACTGTGTTAATGTTACTCATGTGTTTCAGATTCTGGTAGTCAAGTAAACCTCTATGACAAAAGGGCATGTAACAAGTCAACTTTTGCCATGTTTGCTGATTATTTAATATGCTATAAATAAACATAAAACAATACTTGTTTATGCACCATTTATGCTCCATAATAATGCAGAACATTGACTGGTGAAAATGAATTTTGTTTCCAGCTCTTTAAGGGTGGACGGAAATGGAATGCTATAAGTGCTTATGGCCTGACAGACACTTACAGGTAATGATCTAACAGCTTTTCCTCCGAATCCACCACCAACTCTTCTGGTAATAACACGAACATTGTGACAAGGTAAACCAAGGCACTTTGCAATGACATTCTGTGCTGTCTCAGGGCATTGGCTTGAGCTATACACTACCATGCAGTTATCCTCATCGGGTATTGCCAGAGCAGCTTGTGTTTCCATGTAAAAGTAGTACTGAGAATTGAGTTTAACCTGCAAAAAGTGTTCGTCAGGTGCAGAACATATAGCAATGTAAAGGACTGATAAAAAAAGATGCCCACTAAACTTTATTCTCTTGGTAGGATCTGTCAGAGCCTTATAAGGACAAGTTACATACAAGGTTAGCTAAGGTAGGGCAGCACTAAATCAAAAGCAAAGGAATAGGACAGGCACAAGTATTCCACAAAACCGATTTAGCTGAATCACTTTTAGAAACAAAGGTAAGCCGACACAGAAGCAACATATTATATAGAAAACCTGTAAGATACTAAGTTCTCATGTCACAAGGGCCCAATGCTTAGTGAAGAACCCATGTAAGATATTATTTTGACCAACAATTATGAATGCTAGTGCTCAGGCACGTACTCTGCCTGCTTTACATCAAAATAATTTAGCTACAGACCAAACTGCACAGGGTGTACCTCAGAGTAGATTTTCTGATCTGCTTCTGCCATTCCTTTTGAGAAATCACCAATTTTCAGGGGAAGAAGAAACGGTGGGGTTTCAAAATAACTGCACCTTTTAACAGCCTCCTCTATAGATAAAATTGGAGCATCTAAGTTCTCAGTACTGTAGTTAACAACAGTTTTTTTTTGCAGCTATATTGGCAAATCTTTGTGTTTCTGCAATCTGTGCCAAAAAGATTCAGTAACAACAGAACTGAACCATAACACACATGGTCATAGACATAATTTTCATTACTAAAGGAAAGAAGTCTAGAGAATTTTTTCAAATCGAAATATAACTACAAACCATACCACAACACCAAGAGGTTCTCCTGCACACTGAGTAACTGGATCACCAAACAGAGGTTCAGGTCCAAATATAGTGTTGGCCCCAACATTGCTGCCACCTTCTGGAATATCCTTAACAGTAACTACTCCCAGCGTTTTAAGCTGCTTGAGTGAAAGGTCGAGTTCTATGCTCTTCACATGGGCTAAAGGTTTTGTGCTATATATAAATGCTCCATAAACACAATCCTTGGGAGCGGGGATGTCATCCACAAATACAGCCTCACCTATGTGTGTGGTTTTGTATCAGCACCGAAGTTTACATAAGTCACGTTGATGATAATACTTAAAGAGACTGAAATATTAATAACTATTATTAGTTACAATTAAAAAGGGGAGATAGGAAGACATACCAAGCAAATAAATAGCATGAGCAAGGTTGCAAGCAAATATAACATGCTACATAAATGTAACCATTTGCATTAAAAATAAACAAATGTAACCATAAATAATCAAACTGTTAGCAAATATAACGATAAATACCAGTTATATTCCACAGAAGTATTTCCTCCAGAGTAAGTGGTGTTATGGGAGAGTGTGGCCAACTTATAAATTTTGGTTATCAATGTTTCCATGAATTTTGGATTCGACATATGGAAATGGTATGTGCAGATTTATATTGAGAAATACTTCAATGATACGATAAATGTTACCAGATATCTTCATATTATAATAGACAAATTAGTTATGAAGTATCATTTGCATGACCACTTGTATAGTATATGTTCTGTCACTTATTCTTGTCTGTAGGGAGTGATTATCAAATACAAGTGCAAAGTGCATACCAGAGGCTTGGAGTTCTGCTCCAACCTTCTTGGTTGGTATGCCAACGGGGAGATAGTCTTTATTGATTTCAATAATCTGATTTGAATATTCAAGAATTCGTTCATTGGTACATGAACCGGAGTTCACATCAATGACCTTTTTAAGTGAAACATCAACATGTGCATCGGGTCCACAATTTGGATTTCCATTGGTGCCAGAAGTTGCATAGCCATTAAGATGAACTTCCTTTACAGTCTTCAAAGTTCCTTCAGTTACTGGGTAAAGAAAAGTAAACAGAAAGGCAACTGCCAAGCTTGACCTATAAGCAGCATGCCTTGTGCCTTCTTTAGGAACAATTGTTTCCTTGAGATGTCTACATGCTTCAAGTAGCAACGATGTAGTAATAGGTTTACCCACTAACAGTTTCTCAACATTCCTAGCCCTGATGGCATGTTGGCTCCCATATGCACCAAAAGCCAGACATATCTCTCTCAATATTAATCTGCTTGAAGTTCCATCTGAAGAGACCTGAGCCAAGAAAGCAGAATTAAGATATGCAACTGCATTGCCAAGAGGGCGTGGAGCAGCTCGGTACGTCTCAAACAGCACAGAAGTTCCTGTGTTACTTTCTGTCCCAGCCATGGTTTTATCACCAGAAAATAGGCCACCAATGGGAGTCCAACGAGGAATGTAAATGCTTAATAGCAGTGTCTTGTGATCACAAGGTGGCATCTGAAGGAAGTCCTCCATCATGACAGTCAACCTTTTTGATGATGCCTGGATGCATATCGATGACCCAGCAGCAAGAAGGATCGTTGCGATGTCAGAGGCAAACTGGTCCCTCTGTGCCATCACCAAATTTCCACCCAAACTTGCAGTGTTCCGGACAAATGGAGACGCCACCTTTTCCATATGATCAGCAATCTTACAGAAGATTACATCATTGTAGCCACCAGCTTCTACTCTTAAAATCTCAATTGCCTGAGAAATCGTTACTGCAGCTCCAATTTGAACACCATTGGCTTCTTTACTAATCGAATTCAGCTCCGGGATGCATCTGAGGTCGATGTACCTATCATACACCTCTGTTTCTCTGTAAACGCCTGAAGCTGTGTTCCCCACAACCACCTTTGTTTTACTTTGGCCAAACAACTCAGAATCTACCAGCTTATAGTACTCCTCCACGCTCCGAGGCCGGTGCCAAGTGGTGGCACTTCCCAGCAATGCCGGCGGTGTGTACTGGTCAACCCCAGAAGAAGCTCTGATCTCAGCCTTGAGGAACTCCGGGAACACACCGATGCTCCCCTCGTCGTACCGCGGCAGCTTGGAAGCATGGGCGTCCCCCTTCCTCCAGAAGGAGTTGAGCCCCAGGTCCTCCAAATCCACGTCAGCCGCGAAGCTCTTGCAGGCGTCGGCGATCGGGCGGTACCCCGTGCAGCGGCAGAGATTTCCCGCCACGGCCCGCTCCGCCTCAGCCGCCGTGAGCCTCGCGAACCCCTCGGGCGGGGCGGGCCTCCTCCCCGCCTTGGCCTTGGCCTTGGCCTCGGCCCCCGCGAGCGCGGCGGCGAGGGACATGCACACCCCGGGCGTGCAGAAGCCGCACTGCGAGGCGTGGAACCCCGCGAGCCGCTCGTGCACGGCGTGGAGGCGGCCGCCGCCCCCGAGCCCCTCGGTGGTGGTCACGGCGCGGTGATGAAGGCCGTGCACCAGCGTGAGGCAGGAGCTCGCCGCCGCGTGCGACACCGCGCCCGACGCCGCGTCGTAGGCGGAGAGGAGCACCACGCACGCGCCGCATCCGCCTGCAGAAATGGGCCGTGAAGCTCAAAGTCAAAGTCGCGGAACGAAACGGAAGAGCGCGGGGAGAGGGAGGAGGAGGGCGGGGTGACGTGCCTTCGCCGCAGCCGAGCTTGGGCCCGGTGAAGCGAGTGCGGGTGCGGAGGAACTCGAGGAGCGTGGTGCCGGCGTTCACGTCTCCCTCGCGGATCTCAACCCGCTCCCCGTTTACAGCCAAGACCGCCGCCGCTGACGCTGAGGGAGAAGCGGTCGCGGTCGACGGCGAGGGCGAAGCAGCCATCGCGGCGCGATGTGGGGGCGTGCGCGTGTCGGAAGTCGGAACCCGATTCCCATCTGGGCGGCGCCCGCAGCTTGCTTATCTACTGGTACTCTACTAGACTACTAGCACCGGCCACTCTCGCAGCTTCGCAAATCGCAAGCAGGGTCGCTGTCGCCGAGAAATTCCAAAACGGAGAGAAAACGGGCATCACGGGAGGGCGGCGTGTCGCGCGTTCGCCGAGCGCCACGAGGGTGACGCGGCGTGAGGCGACGGCTAGCCGCTGCCGCTGACATGCGGGGCCCGCGGGTGCATGGGCGGGAGTTAATGGGGTTTGGTTTGTTTACGCGAGTCGGCGAGTGGCTTTTATCGGTTGTTTGGCTGGTGCGGTGGTGCCTGGTGCGCGTGCGTGGATTGATCGGCACGTGAGGGGATGGCCGGGGAGCGGGGAGGGCCGGAGGGGGTCCCCGCCTCCGCCTGACTCGGCAGGCCGGCCATGCTCCGGCCACGTGCCGGTGCCGCCGCCCAAACTGAGGATATTTTGGTGGCCGGCAGCCCAAGCGACGGCCGACGGTACTGACACCCTAAACTCTGGATACAGATATCGGTGTCGTATGTGATCAGGTCGAATCTAACTCGGCCGAGTTTGAAGCTATGTGACTGATAAAGTTGGCCAGGTTGCCGGCTAATTTTACCACCTTGGCTCTAAACAGCCTGGCTAATAAAGTTGGCCAGTTGTTAGCTAGAGGACTGATAAATTGTTTACTTATTAGCCATTTAATCTTGCTAACAGGTGCTAATAGATCATAACAAGAGAAAAAGACATCTATTAGACAAGATTCCAAACATACCACGGCAAATTGTTGCTAACTAATTATTTGCCGGCTAGTTATTAGGGACTGTTTGGTTCCGTGCGGCAAACAATTTCTCGTCAAATTTTAACATTTTAGTCTCCAACATAGACAGGTTAATAAATTGGCTAATTGTTAGCCGAAGGGCCGGCAAATTGTTTGCCCATAGCAATTTACCCTTGCTAATAGGTGCTAATAGAACATATAAAGAGAAAAGAACATCTATTAGTCAAGACTCCAAAACATACCCTAAATAATTATCACTAGCTAATTGTTAGTCCCGACAAATAATTAGTTAGGAGGATACAAACAGAGCCTTAGCCGCTGGCCAATTGAAGGATTCAAACATGCCTGAGTTTTGGACATGAAATCTTAGACATTTATGTCTCTGACTATTTTGCCTTGTCTGTAGCCTTTAAGGTAGGCCATCGGTATGTGGCCCCAAGGTGGTTATTATGTACTCCCTCCGGTTTCCTATTAGTTGTCGTTTAGGACAATGACACGGTCTCCAAAATATAACTTTGACCAATATTTTTTGTTAAAATACAAATGAACTCTTAATACATTTATACTTTTATAAAAGTACTTTTTATGATAAATTGGTGCATATAAATATTAGGTTCCAAAACTAAATAACAAAATAGTTATTTGTAGTCAAAATTTTATAAGTTTGACTCGAATCTTATCCAAAACGACAACTAATAGGAAACTGGAGGGAGTAGGCCAAGATGAAGGAGCAAATTGCCGACATAAAGTAGAGCCTAGCCATCAGAGTATTAGACCAGAAGAGGGCCACCAATGAAGATTTGACCCACCAGATGGACTCGACCACCAAAGCCAAAGATTCGCCCCTTAGGTCATCCGCATCGGTTTTCTCTAAATTTTATCCTCTACATCATTTTTTTGTCACATTGTTAATATTTCAAAAACTATGTTTTCATCTCCCGCAGCAATTCCCCCTATACCCTAGTACAACCATAAAATATCATTTCTTATATCTACTTTTCAACTAATATCAATTTTTCATCTACTAACAATTACTCGTGGACGCACTACTACAGGAATAAACAGTGCTGAAGGGTGTAAATAGTGAAACGCTATATCTAGAGGGGGAGAGAAGGGGACTGGCTGGAAGAGGGCTCTACAGGGGGCAGCGCTGCGGGCGTGGAGCGTCTCCTGGAGGCGCCATGCAAAGGAAGAGGGTTGGCCGGCAGCAACCGTTGCAGCCAGCCTCAAAGCCAACGACTTAGTTTAGTACGAGCAAGTACGACTTCATCTCTGACTTGTATAATTTTATACGCGAAATTTAAAACCTTTGTATTGTAGATTCTAAAAAATTTCTGAAACTCCATAAGACTTGATTGAGGGTCATGAATGATTAACTGTTTATATGGTTCTGAGTTCTTCCAAGGGTTAATCGACATTTAGAGGCTAGAAGACTTTCTAGATCGGATAAAAAAGTCAGTCAAGCTTGCATTTGGGAAAATGTAATATCATATTGAAACTCTGGCATAGTCCTGCAAGTCTGGGCCGTGCCCATTGGGCCGGCACGAGCCCGGCACGGTTTTGTAAGCACGAAGCCCGGCCCAGCACGAGAGTTAAATAGCCGGGCCAGCACGGCACGTGCATCGTGCTGGGCCGTGCTTTCCATTTCGGCCCGACGGCCCATACGACCCGGCACGAGAGATTGGGCCGTGCCCGGGTCAGCACGACACGGGAATAGCCCGAAGCGCGGACGCGCGGCGCGGTGACCCATTTCGCATTTAGGGTTACGCGCGACTCAGCTCAGCGGCGGCATTTACTTCCCTCCCGACCTCTCCAAGTCTCCAGAGACCTCTCGTTTCTCTCGCTCGCCTCCCTCTCCGTCCCTCGTCCGCGGTCCGCCGCCGCTCCACGCGACCTGGATCCCGCCTCTAGCTAGCCCGCCGTCGTCTCTTCCAGGCTTCCAGCTGATGCGGCATGGCCGGATCTGTTCGGATCCGTTGCGCTTGTGCAGCTCCATGCACATCTCAAAACCCTAACCACGATTCCCAGGTAACGTTTCCCACTTTCCCAGGAATCGAAGCGCCGCCGTCCTCCCGCGGTCCCGCCGCGCCGAATCGCCGATGCCTGCTCAAATGCTCAAGCAGCTCAACGGACTCCTCGTCTTCGTCAAGCCCCAAGGTATGGAAAAGTGGTCTTGTTCGGCCCGTTCGCATTCGTGCCTATTCCCAAGAGTTAGCAGTAATTGCTTTACGAATGTTTGCTGTCGTGCTCTACAAATGTTTAGTTGTTGCTGCTCATACAGTCATACTGCTCGTACTAGTTCATACTGCTCATACTGCTCATACTGCTCGTACTAGTTCATACTGCTCATACTGCTCATGCTGCTCATACTACTCGTACCCCGATCCAGTACCCCAGTTTTTTTTCTGCTGCTCAGTGGTACTCGCTAGTCGCTACCCCGATCCAGTACCCCAGTTTTTTTGCTGCTGCTCAGTGGTACTCTCTACCCCGATCCAGTACCCCGATCCTGTGGTTCTGTGTCTGGTTCTACACTTCTACAATGGGGAGGAAGAGGTTAGTTGTTAGAAAAGCTTCTGGTCGTAGTAGGATAGATGATTCCAGCAATCCTAGCGAACTATCAGATGGTACTGGAGGTGTTTCTAGTCCCTTACCTAGTTCTAGTCCCTTACCTGGTTCTAGTTCCTTACCTGGTTCATGTCCCTTACCTGGTTCTAGTTCCTTACCTGGTTCATGTCCCTTACCTGGTCGTAGTAGGATAGATGGTTCCTTACCAGTACCATCAAAATGGTACTGGAGGTGTTTCTAATGGTGATGGGGATATTGGTGGTGATGTGCCAGTGCCAGTAAAGGGTGCTAAACCAATTGTTTCAAGGGCAGAGTGCTGGAAGCATATGGATAAGCGAGAGATTGTTGAGAATGGTATAAAAAGTTATATTGCTGTATGTCACTGTTGTAAAACTGAGTTGAGTGCAGATTCTGCTGGTGGCACTGGGCATTTGAATCGACACTTCAGAGCTTGTTTGAAGAAGGCAGGGCAAACTTTTGGTACAGGTGTGCAAACTCAACTAAACTTCGCCGCAGACGGCACTGTAAGTACTTGGGTTTACAATCCTCAACTAGCTCGTGAAGAAATTATTAAATACATTGTTTCTGAAGACTTACCTATTATGATGGGAGAAAGCCCTAATTTTAAGAATCTGATTGTCGGCGTTCCGAGACCGGGGGGTCCCCGAGCCGACGAGTGAAAGTGCCGCGTGCCCCAGCCCAGATGGGTCGAGCGCGTGGAGCGAGCGCGAAGGGGGGAACGGAGAGAGAGAGAGGTTGGTGGCCGGAGCCGGGTCGTGAGGGAGTCGGAGAAATTCCCACGGCCTTCGTGTTCGTCCCGCGCCCAGGTCGGGTGCGCTTGCAGTAGGGGGTTACAAGCGTCCGCACGAGGTGAGGGGAGAGAGCGGCCCCGAGAGAGCGCCTGCCCCTGCCCTTCGTCCCCGCGAGGCCAACCTTTTTTAAGAAGGCCCTGGCCCTTCCTTTTATAGTCGTAAGGAGAGGGTCCAGGTGTACAAGATGGGGGTGTAGCAATGTGCTACGTGTCTAGCGAGGGAGAGCTAGCGCTCTATGTACATGCCCAGGTGGCAGCCGGAGAGATCTTGGCACCCTGTTGGTGTGGCGTCGTGGCTGTTGGAGGAGTAACGGAGCCGGACGGGGGGACAGCTGTCGAGGTGGCTGGGTCCTTGCTGACGTTCTCCTGCTTTCGTAAGGGAGCTGGGAGCCGCCGTCGTCATGATCTAGTGGGGCGCCATCATTGCCCATCTGGCATAGCTGGCCAGATGGGACGCCGGTCTTGTTCTCTGCGACCCAAGTCGGCTCAGGGCAGGGTGATGATGACGCTTCCTGTTGACGTGGCGGTCTCGCGTCCTAGGTCGGGCGTCGTGGAGGCTCCTCCGAGGCCGAGGTCGAGTCCGCCCTGCAAGACAGAGACAGAGTCCGAGCCCTGGGTCGGGCGAGGCGGAGATCATTTGGCAGAGACCGAGGCGGAGTCCGAGCCCTGGGTCGGGCGAGGCGGAGGTCGCCGTCTTCTGGGGCCTTAGCCCAAGTCCGAGCCCTGGGGTCGGGCGGAACGGAGTTCGCTGTCTTCCGGGGCCTTAGCCCGAGTCCGAGCCCTGGGTCGGGCGGAGCGGAGTTCGCCGTCTTCCGGGGCCTTAGCCCGAGTCCGAGCCCTGGGTCGGGCGGAGCGGTGTTCGCCGTCTTCCGGGGCCTTAGCCCGAGTCCGAGCCCTGGGTCGGGCGGAGCGGAGTTCGCCGTCTTCCGGGGCCTTAGCCCGAGTCCGAGCCCTGGGTCGGGCGGAGTCTCCTATGGCGCCTCTGGCGAAGTCTGGTCGCCCGTTGGTCTTACCTTTTGCGTTAAACGCCCCGGTGACTCGGTCGGTTGGTGCGGTGATTTAGTCAGGGTTTCTTCTTATCGAAGGCGGGGCCTAGGGCGAGCCGGAGATGCGTCTGCCGTGAAAGAGGAGGCCTCAGGCGAGACGGAGTCATCTTAGGGTCGGCTGCCCTCGCCCGAGGCTAGGCTCGGGCGTGGCGTGGTCAAGTCACTCGTATGGACTGATCCCTGACTTAATCAAACCCATCAGGCCTTTGCAGCTTTATGCTGATGGGGGTTACCAGCTGAGAATTAGGCGTCTTGAGGGTACCCCTAATTATGGTCCCCGACAGTAGCCCCCGAGCCTCGAAGAGAGTGTTAACACTCGCTTGGAGGCTTGCATCGCACTTTTTTGCAAGGGGACCAGCCTTTCTCGGAGGTACTTTGTTCCGGTGGGTGCGCGCGAGCGCACCCGCCGGGTGTAGCCCCCGAGGCCTCGGAGGAGTGGTTTCACTCCTTCGAGGTCTTAATGCCTTGCGTAATGCTTCGGCTGGTCTGGTGGTTCCCTCATGCGAGCAGGGCGTAACCCAGGTGCACTGCCGGGGCCCAAGTTCTCGGGCTGGTATGTTGACGCTGTCAACGGTTCGGCCGGAGCCAGGTTTGCGAGAG
Source organism: Zea luxurians (assembly GCA_029449295.1). NCBI lineage: Eukaryota > Viridiplantae > Streptophyta > Magnoliopsida > Poales > Poaceae > Zea > Zea luxurians. The sequence goes on along the minus strand of JAOPSE010000240.1, from coordinate 836,547 downwards.
CAGCCCCCGAGCCTTCGCACGGAGCGAGAGGACGATCGGGGACAGACTCGACTTTTTATATACGCCCCTACGTCGCCTTTCCGCAAGGAGGAGGGGGGGAGTGCGCCATGTTACCCTCGATGGGTACCGAACATGGTGTCTCCGGTGAGCTGCAATCGGGTAATCCGAGTGGACGTCCGTGCCCCGTTCATTGGGGGTCGGCTAGGGGCCCGGAGGCACGCCCAAAAGTACCTGCGGGTGATCTGCCGGACCCGGTCCCCTAGCGACGGGGTCCGAGGGCTCGTTGCCTCCCTCCGATGGGATTCCGTTACAGAGTCGTTCCCGCTGGTCTCGGAAATGTCCTAGGGTACCTCGGGAGCGCAGCCCGAGCCTTGGTTATGTATCGAACGTACCCCTGGTCATCCCTCGCTCGGCGTCTGAGGCGGCTGTGAACCCTTCGACAGGCCAGCCTTCGAACCCCTGATCAGTAGGGGGCACGGAGCCCGAGTAGCCTGAGGCGGTCATGGAACCTTTCGGGAGGCCGACCTTCGAACCCCTGACCAGTAGTGGGTGTCGGGCCCACGCGATCTGAGGCGGCTGTTGAACCCCTCGGGGGGCCAGCCTTCGAACCCCTGATCAGTAGGGAGGCTCGGAGCCTAGTTCCTTCACGGGGAAGGATCCCTTTGGGGTTATCCCCCTTCTCGGTCCCTGTTGCAAGAGATAGAGAAAGAAGGAAAAGGGAAAAAGGATTCGAAATTGAACGTCGTGGCGTACCTTTTTCGGCGTGGTCGTTTTGGCGGAGGCGAAGCGTCGCCAGCTGCCCCTGCCAGAAACGTTACCTGTTTTGCCGCGGAGTTAATGCGCCGGGGTAAGCGGTCGGCGAGGCTGCCGTTGCGTGCGCGAGCCGTTCGAGGAACGGCTGTTTCGCTTCGCGTTTTTTGAACCCCGCGTCCGGTTCGGGCGGTGCGTTGGAACCGTCTCGCCCTTGGTCCTTTATGTACCCCGGAGAGGGTCCAGTGACGGTTCTCGACTCCACTTCTCGCCCCCTTCCCAGGTTTTTTGCAACCTGAGAGATCTAGCCAGGAAAAGGAGACCGCCCTCCCCTGTTCTTCACGCCGCCACCCCTTCTGCCTTGGCGATGGCTGACCGGGTGACCATCCTCTCGCCGCGCGACCCATGGCCCTTCTCCACGGTGACGGCGGGTGACCTGGAGGACCTCGTCGGCGAGGGTTTGCTCCGCCCCCTCGCCGATAAGGAGCGGCCGGAATGGATTCCTCCCGAGGGCGGAGTTGCTCCATCCCCTCCGCCGGGGTATGTCGTGAGCTTTATCTCCTTCCATGAGCGGGGATTTGGAATGCCGGCGAGCCGCTTCATGCGGGCCATCCTGTTCCATTACGGGGTGGAACTACACAACCTTACCCCCAACTCCATCGCACAAGCCGCTATCTTTGTAGCGGTGTGCGAGGGGTATCTGGGGATCGCCCCCCATTGGGATTTGTGGACTCACCTCTTCTTTGCCGAGCTTTTCGCTGCGTCGACGAGGGAGAGGAAGGTCCGTGCGGCGGTGCGGGCCGGCGGCTGCACCCTCTTGCTGAGGCAGTCACGGGCGTTGCAGTATATCCCTGCCGTCCTTTCGTCCTCAAACAAGGGTTGGCAGCGCCGGTGGTTCTATCTCCGGAATGACGGAGAGTCGCTCCCGCCGTTCTCTCAGCGGGTTGTCACCGCCGCCCCCGACGCCTGGCGTCACGGGACTCCGCACGAGAGGCAGAAGAAACTCGAACCTCTTCTCCAAGCTCTGAAGGTGTTGCGGGAGGAAGGGCTCACCGTCGCGGGAGTGGTCGCCGCCATCCACCGCCGGAGGGTGCTCCCCCTGGCGGAGCGGCGGTTGTCGCTTTGGGAGATGACCCAGGAGGCCGACTGGGAGGGGTCACGGATGTCCCCTGATCCTCTTCCCCACGACGCCCTCTACCGGCGGGTGTCGGTCGCGATGGGGAAGCCGGACCCCCACGCCCTTTCCCAGCCTCGAATGCGCCCCGACCAGGGGTGCGTCGCTCTGGTGAGTGTTCGTCCTTCCCTTCTTCACATACCGGGTGGCTCCCGATTCTCGCTATCGATTTTCTTTCTCCCCCTTTTTTTTTAGGAGGTGGGGCGGCACAAACCCTCCCTGCCGCCGGTCCCGGAGGACGCGGTGGGTCGGGCGGCGAGGCGGGTCGCCGCGGAGGAGGAGAAGAAGAAGAAGGACGCGGAGAAGGCTCGGGCCCGCAGGCGGAGGCGGGCTCGAGACGCCCTGGAGAAACGCCGTCGTCAGCAGGAGAGGGAAGGGCTTCCCAGGGAGCTGTCGCCGGAGACGTCCGATGATGACGACGACGTCGACGACGAAGAGGAGGAGGACGACATGGCCGCACGTCTCGGCCTCAGCCCCGTCTTGGGATGTGGCCGGGGGTCGTCGAGCCAGCCCCCGAGCGGGCCTACATCGTCGGTCCCTGGAGCCGAGGTGCCGGGTCCCCGACCTGAGGAGCAGGGGCAACCCGAGAGGGTTCTTGACTCCCCGGCTGGGGGAGCTGACGCCACTCCAGGGAGCCAGGCCGAGGGGTCCGTTCCTCGGGAACCGTCGCCCGCGCCGGCAGCATGGGGGAGCGGCCCTCAGGTTGCCACGGCGGCGCCTGGGCAGTCCGCCTCCCGGGCCCCAGGGGCGTCCGAGGCGAGGGCGGCGCCGGGGCTGTTGGTGAAGCGGACCTCGGCGGTGGTTCCGGGAAGCGGGAGCCAAGAGACCTCTCCTCAGACACCGTGGATCATGATCCGGAGCGGGTAGGTACCTTGGAATCTTTCCGTCCCAGCGCTTCATTCGTATGTCCGGGCCGTGATTTTCCCTTTCTTGTTTTCTTCAGTAAACGGAGCCATGGCCCTACCGACCTGGCGCCTCGGAAAGCCCTCAAGACGGCGTTTGTCTAGGCAGCTGGCGCCACCTCGGGCCCTGCCGCTCAGCCGACCCTTTCGCAGGGTGCTCCGCCGCACGGGGCTCAGGCGTCGCATGTTCCGGGGGAGCAGGTCCCCGAGGCGGGCTCCTCTGCCGAGGTGGCCGTCGTGATCGGGGAGGCGGCCAGCGCCGATGCGGTCCCGAGCTCGCCAACCATGTTGGCCATGCCGGCGCCTGCCGCTACCGCAGCCGGCACCGTCCCGGTCGGAGAGCGCACGGTCGCCGCCGACGTTGGGATGGCCGCGGCGTCGGCGCCCGGAGCCTCGGAAGAGGTGGGCGCGGACGCGCAGCGCTCCCAGGCGGGCGGCAGCCTTGTCGTTGTGGGGCGGAGCCCCAAGGCCCGGGGCCAGTTGCTTCGATTCCGGACCCGTGAGGCTTCGGGCCCTATCTTCGTTCTTGACGACGAAGAGGAGGACCAGTCCTGGGACGAGCTCCGCAAGCGTGCGGAGGCGACAGTGGGGTTGCTCCGATCGTCGCTGGAGGTTCTCTGCGGGGACGTCCCCAAAATCCTCCAGGTAATGGTTTCAGGCATACCTTCTTGCTTCTGCGAGCGAGGCGTTCGTCGTGATATCTTGTTTTCCTTTCCAGGACCTGACGGACCGGAGCGCCGCCAAGTCGTCGTTCATTCGCCGCGAGGCCGTCGTCTGGGGCTCGCTGCGGTCCCTGAGGACTTCGCTTGCCGGGGCTACCGCGCGCCTCTCTCAGCAAGACGCTAGGATAGCGGACCTCCAGTTGCTCTGTGCTGACCTGAAGGCCGAGGCGGCGGCAGCGCGCACGGAGGCGCTACAACGGCGGTCGGAGCTCGCCCAGGTTGCCGAGGAGCGGGACCAAACTCGGGGCCAGGCTGCCGAGGCTGAGAGCCGGGCCAAGATCCTCGCGGCCGATCTGGCCGCAGCCCAAGTCGCAGCCTCGGAGCAGCACGTCCGAGCCAGAGGTATGGCCCGACCGTCCTCGGTTCTCAATCTTGTCCGTTTCTTCCGCTTGGGTTTGAGATCTTTTTTCTGGTTGTTCGCAGAGCTCGAGTCTGCCCTCGACGAGTCTGCCAAGGCGCTTGCCGAGGCGCTCGACGGGGCTGCTGAGCAAAGGGAGGCCGATCTCGCGGCTATGTCCGAGGCCGTCTCGGAGGTCTATCGGAAACTCGGTCCCGGCGACGTCCCTTCAGGGAGCTCTCCCCAAAGCCGTCTTCAAGCCCTTGGTGATTACGCGCGCGGTAAAGTCCGCGGGGCGCTGCACCACGGCGTTAGGCGGGCCTTCGCCGTGCTCGCTTCCCACTATGTCGTGGACTTGGAGCGGGTCAGCGAGGGGTACTGCCTGCCTGACGAAGACGAGGCAGCCTTGGCGGAGGTTCAGCGGCTCGACGCGGTCACTGCGGGTCCGAGCGCGGCGCTGGCGACCGCCTTCGAAGCGGAGATTCTTCCTCCTGCGCCGCCGCCGGAAGCGGAGGTGGACTTTACCGACGGCGGCGGCGGAGTTGAGGGCGCGGCTCCTGCCCGAGGCGACGCCTGATTTTAGTTGGGACAATTTCTGGTGGATGTGTGATTTGCCGCGGCCACTGGGGCCTAAACATTTTACTTCTTCTTCCATGAAGTCATGCTTCTTTTCGTTTCGATTTTCGCGCCTGGCTCGTAGTGTCGACAACAGGGTGATTTTCCGAGCTGGGTCCTTTTTCGCGGCAGGCGACGAGTGAGGTATCCCTTGCCTGGAAGCATAGGTGTTCCCCAGCTCAGTCGGTCTCGCCACTTACTCGTACCCAAATTCGCTCCTCAGGACCCTGTTTCTGACGCATCCGGGAGAACGCAGAAAGCCCTTCTTGACCGAAAAAAGAGTTTTTCTGACGCGGAACGGTGCGTCCGAACTCGATGAGAGGGGTTCCCCTTTTTAGCCCCCGAGGGAGGGTCGGGCTCTGCCGGGGCGAGGCCGACCCTTCCTTGATGATTGATTCGTATGTATGAGTGGGGAAAGGGCGCAGCCCCCGGGCGTCGTTCGCGCAGAGGCCGTTTGGCGAGTCAGGCTCCTGCCCAGATATGCGGCGAGTGCTTGGTGACATCCCCCGGCATGGCAGGCATGCCCGAGGGACCCTACGCAAAAATGTCGACGTTTGCGCGAGGGAAGTCGCCGAGCACTGCTTCCTATCTGGAGCCGAGCCCAGAGCCGATCCGGACACGCTGGGAGGTGTCGCCACTGGGGTCGAGAGGGGCGGCCTTGACGGTCTCCGCTGGCTCGAAGTTGCCGGCATGCCGCTTCACGTCCGGCACCTCTCGGGAGAGGCTTTCGAGGTCGGCTATGAGGGCCTCGGACTCGGCGAGGGCCTCGGCGTACTCCACGCACTCCACATCGCATTCGAATGCGTGTTTGTACGTGGGGCCGACGGTGATGACCCCATTGGGGCCCGGCATCTTGAGCTTTAGGTAAGTGTAGTTGGGGATGGCCATGAACTTCGCGTAGCATGGCCTTCCCAACACTGCGTGGTAGGTTCCTCGGAACCCGACCACCTCGAACGTCAAGGTCTCTCTTCGGAAGTTGGAGGGTGTTCCGAAGCAGACAGGGAGGTCGAGCTGCCCGAGGGGCTGAACGCGCTTCCCGGGAATGATCCCGTGGAAGGGCGCAGCGCCTGCCCGGACGGGCGACGGGTCGACGCGCAGGAGCCTGAGGGTCTCGGCGTAGATGATGTTGAGGCAGCTGCCTCCATCCATCAGGACCTTGGTGAGCCTGACGTCGCCGATGACGGGATCAACGACGAGCGGGTACTTCCCCGGGCTCGGCACGTGGTCGGGGTGGTCGCCCCGGTCGAAGGTGATGGGCTTGTCGGACCAGTCTAGGTAGACTGGCGCCGCCACCTTGACCGAGCAGACCTCCCGACGCTCTTGCTTACGATGCCGAGCCGAGGCGTTCGCCGCATGCCCTCCGTAGATCATGAAGCAACCGCGGACCTCCGGGAACTCTCCTGCTTGGCGATCCTCCCTTTTATCGTCGTCGTGAGCCCTGCCACCCTCTGCGGGTGGCCCGGCCCGATGGAAGTGACGCCGAAGCATGACGCACTCTTCGAGGGTGTGCTTGACGGGCCCCTGATGGTAGGGGCACGTCTCCTTGAGTGCCTTGTCGAAGAGGTTTGCACCTCCGGGGGGCTTCCGAGGGTTCTTGCGCTCGGCGGCGGCGACAAGATCTGCCTCGGGAACGTCGCGTTTCGCTTGCGACTTCCTCCTACCTTTCTTCTTGGCGCCGCGCGGAGTAGACGCCTCGGGAGCATCTTCCGTCGGGCGGCCCTGGGGCTGCTTGTCCTTTCGGAAGATGGCCTCAACCGCCTCCTGGCCGGAGGCGAACTTGGTGGCGATGTCCATCAGCTCGCTCGCCCTGGTGGGGGTCTTGCGACCCAACTTACTCACCAGGTCGCGGCAGGTGGTGCCGGCGAGGAACGCGCCGATGACATCGGAGTCGGTGATGTTAGGCAGCTCGGTGCGCTGCTTCGAGAACCGCCGGATGTAGTCTCGGAGAGACTCTCCCGGCAGTTGCCGACAGCTTCGGAGGTCCCAGGAATTTCCGGGGCGCACGTACGTGCCCTGGAAGTTCCCGGCGAAAGCCTGGACCAAATCTTCCCAGTTGGAAATCTGCCCCGGAGGCAGGTGCTCCAACCAGGCACGGGCGGTGTCGGAGAGAAACAGGGGGAGGTTTCGGATGATGAGGTTGTCATCGTCCGTCCCACCCAGTTGACAGGCCAGGCGGTAGTCCGCAAGCCACAATTCCGGTCTCGTCTCCCCCGAGTACTTTGTGATAGTAGTCGGGGGTCGGAATCGGGGCGGAAACGGCGCCCGCCGAATGGCTCGGCTAAAGACCTGTGGACCGGGTGGTTCGGGCGAGGGACTCCGATCCTCCCCGCTGTCGTAACGTCCCCCACGCCTGGGGTGGTAGCCTCGGCGCACTCTTTCGTCGAGGCGTGCCCGACGGTCACGATGAGGGTGCTCGTCGCCGAGGTGGCCCGGGGCCGCAGGCGCGGTGTTGCGCGTGCGCCCGGCGAAGACCGAGACTTCCCGCGTGAGTCGGGAAGTCGCGGCACGAGGTTCCGAGGGGTATCCCTGCCTTCGGGAGGCAGAGCTCTCGGCCCGCCGGGCCACAGCGCCTTCCAGGAGATGCCTAAGTTCTCCCTGGATTCGCCGACCCTCGGTGGTTGATGACTCCGGCATCGCGCGGAGGAGCATCGCTGCAGCGGCCAGGTCCTGACCGGTTCCGCCGGATGCGGGAGGCGGCCTGTCCCTGGCATCGTTGGCGATGCGGTGCTGGAGACCTTGGGGCAGGTGACGTATTCCTCCGGCCGGGGGCTGGCTTGCCCATACCTGCCCGATGTTCTGGCGGATTGCCTCGAGCGCTCCTGCTCCCTCATCGAGCCCGGCCTGCGCCCCGCGGACTTGCTCGAGCTGTGGGTCGTGACCCCCCGCCGGAACGGGGACCACAGCTAGCTCCCGCGGGATGTCGGCGCGAGGCGCTGGCCTAGGGGGATCTCCATCCTCCGGCATGCCGAGACAGCCGCCTCCGGAGGGATCCCCTAGCTCGATGTGGAAACATTCGCGACTCGGGCCGCAGTCCTTGTCGCCAAGGCTGCGGCTGCCGTCGGAACAGTCGGAGAGGCAGTAGTCACATGCGGTCATGAAATCCCGCATGGCACTAGGGTTGCCAGATCCGGAGAAATCCCAGCAGATGCTGGGGTCGTCGTCTTCCTCGGACCCAGAGGGTCCGTAGGTCGAGACACCCGTCAATCGGTCCCAAGGCGACCGCACACAAAACCCCAGAGAGGTTGCACTCGCCTCAATGTGAGCGTCCGCCAAAGCGAGGTCGCCAGGCGGGCTGAGGCCGAGTCGAAATGACGAAAGATGGGTAGCAGTCGGTACCTTTTTGTCGACGAGGAGCGATGAAGTCACGTCGGGGGCTGACCGCGCCGTCGTCTTGGGTACGAGGGCGACGTCCCGCAGGCCTTCCGTGAGCGTGCTGGCGTCGTCCACTTGCTCGGAGTCGACGCGTTGCGGGGGGATGGCGCTCGCGTTTGCCTTGAACGCGAGGGCGACGCTTGGCGTGTCCTCCGTCGAGGCGCCGGGGATGTCGATTTGCTCGACAGCCGTCGGAGCGCGATCTCCCGCTCGGCCCCGGTTGCCCCGCCTCCTCCTCCTCCGACGGCGAGGGAGAGGATGGGGCGAGCTCGAAAGTTGTCCTTCCCCCACGCGGGAAAGACGTCGTCGATTCCGCCGCCGGCGGGCGGGCTGTCCGCCACCATTGTCGCTGTCGCGCGGCGGTGGAAGGAGTATCATGTCGTAGTTGCCGTCGAGAGACATGAACTCGAGGTTCCCGAAACGGAGCACCGTCCCGGGTTGAAGAGGTTGTTGGAGACTGCCCATCTGGAGCTTGACGGGAAATCGAACGTCAACACGCAGCGTGCCCCTACCTGGCGCGCCAACTGTCGGCGTTCCGAGACCGGGGGGTCCCCGAGCCGACGAGTGAAAGTGCCGCGTGCCCCAGCCCAGATGGGTCGAGCGCGTGGAGCGAGCGCGAAGGGGGGAACGGAGAGAGAGAGAGGTTGGTGGCTGGAGCCGGGTCGTGAGGGAGTCGGAGAAATTCCCACGGCCTTCGTGTTCGTCCCGCGCCCAGGTCGGGTGCGCTTGCAGTAGGGGGTTACAAGCGTCCGCACGAGGTGAGGGGAGAGAGCGGCCCCGAGAGAGCGCCTGCCCCTGCCCTTCGTCCCCGCGAGGCCAACCTTTTTTAAGAAGGCCCTGGCCCTTCCTTTTATAGTCGTAAGGAGAGGGTCCAGGTGTACAAGATGGGGGTGTAGCAATGTGCTACGTGTCTAGCGAGGGAGAGCTAGCGCTCTATGTACATGCCCAGGTGGCAGCCGGAGAGATCTTGGCACCCTGTTGGTGTGGCGTCGTGGCTGTTGGAGGAGTAACGGAGCCGGACGGGGGGACAGCTGTCGAGGTGGCTGGGTCCTTGCTGACGTTCTCCTGCTTTCGTAAGGGAGCTGGGAGCCGCCGTCGTCATGATCTAGTGGGGCGCCATCATTGCCCATCTGGCATAGCTGGCCAGATGGGACGCCGGTCTTGTTCTCTGCGACCCAAGTCGGCTCAGGGCAGGGTGATGATGACGCTTCCTGTTGACGTGGCGGTCTCGCGTCCTAGGTCGGGCGTCGTGGAGGCTCCTCCGAGGCTGAGGTCGAGTCCGCCCTGCAAGACAGAGATAGAGTCCGAGCCCTGGGTCGGGCGAGGCGGAGATCATTTGGCAGAGACCGAGGCGGAGTCCGAGCCCTGGGTCGGGCGAGGCGGAGGTCGCCGTCTTCTGGGGCCTTAGCCCAAGTCCGAGCCCTGGGGTCGGGCGGAACGGAGTTCGCCGTCTTCCGGGGCCTTAGCCCGAGTCCGAGCCCTGGGTCGGGCGGAGCGGAGTTCGCCGTCTTCCGGGGCCTTAGCCCGAGTCCGAGTCCTGGGTCGGGCAGAGCGGTGTTCGCCGTCTTCCGGGGCCTTAGCCCGAGTCCGAGCCCTGGGTCGGGCGGAGCGGAGTTCGCCGTCTTCCGGGGCCTTAGCCCGAGTCCGAGCCCTGGGTCGGGCGGAGTCTCCTATGGCGCCTCTAGCGAAGTCTGGTCGCCCGTTGGTCTTACCTTTTGCGTTAAACGCCCCGGTGACTCGGTCGGTTGGTGCGGTGATTTAGTCAGGGTTTCTTCTTATCGAAGGCGGGGCCTAGGGCGAGCCGGAGATGCGTCTGCCGTGAAAGAGGAGGCCTCAGGCGAGACGGAGTCATCTTAGGGTCGGCTGCCCTCGCCCGAGGCTAGGCTCGGGCGTGGCGTGGTCAAGTCACTCGTATGGACTGATCCCTGACTTAATCAAACCCATCAGGCCTTTGCAGCTTTATGCTGATGGGGGTTACCAGCTGAGAATTAGGCGTCTTGAGGGTACCCCTAATTATGGTCCCCGACACTGATTCAGCGTGCTTTCTGTCCACAATACCAACCTGTTAGTAGAACTACTATAAAATCTGATTTGATGTCTCAGTATCACAAACAACTTGCTGTTCTTAAAGAAAATTTTAAAAAAGTTCAGTTTTCGTTTGCTTTAACTTCAGATATTTGGACTTCATCACATCAAAAGACTAGTTACATTTCTGTTGTTGCACACTATTTGGATAATTCATATTGTCTTCATAAGCGTGTTATAGGTTTTAGAGTGATGTATGATTCACATATTGGTACTGCAATTGCTAATCATATTCTTGAGGTGGTTAATGATTTTAATATAAGGAATAAAATTCTATCTATTACTCTTGATAATGCTTCCTCAAATACAAATGCGATAGACTCTCTTGCCCCTCATCTGAAGTCATACATAGATGGTTATGTCGTCCACCAAAGATGTGTGTGCCACATTATTAATCTGGTTGTTCAGGATGGCATAACAGTTGTTAGTAAGTATTTGGATAATGTTCGTGCTGCTGTTCGTTTCATAACTAGTTGTCGGGGACCATAATTAGGGGTACCCTCAAGACGCCTAATTCTCAGCTGGTAACCCCCATCAGCATAAAGCTGCAGAGGCCTGATGGGTGCGATCAAGTCAGGGATCGGTCCATACGAGCGACTCGATCACGCCTCGCCCGAGCCTAGCCTCGGGCAAGGGCAGCCGACCCTGAGGTGTTTCCGTCTCGCCCGAGGCCCCCTTTTTACGGCAGACGCACCTCCGGCTCGCCCGAGGCCTTGCCTTCGTCAAGAAGCAACCCTGACTAAATCGCCGCACCGACAGACCAGGTCACAGGGGCATTTAATGCAAAGGTAGCCTGGCACCTTTATCCTGACACGCGCCCCCTGGCAGAGCCGAAGTGACCGCCGTCACTTCGCCGCTCCACTGACCGGTCTGACAAAAGGACAGCGCCGCCTGCGCCATCCCGGCTGCAGTGCCACTTGACAGAGTGAGACTGACAGGCAGCCGGGCCTTGCCAAAGGCGCCATAGGAAGCTCCGCCCGACCCAGGGCTCGGACTCGGGCTAAGGCCCCGGAAGACGGCGAACTCCACTCCGCCCGACCCAGGGCTCGGACTCGGGCTAAGGCCCCGGAAGACGGCGAACTCCGCTCCGCCCGACCCAGGGCTCAGACTCGGGCTAAGGCCCCGGAAGACGGCGAACTCCGCTCCGCCCGACCCAGGGCTCGGACTCGGGCTAAGGCCCCGGAAGACGACGAACTCCGCTCCGCCCGACCCAGGGCTCGGACTCGGGCTAAGGCCCCGAAAGACGGCGAACTCCGCTCCGCCCGACCCAGGGCTCGGACTCGGGCTAAGGCCCCGGAAGACGACGAACTCCGCCTCGCCCGACCCCAGGGGTCGGACTCCGCCCTGGCCTCTGCCGAACGACCTCCGCCTCGCCCGACCCAGGAGCTCGGCCTCGGCCATGCAGGACAGACTCGACCTCGGCTTCGGAGGAGCCTCCACATCGCCCGACCTAGGGCACAGGTCCGCCACGTCAACAGGAAGCGCCATCATCACCCTACCCCGAGCCGACTCGGGCCGCGGAAAACAGGACCGACGTCCCATCTGGCTAGCTCCGCCAGATAGGCAATGATGGCGCCCCGCTAGACCCATGACGACGGCGGCTCTCAGCTCCCTTACGGAAGCAGGAGGACGTCAGCAAGGGCCCAACCACTCCGACAGCTGTCCCTCCGCCAGGCTCCATTGCTTCTCCGACAGCCACGACGCCACACCAGCTGGGTGCCAAGATCTCTCCGGCTGCCACCTTGGCATGTACTTAGGGCACTAGCTCTCCCCCGCTAGACACGTAGCACCTTGCTACACCCCCATTTGTACACCTGGATCCTCTCCTTATGCCTATAAAAGGAAGGACCAGGGCCTTCTTAGAGAAGGTTGGCCCCGCGGGAACGAGGGCAGGGGCAGGCGCTCTCTTGGGGCCGCTCGCTCCCCTCACCCGTGCGGACGCTTGTAACCCCCTACTGCAAGCACACCCGACTTGGGCGCGGGACGAACACGAAGTTCGCGGGATCTCCACCTCCCTCTCGACTCGGCTCCGGCCACCTCGCTCTTCCCCCCTTCGCGCTCGCCCACGCGCTCGACCCATCTGGGCTGGGGCACGCGGCACACTCACTCGTCGGCTTAGGGACCCCCCGGTCTCGAAACGCCGACAGTTGGCGCGCCAGGTAGGGGCCTGCTGCGTGTTGACGAGCAGTTTCCCGTCAAGCTCCAGATGGGCAATCTCCAACGATCTCTCCAACCCGGGACGGTGCTCCGTTTCGGGGGCCTCGAGTTCATGTCTTTCGACGGCAGCTACGACATGATACTCCTTCCACCGCCGCGCGACGACGACAATGGTGGCCGACAGTCCGCCCGCCGGCGGCGGAATCGACGACGTCTTCCCCGCGTGGGGGAAGAACAACCCTCAAGCTCGCCCCATCCTCTCCCTCGCCATCGGAGGAGGAGGCGGGGCAACCAGGGCCGAGCGGGAGGCTGCGCTTCATCGGCTGTCGAGCGAATCGACATCACCAGCGCCCCAACGGAGGACGCGTCGGGCGTCACCATCGCGTTTGAGGCGAAGGCAAGCGCCGTCCCCCCGCAACACGTCGACCCCGAGCAAGTGGACGACGCCAGCACGCTCACGGAGGGCCTGCAGGACGTCGCCCTCGTACCCAAGACGACGGCGCGATCAGCCCCCGATGTGACTTCGTCGCTCCTCGTCGACCAAAAGGTACCGACCGATTCCCATCCTTCGTCATTTCGACTCGACCTCAACCCGCCTAGCGACCTCGCTCTCGCGGGCGCTCACGTTGAGGCGACTACAACCTCTCTTGGGTTTCGTGTGCGGTCGCCTTGGGACCGATTGACGGGCGTCTCGACCTACGGGCCCTCTGGGTCCGAGGAAGACGACGACCCCAGCATCTGCTGGGATTTCTCTGGATCTGGCAACCCCAGTGCCATGCGGGACTTCATGACCGCATGCAACTACTGCCTCTCCGACTGTTCCGACGGCAGCCGCAGCCTTGACGACAAGGACTGCGGCCCGAGCCGCGAATGTTTCCACGTCGAGCTAGGGGATCCCTCCGGAGGCAAGCGTCTCGGCATGCCGGAGGATGGTGATCTCCCTAGGCCAGTGCCTCGCGCCGACATCCCGCGGGAGCTAGCTGTGGTCCTCGTTCCGGCGGGGGGTCACGACCCACAGCTCGAGCAAGTCCGCGGGGCGCAGGCCGGGCTCGACGAGGGAGCAGGAGCGCTCGAGTCGATCCGCCGGGACGTCGTGCAGGTATGGGCGGGCCAGCCCCCGGCCGGAGAAATACGTTACCTGCCCCAAGGTCTCCAGCACCGCATCGCCAACGATGCCAGGGACAGGCCGCCACCCGCATCCAGCGGGACCGGTCAGGACCTGGCAGCCGCAGCGATGCTCCTCCGCGCGATGCCGGAGTCATCAACCACCGAGGGCCGGCGAATCCAGGGAGAGCTCAAGCATCTCCTGGAAGGCGCTGCGGCCCGTCGGGCCGAGAGCTCTGCCTCCCGCAGGCAGGGGCACCCCTCGGAACCTCGTGCCGCGACTTCCCGACTCATGCGGGAAGCCTCGGTCTACACCGGGCGCACGCGCAACACCGCGCCTGCGGCCCCGGGCCACCTCGGCGACGAGCACCCTCATCGCGACCGTCAGGCCCGCCTCGATGAAAGGGTGCACCGAGGCTATCACCCCAGGCGTGGGGGACGCTACGACAGCGGGGAGGATCGGAGTCCCTCGCCCGAACCACCCGGTCCGCAGGTCTTCAGCCGGGCCATTCGGCGGGCGCCGTTTCCGGCCCGATTCCGACCCCCGACTACTATCACAAAGTACTCGGGGGAAACAAGACCAGAGTTGTGGCTCGCGGACTACCGCCTGGCCTGTCAACTGGGTGGAACGGACGACGACAACCTCATCATCCGCAACCTCCCCCTGTTCCTCTCCGACACTGCTCGCGCTTGGTTGGAGCACCTGCCTCCGGGGCAGATTTCCAACTGGGAGGATTTGGTCCAAGCTTTCGCCGGCAACTTCCAGGGCACGTACGTGCGCCTCGGGAATTCCTGGGACCTCCGAAGCTGCCGGCAACAGCCGGGAGAGTCTCTTCGGGACTACATCCGGCGGTTCTCGAAGCAGCGCACCGAGCTGCCCAACATCACCGACTCCGATGTCATCGGCGCGTTCCTTGCCGGCACCACTTGTCGTGACCTGGTGAGCAAGTTGGGTCGCAAGACCCCCACCAGGGCGAGCGAGCTGATGGACATCGCCACCAAGTTCGCCTCTGGCCAGGAGGCGGTCGAGGCCATCTTCCGAAAGGACAAGCAGCCCAGGGCCGCCCTTCGGAAGATGCTCCCGAGGCGTCTACTCCACGCGGCGCCAAGAAGAAAGGCAGGAAGAAGTCGCAAGCGAAACGCGACGCTGCCGACGCAGACCTTGTCGCCGCCACCGAGTACAAGAACCCTCGGAAGCCCCCCGGAGGTTCCAACCTCTTCGACAAGATGCTCAAGGAGACGTGCCCTTACCATCAGGGGCCCGTCAAACACACCCTCGAGGAGTGCGTCATGCTTCGGCGCCACTTCCACAAGGCCGGGCCACCCGCAGAGGGTGGCAGGGCCCGCGACGACGACAAAAGGGAAGATCACCAAGCAGGAGAGTTCCCCGAGGTCCGCGACTGCTTCATGATCTACGGAGGGCATGCGGTGAATGCCTCGGCTCGGCATCGTAAGCAAGAGCGTCGGGAGGTCTGCTCGGTGAAGGTGGCGGCGCCAGTCTACCTAGACTGGTCCGACAAGCACATCACTTTCGACCAAGATGACCACCCCGACCACGTGCCGAGCCCGGGGAGGCACCCGCTCGTCGTCGATCCCATCATCGGCGACGTCAGGCTCACCAAGGTCCTAATGGATGGGGGCAGCTGCCTCAATATCATCTACGCCGAGACCCTCAGGCTCCTGCGCGTCGATCTGTCCTCCGTCCGAGCAGGCGCTGCGCCCTTCCACGGGATCATTCCTGGGAAGCGCGTCCAGCCCCTCGGACGGCTCAACCTTCCTGTCTGCTTCTAAATGCCAACCCTCCGTCAAGATCAGCGACACGCCCGAGCCCGAGGCGCCCTCGGCCCCGTCCGAGGTAACCTCGGCCCAGCCCGAGCCGTCCTCGGTTCAGCCCGAGGGACCCTCGGCTCCCGAGGGCAAGGCGCTGCGCATCGAGAAGGAGCGGAGCGGGGTCACGCCTGATCAGGATTGGCAGGCCCCGTACCTGCAATGTCTCCGCCAAGGAGAGCTACCCCTCGACCAGGCCGAGGCACGGCGGGTAGCGCGACGCGCCAAGTCATTCGTCTTGCTGGGCGATGAGAAGGAGCTCTACCACCGCAGCCCCTCGGGCATCCTCCAGCGGTGCATCTCCATCGCTAAAGGTCAGGAACTCCTGCAAGAGATACACTCGGGGGCTTGCGGTCATCACGCAGCGCCTCGAACCCTTGTCGGGAACGCTTTCCGGCAAGGCTTCTACTGGCCGACGGCGGTGGCTGACGCCACTAGAATTGTCCGCACCTGCGAAGGGTGTCAATTCTATGCGAAGCAGACCCACCTGCCCGCTCAGGCTCTGCAGACGATACCCATCACCTGGCCCTTCGCTGTGTGGGGTCTGGACCTCGTTGGCCCTCTGCAGAAGGCGTCCAGGGGCTACACGCACCTGCTGGTCGCCGTCGACAAATTCTCCAAGTGGATCGAGGTCCGACCCCTGAACAGCATTAGGTCCGAGCAGGCAGTGGCGTTCTTCACCAACATCATCCATCGCTTCGGGGTCCCAAACTCCATCATCACCGACAACGGCACCCAGTTCACCGGCAAAAAATTCTTGGATTTTTGCGAGGATCACAACATCCGGGTGGACTAGGCTGCCGTAGCTCATCCCATGTCAAATGGGCAAGTAGAGCGTGCCAATGGCATGATTCTACAAGGGCTCAAGCCTCGGATTTACAACGACCTCAACAAGTTCGGCAAGCGATGGATGAAAGAACTCCCCTCGGTGGTTTGGAGCCTGAGGACGACGCCGAGCCGAGCCACGGGTTTCACGCCATTCTTCCTGGTCTACGGGGCCGAGGCCGTCTTGCCCACGGACCTAGAATACGGCTCCCCGAGGACGAGAGCCTACGACGATCAAAGCAACCAAGCTAGCCGAGAAGACTCGCTGGACCTGCTGGAAGAGGCTCAGGACAAGGCCTTACTACACTCGGCGCGGTATCAGCAGTCCCTGCGACGATACCACGCCCGAGGGGTCCGACCCCGAGATCTCCAGGTGGGCGACCTCGTGCTTCGGCTGCGGCAAGACTCCCGAGGGAGGCACAAGCTCACGCCCCCCTGGGAGGGGCCATTCGTCATCACCAAAGTTCTGAAGCCCGGAACGTACAAGCTGGCCAACAGTCAAGGCGAGGTCTACGGCAACGCTTGGAACATCCAACAGCTACGTCGCTTCTACCCTTAAGATGTTTCCAAGTTGTTCATATACCTCGCACCCACGCAAAGTTTAGTCAACAAGGAAGGGTCGGCCTCGCCTCGGCAAAGCCCGACCCTCCCTCGGGGGCTAAAAGGGGGGAAACCCCCTCTGCGTCAAAATTTTCCTCAAAAAAAATCTCTTCTACCAGAATATCTTTCGTGCTTTTTGGCTACTTCGAAAAGTGGGTCCTGGAAACGACAGAGTACACGTAAGCAGCCAAGGCTGACCGAGCCGAGGGACTCCTACGCCTCCGGGATACGGATACCTCACTCATCACCTTCTGCGATAAGTAACTCGCGTTCGGATAAAGTGGCTCCGCGGATCGAACAAGCCTTTACGTTCGGAAGCCCTTCTGCCGAAGCGATCCTTCGAGCCTCCTCGACCGAGTCGGCGACAGGGCCTCATGGACGGGTGAAAGTACGCGTAAGCGGCAAGGCCGACCGAGCCGAGGGACTCCTACGCCTCTGGGATACGGATACCTCACTCATCACCTTCCGCGAAAAGCAACTCTCGCTCGCACAAACATCCCTGTTACCGACAAAAAGTCCAGATACTCGAAACAAGAGGAAAAGAGACGCAGCTTTACAACGCAGCGAGGATGTGCGTCCTGGCCTCGACGGCCGCACGAGGCACACGCTACAAGACAATCTGATCCTGCAGGCTCGGGTCTTGGCGCTGGAAGGGGGCAGCAACACCCTCGGCATCGACGGCACCTTCGGCGAGGCCCGACCTAGCCTCGGACGGTGACGCGGTCCGAGGGTCTCCGCTCCGAAGGACGACGTCATCACCACGCCCGGGCAATCGCTGTCAGGGACTTCTCCGGGAATTCGGCCCGAGCAGGCGGCTCGGCCGGCCACCTCTGGGGCCTCGGCCAACCATCTTCCAAGGGTGCCGACCCGGTTCGAAGCCTCGGCTGATCAGCTCCGACGTCGATCCGGCCAACGGACAACCCGGCTAGGCTCCGGCCAACCAGGTTTCATTTCCGAGCCAACTTCGCCTCTGTTCATGCTGATATCGCTACCCCTGGCCTCGGCTCGACGAAGAGCGGCCGAGGGGTCTCTTTAACTAAGCTAGAGGAACCTCGGACAGCAAGGCCGACCGAGCCGAGGGGCTCCTACGCCTCCGGGATACGGATACCTCACTTGTCACCTTGACACGGGGTGACTCATGCTTGGTGAAGCGGTTCAGATAGTCAACAGGCGAGTCTTAGTGCTCAAAAATGAGGGAAAAACACGGCTCCGTGCCGAAGTTACATACATGTTCAGGCCCCGAAAGCCGAAATGAACAAAAAACCCTGGCATTCGAAGTGCCATTACAAACGGAACTCCGGTTCCGGCTCCGCAGGTACGAACAACCCCACTCGACGGGGGAGAGGCCTGCGGAGCAACAGAAGACCAACGAACGGCTTGTCATCGCCCGCCCCGACAGCGGCGACGATGAAGACTTCTGTCCCGGGAGGCCGAACAGCAGCAGTGATGACCTCGGGGCGGATGCTGCTGCTGGGAGGCCCCCGCCCTTGCCCAAACTCGAGAGGCAAGGACGGGCAGAAGGCCGTTGAGTTGGAGGTCGGTCTATGGCCAGCCTTGGCTGCCGCGCCGGCGGAAGAACCTCTTCCAGCTGCCGTGGCGGGAGGCGGCACCGGGAGCGGCTCCGAAGCCGCTCGGCTCAGCGAGCCAGGCACGGTGCAGCTGTCAGCGCCAGGGACGACTCCCGCCCTTCCCCCCGATCACTGAGGGAAGGAGGGGGCCGCCGCCCACGCAGGGGCCGACCTCAACTCGGCACACTCCCCTCCCCAGCCCTGGTGATGAAAATCCTTGAGGCTGAGGGAGGGGCAGAGGCCGCGGCCCGGCTCGCTCTCCCCCACCATCAAGCCGGAGGTCGCCATCTTGGGTGGCCGCCGGTGGAGGGGTGCAGCCGGGCTGCATGATGAAAATCCTTGAAGCCGAACGATGGCTGAAAGGTACCAACTCCCGCGGAGTTGCGTTCCTCCAACGATGAGGCGAAAAGACGGTGGCTTCCCCCATCCGGGGGCTTGGAAGGTGGAAAAACACAGTGCATAAAGGAGAAAGAAGACGTGGTCGCCTTACAGAAGGGGTCGTCCTCCTTTTAAAGGCGACTCTCCTTGCTTGCGCCCCCAACCGTCATGGGCCGAGTCTTCTCCAACATGCCTCCAAAGCCCTCCCCTGCGGCGCGGGGGCTGGGTCCCGCATGTCATGCAAACCGGCTCCGAGCAAAAGAAGCCAAACCGCCGCGCACGACGCGCGCAACCACCCAGCGGTTACAAGTGACCCTCCACTTTTGCCCAGACCAACGGGCGAAAGGGGCAAGCAGCCATGCAGGCGGCATGCAACCGCGCCAAGTGGACGCACCTCTCCGACTCCTGACACGCCAGCACGGAGGCCCAGGCCCACGCGTCGCGCGATCGGCGCGCCGGGTGCTGCATGCAAGCAACTGTACCACTTGCGTCACCACCGCGCCTCCTCGATTGCGGAACCAATACCGCGACCCGAGGCGACTCAACGCGCGACCCAACAGCGCCAGCCTGACGCAGCGGTCAAACGCGGTCAAAAGTGGGCCGGCAGTAATGACGGTGGCAGGCACACGGGAGCAGCGGTCACGCCGTCAGCTAAGCTCACGTCCCATCCGGAGCCAGCAAGAAAGCCCCCTCTCACGGCGTGAAGACGACACGCCCGTGACCCGTTCCTCGAACGGCTCGCGCACGCGCAACGGCAGCCTCGCCAACTACTCGCCCCGTCGCATTAACTCCGCGGCTGGACAGGCGGCGCTTCTGGCAGGAACAGTTGGCGACGCCTCGCCTTCGCCAAAACGACCCCCCCAAAAAAGGTACGCCGCGTCGTTCAATTTCGTATCCTTTTCCCTTTTTTCTCTTTCTCTATCTCTTGCAACAGGGACCGAGAAAGGGGATACCCCTAAAGGGATCCTTCCCCGTGAAGGAACTAGGCTCCGAGCCTCCTTACTGATCAGGGGTTCGAAGGCTGGCCCCCCGAAGGGTTCAACAGCCGCCTCAGATCGCGTGGGCCCGACACCCACTACTGGTCAGAGGTTCGAAGGTCGGCCTCCCGAAAGGTTCCACGGCCGCCTCAGGCTACTCGGGCTCCGCGCCCATTACTGATCAGGGGTTCGAAGGCTGGCCCCCCGAAGGGTTCACAGTCGCCTCAGACACCGAGCGAGGGATGACCAGGGGTACGTTCGATACATAACCGAGGCTCGGGCTGCGCTCCCGAGGTACCCTAGGACATTTCCGAGACCAGCGGGAACGATCCTGTAACGGAATCCCATCGGAGGGAGGCATCGAGCCCTCGGACCCCGTCGCCAGGGGACCGGGTCCGGCAGATCACCCGCAGGTACTTTTGGGCGTGCCTCCGGGCCCCTAGCCGACCCCCAACGAACGGGGCACGGACGTCCACTCGGATTACCCGCTTGCAGCTCACCAGAGACACCATGTTCGGTGCCCATCGAGGGTAACATGGCGCTCTCCCTCCCTCCTCCTTGCGGAAAGGCGACGTAGGGGCGTATGTAAAAAAGCCGAGTCTGTCCCTGATCGCCCTCTCGCCTTGTGCGGAGGCTCGGGGGCTGCTCTCGCAAATCCGGCTCCGGCCAAACCGTTGACAGCGTCAACATACCAGCCCGAGAACTTGGGCCCCGACAGTGCACCCGGGCTACGGCCAGTTCGCATGAGGGAACCACCAGACCAGCCGAAGCGTTACGCAAGGCATTAAGACCTCGAAGGAGTGAAACCACTCCTCCGAGGCCTCGGGGGCTACACCCAGCGGGTGCGCTCGCGCGCACCCACCGGAACAAAATGCAACCGAGAAAGGCTGGTCCCCTTGCAAAAAAGTGCGACGAAAGCCTCCAAGCGAGTGCTGACACTCCCTTCGAGGCTCGGGGGCTACTGTCGGGGACCATAATTAGGGGTACCCTCAAGACGCCTAATTCTCAGCTGGTAACCCCCATCAGCATAAAGCTGCAGAGGCCTGATGGGTGCGATCAAGTCAGGGATCGGTCCATACGAGCGACTCGATCACGCCTCGCCCGAGCCTAGCCTCGGGCAAGGGCAGCCGACCCTGAGGTGTTTCCGTCTCGCCCGAGGCCCCCTTTTTACGGCAGACGCACCTCCGGCTCGCCCGAGGCCTTGCCTTTGTCAAGAAGCAACCCTGACTAAATCGCCGCACCGACAGACCAGGTCACAGGGGCATTTAACGCAAAGGTAGCCTGGCACCTTTATCCTGACACGCGCCCCCTGGCAGAGCCGAAGTGACCGCCGTCACTTCGCCGCTCCACTGACCGGTCTGACAAAAGGACAGCGCCGCCTGCGCCATCCCGGCTGCAGTGCCACTTGACAGAGTGAGACTGACAGGCAGCCGGGCCTTGCCAAAGGCGCCATAGGAAGCTCCGCCCGACCCAGGGCTCGGACTCGGGCTAAGGCCCCGGAAGACGGCGAACTCCGCTCCGCCCGACCCAGGGCTCGGACTCGGGCTAAGGCCCCGGAAGACGGCGAACTTGAGAGCACCTAGAGGGGGGGTGAATAGGTGATCCTGTGAAACTTAAACTTATAGCCACAAAAACTTGTTAAGTGTTAGCACAATAATCGCCAAGTGGCTAGAGAGGAGTCTCAACAAAACACAATACCACAAGAGATCAAACACAGAGATGACACAGTGGTTTATCCCGTGGTTCGGCCAAGACCAACGCTTGCCTACTCCACGTTGTGGTGTCCCAACGGACGAGGGTTGCAATCAACCCCTCTCAAGCGGTCCAAAGACCAACTTGAATACCACGGTGTTTTGCTTTGCCTTTCAATATCCCGATTGCGAGGAATCTCCACAACTTGGAGCCTCTCGCCCTTACACTTGAGATTTACAAGAAATACGGAGTAAGGGATGAAAGCAACACACACAAATCCACAGCAAAATGCGCACACACACGGCCAAGAATCGAGCTCAAAAGACTATCTCAAAGTTCTCACTAGAACGGAGCTCGAATCACTGAGAATGACAAACGAATGCGCAAAGACTGAGTGTGGATGATCAAGAATGCTCTAAGGTTGCTTGGGTGTTTCCTCCATGCGCCTAGGGGTCCCTTTTATAGCCCCAAGGCAGCTAGGAGCCGTTGAGAGCAAATCTAGAAGGCCATCCTTGCCTTCTGTCGTCGGGTGCACCGGACAGTCCGGTGCACACCGGACACTGTCCGGTGCCCGATTTCTTTCCTTAAACAGCGCTGCCGACCGTTGCAGATCTGGGAGCCGTTGGCGCACCGGACATGTCCGGTGCACACCGGACAGTCCGGTGCCCCCTTCCGACCGTTGGCTCGGCCACGTGTCTCGCGCAGATCGCGCGGCCGACCGTTGGCTCGGCCATGTGTCTCGCGCAGATCGCGCGGTCGACCGTTGGCCCGGCCGACCGTTGGCTCACCGGACAGTCCGGTGCACACCGGACAGTCCGGTGAATTTTAGCCGTACGCCGTCGGCGAATTCCCGAGAGCGGCCTCTTCACGCCGAGTCAGCCTGGCGCACCGGACACTGTCCGGTGCACCACCGGACAGTCCGGTGTGCCAGACCGAGCTGAGTCTTGGCTGTACACAGCCAAGTCTTTTGCACCTTTCTTCTTTTCTTCTCCTTTCTGTTTCTAACACTTAGACAAGTATATTAGTACACAAAACCAATGTACTAAGGCTTAGAAACATACCTTTACTTCATGATTTGCACTTTGTTCATCCATGGACATAAATTCACATTTAAGCACTTGTGTTGGCACTCAATCACCAAAATACTTAGAAATGGCCCAAGGGCACATTTCCCTTTCAATCTCCCCCTTTTTGGTGATTTATGCCAACACAACATAAAGCAACTAGAACAAGTGCAAACTCACTTCAAATAAAACTCAAATTTATTTTGATTCAATTTTGGCATATATGGATCATCCTTTGCCACCACTTGGTTTGTTTTTGCAAATCAAACTCAAATCTCTATCTCTAAGTCAAACACACATGTTGAAGCATAAAGAGAGTCATTCCAAAAGAGATTGATCAAAGATTTCAAAAACTCCCCCTTTTTCCCATAATTACTACTTCTCCCCACAAGAAGCCAACTTTTGACAAAGGAGACAATAAAAGAGTTTTGACAAACCAAAAGCTCTACTCTACTATTTTCAAATTCCTCAAGTGGTAGCTGATCCATTTATTGCTTTGGCCTTTATTTTCTCCCCCTTTGGCATCAAGCACCAAAACGGGATCAATCTTGGCCCTTTAACCCCATTGCCTCACCAAAATCTTCAATTTAGAGCCAATGGCAATAAGAGTTCATGAGATGGACTTGGAATAAGTTACCCTCTCATCGGAGTGCAGTGGAAGTCTTTCATTGTCCAAGTCCACCTTTTCCCTTTCAATTCTCCTTCGAGACTAAATCAAGCAAACTCAAGCATATGGTTAGTCTCAAAGGGTCAAGTTGTAACACATCTCCCCCTAAACATGTGCATCACTTTGCAACGGACTTGTGAGGTCCAGGGAGTGTTTGTACAACTTGAGCACCATAATAAGCAACAAAATGCAGAATGGACATGATCAAAGGCATAAACACATGTATGCTACAATTCAATCCAAGTTCCACGAATCTAAGACATTTAGCTCACTACGCAGCCTGCAAAAGGTCTTCTCATCTAGAGGCTTGGTAAAGATATCGGCTAGCTGGTTCTCGGTGCTAACATGAAACACTTCGATATCTCCCTTTTGCTGGTGGTCTCTCAAAAAGTGATGCCGGATGTCAATGTGCTTTGTGCGGCTGTGCTCAACAGGATTTTCCGCTATTCGGATAGCACTCTCATTGTCACATAGGAGTGGGACTTTGCTCAGATTGTAGCCAAAGTCCCTAAGGGTTTGCCTCATCCAAAGTAGTTGCGCGCAACACTGTCCTGCGGCAACGTACTCGGTCTCAGCGGTGGATAGGGCAACGGAGGTTTGTTTCTTAGAGTTCCATGACACTAGGGACCTTCCTAAGAATTGGCACGTCCCCGATGTACTCTTCCTATCGACCTTACATCCAGCATAGTCGGAATCTGAGTACCCAATCAAGTCAAAGTTAGACCCCTTTGGATACCAGATCCCGAAGCAAGGCGTAGCGACTAAATATCGAAGAATTCGCTTCACAGCCACTAAGTGACACTCCTTCGGATCAGATTGAAATCTAGCACACATGCATACGCTAAGCATAATATCCGGTCTACTAGCACATAAATAAAGCAAAGAACCTATCATGGACCGGTATGCTTTTTGATCAACGGACTTACCTCCTTTGTTGAGGTCGGTGTGTCCGTCGGTCCCCATCGGAGTCTTTGCGGGCTTGGCGTCCTTCATCCCAAACCGCTTCAGCAAGTCTTGCGTGTACTTTGTTTGGGAGATGAAGGTGTCGTCCTTGAGTTGCTTCACTTGGAACCCAAGGAAGTAGTTCAACTCGCCCATCATCGACATCTCGAATTTCTGCGTCATCACCCTGCTAAACTCTTCACAAGACTTTTGATTAGTAGAACCAAATATTATGTCATCGACATAAATTTGGCACACAAACAAATCACCATCACATGTCTTAGTGAAAAGAGTTGGATCGGCTTTCCCAACCTTGAAAGCATTAGCAATTAAGAAATCTCTAAGGCATTCATACCATGCTCTTGGGGCTTGTTTAAGTCCATAGAGCGCCTTAGAGAGCTTACACAGGTGGTTGGGGTACCGTTCATCCTCGAAGCCAGGGGGCTGCTCTACGTACACCTCCTCCTTGATCGGCCCGTTGAGGAAAGCGCTCTTCACATCCATTTGGTACAACCTGAAAGAATGGTGAGCGGCATATGCTAGCAAGATACGAATTGATTCTAGCCTAGCCACCGGAGCAAAAGTCTCCTCAAAGTCCAAACCTGCGACTTGGGCATAACCTTTTGCCACAAGTCGAGCCTTGTTCCTCGTCACCACCCCGTGCTCGTCCTGTTTGTTGCGGAACACCCACTTGGTTCCCACAACATTTTGCTTGGGACGAGGCACCAGTGTCCAAACTTCATTGCGCTTGAAGTTGTTGAGTTCCTCCTGCATGGCCAATACCCAATCCGGATCTAGCAAGGCCTCCTCTACTATACCCTGAAAGGCTCAATAGAAGAGACAAAGGAGTAATGTTCACAAAAATTAACTAGTCGAGACCGAGTAGTTACTCCCTTGCTAATGTCACCCAGAATTTGGTCGATGGGATGATCCCTTTGAATCATCGCTCAAACTTGGGTTGGAGGTGCCGGTTGCGCTTCTTCCTCCATTACGTGATCATCTTGTGCTCCTCCTTGATCACACGCCTCCTTTTGATGAACCTGTTCATCATCTTGAGTTGGGGGATGCACCGTTGTTGAGGAAGAAGGTTGATCTCGTTCATCTTATTCCTGTGGCCGAACGTCTCCAATCGCCATGGTTCGTATCGCGGCCGTTGGAACATCTTCTTCATCTACATCATCACAATCAACAACTTGCTCTCTTGGAGAGCCATTAGTTTCATCAAATACAACGTCGCTAGAGACTTCAACCAAACCCGATGATTTGTTGAAGACTCTATACGCCTTTGTATTTGAGTCATATCCTAATAAAAACCCTTCTACAGCTTTGGGAGCAAATTTAGAATTTCTACCCTTCTTCACTAGAATGTAGCACCTGCTCCCAAATACACGAAAGTAAGATACATTGGGTTTGTTACCGGTTAGTAGCTCATACGACGTCTTCTTGAGGAGGCGGTGAAGGTAGACCCTGTTGATGGCGTGGCAAGCCGTGTTCACAGCTTCCGACCAAAAGCATTCGGGGGTCTTGAACTCTCCAAGCATCGTCCTCGCCATATCGATCAGCGTCCTGTTCTTCCTCTCTACCACACCATTTTGCTGTGGTGTGTAGGGAGCGGAGAACTCGTGCTTGATCCCTTCCTCCTCAAGGAACTCCTCCACTTGAAGGTTCTTGAACTCGGACCCGTTGTCGCTCCTTATCTTCTTCACCTTGAGCTCAAACTCATTTTGAGCTCTCCTTAGGAAGCGCTTGAGGGTCCCTTGGGTTTCAGACTTATCCTGCAAAAAGAACACCCAAGTGAAGCGGGAAAAGTCATCAACAATAACTAGACCATACTTACTTCCTCCTATGCTTAGATAGGCGACGGGTCCGAAGAGGTCCATATGCAGCAGCTCCAGAGGTCTTGACGTGGTCATCACATTCTTGCTGTGATGTGCTCCTCCCACTTGTTTACCTGCTTGACAAGCTGCACAAGGTCTATCTTTTTCGAAATAAACATTAGTTAGACCTATCACGTGTTCTCCCTTTAGAAGCTTGTGGAGGTTCTTCATCCCCACATGTGCTAAGCGGCGATGCCACAGCCAGCCCATGCAAGTCTTAGCCATTAAGCATGCATCTAGACCGGCCTCTTCTTTTGCAAAATCAACTAAGTAAAGCTTGCCGTCTAGTACACCCTTAAAGGCTAGTGAACCATCACTTCTTCTAATGATAGACACATCTACATTTGTAAAAAGACAATTATATCCCATATTGCATAGTTGACTAACAGATAGCAAATTGTAACCAAGAGACTCAACTAAAAACACATTGGAGATTGAGTGCTCATTAGAAATTGCAATTTTACCTAACCCTTTTACCTTGCCTTGATTCCCATCACCGAATATAATTGAATCTTGGGAATCCTTATTTTTGACGTAGGAGGTGAACATCTTCTTCTCCCCCGTCATATGGTTTGTGCATCCGCTGTCGATAATCCAGCTTGAACCCCCGGATGCATAAACCTGCAAGGCAAATTTAGGCTTGGGTCTTAGGTACCCAACTCATGTTGGGTCCTACAAGGTTAGTGCAAATATCCTTAGGGACCCAAATGCAAGTTTTGTCTCCCTTGCATTTTGCCCCTAACTTCCTAGCAATTATTTTCCTATCCTTTCTACAAATAGCAAAGCAAGCATTTAAAGCACAATAAATTGTAGAAGGTTCATTCACTACTTTCCTAGGAGCATGAATAATATTCTTTCTAGGCACATGATGAATAGAATTTCTCCTAGACATATTTCTACCATGCATATAGGAAGAACTAGAAGCAAACATGGCATGAGACTCAAAATCATCATAAGCATTATAACTCCTATAAGCATTTCTAGTTTGTCTCCTATCATGATATATAAAAGCATGGTTCCTTTTAGTACTACTAGCCATAGGAGCCTTCCCTTTCTCCTTGGCGGAGATAGGAGCCTTATGGCCTGTCAAGTCCTTGGCTTCCCTCTTGTAGCCAAGTCCATCCTTAATTGAGGGGTGTCTACCAATCGTGTAGGCATCCCTTGCAAATTTCAGCTTATCAAATTCATTCTTGCTAGTCTTAAGTTGGGCATTAAGACTAGCCACTTCATCATTTAGTTTTGAAATTGAAACTAAGTGTTCACAACAAGCATTAATATCAACATCCTTACACCTAGTGCAAATTTCAACATGTTCAACACAAGAGTTAGATTTACTTGCTACTTCTAGTTTAGCATTTAAATCATTAATTTCACCTTTTAAAGAAGAAATAGTTTCATTACAAGTAGAAAGTTCACAAGAAAGCATTCCATTTCTTTTAACTTCTAGAGCAAGTGAATTTTGTGCACTAACAAATTTATCATGCTCTTCATATAAAAGATCTTCTTGTTTCTCTAAGATTCTATCCTTTTCATTCAAGGCATCAATCAATTCATTAATCTTAGCTATCTTAGTTCTATCCAATCCCTTGAATAAACTAGAGTAATCTATTTCATCCTCACTAGACTCATCATCACTAGAAGAATCATAAGCATTATCATTACGAGTGATTACCTTCTTTTCCCTTGCCATGAGGCAAGTGTGATGCTCGTTTGGGAAGAGGGCCGATTTGTTGAAGGCAGTGGCGGCAAGTCCTTCGTCGTCGGAGTCGGACGAAGAGCAATCCGAATCCCACTCCTTTCCAAGGTGTGCTTCGCCTTTGGCCTTCTTGTAAACCTTCTTGTTCTCTCTCTCTTCCCATTTTTCCCTTGCTCCTGGTCACTATCATTTTCGGGACAGTTAGCAATAAAATGACCAACCTTACCACATTTGAAGCATGAGCGCTTCCCCTTTGTCTTGGTCTTCCTTGGTTGCCCCTTGCGACCATTTAGCGCCGTCTTGAATCTCTTGATGATGAGAGCCATCTCTTCATCATTGAGCCCGGCCGCCTCAACTTGCGCCACCTTGCTGGGTAGCGGCTCCTTGCTCCTTGTTGCCTTGAGAGCAATGGGTTGAGGCTCGTGGATTGGACCGTTCAACGCGTCGTCGACGTATCTCGCCTCCTTGATCATCATCCGCCCGCTTACGAATTTTCCGAGTACCTCCTCGGGCGTCATCATCGTGTACCTGGGATTCTCACGAATATTGTTCACGAGATGAGGATCAAGAACGGTAAAGGACCTTAGCATTAGGCGGACGACGTCGTGGTCCGTCCATCGCGTGCTTCCGTAGCTCCTTATTTTGTTGATGAGGGTCTTGAGCCGGTTGTACGTTTGGGTTGGCTCCTCTCCCCTTATCATGGCGAATCGTCCAAGCTCGCCCTCCACCAACTCCATTTTGGTGAGCATGGTGATGTCATTCCCCTCGTGAGAGATCTTGAGGGTGTCCCATATTTGCTTGGCATTGTCCAAGCCGCTCACCTTGTTGTATTCTTCCCTGCACAAGGACGCTAAGAGAACAGTAGTAGCTTGTGCATTTCTATGGATTTGTTCATTTATGAGCATAGAGTTATCCGAGCTATCAAACTTCATTCCATTCTCTACAATCTCCCAAATGCTTGGATGGAGAGAGAATAAGTGACTACGCATTTTGTGACTCCAAAATCCGTAGTCCTCCCCATCAAAGTGTGGAGGTTTGCCAAGAGGAATGGAAAGCAAATGCGAATTCGAACTATGTTGAATACGAGAATAATCAAATGAAAAGTTCGAATTGACCGTCTTTTTGTAGTCGTTGTCGTCGTCCTTTTGGGAAGAGGAAGATTCGTCGCTGTCGTAGTAGATGATCTCCTTGATGCGTCTTGTCTTCTTCTTCTTCCCTTCTTTGCGTCTGTGCCCCGAGCCCGAGTCGGTAGTCTTGTCGTCCTTTGGCTCGTTGACGAAGGACTCCTTCTCCTTGTCGTTGATCACGATTCCCTTCCCCTTAGGATCCATCTCTTTGGGCGGTTAGTCCCTTTCTTGAAGAGAACGGCTCCGATACCAATTGAGAGCACCTAGAGGGGGGGTGAATAGGTGATCCTGTGAAACTTAAACTTATAGCCACAAAAACTTGTTAAGTGTTAGCACAATAATCGCCAAGTGGCTAGAGAGGAGTCTCAACAAAACACAATACCACAAGAGATCAAACACAGAGATGACACAGTGGTTTATCCCGTGGTTCGGCCAAGACCAACGCTTGCCTACTCCACGTTGTGGCGTCCCAACGGACGAGGGTTGCAATCAACCCCTCTCAAGCGGTCCAAAGACCAACTTGAATACCACGGTGTTTTGCTTTGCCTTTCAATATCCCGATTGCGAGGAATCTCCACAACTTGGAGCCTCTCGCCCTTACACTTGAGATTTACAAGAAATACGGAGTAAGGGATGAAAGCAACACACACAAATCCACAGCAAAATGCGCACACACACGGCCAAGAATCGAGCTCAAAAGACTATCTCAAAGTTCTCACTAGAACGGAGCTCGAATCACTGAGAATGACAAACGAATGCGCAAAGACTGAGTGTGGATGATCAAGAATGCTCTAAGGTTGCTTGGGTGTTTCCTCCATGCGCCTAGGGGTCCCTTTTATAGCCCCAAGGCAGCTAGGAGCCGTTGAGAGCAAATCTGGAAGGCCATCCTTGCCTTCTGTCGTCGGGTGCACCGGACAGTCCGGTGCACACCGGACACTGTCCGGTGCCCGATTTCTTTCCTTAAACAGCGCTGCCGACCGTTGCAGATCTGGGAGCCGTTGGCGCACCGGACATGTCCGGTGCCCCCTTCCGACCGTTGGCTCGGCCACGTGTCTCGCGCAGATCGCGCGGCCGACCGTTGGCTCGGCCACGTGTCTCGCGCAGATCGCGCGGTCGACCGTTGGCCCGGCCGACCGTTGGCTCACCGGACAGTCCGGTGCACACCGGACAGTCCGGTGAATTTTAGCCGTACGCCGTCGGCGAATTCCCGAGAGCGGCCTCTTCACGCCGAGTCAGCCTGGCGCACCGGACACTGTCCGGTGCACCACCGGACAGTCCGGTGTGCCAGACCGAGCTGAGTCTTGGCTGTACACAGCCAAGTCTTTTGCACCTTTCTTCTTTTCTTCTCCTTTCTGTTTCTAACACTTAGACAAGTATATTAGTACACAAAACCAATGTACTAAGGCTTAGAAACATACCTTTACTTCATGATTTGCACTTTGTTCATCCATGGACATAAATTCACATTTAAGCACTTGTGTTGGCACTCAATCACCAAAATACTTAGAAATGGCCCAAGGGCACATTTCCCTTTCAGAACTCCGCTCCGCCCGATCCAGGGCTCAGACTCGGGCTAAGGCCCCGGAAGACGGCGAACTCCGCTCCGCCCGACCCAGGGCTCGGACTCGGGCTAAGGCCCCGGAAGACGACGAACTCCGCTCCGCCCGACCCAAGGCTCGGACTCGGGCTAAGGCCCCGGAAGACGGCGAACTCCGCTCCGCCCGACCCAGGGCTCGGACTCGGGCTAAGGCCCCGGAAGACGACGAACTCCGCCTCGCCCGACCCCAGGGGTCGGACTCCGCCCTGGCCTCTGCCGAACGACCTCCGCCTCGCCCGACCCAGGAGCTCGGCCTCGGCCATGCAGGACAGACTCGACCTCGGCTTCGGAGGAGCCTCCACGTCGCCCGACCTAGGGCACAGGTCCGCCACGTCAACAGGAAGCGCCATCATCACCCTACCCCGAGCCGACTCGGGCCGCGGAAAACAGGACCGACGTCCCATCTGGCTAGCTCCGCCAGATAGGCAATGATGGCGCCCCGCTAGACCCATGACGACGACGGCTCTCAGCTCCCTTACGGAAGCAGGAGGACATCAGCAAGGGCCCAACCACTCCGACAGCTGTCCCTCCGCCAGGCTCCATTGCTTCTCCGACAGCCACGACGCCACACCAGCTGGGTGCCAAGATCTCTCCGGCTGCCACCTTGGCATGTACTTAGGGCACTAGCTCTCCCCCGCTAGACACGTAGCACCTTGCTACACCCCCATTTGTACACCTGGATCCTCTCCTTATGCCTATAAAAGGAAGGACCAGGGCCTTCTTAGAGAAGGTTGGCCCCGCGGGAACGAGGGCAGGGGCAGGCGCTCTCTTGGGGCCGCTCGCTCCCCTCACCCGTGCGGACGCTTGTAACCCCCTACTGCAAGCGCTCCCGACCTGGGCGCGGGACGAACACGAAGGCCGCGGGATCTC
This sequence comes from Zea luxurians, assembly GCA_029449295.1. Lineage (NCBI taxonomy): Eukaryota > Viridiplantae > Streptophyta > Magnoliopsida > Poales > Poaceae > Zea > Zea luxurians. The sequence continues at coordinate 805,622 of JAOPSE010000240.1, read as the reverse complement.
CACCTCCCTCTCGACTCGGCTCCGGCCACCTCGCTCTTCCCCCCTTCGCGCTCGCCCACGCGCTCGACCCATCTGGGCTGGGGCACGCGGCACACTCACTCGTCGGCTTAGGGACCCCCCGGTCTCGAAACGCCGACACTAGTACTCCTCAAATGATTAATAAATTTAGTGAGTATTGCAAGGCAAATAATATGAAATCAAGGAAATTTGGCCTTGATATGAAGATAAGATGGAATTCGACCTACCTTATGCTTAAGAAACTAGAAGGTTATGAAAAGATTATAACTGTCTTTGTGAATGCTAATGCTCTTGATATTGATTTGGTTCTAACTGAAGCTGACTGGTATATGGTCAAACATTTTAGAGAGTTCTTGATGCCCTTTTATGTAGCCACAAATGTTTTATCAGGTGTTTACTATCCTACATCCTGCTTAGTCATTGATTACATTTGGTTAATTGCTGAGTCATTTGCTAAGCACAGATCTGATTCCCTTCTTTGCACTGTTGTTGCTCCAATGGAACTAAAATTTCTAAAATACTTTGATAACATATCCCATATATATTGCTTTGCAACTATTTTGGATCCTAGAAAAAAACTTGATGGGTTACAATCTGCTTTAGAAGGAATTGGTGACTTGCTAGATATGGACTATTCAGATGCTTTTAATCATGTGAAAGATGAATTATTTCGTGTTTTTGGCTTTTACTATAACAAATATAGTGAAAGTGATGTTACAGGAACAATGGATGAAACTGACATAGAACAATCAGATAGTTCTTTGACAGCCCACTTATGGAAGAGATCGAAGGGAAAAGAATCTGCTAACTCAACAGTAAATCAAAGGTGGAATCCTAATGCTGAATTGAATCATTATCTGTCTACTAACTTTGCAGCCACTGATCGCACCTTGAAGGGAGATAAAGTAAAATTACTTGAATGGTGGAGGGAACACAAGTACAGTGTTCCAGTATTATCTCATTTTGCTAGAGATATTCTTCTTGTTCCTGTTTCAACTGTTTCCTCTGAAGCAACATTTAGCACAGTGGGTAGAATTATTGAAGAAAGGAGGTCCTCTCTTTCACCTGAGACAGTGGAGGCCATCACCTGCCTTAAGGACTGCAAAAGAGCAGAAGATAGAAAGCAGCATCAACTTGAAGATCCTGAGATTGAACAAGCTTTTGCTGATTTCAGCCAAGATTAGTGTTACTTTTATCTAGTTCATATGGACTGTTATTGTAATATGGACCGTGGACATTAAAACTTTATCCGATCTGTACTCTTTTCCTTACAGAGGGAGCCCCACACTGGGGTGTAAGGTTTTTAACGAGGCAGATCGAGGAATAAAAAACATTTTCCCTCTAAAATTTGTTTGTGTTGTCTAATTTATTGTAACTGTTTGTTTAAATAAATGACTGTGTTCTTGTTTGTGTTGGCTGTTGTTTCATGTGTGCTGTTATTTCCCCACACTGTTGTTTATTTAAATTTATCTAGTTCATGTGTGTTGTTGTTTAATTGCGGGCCGGGCCTGGGCCAGCACGGCCCGACGAAAGCCCGTCGTGCTTTAGGGCCGTGCTGGGCCTATATTTTAGGAGGGGAGCACGAGTTAACCCGGCCCGAAAGAACTTCGTGCTAGCACGGCCCGGATCAGTTTAGCCCGAAGCCCGACGGGCCCGTGCCGGGTCAGCCCGGTCCGGCCCAACTTGCAGGACTACTCTGGCACTAATCAGACTCGAGAAAAACGAATTTCAATTCATTTCCTATTTAATCCATTTCGCATAAGCTGAGGCTTGAACTAAAATCAGACATATAACAGCCATTCCATGGGCCACGACAGCCCATATACACCCAACAAAGACACCCAGTCTTCGGGCCACGACAAGAAGCGGTGGCGGCTGGGGCCTTGTAGTGAGATGGGCCGTTTCCCTGGTGATAGTCTAGTTAATGGAAGGAACAGCTCAGCCCAACTTAGCCCACTAAGGCTAGATGGCTATAGCACTAGCGTTTGGAGGCACAGAACCCCCCAATCCAGGCGGGCAATCCCCACAGGCCACAATGGCGTCGCTGCTGCGCCTCCCCTCGCTGCTGTCCCCGTCCAAGCCCCTGCTCCGGCGCCGGCTGCCGGCGGCGAGGCTCGCGGCATCCGCCCCATCCAGGGGTCAAGCCTCGGCGGCCGCGGGCGCGGCAGCGCCGGCGGCCGCGGAGACCCGCGGCGGGGACAGGGAGGGGCAGGTCACGCCGCGGTCCGCGGACTTCAACGCCTGGTACACGGACGTCATCGCCGCTGCCGAGCTCGCGGACTACGGGCCCGTGCGGGGTACCATGGTCATTCGCCCCTACGGATACGCCATCTGGGAGGCCATCCAGGTCAGTGGTCGTTCGCTCCTCCTTCCCCCGTGCCGTGCGTCATCCTGTGTTCAACATTGCTGGTGCAGTGCAAATATGAAGTAAAAGTGGTTACAGGTGCCTCTGCCTGCGTAGTCGTAGATTTCGAAGCACCGTGTAGCTCGGCTCCTGGCGTTGTCCCATTTGTGCAGATTGGTATGTTGAAGAATGTCGTAGTTGCGTAGAGTGTATGCATCGTGTGGCAGAATGATCCCCAAACGGTGTTTAGCGTGTTTTTTTTGTTGATCTGGTGTGATGCCTGTACCTTTCTGTATGAAACGAAACGATATTCTTCCAATCATGTAGTGCAGCCGTGGATTATGGTCAATGGGAGCATCGTTATGCATAACGTGACAAATTTTACATACTGTTTGGCTTTACATCTGAATGCTCCTCTTGTTATGTGATACTTTTCAGTGTTGCACTTCATCAATACCTCAATATTTTTGTTGCCGATTTGTTGTAGGATTATTTGAATGTCAAATTCAAGGAGACAGGGCACAGCAACATGTACTTCCCTCAGGTTCGCAAAGAATGATCTATCTGTTTCTGCTATTATTTTTATGGATTAGGCTGTCTTTGGTGGATTGTGTAAAATAGGGGACGCGACACTATAGATGACAGATGGGATAGGGGACCTGCTGGAGGCAGCCAGCACTCAGTGATAACACTATCTGATTCAACAATAAATATTTGTTTCCTTAGCTCTATGTTCCAATGTTATATTGTGTTTGATAGGAATACCATTTGTTAATGCTACAAAATGTCAGCTCTCATTGCTAATAAAGTCTGAAAAGGCCTGTGCTTAGATGAAGTTTCAGAAAGTGTAATTTCATCTCTTGAGGGTATGAAATACTAAAACCTCTGTAGAATGGCCATATTCTGGAAGTTCAGAATGCTTTATGCTAGCTTCTGTTAACATGCTTCTGGATGCAAAAAAAAAAGATGCATAATTTGGGAAAAGGAACAAAATAAAATGCTGAATTTTGACGATTTGATGATGAGGTTCTCTTTGTTGACACATGGTGGGGGGATTCAGGATAGTAATTTAAATACATGCTCTGACAGCTCTGTATAATGTCACATTCTCCTATGCAAATGATCTCAAGGGAAGTGATATTTACATTGTTCTGTATTCAAAGGAATTGTGTACAGATATCATATTTCATGGCGTGGATCAATCTGTGGCCATTATCTTCCTTGTAGTTTTGTGTTATTGTCATACATTTTCCTTGTTTCAGGTTACTTTTTTTTTCTCACTAGGCGATTGCCTCATGCTTTATCTGAGTTAGAGTCCATAGTTTCCATTTGTTATGTCTTATGTGTAGGTTCTTATGCTTGTCCCTTTTATTGCATCAGTTCATTCCATACTCATTTATAGAGAAGGAAGCTAGTCATGTTGAAGGGTTTAGCCCGGAGCTTGCATTGGTCACCATTGGAGGAGGAAAAGAACTAGAGGAAAAGCTTGTGGTATTACTTTGCTCTAGTTTTATCGTTAAATTTGGTACCAGCCACAAATTTTGTTGGAAAAATGATTACGTAGATTGCCTTTAAACCTGAACCTTTTGAACTTGTGTTCTTGAGGGCTTTGTAGGTAAGACCAACAAGTGAGACCATTGTAAACCACATGTTTACCAAATGGATTCAGAGCTATCGTGATCTTCCTCTCATGATAAACCAGGTAACTTTGTTGGCAATTTTAGGCTAGCTGTAGAGTTGTAGTCCACTATTATTCACGATATTAAATAGTTCTTATATTCCTAGTGGGCTAACGTGACAAGATGGGAAATGCGGACTAAACCATTCATCCGAACTCTTGAATTTTTATGGCAAGAAGGCCATACAGCCCATGCCACCCTTGAGGAGGCAGAGAAGGAGGTTAGTTTTCACATTTTCTTTCCAAATTATTGTTGCTTCTGCTGAAATTTCAAAGCCATGCATGTGATGGTGCAGGAAAGTCATTTCTTGATAAACAATGAAAGATTCTAGTGCACTACCTCATATTCTCCAATTGTTATTGCTCTGCAGGCGATGCAGATGATTGATGTATATACCAAATTTGCCTTTGAGCATGCTGCAATACCAGTTATTCCAGGTAGAAAATCAAGAGTAGAAACATTTGCGGGTGCCAATCGGACCTACACTATAGAAGCTATGATGGGTGACAAGAAGGCCTTACAAGCTGGAACTAGTCACAACCTCGGCCAAAACTTTTCACGAGCTTTTGGAACACAGGTTGCTACCAACTCTCTTCGTATCGTGATGACTTCATGTGTTGGATCCATTCTATACATTTTAAAATTTCAGAACATTTTTTCACAAGGATTGGATTTTGTTCTTTTTAATTCTTTCTTGTTTTCAAACATTTTGATTTTTTTTCATTGTCTGCAGTTTATGGATGAAAATGGTCAAATCGAACACGTCTGGCAGACCTCTTGGGCTATTAGTACTCGGTTTGTTGGTGGGATTATCATGACCCATGGCGATGATGCCGGTCTAATGCTTCCTCCAAGGATTGCACCCATTCAGGTCTCCTCTCCTTCCTCATTTGCTTGCCTTTGTATTCACAACATTCTACCTGACTAATCTAGTCTTCCCTCCTTTGTTTCGTGTGCTACTATCAATCTTTTACAATGTAATAAATGGCTAACTAAAATGTACATTGTTCTGTTTTCAAATCCATACCCATGATGGGGCTATCTCTAAGAATGTTCCTATTTAATTCAGGTCATAATAGTACCAATATGGAAAAAGGGTGATGAGAAGGCTGTTGTTGTGGAAGCTGTAGATTCAGTTCAAAAAATACTCAAAGAAGCAGGAATTAGAGTTAAAGTGGACGACTCAGAGCTGCGAACTCCTGGATGGAAATTCAATCACTATGAGATGAAAGTAATTGTTTCTACTCTTATAGTGGAAGACTCAGAGCTGCGAACTTCTGTGTGTTGTTCACCCATTTGCTCTTAGCATATTTGGTTTCATATGCTTTCAGCACTATGAAAATCCCTTCGTATTTGATGATTTCATTGGTCTGTGTTGCTTGGCTACGCCCTATGTACATCAATTCTGCTTGAGACCATTGCTCCATCTGCTAGCACATAAATGCCTCATTCTTCCATAACAATTTCTAGAAGGTCCTGTTGCAGTATTGCCTTTATTGCAGTTGTGCTGCCAACTATCAATAGGCATAATGGAACAAAATCAAAGATGTATTAGATGCAAAAGTTTACTTTATGCATGCAATATTGTTTTGAACGTAGACGTATCTGGGCTGTTTTACATCCATCAATCTGGATACCGATTATTTGCCTGTGCAACACATTTCTCTCACTGTAAACTTATTCCTCTCATCTCCTTGTGTTGCTTTTGACAGGGGGTTCCTGTAAGAATAGAGATAGGTCCACGTGATGTCACAAATAAGAGTGTTGTGGTTTCTAGGCGTGATGTCCCTGGAAAGCAAGGAAAGGAGTTTGGAGTGTCTATGGAGCCTTCGATATTGGTGAACCATATAAAGGGTCGTCTAGATGACATACAAGCATCCCTTTTACAGAAGGCCATAACATTCCGTGATAGGTAATTGTTTTCCTTTGAAGGATTACCTTGTCTTTTTTTGTTCTAGTTTTAGGGACACCTTTTTAATCTTCTCCTGCTTGTTGATTGATGTCTGCAAACCAACCTTATCCATGGGCATAAATGTTTCAATACCGCTACAGTTGCTATACAACAACAACAAAGCCTTTTAACACCAAGCAAGTTAAGGACTATGATAGGCTAGAGTTAAAACCCAACAGAAGCTAGATCTAGGTTCATAGATAGTTGTTTTTCATGCATTCATATTCAATGCTAAATCTTTGGGTATATATTCTAATACCACCACAGCTGTTATAACTATATAAAAAGTTAATAGAGTCTTTTGTTGGTTTAAATAGTAGAGATGGTATTCTTGACCTGCGGTAGTAAGACAGCCCCCGAGCATTATATTAAGAAGACCTTCTTCCCACACATACACAACGACACTACAACGACACTGTAGCCCATGCGCGAAACGACCGCGACCAGGACCAGACCTTAAACCCGTGCTTTTGGCGTGGGACAACCGAGAGAATTTTTTTAACCACAGCCTGAAATTCGCTCTCATGTCAAACTCAGAACCTGAGGAGTGCTACTCAGACCATTTAACTAACTTAGCTAGAGTCCCTTTCGCAGAGGGAGGGAGGGATTCCAGATATTAATAATATTTAGCAAGGCTCCATGTCTTCTTTGAATGGCTGCCTTTCCAAGGACGTTTCCTTTTCTTTGTGTCACTGCCTTTGCACGCACCTGTTTCGAGCAATTTACCCCGTTTCATTCTTGCAGTAACATTGTCGACGTAAGCTCATATGGCGAGCTGAAGGAAGCTATTTCTGAAGGAAAGTGGGCTAGAGGTCCTTGGTCAGCTAGGTAGGTTGACTTTGGTAAACATATTCGTTCTCATGTTTGTACTGTATAAGTATAGCACACGCCAGTTTTTTCCATGGCACATGTTAATTTTTTACTGAACTCTGGCAAACTTCAGCGATGCTGATGAGCTGAAAGTGAAAGAAGAGACCAGCGCCACCATCAGATGCTACCCATTCGAGCAGCCTGAGGGCACCAAGAAATGCTTCATGACTGGCAACCCCGCAGAGGAAGTCGCAATTTTCGCAAAGTCATACTAGGCCCACTGTGTGTCTACTGTCAGAGATAAGAACAGCATTTCCTTTTCAATTTTATAGGATTGTACCCTGTCTACCTAAGGTCCAGATTGATGACGGTTCATGGAACAGCATTGTGTGCTGCTGATATTTAAAATGTAAATTTGATAATCAATTGGTCAATTTTGTTCCACTAACACTGGAGGTAAGTTGTTTGCCTACTCAGTATCAAATGTTTCAAACAAGTTCCCCAATATGCTAAATCATGTAAGTTATTACATCGAATTGGATGTACTTAGGCTATCGCCAACAAACTGTGCATATGGCTGTGCAAAATGCTATTTTGCACTGTGGTTACATAGTGAAGTTTAAAATAGGTAGAACAATAAAGTTTAAAATAGGTAGGATAAGTAAGATTGCTAGAGATAGCATAAGTTACTGTCGAGAAAGGAGTAAAGACCTCCAATAATTATTATACACTGAAAGGAACATTGCTTTATTGCGTTTCTTGAATGCTGGAGTAGAAATTAGAAGAAAAACGTTAACATATCGGATATCGCCGCTACTGCATGTTAAACCACCACTCCATCGCAACCGTCTTCCATCGTGTGTGCCAAAATGATGCTCCATCGCCACCGATTGCCTGCTCCTACATGATTCGTTCAGACATGGAAGGCAGCCGCCGGAAGAAGTTGATCACCGGTGCTGGCATCCGATTCCGGAACATCGGGTGGCGCAGGTAGTAGAACCCGGCGACCACGGCCACCATCTTCATGGGCACCATGTACAGCACCATGGCCACGAGGACGCACAGCGCGACGAACAGCCCGGTGGCACGCGGGTCGCGCCAGGACACGAGCGCCTGCAGCCTCTCCGCCTGCGTCGCGACGTCGCCGACCGTCTGCTGCAGCCGCACGCCCACCATCCTGGCGCGGTCGTAGCGCGCCCGCACCACCTCGGGCGGCCTCGCGCTCGGGATCGTATCGAACTCCTCGTCCAGCTCCTCCCTGTCGGGCGCCTCTGCCATGGACGCGCGCACGCACGGGTGCGGCGCCGGCGCGCGCGGCCTCCGCCGGTACTTCCACACGCCCACCGCGGCGGCGTGGAGCGTCAGCGTCGGCACGACGAGGTCCGGGTGCCACGCGAGGAGGACCAGCACGGCGTGCGCCATCGCGGTCGCCGTCGGGTTGCGCCACGACCGGGTGTCCTCCACCCAGCGCGCCGCGTCGGTGACCCAGGAGAGCGCGGCCACGGCGCGGTTCCAGTTGGCGCGGAACTTGCGCATGCTGAACCCGCGAGGCTCCGCGGCGTCCAGCATCCACGTCGACACCTCGCGCCGCAGCGGCGGCTCCGCGGACCGCGCCAGGTGCGTCGCGGAGATGCGCGCTGCCGCCAGCCGCAGAGCCTCGCGGTTCACCAGTGGGATGGGCCGCTGGTGGTGCATCGCCGGGAGCAATGGTCGGCCGTACGCGTGCAGCACGTCCAGCATCGACCCGGACGTGGAGAAGCGGATGGCCAGCTCGACGTCGCCCATTCGCTTTGCGCCGGTGGGCAGCATCATGATGAGCGGGTACATGCCACGGTACGCGCGGCCTCGCTCCAGCGTGGACAGCCGTATCCTCACCTTACCCATCGGCCGCGAGCACGCGGCGGCGCCGGCGGCGTCCTTGCCGCCGCCGTCTGACGTCTGCAACGGCGGTGGGTCATCGAACACGCCGACGGTAAGCACGGTGCAGGGGTCGTACACTGGCCACGTGTACTGCTCGTTCCAGGCCGGGTCGTAGCTGTCGGCGATGGTGCGCGTGCGCGCCCACTTGGGTCCGTACTTGGCCACGGCGTACGCGTCCGTGCAGCCCTTGCCGTCGGCGGCGCGCATCGGAAGGAGGCCCTTGCATCCAATGATGCCTAGCTCCACGACGCCAAGGGGCGGGGGCCACAGCTGCCGTGCCGACGGCCGGAAGTCGCTGCACGCGTAGGACGGCTCGTCGGCGACGTTGTAGCCGCCGTCGAGGCACACGCGCACGTGCAGCCGGCCTCCGTGCATGTGCATAGCCGCTCTCTTGCCGACTCTCATCGCGGCTTCGTCGGACGGGAGGAGGTCGAGCCACTTGGACGCCACCTTCCGGTCGTCGACGCGCCTCTCAACGGTAGCCAGCGATATGCTCGCCGAGCCGACAGGGAAGGCCTCTTTGCCGTGGCGCACTTCGAGGGAGATGACGAGGCAGTCGTCGTCGGTAAACGGCTCGGCGGCGACGAAGAGAAGGTCCTCGTTCCACGCAGGCCCTCCGTTGCGCGCCACCGGCGTGGTGCGCGTTTTGAGCGCCTGGGAGCCCAGCGTGGCGCGCACAGCGATGCCGGCGTCGCGGGGAGGCGGCGCCGTGAGCGTGTCCTGCGCCTCGATGACGGTGAGGCGAAGGAGCCAGAGCTTAGGCGACACGTAAACCTTGGCGCGCGACGTGGCGGCGGCCGCGGCCGTGGCCGTGGTCGCCGCTGGGGAGTCTGCCTTCCACGCGTCGGCGAAGGCCTCGTCGGCCTGCGTGCCCGCCCACGTGGCGACCATGAGGTCGGCGCCACCGAGGCGGCGCCCGCCCTCGAGCCTGTACCACTGCGTCGCGAGAGGCCCGTCCGGCGGGTCCCGCGCGTGCACGTCGGCGGTGTCGAAGCAGAGGCCGCCAAGGAAGTGTCGATCGTCGGCGATGGACACGTCGGCGTCGGGCGGCAGGTCCCAGACGGAGACCTCCAGCGTCGGGCCCGGGGAGTCGGTGGCCGGATCGCGCACGAACGCGAAGGTCTGGTCCCACTCGAAGAAGGCGCCGCGGCGTGCCTCCCGCGTGGACGCATGGTGGCCGCCGGCGGCCACGCGCACGTGGGGGTGCGCGCCGGCGGGCAGCCCCCGCGCGCGCACCACCCGGACGAACAAGTATGGCATCCTGTCCACCAGATCGTGCTTGCTCTGCACCATCGGTTCCTCCAGTTGGGGCGGCGGCGGCGCCAACTGGCGTACAGGCATCGATACCTGCCGTGGCATCAGAGTCGGCGTTGGCTCCAACTGGCGTACAGGCATCGATTCCTGCCGTGGCATCAGAGTCGGCGTCGGCTGTGGTGGCGGACTCAACACAGGCTCCTCTTCCGGCGGCTTCTCCTCCGATGCTGCCACCGCCTCTGCCGTCATTACTTGTGCGTCTTCCGGCGCCAGCGTTGCCGGTGCAGAATCAGCCTCCGATGGCTTCTCCGTGGTAGCTCCGTCACCGGCTGATGCCTCTGCCGGCTCCGGTTGCGGCGCCGGAGCTGCGTCCACCAGCTCCTCGGCCTTGGGAGGCTCATCCGCGGAAGCCGTAGCAGTAGCATCAGGCGGCGGCGGCGGCGGCGCTGCTGCTTCCGCCACCGTCGCATCAGGAGGAGCGACGGATGGCTCCGGCTCCGGCTCTGGTGGCGCGAGCGGGACGTCGACGTAGTACACCTTGAGGCCAATGTCGCCGCGGACCCAGTTGAAGTTGAAGAGACCCTTGTTCTTCTCAAGCGGGAAGTAGATGAGCGCCTCCTCGCCCTTGCGCACGAACTGGCGCGCGTCGAGGCGGACGCGGCCGAGGAAGTTGTTCCGGCGAGTAGGCCCGATGCGGAGGTCATGCAGCACGGTGACCTCGAGCGGCTCCCCGGCGACGGGGTCGACGCAGGCGGGCGGGAAGTCGAACTCAAGCGCCTCGTTCCACGCCGGGTTGAGGTCTCTGGCCACGGTGCGCGTCTTGCGTCGCTGTCCGTCGAAGTCAGCTCGCGCGTAGGGACTGGACGTGCCGGTGCCGTCCTTGGGCACCAGGTTCCGCGCCTCCACCACCTCCACGATCAGCTTCCTCGCCGTCGCCGCCATCACGATTCACGATCGATTGGCACCAGCTGCTCAGCACGGCAACGTGCCAACGTTGAATCCACTGCTGTTTCGGTCGGTGCAAGTGCAACCACGGCGAGACACCTCGGAGCTTCAGCCTTCAGCTGCATATGGTGCTATGGCGATCAGCGAGATGGGTCAGTGTGAGCGTGGGTGCGTAGCGAGTTAGAAGGCTTTAAAAGTGAAAGTGGGTACTATATATAAATGAGAAAATTTGTTGAATGCTATCGAAATCTATATTATTTTCGTATAAACCACTAGAAATTAAGATCTTTCTTCATTGTCATTGAATTGTATTTTTATTTCTCTTGTATGTCATCGACACGTAAAATCAGTTAAAGAAATGTTAGAGGATAAAAAGATAACCATATCCTAATCATCACTACACACATAAACTAAAAAATATAGATATTCTTTTCATGCCAATAGCACTTGTATAGTACCGCTACATATTGTTTTGCATACTAGACAAATCAAACAACACTTAACTTATCCCACACACATAACATAAAAATATGAGCACCATACTTTTAATTTATATATATATATATATATATTTAATCTAAATATGTTGATGCATGTATATATATTACGCAACTGTATTTTAAATTTTTATACTCCTGCATGCACTTTAAATTTAAATGTGCATAACCAATATAATTTAGCACACACTTGTGTATGTTTGATTAAAAATGTGGTGCTATCATATTATTTATGCATATTTAAATTGTATATATGTGCTAAACTAAGTGTTGTCTACTTTTTAGTTAAAATATATGTAGTGGTCTTGAATGTTGCTGGCTTGGCAGAAATAACTTTACATTTTCTATGTTACATCTCTGCTAGTAAAGATGGTATAATTGTCATTTTTATCATGTAGCATTCATCTAATGACATGATAGCATGTAGCCAATGCTAACGCTACAAATCTTGTGGAGGGCGGAGGAGGGGTTGACGACGGCGAGGACGCGGGGAGAGTGAGGGGGATAATCAAAATAATATTGTCCATTAGATTTGAGTAAGGGATGAGATTATCCAACGATCTAAACCGTTGATTTTGATGGTGTGTTAAGTCTGCATGTAACTTGTGTTTGTGGATTTCGTGGAGGTTATGGGTGTGGGGTGATTTGGTTGGATGGGTTTTGCAAAGTTTAATTGGTGAATTATATAGTTGTATAGATAAGGAAAAAGAAAAATGCAATTTAATAGCAAGAAGGGAACTTTTAATTTTCAATGGCATATAAAAAAGGTTATAAATTTCAATGGCATTCAACAGATTTGCTCATCATTATAAATAGGGAATATATATTTGCTAGCTAGATAGGAAGAGAATTCCTCTGTCTCTTTTTTTTTCTCAATAATTTGTGAGAGAATTTCAGGGCACACAGTCACGCGGTTTATAAAACATTGGAAATTATTAAGAGGCGGAATAGTAGCTGATGCCAATTCCTTGCTTCATCTTTACGTGAAGGAGAAAGAGTTAAAGGTAATAAATAATAGATGAGAGACGAACGGCTTAGCTAGGTGTAGTACTAGCTAGGGCGAGAAGTAAAGACCCAGATATATATATGCTTACCTTCATGCGCAAGCTAGCAACTGATGATATGTTTTTATATTGTAAATAAAGAGCATGTCGATCTCGATCATGCGTACGTGCCACAACAAAGATTAGATCCGTATAACGTACTATTCAAACGTATATTCTTTCAGGGGTAAAACGTGTACAATATATAGTATGATTCCTACGAAATTCCAAAGAAGACCTATATATATATAATCTGTACCGGAATTTTTGTACACATGTATATATTGGTGCTAGATTTGAAAGTAATTAAATTGGACCTTGTTTGTACCGAAATCTTCTTCATATACTTTGTACACAGACAGCATCTGGCTTTGTTGTATCAATAAGCGCAGAAAGATATACTTTGCCACCTTTCGGTCCATGCATGGCATGCATGTACCATGCATGTCTCCTCTCTATAAAGTGAGCTTAGTGACGGAGACGACGACTACGATGGGGGAACAGACAGCTCATGACTCCACCAGGAATCCCATGTGCCTTGGCCATATATATATGGGTACGTATACGCGTCATGTGTGTGTGAAACGACGAATGAGGAGGCTCTACGACCTGCCTACGTAGAACAATGGAGAGATTCTAGTGCTGTGTGTCCAGCACCGCGAGACTCACACTCACTATATAGTAGCTAGAAACGGCAGAAATCTAGTCAGAAAGCCGCGGGCAAAAAAGGTGGATCGGCGATGGATCAGGTGGTGGGCACCTGCTCCTCACGTACGTGCCCAGCACATGACTGGCCGGCGGTCGACCCAGTCTTTATAAGCTCGATCCGATGACTTGCGCGGTGAACCACAACCACTGCCGTCGGACATGCATGACTCATGAGGACGAAGACGAAGGACAGCTGAGAGTCGATCAGGATTCCCATGTCCTCCCTTCCCTTTGGCATGCATGCCCGACGTGTGTGTGTGTGTGTGTGTGTAACGGTCAAAGTGAAACGATTACGAACGATAAGGCTCTACTACGTATAGAACGCCGGCGGATGGCTGAGACTGAGACTGGTTAGAAATGCCGCGTGCATGGCAGAAAGCGCCGCGAGAAAGAGCCGCAAAAGTTCCCGCGCCATCCTGGCTCTCTCCTCCTCTTTCCGGCGGTGCAGCTGTGGGACCCAGCAGGATTCCATTCTCAGCGTCGTAGGGATAGAAAGATGAAAAAGAAAGCTTGCTCTTTTTTTTTATTATATATATACACACACAAAGCTGTGAAGATACATGTCATCAGGGTTCATGGGAGCACATGACATTTGATCCTCATGGCTAGCTAGTGCTCACCAATATAGACGGCCAACCGGGCCGCACGGCACGGCACTGGCACTAGCACGACAGGGCACGGCACGGCTAGGCACGGTAGAAGATCTGTGTCGTGCCTGTTAGTGCCAGCGTGTTGGGCCCTCGGCCCAGGCACGGCACTATCAGTGCTTAGCCGTGCCGTGTCGTGCCAACAGGCACGCCGGCACGCCAGTGCTAGTGCCAGCACGGGCACTATGCATAAAAATCCCAGCAGCAGCATTCAAACACTCAAACAGCATAAGTGAATAACAGATAATTTTATTATGACTTCTAGCAATCAAACGGATACAAGATAATTTCAAACAACATAAAAATGGTCACAAAGAGAGTAAGAGACTAATCAAACAACAATTTTATGAGCTGTAGTGCAATGGCTGCCTCGTTAAAAACCTGTCTAGGTAAAACTTACCCTTGTGAGAAACCCTAGACAGAAAAAAAGAGTACAGCCCAGCTCATTAAAAAGTTTATTGTCCTTACAACAAAGTCCAGTCCAGGTGCATAATATTACAGTCCCATTACAGAAATGGTCACAAAGAGACTAAGAGAGTAAGATACTAGAGACTAATCAAGATAAAGATTTTTAAATGTTTCTTCAAGCTCTTTGTCATCCACCATGTGTTGCATCCTTGCTTCAGCATCCTCCCAATCTTTAATGCATGTCAACATCTCAACCACATCAGACTTCAATCTCCTCCTCCGCTCGTCCATGATCCTGCCAGTTAAACTAAAAGTGGATTCTGAAGAGATGGTAGACACAGGAACAGTTAAAATATCTTTAGCCATAATTGACAGTACTGGATAAGTGAGTTTGTGCTGATGCCACCAGTGCAAGATGTTGAAATCATCAGTTAACTGGTTGACAGTGTCACAATCTAAGTAAGAAATGAGTTCAGAAGCAGTAGAAGCTGAAGAGCTTGCAGCATGCAGTAGAGCAGTTGCAGAGGTATCTCTAGCAATGTTTAGAGTAGAAGCAAAAGAATGCATACTGAAAGCATCTAGGCCCCTGGTTGGTTTTAGTGATTAATGACAACGTAATATTATATGTGACTAACGTGTGTTTTGCAGAGACAAATGGTAAGTTAGGTCGCATGACAGGTAGAAGTACTACAACGGTGAAAACAATCCCGGAGATAAGAACTTGAAGCGACGGCTAAAACGACGAAACAAAAGGTGAAGGTCTACGGAGTCCGAGTGTCAAGGAGATGTGGACACTCGCGATTTAGTTAGGTCTTTTATTCTCTTTTAGCCGTTCTATAAAGAGGGGTTGTCGATGAGTAGTTTGACCAAGAGAGTTCTAGTGTAGTGTTGGTGCACAATCACACTCACATACAGTGCTAGGTGTCACTCTAGAACTCACTCATAAGTTAGAACGAAAACCGATTTTAAAATCAGCTGAAAAACAAGAGTTAGTGTTTCTGGGGCACCGGACTGTCCGGTGTGCACCAGACTGTCCGGTGCACCCTCTGCCAGGTGGGGCCAGGCTGGTCCGGGGCAGAGGCTTTCCCTCCACAGAAACCCGAGAGCGCAGGTTTCAGAGTTGAATTTTAGTGGCGCACCGGACATCGCATCGGACTGTCCGGTGTGCACCGGACAGTGACTGTTCACTGTCCGATGTGCCATGAGTCCAACGGCTAGCTGTCAGAACTAGCCGTTGGAAACGACCATTGGCGCACCGGTGGCGCACCGGACTGTCCGGTGCGCCATTGCGCAGTGAGATGCCTGTAACGGCTAGTTGGTGGGTGAGGGCTATTTATACCCCTTCCACCCACCATATTCAATGTCTTGCACTCCACATTTATTCCAACACATTGCTAGAGCATTGCAAGCACCAAAAGCCTAGTGAGGAGATTAGAGAATCTTAATCCGCGTTTGTTCCTCATTAGCGCTAGCGAGAGCCACCTAGAGCACACACCACTTGCATTAGGCTTCTCTTGGTCAAGCGAAAGTCTACAGCTTGTTACTCTTGGTGATCGGCATCACCTAGACGGCTTGGTGGCGTTGGGAGCTCGGAGATCACCGTGAAGATCTTGTTGACCCGACTCAAGTTTGTAAGCGGTCTCGAGGGATCCACCGCGCCGGAGTGGCAAAGGATCATCTCATAGTGAGCACTTGGTTCTTGCGAGGACCAAGGGGGAGCGATACCCTTGCGCGGGTGCTCCAACGAGGACTAGTGGAGAGTGCCGACTCTTCGATACCTCGGGAAAAATTGGAGGAGTCTTCTAAACCTTGCTTTACATTCCGCACTTAATTCAAGCACTTTACATTGTGTATTTGTTTAGCAAGTATTTGAAGTATTGTCTTAGCATTATTGCATTTCTAATATTATATTCTTAGTGCTAGTTGTTGGGGTGAAGTTGGGCTCTTGCTTAGCTCTTGCTTAGGTTTTAATTAGTGTTGATTTTTAGAAAAGCCCAATTCACCCCCCTCTTGGGCATCGTGATCCTTTCAATTGGTATCGGAGCCTTGTTGCTCATAGATTAGCTTAACCGCTAGAGTTATGATGTCCGGTGGGGATGGCCCTCCTCCCGTTTTTGATGGTGACGATTTTCCTTATTGGAAAATTCGTATGGAAGCATACTTAGAGGCTATAGACATTGGTGTCTATAAAGCTGCCACACAAGGATTCCCCGAACCTAGAGATCGCACAAATCTTGTAGGTGATGAGTTCAATTATGAGAAATGGAATGCTAAGGCCAAAAACACCCTTTTTAGAGGCCTTTGCAATGATGTGTTCAATAGAGTAAGAAATCATAAAAATGCTCATGATTTGTGGATGGACATTTGTGCTCTACACGAAGGAACTAGAAGTGAGCGTGAGGAGAGATATCACATAGCCATGCGAAAGTTAAATTCTTTTGAAATGCTTGCTAATGAAAATGCCAATGCCATGTACTCACGTCTCAATATTCTTGTAGAGGAAGTTAATGGATTGGGGCTTACTCAAATCTCACAACCGGATGTTGTGAGGAAGATTCTCAGTGTCCTCCCAATAGACAAATATGGACACATTGTCACTGTGCTACATCAAATGGATCTTTCAGTTACCACACCTACACAGATTTTGGGAAAGATCAATGCTAATGAGATGTACATGCACATCAACGACAAAGAAGAATCATCTTCCAAAAGAAAGGATTTGGCTCTCAAAGCAAATCATGAAAGAAAAGGAAAATCCAAAGTACAAATTGAGGAAGAATCCTCAAGTGATGATGATCTTGATGCTAACATTGCCTTGATGGTGAGGAAGACCACCAAGATGCTAAAGAAGCTCAACAGAGAAGGCATCAAATTTGATTCAAGAAAGAAAAAATTCTTTTCCAGCAAAAGAAAGCCCATCTCTGAGATGGATTGCTATAACTGTGAAAGAGCTTGGTCATCTTGCTCATCAATGTACCAAGCCCAAGAAGAACAAGTTCAAGGGCAAGAAAGAAGATGGCAGCGACGATGAAAAGAAGGAAAAGAAATTTTTCAAGAGGAAAGATGGGAAGCAAAAGAGGTTCCACAAGAAGAAGAATGGAAAGGCATACATTGTTGGTGACTGGCTCACTGACATTGAGTCATCAAGTGGATCTTCTTCAAGTGAAGAAGAGAATGATGAAAAAGTTGCCGCCATCGCCGGGGACTTCTCTTCACCACCACCATCGCCATCATCGACTTCTCACCTATGCCTCATGGCTAGGGGTGAACGGAAGGTACAAAATGATATTACTGATGATAGTGATAGTGATAGTGATGAGGAATTTGCTTCACCTTCATATGATGAGCTAGCTGACTTGCTTAAAGAATATACTCAAATCATTAGAAAGTCAAAGGCTAAATGTGATAGGTTGAAAAATGAAAATGAATCTTTAAATGCAAAATATGACATAGTTATAAAGGCTAGTGATGAAATAAAAGAAGAAAATAAAACTATGTCATCAACTGTAAATGAGCTCACAAACTCCCTAAAAGATGCTAAGGAAAAATATGACAAATTAAATGAAGCTAATAGGGAGTTGCAAAATAGACTAGTAAAGATCAAGGAAGACTATACTCAAATTAAATTTGATCATGACAATCTTCTTGTTGAAAATGAACTTTTATCTTGCAAAACACATGAGGCTATTAACCCTGTTGTTAAGATTGATG
Source organism: Zea luxurians (assembly GCA_029449295.1). Lineage (NCBI taxonomy): Eukaryota > Viridiplantae > Streptophyta > Magnoliopsida > Poales > Poaceae > Zea > Zea luxurians. Next base: position 787,687 of record JAOPSE010000240.1, on the reverse strand, counting down.
TAGCAACCTCATGTGATGATTTGAGTCAAGAAGAGCAAACTAGTCTACATGCTGAATTGACTGAAAAAGTTGAAGTCCTAACGTTAGACAACCAAAAATTGAAGAATTACTTGACTGATGCAACTACTAGAGGAAAGGTTGCTATTGAGAACAATGATTTCAACAATGAGTTGGCAGTGGATAATCAAAGGCTTAAAAATGAGGTCAAGAAACTTAAAAGTGAAAATGAACATCTTGCAACAAGTGTGCAAAAGTTCAACAAGGGTCAATACCTCCAAAATGAGCTGCTTATGAACACTGTCATGAAAAACAACAAGAGTGGTATTGGATACAACGCTTTTGTGCAAAAGAAAGCTACCACTCAATACAAGCCAAAGCAGACTCACAGGCCTATCAAATGCTTTGAGTGTGGAAATGAAGGTCATTTTGCCCACAACTGCAAAGCCAAACCACTAACTCCCTTGCCTAAGCACTCAAGACCATTTGCTTTCAATGCTCATTATGTTCTAAGAAAGGTTGCAAATGGAAAGGTCAAAGTTACATTCCTAGGTCCACCAAACAAGAGTAGACCTAGACAAATCTGGGTTGCAAAGTCCTTGATTGAGAGAGTTACTGGTCCCTCAAAACTCAAGCTTGAATTGTCTGTGGATGTAGGTGAACTACAAGACCGGTGGGAGCCATTCGGTTATTGACAGTGGATGCACACAACATATGACAGGCAACCCACGGATGTTCACCTCACTTGATGAGAATGTTGATGGACAAGATAAAATCACATTTGGAGACAATTCAAAAGGAAAAGTGCAAGGACTTGGCAAGGTGGCAATCTCAAATGATTTATCAATATCAAATGTTCTCTTAGTTGCACCTTTAAGCTTCAATTTATTATCAGTGGGTCAACTATGTGATCTTGGACTTCAATGCTTATTCACTCCAGCAGAGGTTATTGTAACAAAGATGGATGATGAATCAATGGTATTCAAGGGATTTAGATACAACAACCTCTACTTAGTGGATTTCACTTCAGAAGATGCAGACTTAAGAACTTGCCTCTTCACCAAAGCTTCACTTGGATGGCTCTGGCATAGGAGGCTTGCACATGTTGGGATGAGCACACTCAAGAAGGTATTAAAGAAAGACATGGTTAGAGGATTAAAGGATGTGGTGTTTGAAAAAGACAAGCCATGTAGTGCATGTCAAGCTGTAAAGCAAGTTGCTAATACACATCCTACTAAAGCTTTCATGTCAACATCAAGGCCACTGGAACTACTTCATATGGATTTATTTGGACCTACAAATTATGTAAGTGCCGGTGGCAACCTCTACTGTCTAGTGATTGTTGATGACTTCTCAAGATACACTTGGGTGTTCTTTCTTCATGACAAATCTGAAGTTGCATCTATATTTAAGAAGTTTGCCAAGAAAGCACAAAATGAATTTGATTGCAAGATCAAAAAGATTAGAAGTGATAATGGCAAAGAATTTGACAACACCAACATTCATGAGTACTGTGATGAAATTGGGATCAAGCATGAAGTATCTGCAACATACACACCTCAACAAAATGGAGTTGTTGAAAGGAAGAACAGGACCTTGATCACTCTTGCAAGAACAATGATTGATGAGTATAACACACCGGAGAGGTTTTGGGCCGAAGCTGTCAACACTGCATGTTATGCATCAAACAGGCTATTTCCTCACCGGCTGCTTGAGAAGACTCCCTATGAACTGCTAAATGGGAAAAAGCCAGACGTCTCCTTCTTTCGGGTGTTTGGATGCAAATGCTACATCTTCAAAAAATGCCATCACCTAGGGAAGTTTCAAAGACGTTGTGATATTGGTTTTCTTTTGGGTTATTCATTAAAGTCCAAAGCATATCGAGTATTCAATCATGCCACTGGCGTGCTAGAAGAAACATATGATGTGGAATTTGATGAGACTAATGGCTCCCAAGGAGCACTTGAGAATTTTGATGATGTAGGTGATGAGCCACTTAGGGAAGCAATGAAGAACATGCCAATTGGAGCTATCAAACCAAAAGAAGATGAAGAAGAGGTGCAAAACATTGACAGGCCTTCTTCATCAAATGTACCACAAGATGATGATAAAGATGAGAGGCATGCAAATGAAGATACATTTGTCTCTCATGAACAAGCAAGGGTACAAGCCGAAGATGTTGATGCTCCAGGATCTTCTTCCCAAGTGGTCAACAGGAGAAATTCATCACTACTTCAAGCTCATCCTCAAAACCAAATCATCGGGAGTCCTTCACAAGGGGTTATTACTCGATCCCATAGACATGCTTCTTTTATTGAACATCACTCCTTTGTTTCTTGTGTTGAGCCTACTTGTATAGATGAGGCGCTACAGGATCCGGACTGGGTGAATGCCATGCATGAAGAACTTAACAACTTCACCCGTAACGAAGTTTGGACCCTGGAGAAGCCCCCACAAGATGCAAGAATCATTGGAACAAAGTGGGTGTTCAGAAACAAACAAGATGATCAAGGTGTGATTGTAAGAAACAAGGCAAGACTTGTTGCAAAGGGATTCTCCCAAGTTGAAGGCTTAGATTTTAGAGAGACCTTTGCACCGGTTGCTCGACTGGAAGCCATCCGTATCCTACTTGCATATGCATCATGCTATGAGATAAAACTTTATCAAATGGATGTAAAAAGTGCATTTTAAATGGCTTCATAAATGAACTTGTATATGTTGAGCAACCGCCTGGATTTGAAGACCCTAGATATCCTAACCATGCTTACAGGTTGTCCAAGGCGCTTTATGGGCTAAAGCAAGCTCCAAGGGCTTGGTATGAGCGCCTTCGCGACTTCCTCATCGAAAAGGGCTTCAAGATCGGGACTGTCGACACAACTCTCTTCACAAAGAAACATAACGGTGATATTTTCATTTGTCAAGTATATGTTGATGATATAATCTTTGGCTCGACAAATGACTATCATTGCAAGGAATTTGGTGAGTTGATGTCGAAGGAGTTCGAGATGTCAATGATTGGTGAGCTAACATACTTCCTCGGCTTTCAAGTCAAGCAAATGAAAGATGGTAACTTTCTCTCACAAGAAAAGTATACCAAAGACTTGTTGAAAAGGTTCAACATGGAGAAGTGCAAACCAATCAAGACCCCCATGCCTACAAATGGACATCTCGACCTAGATGAGGGAGGTAACCCGGTTAATCAAACTCTCTACCGTTCTATGATTGGTAGTTTATTGTACCTTACCGCATCTAGGCCCGATATTATGTTTAGTGTCTGCATGTGTGCTAGATTTCAATCTAATCCTAAGAAAGCTCATCTTCGCGCTGTTAAGAGAATTCTTAGGTATCTCAGGCACACCACAAGCGTTGGTCTGTGGTATCCCAAAGGAGCTACTTTTGATTTAATTGGCTATTCCGATTCGGATTATGCCGGTTGCAAAATTGATAGGAAAAGTACTTCTGGGGGATGCCACCTGCTTGGTAGATCACTAGTTTCATGGACATCCAAAAAGCAAAACAGTGTTGCCTTGTCAACTGCCGAAGCGGAATACATTGCCGCGGGTGCTTGTTGCACACAGATTTTATATATGAAACAAACTCTTCTAGACTATGGCGTAGTTCTAGAAAAGGTACCTGTTGAGCACCAAATTGAGCACGCGGACGGTCCGGCCCTGAGGCCGGACGGTCCGCGGTCCGGACGGTCCGCGCCTGAGGGCCGGACGGTCCGCGCGTGCGCAGAACAGATTAGGGTTCCGAGTTTTGTGCTACGGTTGTTAGCTAAAATCATGGGATAAGCTCGGAAATTAGTTTGTAAAGTGTAATACCCAAATTTGTAAATCATGGTAATGGAGATAATTCTCTTATTTGCTTTGTTTCAATTTAACTAATCATGTGAACAACCCCATTTAAAAATGATTAAATGACTAAATGTCAACTAAAATGTGCATCATATTGGAGTTTTGTTTGTTGTGCATATAATAATAATAGCAACACTATTAATCAAAAAGAAAATTGAATTAGAACCCAAAAGGAGATTAGGGTTTGAAAAAGGAAAAGGGAAATAATATATATAAGGCAAGAGAAGCGAAATAAATCTGTAAATAAATAAAATTTATCCATGCTATGTTCACATTGAATATTTAAATGAAGACAAATTCGCCACAAACTTTGGATTTAAATTGGAATTTAAATTTGAATTGAGTTGGATAATTGGAAATGGAAAATAGGAAAGAAAATAAAAAGAAAAAGAGAAAACCCCTACCTGGGCCGGAATACTCCATTTCAGCCCACTCTTCTTCCCCTCGGTCTGGGCCCGGGAATCCCGTGCGGCCCACTTATCTGCGATCTCGCGCGCTGGCAACTCTCTGCCGGTGGGTCCGCCCCCTCAGCCACCTTATGCCGTGCGCGCTTCAGCCTTTCCGCTAACATGTGGGACCATGCAGTCAGGTCTCCGTCTATCCTCCTCCCCATCCCAATCGGGACTCCGATCCTCGCGGCGAGCAGGCCGGTTCTCCAGCATCCACGGCAACAAACTCCGCCCAACAGAACGCCGATCGCGCCGATCAACTCGGGCTCGCCCTTTTCTGCCCCCATCCCTGGGTATAAATTGTTTCACATCAACAGATCGTCGTGAGCTCCTTGCCGCGCAGCAGAGAGAGAAACGTGGACCGCCATTGATGAGTAACCTGCTCACCGCCGCACGGGCCGCTCCGTATGGCATATGGGACTCGCCCTGATGCACCGTGTGCTATCGTGGCATCCGCTGGAAGAAAGGAGTCCCAGGGTCCTTCCAATTCCTCGCCGTGCTTCCAGAAGCCCGCCGCGCCGCTCCTCCATGTCGCCAGGTCCCGTAGCTGCCAGAGTCGAGGTGAGAAGTTCCCCATTCGGTTTGCTGGCGTCCCTTTTTCGTGTATTGCCCTTCGAATTGATGCGCGGCGCTCGGGTTCACGGTTTGGGAACGGCGGCGATGGCCTCCGCCGTGTTCCTGTACAGGCGCCGTCGCGGGATGCTGCCTGGGTGGCCGTCGTAGGAGAGAACGGAGCGGGCGCCGTTGGATCCATGATAGATGACTACGATTAGTCAGGGGTGTACCGGTTCAATTAGTGGATCCACCACCGTTGATGCGTGGATCGATGGATGGGAATTGAATACGGCTTGATTAAATCGTGACCAAAGATCTGGGATTCAACGGCTCACACGGCGTACCGGTTCGGCGTGTAATAGATCTAATCTGGGCCGCTCAGTTCAGATCGTGCGGCCGAGATTCAACCATACCCTTTCGCGCTGGCACTTTTATTAAAGAGCCCCTGGACTTTTGGAAATAGAACCCGCCGTCCAGTAGCACTGTGCGCTGTGTCTCGGGAATCTTGCGCCGAGCCCCCTGCTGTTCTCAGATTTTGAGGCCCAGTCCAGAACCCATTTAATTTGAATAAATGAAATAGAAAATGGATTTTTAATATGAAAATAATTACTAAAACTTGATAAATTCATAGAAAATTCATACTTGCTCCAAATTAGTCCATTCCACTTTCTAAATTTTTATAATTTAATTCTCTATCACTTAGAGCCTCTGTTTTGTCATGAAAACAATTAGAAATTTAATCTCTCACTTAATTCATTTTAAACACATAAAACATTAGAAAATCCATAACTTAAAATCTATAACTCCAAAATTAATGATTCCTGTTCCTAGAATCTTATTTTAATGTGTAGATTATTATTATGTATTTTGTTTACTTGTTTGGTGTGATGTTAAATTTTGCCTACACTGTTTGTTTGTATTACTACGACTAGCAGTGAGGTCACGAGTCACCTGAAGATCATCCTGGTACCTGGATTCTCAAGGCCCAGGCAAGTTGTGCCCTTGATCACTTCTTTTTACCCAGCCATGTTCTGATTAATCATAATGATCTGCATAGGTTAATTTTGATGGGACCCAACAGGTTACCTAGTTTGATTATCTTTATACCTTGTTTACCACTGAATTTTCTGGGTAGTACTTGCTAGTGCTATATGTGGTTTTGGGTATGGAGATACACTATTCATGGTTACACTTTTGTTATCAGTTGTTATTTATTGTTCATGATGAGATCATTATGTTAATTGGAACATGGAGCGACCACCCGGGAAAACAGTGCTACCACAAGGGTTTAATGGGACGCCCTTGGCTGATTAATTAGGAAAGCTAGTGGAAGACTACCTTACCCGAAAGGGGCAAGGGCAGTAGGGGAGAGGTCAGTGCGGGGAGGCCCTCGGGAGGATTTTGCTGCGATGGCGGTCCTGCAAGGGATTCCTGCACTGGATCTTCCTATAAACTGTAGCGGGTTTTCGGAAGCTAGTGGAACTTTGTAAAGGCCTCGTAGTGGATCCCTAGCCATTCACCTCGGAAGTGTCTTAGGGCTTTGCAAACCCTGGCGACATGGGATACACGACTTGTGGGTAAAGATGCGCAACCTCTGCAGAGTGTAAAACTGGTATACTAGCCGTGCTCACGGTCATGAGCGGCTCGGACCCTCACATGATTAAATTATGGAACTTAAACTCAATTTGTCATATGCATTGCATCGCAGGTGAAGTTGTTACTTTTGTTCTACTATTTAACTGGGTTGGTATTTACTTATACTTAGTAACTGCTAATAAAATTTTGACCAACTTTAAAAGCAATGCTCAGCTCTAACCATCTTCTTTGGTAAGCCTTACACTTCACGTGAGCTCCCACCTTTGGCGAGTTCATGCACATTATTCCCCACAACTTGTTGAGCGATGAACGTATGTGAGCTCACTCTTGCTGTCTCACATACACCACAGGTCAAGACCAGGTACTGCAGGATGATGCTCATGGAGGATGCTGTGATGAGTTCGTGAGAGGTCTAGGTCGTCGTCTCCCAGTCAACTTTTGGGTTGCTGGACCGTTGTCTCCTTATAATGTAATTATTTATTTTGTATAGAACTCCTGTTATATATAAAGATGTGACATTCGATCCTGTGCCACTATACATCATATGTATGAGACTTGGTCCCAGCATACCTGGTGTTTATGTTAACCCCGGGTTTTGGACCCCTAAAATCCGGGTGTTACAGAAGTGGTATCAGAGGAATGTTGACTGTAGGACGAAACCTAGATAGAACTGGACAACCATTCTTTACTTACCTTTGCTACTCTGATTCTTTTCTAAACTTATCTTAATCTTTTCTCATCTATTTCCGCTTTACTCTGATTACTCTTACCTTTTTCTTCTAAAGACAAATGTGGAGTTCACACTTTGAAATCTTGTACCTAAAGTGACTTTAGGGATAGGAGACCTACTCTCAGGAACAAAAAAACAAAACTATTTTTATAAGTGTTTATGTATTTGAATGTTTGTTCTTATGATATTTGTCTGATTTAGATCTTTGTTTGAGTGTGATGAGTTGTGGAGTAATGTCCACAATTGCATCTGCATATACACATAGGTATAAAAAAAATATAATTATAAAATAACTAGACAACCTAGATTGTCCCCATTGGAACATATCTAGCTTAAGAGATTTATCTTATCCTAAAAAGATCTCATTCTAACCAATTCATCTTATCTTAAAAGATTCTCCCTTATCTTAACAGATCCATCTTATCTTAAAAGATACTCATCCTATCTTGAAAAGATTGTATCTCATCCTAAATAGATCTAACTGGTCTCAAAAGATTCTATCTTATCTTTATGGATCCATCTTATCCTAATAAGCATACTTATTCACCCTAGTTTAAACAACCATGATCTAATGCAAATTAATTATATCTTATCTAGTCAAACTAGTCATACCGGTCTAATCTAGATCCCATCTAATCTAATATGATCTAATCTAAAGTGAGTTATTTAATAAATTAGTTAGTACTAGTGAAATGGATTAGACCTCACTCCTATAAAAATGATTTAAGCTAAATTGATGCCCTAGATTAACTTGACCATATACATATGCAACTACCTTACCCATCCAATAGATGCATAATCCCTCTGTGTTAACCTAATAGAGCTTCTGACCTACCTACACCATATACCCCATCCTATCTCAAAAGATTTTAACATATCCTAACAAGATATATCCTACCCTGATAAATTTATCTAACTTAAACTAGTCTAATCTAGATCATATCTAATTTAATATGGTCTAATCTAGTGTGAATTACTTAATGCTGGTAGAAAAAAATAAGGCCGTACTCCTAAATTACTTAAACCTAATTTGGAGACTTATATCAACTTGGCCATACCCAACAACTTGACCTATATAACAAGTTACATAACAACCCAACCAATAGAATAATGATGGATTGCATAGTCTATCAACCCCTACCTAAAACAAACTTGTAACCTACATCATGTAGTCTATCTCATCCATACCTATATTAACCATATTCCCCAGCCAATAATATACACTAACTCCTAATCAATGAGATAAGACCAAAGAAGATGATCAACTTCATCAAGGAAGGATGAACACCAACCCAAGTCTTCAAGGATCAAGTAAGGTCACCAAGATGAGTCAAGATCCACAATCTTGGATGTGGTCTTTTCTTACCCTACTCCTTCTGACCCAAACCTATAAATACTTTAAAGATATCTTCTATCCTACATAATAAAGTGGACATACCTATATTACCCATACTCTCCTATCACTTACTAATAATAAAAAGAGAGACTCTTGATTTTGAACTAATTAGAAACTAAAAGCTAGATTTCAAATCACTCTTCCTATATCCTCTTTCTTACAAATCTCGAGGACGAGATTATTTTTAAGGGGGGTAGGATTTGTAATACCCAAATTTGTAAATCATGGTAATGGAGATAATTCTCTTATTTGCTTTGTTTCAATTTAACTAATCATGTGAACAACCCCATTTAAAAATGATTAAATGACTAAATGTCAACTAAAATGTGCATCATATTGGAGTTTTGTTTGTTGTGCATATAATAATAATAGCAACACTATTAATCAAAAAGAAAATTGAATTAGAACCCAAAAGGAGATTAGGGTTTGAAAAAGGAAAAGGGAAATAATATATATAAGGCAAGAGAAGCGAAATAAATCTGTAAATAAATAAAATTTATCCATGCTATGTTCACATTGAATATTTAAATGAAGACAAATTCGCCACAAACTTTGGATTTAAATTGGAATTTAAATTTGAATTGAGTTGGATAATTGGAAATGGAAAATAGGAAAGAAAATAAAAAGAAAAAGAGAAAACCCCTACCTGGGCCGGAATACTCCATTTCAGCCCACTCTTCTTCCCCTCGGTCTGGGCCCGGGAATCCCGTGTGGCCCACTTATCTGCGATCTCGCGCGCTGGCAACTCTCTGCCGGTGGGTCCGCCCCCTCAGCCACCTTATGCCGTGCGCGCTTCAGCCTTTCCGCTAACATGTGGGACCATGCAGTCAGGTCTCCGTCTATCCTCCTCCCCATCCCAATCGGGACTCCGATCCTCGCGGCGAGCAGGCCGGTTCTCCAGCATCCACGGCAACAAACTCCGCCCAACAGAACGCCGATCGCGCCGGTCAACTCGGGCTCGCCCTTTTCTGCCCCCATCCCTGGGTATAAATTGTTTCACATCAACAGATCGTCGTGAGCTCCTTGCCGCGCAGCAGAGAGAGAAACGTGGACCGCCATTGATGAGTAACCTGCTCACCGCCGCACGGGCCGCTCCGTATGGCATATGGGACTCGCCCTGATGCACCGTGTGCTATCGTGGCATCCGCTGGAAGAAAGGAGTCCCAGGGTCCTTCCAATTCCTCACCGTGCTTCCAGAAGCCCGCCGCGCCGCTCCTCCATGTCGCCAGGTCCCGTAGCTGCCAGAGTCGAGGTGAGAAGTTCCCCATTCGGTTTGCTGGCGTCCCTTTTTCGTGTATTGCCCTTCGAATTGATGCGCGGCGCTCGGGTTCACGGTTTGGGAACGGCGGCGATGGCCTCCGCCGTGTTCCTGTACAGGCGCCGTCGCGGGATGCTGCCTGGGTGGCCGTCGTAGGAGAGAACGGAGCGGGCGCCGTTGGATCCATGATAGATGACTACGATTAGTCAGGGGTGTACCGGTTCAATTAGTGGATCCACCACCGTTGATGCGTGGATCGATGGATGGGAATTGAATACGGCTTGATTAAATCGTGACCAAAGATCTGGGATTCAACGGCTCACACGGCGTACCGGTTCGGCGTGTAATAGATCTAATCTGGGCCGCTCAGTTCAGATCGTGCGGCCGAGATTCAACCATACCCTTTCGCGCTGGCACTTTTATTAAAGAGCCCCTGGACTTTTGGAAATAGAACCCGCCGTCCAGTAGCACTGTGCGCTGTGTCTCGGGAATCTTGCGCCGAGCCCCTGCTGTTCTCAGATTTTGAGGCCCAGTCCAGAACCCATTTAATTTGAATAAATGAAATAGAAAATGGATTTTTAATATGAAAATAATTACTAAAACTTGATAAATTCATAGAAAATTCATACTTGCTCCAAATTAGTCCATTCCACTTTCTAAATTTTTATAATTTAATTCTCTATCACTTAGAGCCTCTGTTTTGTCATGAAAACAATTAGAAATTTAATCTCTCACTTAATTCATTTTAAACACATAAAACATTAGAAAATCCATAACTTAAAATCTATAACTCCAAAATTAATGATTCCTGTTCCTAGAATCTTATTTTAATGTGTAGATTATTATTATGTATTTTGTTTACTTGTTTGGTGTGATGTTAAATTTTGCCTACACTGTTTGTTTGTATTACTACGACTAGCAGTGAGGTCACGAGTCACCTGAAGATCATCCTGGTACCTGGATTCTCAAGGCCCAGGCAAGTTGTGCCCTTGATCACTTCTTTTTACCCAGCCATGTTCTGATTAATCATAATGATCTGCATAGGTTAATTTTGATGGGACCCAACAGGTTACCTAGTTTGATTATCTTTATACCTTGTTTACCACTGAATTTTCTGGGTAGTACTTGCTAGTGCTATATGTGGTTTTGGGTATGGAGATACACTATTCATGGTTACACTTTTGTTATCAGTTGTTATTTATTGTTCATGATGAGATCATTATGTTAATTGGAACATGGAGCGACCACCCGGGAAAACAGTGCTACCACAAGGGTTTAATGGGACGCCCTTGGCTGATTAATTAGGAAAGCTAGTGGAAGACTACCTTACCCGAAAGGGGCAAGGGCAGTAGGGGAGAGGTCAGTGCGGGGAGGCCCTCGGGAGGATTTTGCTGCGATGGCGGTCCTGCAAGGGATTCCTGCACTGGATCTTCCTATAAACTGTAGCGGGTTTTCGGAAGCTAGTGGAACTTTGTAAAGGCCTCGTAGTGGATCCCTAGCCATTCACCTCGGAAGTGTCTTAGGGCTTTGCAAACCCTGGCGACATGGGATACACGACTTGTGGGTAAAGATGCGCAACCTCTGCAGAGTGTAAAACTGGTATACTAGCCGTGCTCACGGTCATGAGCGGCTCGGACCCTCACATGATTAAATTATGGAACTTAAACTCAATTTGTCATATGCATTGCATCGCAGGTGAAGTTGTTACTTTTGTTCTACTATTTAACTGGGTTGGTATTTACTTATACTTAGTAACTGCTAATAAAATTTTGACCAACTTTAAAAGCAATGCTCAGCTCTAACCATCTTCTTTGGTAAGCCTTACACTTCACGTGAGCTCCCACCTTTGGCGAGTTCATGCACATTATTCCCCACAACTTGTTGAGCGATGAACGTATGTGAGCTCACTCTTGCTGTCTCACATACACCACAGGTCAAGACCAGGTACTGCAGGATGATGCTCATGGAGGATGCTGTGATGAGTTCGTGAGAGGTCTAGGTCGTCGTCTCCCAGTCAACTTTTGGGTTGCTGGACCGTTGTCTCCTTATAATGTAATTATTTATTTTGTATAGAACTCCTGTTATATATAAAGATGTGACATTCGATCCTGTGCCACTATACATCATATGTATGAGACTTGGTCCCAGCATACCTGGTGTTTATGTTAACCCCGGGTTTTGGACCCCTAAAATCCGGGTGTTACATAAAGGGTCCAGCCCCCCTCCTCTATAAATAGAGAGGTATACGGCCGATTTGTAATCAACAATCGAATCAATACAACTTCTATTTCGCATTTTATCTTAGGAGTAGTTCTAGTCTAGTTTAGGTTTAGTCTTCCAATCCCCAAATTCTTCGTCTCTCTTCGGCTCTACGTCGATTAGAGGAGTCTAGGTCGGCCAGCCCGAGCCTAGACATAACCTAGGATCTCTACTCCCCGACGGGGTCCCTCCCGGGAGCGAGATCCAGGCGCCGTCGGCGATCTTCCGCCGTCCCTGCGTACGCGCGGACCGTCCGGCCCCAAGGTGCGGACCGTCCGGCCGTCAGGCAGGAGCCCTAGCCGCGCACCAGGCCGCGGACCGTCCGGCCCCAGGCCGCGGACAGTCCGCCCTTGCGCAGAGAGCACCACCGCGCCTCGCACCAGGCCGCGGACCGTCCGGCCCCTGCGCGCGGACCGTCCGCCCCTGTGCAGAGGGCACCGCCACGGTTCTTGTTGAGTGTTTGGCGCTCCGAAAAGGCGTCAACATACTTTTTGGCGACTCCGCTGGGGACAACGCATATAGACCTATCAAATCGGCCCTCAATGGCCGGTTCAAAAGATAGCTCTGAGGTTTCCACCAGCAATATCATCACACCGACATGGGAAGCCTTGCCGGCTGAAGAACAGCTCCTGTTCGAGGAGCGCCAGGAGCAGCTGATCCAAGAAGCAAAGGCGAAGTTTCTGGCTGACTTCAAAGTGGATAGGAACAACAAAGTCGTTCGGCAACGAGCGACAGATCTGGCTTCGCTCCGACCTACTACGATTACCCCAAATGTAAGTAGCACCAACGAACTCCAATCTCTTAAAGCTTACATAGACGAACAGCGAGAACAGATGCAAAATATCATAGGGGTTATGCAAAACGATTGTAGGAGACTAGTACGTGCATTTAATAAATCTAGTATAGCAAATTTTCCTTCACCCGAGGTTGAATTAGGAGATAATACACGTAATACATCGGTTAAAGGTTGTCACGACCAGTCACAACCCCCTTATGGGATGCCGATGGACACGTACCCTGAGCAGACGCAAATCGGCAGCAAATCAGCCGATCTGCACATGCCCGGACCGTCCGCACGTGAGCGCGGACCGTCCGGGCCAGCAACAGTCGGGCCTATTTTTAATGAGTTACCTAGATATGCGCCCGAGCCACCACATACGGCACAAAATCTAAACTACCAAGTCGGACGGTCCGCATACAACGACGGACGGTCCGCATATAATCACGGACGGTCCGGGCCAATGTCCGGACAGTCCGCGCATGACCTTTTTGAGGAGGATTGTTACCTGAATCCTCACCCGTCCCAGCGACACGTCCCATCGCGCTATGCAATGCACCAGCCCATTAATTCAGGATCCAGAGCCCAGGAAAGCTTTCCGGCCCCACCTAGAAGGTCGGAAAGAAATGATCAAACATATGAGCCATATAGGGCAAATGGAAATGCACCACGTAGCTCAAACCAATGGGGGGAACGACAACATACTAACATGCAACCAACCCCACCTATGTTTGACCAGAGAGCTGGTGGTCTTGCACCGGCTGCCATTGGTATAGTGAGGGAAGAAATAGCCGGGGCGTTCCGAGATAAGCTCGGAGTAAGCATGATCCCTGGGGGGCAATCATATCGGAAGCCTTATGACAGCCGATTTGATCGCCACCCATACCCACAGGGAACCAGGATACCCGAGTTTGCAAAGTTCTCGGGTGACCAAGGAAAGAGCACGCGTGAGCACATAGGCCAGTTCCTAGCACAATTAGGAGAATTGGCCGACATCGAAGCATTCCGTGTGCGTTTATTTTCATTATCCTTAACAGGGACTGCATTCACATGGTATGCCACGCTCCCTCCTAATTCCATTTTGTCATGGGGAGACTTAGAGCAAAAATTTCATGAACATTTCTTCTCTGGTGATTATGAGCTAGATTTAGTAGACTTAGTGACCCTACGACAAGAAAAGGATGAATCGGTTAGTGATTATATCCGGAGATTCCAGGATACAAGAAACCGATGCTTTCAAATTCATTTAACAGATAAACAACTGGCGGGAATAGCCTTTGATGGATTGCGCTATTATTTAAAAGAGAGATTAGAAGGCATCCAGTTCTTTACTTTAGCACAATTACATCAGAGAGCTTCGGCTTGTGAAAGCCTGTAGGAAACGGGTGACGCCTAAGAGGGGGGGGGGGGTGAATTAGGACTTCTAAAACTTTTACTAAACTAGGCCACAATTAAATCCCTAGAGCAAAACCTATGCAAATAATCAAAACTAGAATGTGCAAACTAGGTTTTGTCTAAGTGTTGCTATCTCTACCGCAAAAGGCTAAGTTTCAATCTATACTAAATAAGTATGACTACAAGATTGAAACTTAAATGCTTAATATAAATGCGGAATGTAAAGAGCTAAGTAGAGAAGCAAACTCTCGTGGATGACGCCGGTATTTTTACCGAGGTATCCGGAACCACGCAAGATCCCGACTAATCCTCGTTGGTGCCCCTACGCAAAGGGAAGCCCACGCGAGGGCCAAGCACCACGGTCGAGTAACTCCGTAGAGAGCCGCGGGCCTTCTCCACGCGCAAGTGGTGCTCCGCTTCCGGCTCCTCTCGGACGCTCCCCGCCGTCTCCACTATCGAGCTTCCGGCCGAAAACGCCGCGGGCCTCGTTCCCTCCGGTACACGGTGGCGGCCGTGACACAAACGCGGTTGTCACGGTCTCGCAAGACTCTTGCCCCACTCGGTACAATTACAACGACTCACGCAAGAGCCGAGGGGTTGTGTGGTTTTACAAAACTCACTCAACTAACTAGGATTCACCTAGAGCAAGCGCTAAAGCGGTCTAACTAACCTAAGCACTTCGCAAAGCACCTACGCTAATCACCGAGTGATTCTATTAAGCACTTGGGTGTTTGAGCTCTTAGAAATGTGCACTATATGCCTTGGTATGTTGCTTGGGCTCTCACACTTGAGAATGGCCGGTTGGGGTGGTATTTATAGCCTCCAAGCCCCCAACTAGCCGTTGGACAGAAAGCAGCAGCTTTCTGTCGTCGGGTGCACCGGACAGTCCGGTGCACACCGGACACTGCACTGTAGCATGTCCGGTGCCGCCACGTCAGCCGACCGTTGGCGCCTGTAGCAGTCGACCGTTGGATCCGACCGTTGGATTCGACCGTTGCCGTCTGCCCGTTGGCACACCGGACAGTCCGGTGCACACCGGACAGTCCGGTGCTACAGCCAGAGAGCGCCTGCCTGCGGCCTCTCTGCGCAGACTGTCCGGGACTTCACCGGACAGTCCGGTGCACACCGGACACTGCACTGTAGCATGTCCGGTGCGCCACCAGGCGCTGGCTGACAGCCCTTTTCTTTGGATTTCTTCGCTGATTTCTTCGGGCTTCTTTGTTGTTGAGTATTGGACTCCTATGCATCTTTTTATGTCTTCTTTTGAGGTGTTGCATCCTCATTGCCTTGGTCCAATTCTCTTCGCATCCTGTGAACTACAAACACAAACACTAGAAGACTTATTAGTTCACGGATTGTGTTGTTCATCAAACACCAAAACTCAATTAGCCAAATGGCCCGGGGTCCATTTTCCTTACAATCTCCCCCTTTTTGGTGATTGATGACAACACAACCAAAGCAAGTAAATAATACAAGTATTTGAGTGAAAATATGCAATGTACTTGCTAAGATGCATGATTGTCCCCACAATGTGATATTATGGACTTAAGCCTCCCCCTAACTCCATAATTCACTTACTTCCTATTTTTGGACCAAATAACCAAAACCACTTGAGAACTTATTTGAAGATATGAAATTTTAAATTTGTGGTGTTTGGTGTTTGATATAGTTTTCATTGCTTTGGTCCCAAAACTTCTCCCCCTTTGGCATCAACCACCGAAAAGGAAGACATTAAAAGCATGTAGGAAGTAAATAAAAGCTTGCCCTCAACAAGAAATCTATCAAATGATACCACTAGAAGGATATTGAAATAAACCATATGAATGATACCACTCGAAGGAGTCCTCAAAAGATTACTCCCCCTAAATGAGTGTTCTCTTTAGAAAGAAGTTTCTCCCCCTTTTTAGAGATGAAGAAATACTCCCCCCGACAGAGATCCTCTACTTAGGAAAAAGCATGTGAAAATTAGAGGTGCAAGACATGATTTGAAAAGACTAACTTCCCTTATGCATAGGTAACTGAATATGAGTTAACTACTTATGCATTTTTAGCAACATGGAAGCATATGATATGAAATATAGTCTAATCAAATATTTGAGAAGACATGTAAATGATATTGAATGTAGTCTCAAAAGATACCAATTGAAAGTCAATGGTGAGCTTGAGAGACATGAGAGTACTTGGAGATTTTGCAGTGGAAGATTGTTGTCTTTCTCCGGGGACTTCATTTTCCTTACAATGAGACTATCACATGAAATAGACTTGAAAAGGTGTTAGTCTTAAAGTGTTAGATTATAGAGTAACCTCCCCCTAAAGGTGTGCATACAAGTTTTGAATACTTGTAGGAGACATGCACTTTGATTTGATATCAAGAGGGGCAAATTATCCATAATCCAAACTTTGGCACATATAAGTTAAATGATACACTTTGTAGAAATCAAAATTTTCAATTGATGCATCATTTACTATGGAGTGATATAGAAGCTATGTACCGTGCTTAAATAAACATTTTAAACCATGTAGGTTTGCTTAATCATATGAATTAAAAGCAAGCAATCCTACCATATGATTTACCTAGTATGCATGATTTTAAACAAAAATACATAACAAATGTAATACTAGGCAAGAAAGGTAAACTAGATAAAAGATAAATAGATACGCATATCTAAAAACGAGAAATATAATAAAACTAGTTACCTTAGTCATGGGTGGGAAATTTGGGTCCAAAGTTTTTACTAACCCACTTGGCAATAAAACTTGATCCAATATGATGTATCCCATGATATACATCCCAACTTTGCCAAGTCTCCAAATTTCCCGAGGACCTTTGGTCCACTCACTTCCCTTTCGGGATCCAAACCTTCTTGGTGCTTTTCATGGTTGAAATTATTTCCTTTGGCACCCAGATGCGTTTGGCCCCTTTTCCTTTGTTGGCTTGCTTGTTGGCCTTGATTGCTATCACCTTTCCGTTCTTTTTCTTCTTGATCAAATATGGTGTAGCATCCTTTTTGTTCACCTTTTTGATGTAGGTGTTGGAGATTTTGCTTGTTGGCTTTTGCTTGAGCTTTTGCCTTTGTTTATCCCCGGTCATCGCCTTGCATTGGAAAGACTTGTGGCCTTCCTTGTGGCATAGCCTACAAATCACAGTTTCTCCCTCTACAGGCTTGTTCACTCCCGCAGTGGTGTTATCCTGTGGAGGTCGGATTTGTTTGGCTTTGCCTTTCTTGTCATACAAAGCCTTGCCAAGGCGAGCCACTTCTTGCTTTAATTGTTCATTTTCCTTTGCAACCTCATCCGTACATGTCTCTACAACAATATTCTCAACAAAGACTTGGTTGCAGGGGTTAGAATCATCAATTAAATCAAAGCAGGAAGTAGAAGCATCTTTCTTAATTATTTCAGGCATTTCAATTAAAGATGCTGCTGGGGTGCTACCAGTGTTTTCTAGCTTAGTAGTTAGCTCATTATTGTGTATGCTAAGAATTTCCATTTTCTCTAGCAAATTTTCAATAGCTTCTTGGGAGCTAGCTAACTTAGCCTTAAGTTTTTCATTCTTTTTAATAAGGCTATCATCGGTAGCAGTGGATGGAGCACTAGATTCTAATAGCTCAATTTTAGTTGACAGCTCACTATTTAAGTTTGCAAAAGTTTCAAATTTTTCTAGCAAACCTTTGTAATCATTTTGAGAGCTAATCAACTTATTTTTCAAAGTTTTAAGTTGAGCCTTTTGCTTAGTGCAAACATCCTGAAAAAAATTAACGGCTTCCGCAAGTTCTTCTAGAGAGGCCTTTCCCTCACCTTCATCATCACTACTACTTTCATCACTAGAGGATGGAATGCTTTTGTTACCTCTTGCCATAAGGCATTTGTGTGATGACCGTGATGAGCGTGATGAGGACCGGTGGCTGCGCGTCCTTGGAGGTTCATCTTCACTTGAAGAATCATCCCAAGTTCTAACACTTGTGAGCGCCTTGCCTTTGCTCTTCTCCTTTTTGGGTTTGGCCATATTTGGACAGTTGTCCCTGAAGTGGCCCTTCTCCCCACATGCGAAGCATCCTCTCTTCCTTTGCTTTTTCCTGTCAATGTTAAAGAGAAGATCCTCGACCTGCAGGGGCACACCCATTAGATTAATCTTGCGGATCATCCTCATTACCTTTCCGACGCGTCGGATTGTTTCTTCGTCCTCGGAGGATGATGTGCATGGTTGATTATCTTCATCATCATCACTTTCTTCTTCTTCTTCCTCGCTTGAGGAACTTGGAGTGGGAGCCTTCTTTTTGCCCTTCCTTTCATCACATGCAAAAGCATATGGCTTTGAGGAAGTTGGCTCCTCTCCCCGACTCATTTTTCGCGACATCTCAAAGGCCGCGATTTTCCCAATCACAATGGTCGGGGTCATGTTGCTCAAGTCCTCCATGTTGTGAAGGATGGTGATGATGCTCCCATATCTTTGTTGTGGTAGCAGGGAGATAATCTTCCTCACAATGTCCGCATCACCTAGCTTATTTATGCCAATAGAATTGAGCTCATTGATTATTAGATTCAAACGAGAATACATGTCTCTAACAAGCTCGTCATCTTTCATGGCAAAAGAATTATACTCATTTAAGACTAGGCAGTGTTTTTGCTCACGGACATTGGATGTGCCGTCATGGAGCTCATGCAATTTTAGCCAAATCTTGTTAGCAGTTTTCAAGGTAAATACTTGATTAAAAATGTCCATGCTAAGAGATTCATACAAGCAATTTTTGGCTCTAGCATTTAAATGAATTTCTTTTTCCTCACTCGTGGTGGGTTTCTCGGGATTCTTGAGGGGTTTCATCCCGTCACGAGTGACTCTCCAAACACCTAGATCAACGGCCTCTAGGTAACAAGCCATTCTAGCACTATAATATGGGAAGTTAGTGCCGTCAAAGTGTGGTGGCCTATGGGTATCCATCCCTTCCTCTAAAAAGCGTCGGCTCTTTTAGCGGTGAGGCTAAAGCGTTTCAAATGAGCCAAACCGGGCTCTGATACCACTTGTAGGAAACGGGTGACGCCTAAGAGGGGGGGGTGAATTAGGACTTCTAAAACTTTTACTAAACTAGGCCACAATTAAATCCCTAGAGCAAAACCTATGCAAATAATCAAAACTAGAATGTGCAAACTAGGTTTTGTCTAAGTGTTGCTATCTCTACCGCAAAAGGCTAAGTTTCAATCTATACTAAATAAGTATGACTACAAGATTGAAACTTAAATGCTTAATATAAATGCGGAATGTAAAGAGCTAAGTAGAGAAGCAAACTCTCGTGGATGACGCCGGTATTTTTACCGAGGTATCCGGAACCACGCAAGATCCCGACTAATCCTCGTTGGTGCCCCTACGCAAAGGGAAGCCCACGCGAGGGCCAAGCACCACGGTCGAGTAACTCCGTAGAGAGCCGCGGGCCTTCTCCACGCGCAAGTGGTGCTCCGCTTCCGGCTCCTCTCGGACGCTCCCCGCCGTCTCCACTATCGAGCTTCCGGCCGAAAACGCCGCGGGCCTCGTTCCCTCCGGTACACGGTGGCGGCCGTGACACAAACGCGGTTGTCACGGTCTCGCAAGACTCTTGCCCCACTCGGTACAATTACAACGACTCACGCAAGAGCCGAGGGGTTGTGTGGTTTTACAAAACTCACTCAACTAACTAGGATTCACCTAGAGCAAGCGCTAAAGCGGTCTAACTAACCTAAGCACTTCGCAAAGCACCTACGCTAATCACCGAGTGATTCTATTAAGCACTTGGGTGTTTGAGCTCTTAGAAATGTGCACTATATGCCTTGGTATGTTGCTTGGGCTCTCACACTTGAGAATGGCCGGTTGGGGTGGTATTTATAGCCTCCAAGCCCCCAACTAGCCGTTGGACAGAAAGCAGCAGCTTTCTGTCGTCGGGTGCACCGGACAGTCCGGTGCACACCGGACACTGCACTGTAGCATGTCCGGTGCCGCCACGTCAGCCGACCGTTGGCGCCTGTAGCAGTCGACCGTTGGATCCGACCGTTGGATTCGACCGTTGCCGTCTGCCCGTTGGCACACCGGACAGTCCGGTGCACACCGGACAGTCCGGTGCTACAGCCAGAGAGCGCCTGCCTGCGGCCTCTCTGCGCAGACTGTCCGGGACTTCACCGGACAGTCCGGTGCACACCGGACACTGCACTGTAGCATGTCCGGTGCGCCACCAGGCGCTGGCTGACAGCCCTTTTCTTTGGATTTCTTCGCTGATTTCTTCGGGCTTCTTTGTTGTTGAGTATTGGACTCCTATGCATCTTTTTATGTCTTCTTTTGAGGTGTTGCATCCTCATTGCCTTGGTCCAATTCTCTTCGCATCCTGTGAACTACAAACACAAACACTAGAAGACTTATTAGTTCACGGATTGTGTTGTTCATCAAACACCAAAACTCAATTAGCCAAATGGCCCGGGGTCCATTTTCCTTACAAAGCCGAAGCAAAGAACTAGTCAGAACGGTTCATCATAATGTCCCTATAGTAGAACACAATCAAAGTAGTTCGGACGATGAACCAAAGAAAGTTTACACTGCCGAAATAGTTTGGCCCGAGCAGGCCAAATCTTCGGCTTGCTACTCCTTGCAGTCAGTTCAAAAGGAACGACAGGAGGAGGTTAAGTTTACATTTAATGTCGGCAAATGTGATAAGATATTCGATGAATTACTAAAAAATGGTAACATTAAAATTGATTATATCGTTCCACCTGCCGACGAACTAAAGCGTCGCGCATACTGCAAGTGGCACAACTCATTTTCCCATGCCACTAATGATTGTAATGTGTTCCGACGACAAATTCAATCGGCCATTAATGAGGGACGATTGAAATTTCAGGAGGACACGGAGCCCTTCCCAATGAATGTGATCGACTTTAATGGCAAAAAGGTACTAATTCGGCCCAACACAGCCGATAAGGGCAAAAACAAAGAAGTCATCATCGGCAACGCACGGGAGGCCGATGGAAACAACAAAATTTCTTGCAGGAAAGTGATGGCCGAGAAGACTCCTGATGGAGGGGAGACACTGAAGGTAACCATCACAAACTCCAGCGCTGGGGGGCAAGCACAGACAAAGGGATATGCGCGAGAACCCATACTACGCATCGCGGACGGTCCGGTGTCTAGGCGCGGACGGTCCGTAACATCACCGGACGGTCCGAAGCATTCCGACGGACGGTCCGGCAACGTCGAAGAGCCGCGGCGACCACGTACCTTCGAACCACGACGACCAGAAATAGGTACGTGGAAAACTAACACGTTCAAGGCAACTGGTCGGTTGGTAAAATCTAGCCCGACCTTTAGTCAATTATTGTCTAAATATGTGAAAAAGAAGGCTGGCCCCAGCGACCGGCCACCAAAGGGACCTCGCTTACCCACCCAGGTGCGACGGCAGGTTAGGCCGATTGGACCACCACAACAATCGGAAAGGACGGGAGATCATAATGTTCAATTAAGACCTAACGTACCTGCATGGACACCTCCACCACCATATCCACCTATGCCATATCCATACACATACATACCTCCACCATATGTCCCAAATCAAATGTGGGGCATGCCACCATACTCATTTGGGATGCCACAGTACCCCGCTTGGGGGGCACCCCAAACATCTGTATTCAATAGGTTGACACCTCCAGTACAAGACCGATTGAGAGCCCCTCAATCCGGTCCACGAGCACATGCCCAGCAAGATTGCCGAACAACTCGGCCCCAAAGGCTGACTAATCCGGCAGGGGGGCATACAGCTACAACCTCCAACAGTACGAAAAAGGAAGATGTCATTAAAATAGAAACGACAGATGTCGTCGTACAACAAAATGATGAAGGGCCGATGATTTTTGGTAAATCGGCCAACACAAACAAAAAAGAAAGTACGACTGTCAATAAAATAGCCGATCCAAAATACTCCATGCCCCGATGGTGCCCATCGGGATTGACACGATCGCAAAAGAGAAAATTACAGTGCCTTAGGGCAAAGGAGAATCAGGAGAAGGAGGTGGAAAAAATATTCAATGACACACATCCGCAATATCCGCCACCACAAAAGAGATGGAGACCAAAGGCCGTTGAGGAAAATCAAACGGCCATAAAGACAGAAAATAAAACAGCAACTGTGCAGCTCTTCGCAGGTATAGCAGACAGTCCGACTATAAAGACCGGACCAACCGTACAGGGCGCGGACCGTCCGACCCCTGAGGCCGACTCATCTGCATTAAACCATGACACCTCCGACGACGTACCGACGCCCATGGAGGAAGACGACCTGCAAGGAGAAGACCTGGTCGACTACGGAACTACGCCAGAACACTTAGAGAATTAGGAAGGCAATGTGACGAATTGGTCAGGACCAGTATGACGCTCGGTGATGTTGGGACTGACAGTTCGATCAAATCTAAAGGGATCACGTCCGTTGAGTCAACCATCGAGACCAAGGCCACTGCGTACCATCCTAGTAAGTGGCAAGATGCCTAAGAAAACTGATGTGATAACATCGAGTTAGTTGCTTTTGGTTCGCTCAGCTCCACCAAAAGGCAGGGGGGCATATGTTGAGCACCAAATTGAGCACGCGGACGGTCCGGCCCTGAGGCCGGACGGTCCGCGGTCCGGACGGTCCGCGCCTGAGGGCCGGACGGTCCGCGCGTGCGCAGAACAGATTAGGGTTCCGAGTTTTGTGCTATGGTTGTTAGCTAAAATCATGGGATAAGCTCGGAAATTAGTTTGTAAAGGGTCCAGCCCCCCTCCTCTATAAATAGAGAGGTATACGGCCGATTTGTAATCAACAATCGAATCAATACAACTTCTATTTCGCATTTTATCTTAGGAGTAGTTCTAGTCTAGTTTAGGTTTAGTCTTCCAATCCCCAAATTCTTCGTCTCTCTTCGGCTCTACGTCGATTAGAGGAGTCTAGGTCGGCCAGCCCGAGCCTAGACATAACCTAGGATCTCTACTCCCCGACGGGGTCCCTCCCGGGAGCGAGATCCAGGCGCCGTCGGCGATCTTCCGCCGTCCCTGCGTACGCGCGGACCGTCCGGCCCCAGGGCGCGGACCGTCCGGCCGTCAGGCAGGAGCCCTAGCCGCGCACCAGGCCGCGGACCGTCCGGCCCCAGGCCGCGGACAGTCCGCCCTTGCGCAGAGAGCACCACCGCGCCTCGCACCAGGCCGCGGACCGTCCGGCCCCTGCGCGCGGACCGTCCGCCCCTGTGCAGAGGGCACCGCCACGGTTCTTGTTGAGTGTTTGGCGCTCCGAAAAGGCGTCAACAGTACCTTTGTTGTGTGACAATGAGAGTGCTGTTAAAATTGCTAATAATCCTGTACAACACTCTCGCACCAAGCACATTGATATCCGTCATCACTTCCTTAGAGATTGAAAGCATCTAGGCCCCTGGTTGGTTTTAGTGATTAATGACAACGTAATATTATATGTGACTAACGTATGTTTTGCAGAGACAAATGGTAAGTTAGGTCGCATGACAGGCAGAAGTACTACAACGGTGAAAACAATCCCAGAGATAAGAACTCGAAGCGACGGCTAAAACGACGAAACAAAAGGTGAAGGTCTACGGAGTCCGAGTGTCAAGGAGATGTGGACACTCGCATTTTAGTTAGGTCTTTTATTCTCTTTTAGCCGTACTATAAAGAGGGGTTGTCGATGAGTAGTTTGACCAAGAGAGTTCTAGTGTAGTGTTGGTGCACAATCACACTCATACACAGTGCTAGGTGTCACTCTAGAACTCACACTCAAGTTAGAACGAAAACCGATTTGAAAATCAGCTGAAAAACAAGAATTAGTGTTTCTGGCTTTGGGGCACCGGACTGTCCGGTGTGCACCGGACTGTCCGGTGCACCCTCTGCCAGGTGGGGCCAGGCTGGTCCGCGGCAGAGGCTTTGCCTCCGCAGAAACCCGAGAGCGCAGCTTTCAGAGTTGAATTTTAGTGGCACACCGGACACCGCACCGGACTGTCCGGTGTGCACCGGACAGTGAACTGTTCAGTGTCCGGTGCGCCATGAGTCCAACGGCTACCTGTCAGAACTAGCCGTTGGAAACGACCGTTGGCACACCGGTGGCGCACCGTTGGCGCACCGGTGGCGCACCGGACTGTCCGGTGCGCCATCGCGCAGTGAAATGCCTGTAACGGCTAGTTGGTGGGTGAGGGCTATTTATACCCCCTCCACCCACCATATTCAATGACTTGCACTCCACATTTATTCCAGCACATTGCTAGAGCATTGCAAGCACCAAAAGCCTAGTGAGGAGATTAGAGAATCATAATCCGCGCTTGTTCCTCATTAGCGCTAGTAAGAGCCACCTAGAGCACACACCACTTGCATTAGGCTTCTCTTGGTCAAGCGAAAGTCTACGGCTTGTTACTCTTGGTGATCGGCATCACCTAGATGGCTTGGTGGCGTTGGGAGCTCGGTGATCACCGTGAAGATCTTGTTGGTGACCCGACTCAAGTTTGTAAGCGGTCTCGAGGGATCCACCGCGCCGGAGTGGCAAAGGATCATCTCGTAGTGAGCACTTGGTTCTTGCGAGGACCAAGGGGGAGCGATACCCTTGCGCGGGTGCTCCAACGAGGACTAGTGGAGAGTGCCGACTCTTCGATACCTCAGGAAAAATTGGAGGAGTCTTCTAAACCTTGCTTTACATTCCGCACTTAATTCAAGCACTTTACATTGTGTATTTGTTTAGCAAGTATTTGAATTATTATCTTAGCTTTGTTGCATTTCTAGTATTATATTCTCAGTGCTAGTTGTTGGGGTGAAGTTGGGCTCTTGTTTAGCTCTTGCTTAGGTTTTAATTAGTGTTGTTTTTTAGAAAAGCCCAATTCACCCCCCTCTTGGGCATCGTGATCCTTTCAATTGGTATCAGAGCCTTGTTGCTCATAGATTAGCTTAACCGCTAGAGTTACGATGTCCGGTGGGGATGGACCTCCTCCCGTTTTTGATGGTGACGATTTTCCTTATTGGAAAATTCGTATGGAAGCATACTTAGAGGCTATAGACATTGGTGTTTATAAAGCCGCCACACAAGGGTTCCCCGAACCTAGAGATCCCACAAATCTTGTAGGTGATGAGTTCAATTATGAGAAATGGAATGCTAAGGCCAAAAACACCCTTTTTAGAGGCCTTTGCAAAGATGTGTTCAATAGAGTAAGGAATCATAAAAATGCTCATGATTTGTGGATGGACATTTGTGCTCTACACTAAGGAACTAGAAGTGAACGTGAGGAAAGATATCACATAGCCATGCGAAAGTTAAATTCTTTTGAAATGCTTACTAATGAAAATGCAAATGCTATGTACTCACGACTTAATATTCTTGTAGAGGAAGTCAATGGATTGGGGCTTACTCAAATCTCACAACCGGATGTTGTGAGGAAGATTCTCATTGTCCTCCCAATAGACAAATATGGACACATTGTCACTGTGCTACATCAAATGGATCTTTCGGTTACCACACCTACACAAATTTTGGGAAAGATCAATGCCCATGAAATGTACATGCACATCAACGACAAAGAAGAATCATCTTCCAAAAGAAAGGATTTGGCTCTCAAAGCAAATCATGAAAGAAAAGGAAAAGCAAAAATACAAGTTGAGGAAGAATCCTCAAGTGATGATGACCTTGATGCAAACATTGCCTTGATGGTAAGGAAGACCACCAAGATGTTGAAGAAGCTAAATAGAGAAGGCATCAAATTTGATTCAAGAAAGAAGAAGTTCTTTTCCAACAAAAGAAAGCCCATTTCTGAGATGGACTGCTACAACTGTGGTGAGCTTGGTCATCTTGCTCATCAATGCAACAAGCCCAAGAAGAACAAGTTCAAGGGCAAGAAAGAAGATGACAGCGATGATGAAAAGAAGGAAAAGAAATTTTTCAAGAGAAAGGATGGGAAGCAAAAGAGGTTCCACAAGAAGAAGAATGGAAAGGCATATATTGTTGGCGACTGGCTCACCGACATCGAATCATCAAGTGGGTCTTCTTCAAGTGAAGAAGAGAATGATGAAAAAATTGCCGCCATCGCCGGGGACTTCTCTTCACCACCACCATCGCCATCATCGACTTCTCACCTATGCCTCATGGCTAGGGGTGAACGGAAGGTACAAAATGATATTGCTGATGATAGTGATAGTGATAGTGATGAGGAATTTGCTTCACCTTCATATGATGAGTTAGCTGACTTACTTAAAGAATATACTCAAATCATTAGAAAGTCAAAAGCTAAATGTGATAGGCTGAAAAATGAAAATGAATCTTTAAATGCCAAGTATGACATAGTTATAAAGGCTAGTGATGAAATAAAAGAAGAAAATAAAACTATGTCATCAACTGTAAATGAGCTCACAAACTCCCTAAAATATGCTAAGGAAAAATATGACAAATTAAATGAAGCTAATAAGGAGTTGCAAAATAGACTAGTAAAGATCGAGGAAGACTATACTCAAATTAAATTTGATCATGACAATCTTCTTGTTGAAAATGAACTTTTATCTTGCAAAACACATGAGGCTATTAACCC
The DNA here is from genome assembly GCA_029449295.1 of Zea luxurians. Classification (NCBI taxonomy): domain Eukaryota; kingdom Viridiplantae; phylum Streptophyta; class Magnoliopsida; order Poales; family Poaceae; genus Zea; species Zea luxurians. The sequence goes on along the minus strand of JAOPSE010000240.1, from coordinate 760,871 downwards.
TGTTGTTAAGCTTGATGTAGCAACCTCATGTGATGATTTGATTCAAGAAGAGCAAACTAGTCTACATGTTGAATTGACTGAAAAAGTTGAAGTCCTGACTTTAGACAACCAAAAATTGAAGAATTACTTGACTGATGCAACTACTAGAGGAAAAGTTGCTATTGAGAACAATGATTTCAACAATGAGTTGGCAGTGGATAATCAAAGGCTTAAGAATGAGGTCAAGAAAGTAAAAAGTGAAAATGAACATCTTGCAACAAGTGTGCAAAAGTTCAACAAGGGTCAATACCTCCAAAATGAGCTGCTTATGAACACTGTTATGAAAAATAACAAGAGTGGTATTGGATACAATGCTTTTGTGCAAAAGAAAGCTACCACTCAATACAAGCCAAAGCAGACTCACAAGCCTATCAAATGCTTTGAGTGTGGAAATGAAGGTCACTTTGCCCACAACTGCAAAGCCAAACCACTAACTCCCTTGCCTAAGCACTCAAGACCATTTGCTTTCAATGCTCACTATGTTCTAAGAAAGGTTGCAAATGGAAAGGTTAAGGTTACATTCCTAGGTCCACCAAATAAGAGTAGACCTAGACAAATCTGGGTGGCAAAGTCCTTAATTGAGAGAGTCACTGGTCCTATGCAATATAGGGCCCTCAAAACTCAAACTTGAATTGTCTGTGAATGTAGGTGAACTACAAGACCGGTGGGAGCCATTGGGTTATTGACAGTGGATGCACACAACATATGACAGGCAACCCACGGATGTTCACCTCACTAGATGAAAATGTTGATGGTCAAGATAAAATCACATTTGGAGACAATTCAAAAGGAAAAGTGCAAGGACTTGGCAAGGTGGCAATCTCAAATGATTTATCAATATCAAATGTTCTCTTAGTTGCACCTTTGAGCTTCAATTTATTATCAGTGGGTCAACTCTGTGATCTTGGACTTCAATGCTTATTCACTCCAACAGAGGTTATTGTAACAAAGATGGATGATGAATCAATGGTATTCAAGGGATTTAGATACAAAAACCTCTACTTAGTGGATTTCACTTCAGAAGATGCAGACTTAAGAACTTGCCTCTTCACCAAAGCTTCTCTTGGATGGCTTTGGCATAGGAGGCTTGCACATGTTGGGATGAGCACACTCAAGAAGGTATTAAAGAAAGATATGGTTAGAGGATTAAAGGATGTGGTGTTTGAAAAAGACAAGCCATGCAGTGCATGTCAAGCTGGAAAGCAAGTTGCTAATACACATCCCACTAAAGCTTTCATGTCAACATCAAGGCCACTGGAACTACTTCATATGGATTTATTTGGACCTACAAATTATGTCAGTGCCGGTGGCAACCTCTACTGTCTAGTGATTGTTGATGACTTCTCAAGATACACTTGGGTGTTCTTTCTCCATGACAAATATGAAGTTGCATCTATATTCAAGAAGTTTGCCAAGAAAGCACAAAATGAATTTGATTGCAAGATTAAGAAGATTAGAAGTGACAATGGCAAAGAATTTGACAACACCAACATTCATGAGTACTGTGATGAAACTGGGATCAAGCATGAAGTATCTGCCACATATACACCTCAACAAAATGGAGTTGTTGAAAGGAAAAATAGGACCTTGATCACCCTTGCAAGAACAATGATTGATGAGTATAACACACCCGAGAGGTTTTAGGCCGAAGCTGTCAACACTGCTTGTTATGCATCAAACAGGCTATTTCCTCACCGGCTACTTGCGAAGACTCCTTATGAACTGCTAAATGGGAAAAAGCCAGACGTCTCCTTCTTCCGGGTATTTGGGTGCAAATGCTACATCTACAAGAAACGCCATCACCTAGGGAAGTTTCAAAGACGTTGTGATATTGGTTTTCTTTTGGGTTATTCATTAAAGTCCAAAGCATATCGAGTATTCAACCATGCCACTGGCGTGGTAGAAGAAACATATGATGTGGAATTTGATGAGACTAATGGCTCCCAAGGAGCACTTGAAAATCTTGATGATGTAGGTGATGAGCCACTTAGGGAAGCAATGAAGAACATGCCTATTGGAGCTATCAAACCGAAAGAAGATGAAGAAGAGGTACAAATCATTGACAGGCCTTCTTCATCAAATGTACCACAAGATGATGAAAAAGATGAGAGGCATGCAAATGAAGATACATTTGTCTCTCATGAACAAGCAAGGGTACAAGCCAAAGATGTTGATGCTCCAGGATCTTCTTCCCAAGTGGTTGACAGGAGAAACTCATCACTGCTTCAAGCTCATCCTCAAAATCAAATAATCGGGAGTCCTTCACAAGGGGTTATTACTCGATCACATAGACATGCTACCTTTATTGAACATCACTCTTTTGTTTCTTGTGTTGAGCCTACTTGTATAGATGAGGCGCTACAGGATCCGGACTGGGTGAATGCCATGCATGAAGAACTTAACAACTTCACCCGCAACGAAGTTTGGACCCTGGAGAAGCCCCCACAAGATGCAAGAATCATTGGAACAAAGTGGGTGTTCAGAAACAAACAAGATGATCAAGGTGTGATTGTAAGAAACAAGGCAAGACTTGTCGCAAAGGGATTTTCTCAAGTTGAAGGCTTAGATTTTGGAGAGACCTTTGCACCGGTTGCTCGACTGGAAGCCATCCGTATCCTACTTGCATATGCATCATGCTACGATATAAAACTTTATCAAATGGATGTAAAAAGTGCATTTTTAAATGGCTTCATAAATGAACTTGTATATGTTGAGCAACTGCCTGGATTTGAAGACCGTAGATATCCTAACCATGCTTACAGGTTGTCCAAGGCGCTTTATGGGCTAAAGCAAGCTCCAAGGGCTTGGTATGAGCGTCTTCGCGACTTTCTCATCGAAAAGGGCTTCAAGATCGGGACCGTCGACACAACTCTTTTCACAAAGAAACATAACGGTGATATTTTCATTTGTCAAGTATATGTTGATGATATAATCTTTGGCTCGACAAATGACTATCATTGCAAGGAATTTGGTGAGTTGATGTCAAAGGAGTTCGAGATGTCAATGATTGGTGAGCTAACATACTTCCTCGGCTTTCAAGTCAAGCAAATGAAAGATGGTAACTTTCTCTCACAAGAGAAGTATACCAAAGACTTGTTGAAAAGGTTCAACATGGAGAAGTGCAAACCAATCAAGACTCCCATGCCTACAAATGGACATCTCGACTTAGATGAGGGAGGTAACCCGGTTAATCAAACTCTCTACCGTTCTATGATTGGTAGTTTATTGTACCTTACCGCATCTAGGCCCGATATTATGTTCAGTGTTTGCATGTGTGCTAGATTCCAATCTAATCCTAAGAAAGCTCATCTTCGCGCTGTTAAGAGAATTCTTAGGTATCTCAGGCACACTACAAGCGTTGGTCTGTGGTATCCCAAAGGAGCTACTTTTGATTTAATTGGCTATTCCGATTCGGATTATGCCGGTTGCAAAATTGATAGGAAAAGTACTTCTGGGGGATGCCACCTGCTTGGTAGATCACTAGTTTCATGGACATCCAAAAAGCAAAATAGTGTTGCCTTGTCAACTGCCGAAGCGGAATACATTGCCGCAGGTGCTTGTTGCACACAGATTTTATATATGAAGCAAACCCTTCTAGACTATGGCGTAGTTCTAGAAAAGGTACCTTTGTTGTGTGACAATGAGAGTGCTGTTAAAATTGCTAATAATCCTGTTCAACACTCTCGCACCAAGCATATTGATATCCGTCATCACTTCCTTAGAGATCATGTTGCTAAAGGAGATATCATTTTAGAAGGAGTGAGGTCGGAAGATCAATTAGCGGATATTTTCACTAAGCCACTTGATAAGACCCGCTTTTGCATGTTGAGGAATGAACTAAATATTCTTGATCTCAGAAATTTTATGTAAAATATCAAATGGTGTTGTCAAGCCTGCATTGCATGTTTAAATTCCTTGTATTGCATCTAGGGCTTGTCTAACCTAGTTAAGATAACCGCCAACAAAGCGAGTGAAAAAGCTTAACTCGGGTCAAACTTGACAAGTCTTAGTTTTAAGCTTTTAGCACTTAAATTCTTACTTTTTATGCAATTGTTGGTTCTTGAAATATGCATGAGGTACTGCACTTAGGGGGAGTATTCAAAACTCAAATCACTCATGAAAAACCCCTAGTGCAAGCCAAAATGCAAATTTCACCATTTGCCTATTTTCTCTAAAAATTATCTAGCCTATGGCAAAATATTTTGAAAAGTATATGAGGGTGCCAATACCTGTCCCAACAAGTGTTATTTTGTATGATTATAAGTTGGGATTTGGTTTGGTTGGGAGTTAGATAGAAATTCAAAATTTTCCAAACTCTCCTCTGTCTGGGCTCACCGGACAGTCCGGTGTGCACCGGACACTGCACTGTGCAATGTCCGGTGCACCGGCTGCCGCGCGCTATAAATCAGATTTCCTGTGCGCTGTCCGGTGGTTCACCAGACAGCTACTGTGTGCTGTCCGGTGTGCACCGGACAGGCACTGTAGACTGTCCGGTGCGCCCATCTCGCGTTTTAAAAAAAGGCCTCCAGCCCGACCGAGCCAGAGGCTCTCCGTTCCCACCGCTCTCTGTCTCTGTCTGGCGTCTCCTTCTCCCCCTCCGGCGACCCTCCGGCGTCCTCCGTGCCCCGGCGACCGTGGAGACCTGGGCTCGTTCTCTCCCTCTCGGTGAGCAGGCTCCCCTCTTCCTCCCCTGTCTCCACTCCCTCTCTGTGCTCTGTCTGAGGCAGTGAAGCTCCTCTTTTTCCACCCCTTGTGCATCATTTCAAATTCTTGTGAAATCTTGTGAATCCAGTTGGTGGAATGTGTTCTATTGTCCCTATTGTGTATCCCTGCAGATTCTTGGCTCCTTCGGGAGGGTTTTCACTCCTCATATGGCCATTTCTCCGAAACCCTAATATCTCGCCCACCACGTGCTCGGTGAAATGTCCAAACCAGCCAAAAATGCTCCAATTGAACCCAAATTTTTCAGGCACCTTCACAACACTTCTAGTAACCTACTTGCCAAATTTCACGCCAATCCGAGATTCCAGGCTTAAATTTCACTCAATTCCCCATTTCGAGCGATCGTTTCCGAGCCGAGTGCCCTAATCCCTTTTTCTTCGCCTAAATTCAAACCAAGCACACACTTCACTCATATTCACCTATATAAACCTATTCGTGAAGTATCGGCTCAATTCCATATCGTTTTGTGCCTCAATTCGAATTCCAAACATCCTATGACACTATTTATCCTTCAAACGTCGTTTTCACGTCGTTTGACTTCTCGATCGTCTCGTCTCGTGTTTTCTGTGCCATATCTCTCTGTGTATGTATTTATTCACATTTCATATGCTTATGACTATGTGACTAATACGTGCTCACCTCTTCTGTCATTTCAGTGACCTTGTTTGACCGTGTGCCGTCTCCCGTCCTGCCTGGATCGTCACCTCTCGTGTGAGCTTTCCAGGTAGTCATCTCACTCTTTGCTCAATCTATCGGTGATTTTTGCTCTGTGCTTAGTCTCTCTATCTTATTTGCAGACATTAGTTCAGGATGCCGCACACGAAGAATGTGTCGGCGCCAGGAGGTGGCGATGATGAGGATCCTCGTCGCCCCTTCAGGCAGGTCAAGGGCACGACTGTTTACTTGGAGCAGCGAGAAGGCCGCAAGAAGCGGCGTACGGACAGAGCAGCCCGTGCAGCGGCAGCAGCTGCAGCAGCCGCTGCGCAGGCCGAGCTTGGAGATCAGCCGCAGACTCCATCAGATCAGATCGCATATCGTGTTCGTCGTCTCGCCTCCCGGCGCTCCTCCACTCACACCACCTCTGCTTCCACTCCGCCACCCACTCTGCCTGCTCCCGTCACTCCTGTTGCGCCATCCACCACCACAGCCATACCCACTACCTCCACCAAGCCAGCTTCCACTGCTCCTCCTCCCGCTCCCGCTTCCGCTCCTCCTGTCCCTCCACCTCGATTCCGGGAGCGCGATGAGACTGAGGTACAACCACTTGCTGCGGATCCTCGACTGTTTGACCTTCAGCGTGCTACAGCGGCACGGGTACGTAGGTTCAGATACGTACCCGTGGAGTCTTGGCTACCAGCTCAGAGAGACCCTACAGCAGGTGACCTTTTCAGCACACGTACTCAGGAGTCGTTTTTCAGAGCTCAGATGTCTACTCAGATAGCTCTGCGAGTGCACCGGCTTTTGGATCTTCCAGCCTTTCTGCTTGCAGCCGGTGCTGACTCTGAGGCGCACCTCACCTATCTGCCTGGCCTTCAGACTCTTTTGACTACCAGCGGCAGGTATGTTGAGGAGTGGGTACGAGTCTTCTACGCCTCTGTTTGGATTGACCCGGATCATCACTGGATGAGGTTTCGCTTTGAGCGCGAGGATGTCACTATTACTGCCAGTCAGATCCGCCAGCTTTTTGGATTTCCCGAGTCGACGACTCGTCTTCACAGCCTTTGCTACGGCACTTCTGACCCTCCTCGTCGCCCTCACGGCGGTGTGGCTCCGGGTACAGCTCACATCGCGGCTCTGTTCCGCCCGCCCTTCACAGATGGGTCGCGATGTTCACCGGCAGATTTTACTACCGCAGCAAAGTACTTATATGAGCTTATCAGACGGACTCTTCTGCCGAGGATGGGATACAGGGAGGCTACCACTCATATTCAGCTTTGGCTCCTTGGTGCCCTGGTCTCCCACTCTGAGTTTGACGTTGTGGACTTCCTGATTTGTGAGATCGAGGACACTGTTTTGGATGGGATTCGTGCTCGTCGGCAGTTGCCCTATGCTCACTACTTGTGCCACATCTTTGCGCAGCTGATTCAGCCCCCTTGATTTCAGAGCACCCTTGAGGCCTCTCGCCTCGTTTTTGGATCCTACCGTCCTGCGCCTGAGATTCCTGTGCCAGCTTCTGCTAATGTTTTTGACTCTCAGGCCGAGGATGCAGCTCTTCGACAGTTTGACACTCAGGGTACAGCAGCTGATGATGATGATGATGATGATTTTGGGGTTCCTCCTCCGCCTCCGCCTCCTATGCCTCCACGCTCACATGATCATGAGGCTAGGAGTTCTAGTGCTGCCCCTGCTACTCCTCAGGCTATGGACCCTGCTCTTGCTTCGATTCTCCAGACTCTCTCTCAGCAGCAGGCTCACCTGGCAGCCGAGCAGGCCCGGTTATCCGAGAGGATGCTCTCGATGTTTCAGAACATGCAGGACAGGCAGGATGCGCTTCAGCAGCAGCTTCTTCAGGATCGGGCTGAGAGTAGGGCATTCATGGCTCTCATGCTACAGCAGTCTGGTGTCTCAGTTCCTCCGGTTCTGTCTGCTCCACCTCCTCCGCTTCACACTCCTGTGGTGCCATCGATTTTGTCAGGACCCCCTGTTGGTACCTCTCCGCTCCGGCCGGTCACTTTGGCGTTCACCTCTCCGGCTCTCAGCTCTGTCTGCCCGCAGTCGCCAGTGCCACCAGCATCTACTGTTACCACTACCGTTGTGGCAGTATCTGTCTCCGCTTCTGTTCCGGTAGCTCCTGCAGCGCGGCCTCAGTCCGAGTCAGTACCAGCTCCAGCTTCTACCACAGATCCTGGATCCGAGACTGACTCTGACCCTCCGCCAGCGTTCGCTCTGCTGCCTCGACCGCGACCGGATGCGCCTCCGCCGCCTCCTCCTGCTTCAGATGTTTAGGTTCAGGGCCCTTTTGGTGTTTGACGCTAAAGGGGGAGAGATATGAGTTGTGAGAGTTAGGGGGAGTTAGAGAGTTAGTAGAGAGTCATGTTAATGTAATATATGTGCTTGCTACTCTCTGTACTAGCTTGATGTTCTGTACTAGCTTGATGTTTTTGGCTCACAAACTCGTCATATACTCTCGTTGCTTGATTGACTGTGTGTTATGTTTTCACCTTATATTTTATCACCAGTCTTCTAGTTCTTGTTTCATCGATTTAACTTCACTTTTATATGAACAAGAATCTTATGATGTGTATGCGCTCACTCTTATTATTATGGTACACGTTCTTTCTGTCAAAGATTACTGAGTATAACTAACCATTCTTTCTATTGACAGAAACTTCAAAACAAACTACTCTCACAAAACTTGTAGGGTTGTCATCAATCACCAAAAAGGGGGAGATTGAAAGCATCTAGGCCCCTGGTTGGTTTTAGTGATTAATGACAACGTAATATTATATGTGACTAACGTATGTTTTGCAGAGACAAATGGTAAGTTAGGTCGCATGACAGGCAGAAGTACTACAACGGTGAAAACAATCCCGGAGATAAGAACTCGAAGCGACGGCTAAAACGATGAAACAAAAGGTGAAGGTCTACGGAGTCCGAGTGTCAAGGAGATGTGGACACTCGCATTTTAGTTAGGTCTTTTATTCTCTTTTAGCCGTTCTATAAAGAGGGGTTGTCGATGAGTAGTTTGACCAAGAGAGTTCTAGTGTAGTGTTGGTGCACAATCACACTCATACACAGTGCTAGGTGTCACTCTAGAACTCACACTCAAGTTAGAACGAAAACCGATTTGAAAATCAGCTGAAAAACAAGAATTAGTGTTTCTGGCTTTGGGGCACCGGACTGTCCGGTGCACCCTCTGCCAGGTGGGGCCAGGCTGGTCCGCGGCAGAGGCTTTGCCTCCGTAGAAACCCGAGAGCGCAGCTTTCAGAGTTGAATTTTAGTGGCACACCGGACACCGCACCGGACTGTCCGGTGTGCACCGGACAGTGAACTGTTCACTGTCCGGTGCGCCATGAGTCCAACGGCTACCTGTCAGAACTAGCCGTTGGAAACGACCGTTGGCGCACCGGTGGCGCACCGGACTGTCCGGTGCGCCATCGCGCAGTGAAATGCCTGTAACGGCTAGTTGGTGGGTGAGGGCTATTTATACCCCCTCCACCCACCATATTCAATGACTTGCACTCCACATTTATTCCAGCACATTGCTAGAGCATTGCAAGCACCAAAAGCCTAGTGAGGAGATTAGAGAATCATAATCCGCGCTTGTTCCTCATTAGCGCTAGTAAGAGCCACCTAGAGCACACACCACTTGCATTAGGCTTCTCTTGGTCAAGCGAAAGTCTACGGCTTGTTACTCTTGGTGATCGGCATCACCTAGACGGCTTGGTGGCGTTGGGAGCTCGGTGATCACCGTGAAGATCTTGTTGGTGACCCGACTCAAGTTTGTAAGCGGTCTCGAGGGATCCACCGCGCTGGAGTGGCAAAGGATCATCTCGTAGTGAGCACTTGGTTCTTGCGAGGACCAAGGGGGAGCGATACCCTTGCGCGGGTGCTCCAACGAGGACTAGTGGAGAGTGCCGACTCTTTGATACCTCGGGAAAAATTGGAGGAGTCTTCTAAACCTTGCTTTACATTCCGCACTTAATTCAAGCACTTTACATTGTGTATTTGTTTAGCAAGTATTTGAATTATTATCTTAGCTTTGTTGCATTTCTAGTATTATATTCTCAGTGCTAGTTGTTGGGGTGAAGTTGGGCTCTTGTTTAGCTCTTGCTTAGGTTTTAATTAGTGTTGTTTTTTAGAAAAGCCCAATTCACCCCCCCTCTTGGGCATCGTGATCCTTTCAGAGATCATGTTGCTAAAGGAGATATCATTTTAGAAGGAGTGAGGTCGGAAGATCAATTAGCGGATATTTTCACTAAGCCACTTGATAAGACCCGCTTTTGCATGTTGAGGAATGAACTAAATATTCTTGATCTCAGAAATTTTAAGTAAAATGTCAAATGGTGTTGTCAAACTTGCATTGCATGTTTAAATTTCTTGTATTGCATCTAGGGCTTGTCTAACCTAGTTGAGATAACCGCCAACAAAGCGAGAGAAAAAGCTTAACTCGGATCAAACTTGACAAGTCTTAGTTTTAAGCTTTTAGCACTTAAATTCTTACTTTTTATGCAATTGTTGGTTCTTGAAATATGCATGAGGTACTGCACTTAGGGGGAGTATTCAAAACTCAAATCATTCATGAAAACCCCTAGTGCAAGCCAAAATGCAAATTTCACCATTTGCCTATTTTCTCTAAAAAATTATCTAGCCTATGGCAAAATATTTTGAAAAGTATATGAGGGTGCCAATACCTGTCCCAACAAGTGCTATTTTGTGTGATTATAAGTTGGGATTTGGTTTGGTTGAGAGTTAGATAGAAAAATTCAAAATTTTCCAAACTCCCCTCTGTCTGGGCTCACCGGACAGTCCGGTGTGCACCGGACACTGCACTGTGCAATGTCCGGTGCCCCAGCAGCCGTGCGCTTAAATCCTTTTTCCTGTGCGCTGTCCGGTGGATCACCGAACATCTACTGTGCGCTGTCTGGTATGCACCGGACAGGCACTGTAGACTGTCCGGTGCGCCCATATCGCGTTTTAAAAAAAGGCCTCCAGCCCGAGACCGAGCCAGAGGCTCAATTTTTTCCCTGCCAGCGCCCTCTCTCTCTGTCTCTGGCGATTCCTCCCCGTCGCCGGCGATCTCCCTCACCGGCGTGCCCTGTCTCCGGCCGAGCTCCGGCGACCCCGACCAGTGCTTCTCGGTGAGCAGCCTTGATAGTCGCCTAGAGGGGGGGTGAATAGGGCGAAACTGAAAATCTCAAAAATAATCACAACTACAAGCCGGGTTAGCGTTAGAAATATAAACGAGTCCGCGAGAGAGGGCGCAAAACAAATCGCAAGCAAATGAAGAGTGTGACACGTGGATTTGTTTTACCGAGGTTCGGTTCTCGCAAACCTACTCCCCGTTGAGGAGGCCACAAAGGCCGGGTCTCTTTCAACCCTTCCCTCTCTCAAACGGTCCCACGGACCGAGTGAGCTTTTCTCCTTCTCAATCAAACGGGAACAAAACTTCCCCGCAAGGGCCACCACACAATTGGTGCCTCTTGCCTTGGTTACAATTGAGTGTTGATTGCAAGAACAAGTGAGAAAGAAAGAAAGCGATCCAAGCGCAAGAGCTCAAAAGAACACGGCAAATCTCTCTCGCTAGTCACTAAATGCTTGAGTGGAATTGGAGAGGATTTGATCTCTTTGTATGTGTCTAGAATTGAATGCCTAGCTCTTGTAAGTGGTTGAGAGTTGGAAAACTTGGATCCAATGAATGGTGGGGTGGTTGGGGTATTTATAGCCCCAACCACCAAAAGTGACCGTTGCTGGAAACTGTCTGTTTGATGGCGCACCGGACAGTCCGGTGCACACCGGACAGTCCGGTGCCCCTGCTACGTCACCATTGCCGTTGGATTGTGACCGTTGGAGCTTCTGACTTCTGGGCCCGCCTGGGTGTCCGGTGCACACCGGACATGTACTGTTTGATGTTTGGTGCACCGGTATGGGCACGTCTGACGTCTGCGCGCGCTGCGCGCGCATTAAATGCACCGCAGGGAGCCGTTGGCGCCGAAAAGAGCCGCTGCTCCGCTGGTACATCGGACAGTCCGGTGCACACCGGACAGTCCGGTGAATTTTAGCGGAGCGGCTGCCGCGCGAACCCGAGGCTGGCGAGTTCCGGAGGCCGTGCTTCCTTGGAGCACCGGACATGTCCGGTGCACACCGGACAGTCCGGTGAATTTTAGCGCGCCGGCTTTCGAGAAATCCCGAGGGCGAAGAGTTTGAGTTGGAGTCCTCTGGGCGCACCGGACAGTCCGGTGCCTCCAGCCAGAGGTGCCTTCGGTTGCCCCTTTGCCCCTTTGTTGAATCCAACACTTGGTCTTTTTATTGGCTAAATGTGAACCTTTTGCACCTGTATAACTTATGCACTAGAGTAAACTAGTTAGTCCAATATTTGTGTTGGACAATTCAACCACCAAAATTATTTAGGAACTAGGTGTAAGCCTAATTCCCTTTCAATCTCCCCCTTTTTGGTGATTGATGCCAACACAAACCAAAGCAAATATAGAAGTGCATAATTGAACTAGTTTACATAATGTAAGTGCAAAGGTTGCTTGGAATTGAGCCAATATAAATATTCATATGATGCGCAAGGATTGTTTTCTTAGTTTTTGACATATTGGACCACATTTGCACCATAAGTTTTGTTTTTGCAAATTCTTTTGTAAATTCTTTTCAATGTCATTTTGCAAGATAGTCAAAGGTAAATGAATAAGATTTTTCAAAGCATTTTCAAGTTTTGAAATTTTCTACCTTTGCTCAAATGCTTTTCCTTTGACTAAACAAAACTCCCCCTAAATGAGATTCTCCTCTTAGTGTTCAAGAGGGTTTTGATTTATCATTTTTTGAAATACTACTTCCTCCCCCTTTAGAACATAATAAGATACCAATTTTGAAATTGATCAATTGAAAATCTCCAAAATTTTAAAACTTGGGTGGTGGTGCGGTCCTTTTGCTTTGGGCTCATATTTTCTCCCCCTTTGGCATGAATCGCCAAAAACGGAATCATTGGAGCCCAATGAAGTACTTTCTCCCCCTTTGGTCATAAAATGAATGAGTGAAGATTATACCAAAGTTGGAGAGTGATGCGGAGCAACGGCGAAGGATGAGTAGTAGAGTGGAGTGGAAGCCTTGTCTTCGCCGAAGACTCCAATTCCCTTTCAATATACCTATGACTTGGTTTGAAGTACACTTGAAAACACATTAGTCATGGCATATATAAAAGAGACATGATCAAAGGTATATTTATGAGCAATGTGTGCAAGACTAGCAAAAGAAATTCCTAGAATCAAGAATATTGAGCTCATGCCTAAGTCGGGTAAAGGATTGCTCATCAAGTGGCTTGGTAAAGATATCGGCTAATTGATCTTTAGTGTTAATGTATGAAATCTCGATATCCCCCTTTTGTTGGTGATCCCGAAGAAAATGATACTGAATGGCTATGTGCTTAGTGCGGCTATGCTCAACGGGATTGTCGGCCATTTTGATTGCACTCTCATTGTCACATAGCAAGGGGACTTTGATTAATTTGTAACCGTAGTCCCGCAGGGTTTGCCTCATCCAAAGCAATTGCGCGCAACAATGGCCTGCGGCAATATACTCGGCTTCGGCGGTGGAAAGAGCGACCGAATTTTGCTTCTTTGAAGCCCATGACACCAAGGATCTTCCCAAGAACTGGCAAGTCCCTGATGTGCTCTTCCTATTAATCTTACACCCCGCCCAATCGGCATCCGAATAACCAATCAAATCAAATGTGGATCCCCGAGGGTACCAAAGCCCAAACTTAGGAGTATAAGCCAAATATCTCAAGATTCGTTTTACGGCCGTAAGGTGTGATTCCTTAGGGTCGGCTTGGAATCTTGCACACATGCAAACAGAAAGCATAATGTCCGGTCGAGATGCACATAAATAAAGTAATGAACCAATCATCGACCGGTATACCTTTTGATCCATGGACTTACCTCCCGTGTCGAGGTCGAGATGCCCATTTGTTCCCATGGGTGTCTTGATGGGCTTGGCATCCTTCATTCCAAACTTGCTTAGAATGTCTTGAGTATACTTCGTTTGGCTAATGAAGGTGCCTTCTTCGAGTTGCTTTACTTGGAATCCTAGAAAATACTTCAACTCCCCCATCATTGACATCTCGAATTTCTGTGTCATGATCCTACTAAATTCTTCACATGTAGATTTGTTAGTAGACCCAAATATGATATCATCAACATAAATTTGGCATACGAACAAATCATTGTCTAGAGTCTTAGTGAATAAAGTAGGATCGGCCTTGCCGACTTTGAAGCCATTTGCAATAAGGAAATCTCTAAGGCATTCATACCATGCTCTTGGGGCTTGCTTGAGCCCATAAAGCGCCTTAGAGAGCCTATAAACATGGTTAGGGTACTCACTGTCTTCAAAGCCGGGAGGTTGCTCAACATAGACCTCCTCCTTGATTGGTCCATTGAGGAAGGCACTCTTTACGTCCATTTGATAAAGCTTGAAGCCATGGTAAGTAGCATAGGCCAATAATATACGAATTGACTCAAGCCTAGCTACGGGTGCATAGGTTTCACCAAAATCCAAACCTTCGACTTGTGAATACCCCTTGGCCACGAGTCGAGCTTTGTTCCTAGTCACCACACCATGCTCGTCTTGCTTGTTGCGGAAGACCCACTTGGTTCCTACAACATTTTGATTAGGACGTGGAACCAAATGCCATACCTCATTCCTTGTGAAATTGTTGAGCTCCTCTTGCATCGCCATCACCCAATCCGAATCTTGAAGTGCTTCCTCTACCCTGTGCGGCTCAATAGAGGAAACAAAAGAGTAATGTTCACAAAAATGAGCAACACGAGATCGAGTAGTTACCCCCTTATGAATATCGCCGAGGATGGTGTCGACGGGGTGATCTCGTTGTATTGCTTGGTGGACTCTTGGGTGTGGCGGCCTTGGTTGTTCATCCTCCTTGTCTTCATCATTTGAATCTCCCCCTTGATCGTTGCCGTCATTTTGAGGTGGCTCATCTTCTTGATCTTCTTGTTCAACATCTTGAGCCTCATCCTCAACTTGAGTTGGTGGAGATGCTTGCATGGAGGAGGATGGTTGATCTTGTGCTTGTGAAGGCTCTTCGGATTCCTTAGGGCACACATCCCCAATGGACATGTTCCTTAGTGCTATGCATGGAGCCTATTCTTCACCTATTTCATCAAGATCAACTTGCTCTACTTGAGAGCCGTTAGTCTCATCAAACACAACGTCACAAGAAACCTCAACAAGTCCTGAGGACTTATTAAAGACTCTATATGCCCTTGTGTTTGAGTCATATCCTAGTAAAAAGCCTTCTACAGTTTTAGGAGCAAATTTAGATTTTCTACCTCTCTTAACAAGAATAAAGCATTTGCTACCAAAAACTCTAAAATATGAAATGTTTGGCTTTTTACCGGTTAGGAGTTCATAAGATGTCTTCTTGAGGATTCGGTGAAGATATAATCGGTTGATAGCGTAGCAGGCGGTGTTGACCGCCTCGGCCCAAAACCGATTCGGTGTCTTGTACTCATCAAGCATGGTTCTTGCCATGTCCAATAGAGTTCGATTCTTCCTCTCCACTACACCATTTTGTTGTGGAGTGTAGGGAGAAGAGAACTCATGCTTGATGCCCTCCTCCTCAAGGAAGCCTTCAATTTGAGAGTTCTTGAACTCCGTCCCATTGTCGCTTCTAATTTTCTTGATCCTTAATCCGAACTCATTTTGAGCTCGTCTCAAGAATCCTTTTAAGGTCTCTTGGGTTTGTGATTTTTCCTGCAAAAAGAATACCCAAGTGAAGCGAGAATAATCATCCACAATTACAAGACAATACTTACTACCGCCGATGCTTATGTAAGCGATCGGGCCGAACAAATCCATGTGTAGGAGCTCTAGTGGCCTGTCGGTAGTCATGACGTTTTTGTGTGGATGATGAACACCAACTTGCTTCCCGGCTTGGCATGCACTACAAATCCTGTCTTTCTCAAAATGAACATTGGTTAGTCCTAAAATGTGTTCTCCCTTTAGAAGCTTGTGAAGATTCTTCATTCCAACATGGGCTAGTCGGCGGTGCCAGAGCCAACCCAAGTTAGTCTTAGCAATCAAGCAAGTGTCGAGTTCAGCTCTATCAAAATCTACCAAGTATAGCTGACCCTCTAATACTCCCTTAAAAGCTATTGAATCATCACTTCTTCTAAAGACAGTAACACCTATATCAGTAAAAAGACAGTTGTAGCCCATTTGACATAATTGGGATACGGAAAGCAAATTGTAATCTAAAGAATCTACGAGAAAAACATTAGAAATGGAATGGTCAGGGGATATAGCAATTTTACCCAAACCTTTGACCAAACCTTGGTTTCCATCCCCGAATGTGATAGCTCGTTGGGGATCTCGGTTTTTCTCATATGAGGAGAACATCCTTTTCTCCCCTGTCATGTGGTTTGTGCACCCGCTGTCGAGTATCCAACTTGAGCCCCCGGATGCATAAACCTACAAAACAAGTTTAGTTCTTTGTTTTAGGTACCCAAACGGTTTTGGGTCCTTTGGCATTAGAAACGAGAACTTTGGGTACCCAAACACAAGTCTTGGAGCCCTTGTGTTTGCCCCCAACAATTTTGGCAACTACCTTGCCGGATTTGTTAGTTAAAACATAAGATGCATCAAAAGTCTTAAATGAAATAACATGATCATTTGATGCATTAGGAATTTTCCTTTTAGGCAACTTGGCATGGGTTGGTTGCCTAGATCTAGATGTCTCACCCTTATACATAAAAGCATGATTAGGGCCAGAGTGAGACTTCCTAGAATGAATCTTCCTAATCTTGCTCTCAGGATAGCCGGCAGGGTACAAAATGTAACCCTCGTTATCCTGAGGCATGGGAGCCTTGCCCTTAACAAAGTTAGATAAGTTCTTTGGAGGGGCATTAATTTTGACATTGTCTCCCTTTTGGAAGCCAATGTCGTCCTTAATGCCAGGGCGTCTCCCATTATAGAGCATGCCTCTAGCAAATTTAAATTTTTCATTTTCTAAGTCATGCTCACTAATCTTAGCATTAAGTTGTGCTATGTGATCATTTTGTTTTTTAATTAAGGCTAGGTGATCATGAATAGCATCAACATTAATATCTCTACATCTAGTACAAATGGAAATATGCTCAGTAGATGTAGAAGGTTTACAAGATTTTAATTCAATGACCTTAGCATGCAGCAAATCATTTTTAGTTTTAAGGTTGGAAATAGTAGCATTGCAAACATCAAAATCTTTAGCCTTAGCAATTAGTTTCTCATTCTCATTTCTAAGGCTAGCAATAGAAACATTCAACTCATCAATCCTAGCAAGCAAATCAACATTATCATTTCTAGGATCAATGCAAACATGAGAATCAACCTTAGCTAACAAATTTGCATTTTCATTTCTAAGGTTGTCTATAGTCTCATGGCAGGTACTTAGCTCACTAGACAATTTTTCACATTTTTCCATTTCTAGAGCATAAGCATTTTTAACCTTAACATGTTTCTTGTTTTCCTTGATTAGGAAATCCTCTTGGGAGTCCAAGAGATCATCCTTTTCATGGATAGCACTAATTAGCTCATTTAATTTTTCTTTTTGTTCCATGTTAAGGTTGGCAAAAAGAATGCGCAAGTTATCCTCCTCATTTTTATCATCCTCATCACTAGATGTTTCATATTTAGTGGAGGACCTTGATTTTACCTTCTTTTTGCCGTCCTTGGCCATGAGACACTTGTGGCCGACGTTGGGGAAGAGGAGACCCTTGGTGACGGCGATGTTGGCGGCGTCCTCGTCGTCGGAGGAGTCGCTTGAGCTTTCGTCGGAGTCCCACTCCCGACAAACATGGGCATCGCCGCCCTTCTTCTTGTAGTACTTCTTCTTCTCCTTCCTCTTGCCCTTCTTGTCGTCGCCCCTGTCACTGTCACTAGACATAGGACATTTTGCAATAAAATGACCAGGCTTACCACACTTGTAGCAAACCTTCTTGGAACGGGATTTGTAATCCTTCCCCTTCCGTTGCTTGAGGATTTGCCGAAAACTTTTGATGATTAGGGCCATCTCTTCGTTGTCGAGCTTGGAGGCGTCAATTGGTTGTCTACTTGGTGTAGACTCCTCCTTCTTCTCCTCCGTTGCCTTGAAGGCCACCGGTTGCGCCTCGGATGTGGAAGGCTCGTCAAGCTCGTTGATTTTCTTTGAGCCCTTAATCATGCATTCAAAACTCACAAAATTCCCGATAACTTCCTCGGGGGTCATTAGTGGATATCTAGGATTACCACGAATTAATTATACTTGAGTGGGGTTAAGGAAAATAAGAGCTCTTAGAATAACCTTAACCACTTCGTGGTCATCCCATTTTGTGCTCCCGAGGTTGCGCACTTGGTTCACCAAGGTCTTGAGCCGGTTGTACATGTCTTGTGGCTCCTCCCCTTGGCGAAGACGGAAGCGACCGAGCTCCCCCTCGATCGTTTCCCGCTTGGTGATCTTGGTGAGTTCATCACCTTCGTGCGCCGTCTTGAGTAGGTCCCAAATCTCCTTTGCGTTCTTCAACCCTTGCACTTTGTTGTATTCCTCCTTGCTTAGAGAGGCAAGGAGAATGGTTGCGGCTTGGGAGTTGAAGTGCTCGATTTGAGCCACTTCGTCCGTGTCATAGTCCTCATCCCCTACAGATGGTACCTGTACACCATACTCAACAACATCCCATATATATACTTCTTACGCTCTTGGCGTTTAGAAGTGACGGATGCCACGTCGGAGCCGGAGGTAGATGTCGATGAAGTGTCGGTCTCGTAGTAGACCACCTTCCTCATCCTCTTGTGCTTGTCCCCACTCCGATGCGGCTTGTGAGAAGAAGATTTTTCCTTCTTCTCCTTGTGGTGAGAAGAGGAAGATCTTTTCTCCTTCCGCTTGGAGGAGTTCTTCTTCTTCTCCCTTCTCTTGGTGCGGGACTCTTCCGATGAAGTGCTCCCTTGGCTTGTAGTGGGCTTGTCGCCGGTCTCCATCTCCTTCTTGGCGTGATCTCCCGACATCACTTCGAGCGGTTAGGCTCTAATGAAGCACCGGGCTCTGATACCAATTGATAGTCGCCTAGAGGAGGGGTGAATAGGGCGAAACTGAAAATCTCAAAAATAATCACAACTACAAGCCGGGTTAGCGTTAGAAATATAAACGAGTCCGCGAGAGAGGGCGCAAAACAAATCGCAAGCAAATGAAGAGTGTGACACGTGGATTTGTTTTACCGAGGTTCGGTTCTCGCAAACCTACTCCCCGTTGAGGAGGCCACAAAGGCCGGGTCTCTTTCAACCCTTCCCTCTCTCAAACGGTCCCACGGACCGAGTGAGCTTTTCTCCTTCTCAATCAAACGGGAACAAAACTTCCCCGCAAGGGCCACCACACAATTGGTGCCTCTTGCCTTGGTTACAATTGAGTGTTGATTGCAAGAACAAGTGAGAAAGAAAGAAAGCGATCCAAGCGCAAGAGCTCAAAAGAACACGGCAAATCTCTCTCGCTAGTCACTAAATGCTTGAGTGGAATTGGAGAGGATTTGATCTCTTTGTATGTGTCTAGAATTGAATGCCTAGCTCTTGTAAGTGGTTGAGAGTTGGAAAACTTGGATCCAATGAATGGTGGGGTGGTTGGGGTATTTATAGCCCCAACCACCAAAAGTGACCGTTGCTGGAAACTGTCTGTTTGATGGCGCACCGGACAGTCCGGTGCACACCGGACAGTCCGGTGCCCCTGCTACGTCACCATTGCCGTTGGATTGTGACCGTTGGAGCTTCTGACTTCTGGGCCCGCCTGGGTGTCCGGTGCACACCGGACATGTACTGTTTGATGTCCGGTGCACCGGTATGGGCACGTCTGACGTCTGCGCGCGCTGCGCGCGCATTAAATGCACCGCAGGGAGCCGTTGGCGCCGAAAAGAGCCGCTGCTCCACTGGTACATCGGACAGTCCGGTGCACACCGGACAGTCCGGTGAATTTTAGCGGAGCGGCTGCCGCGCGAACCCGAGGCTGGCGAGTTCCGGAGGCCGTGCTTCCTTGGAGCACCGGACATGTCCGGTGCACACCGGACAGTCCGGTGAATTTTAGCGCGCCGGCTTTCGAGAAATCCCGAGGGCGAAGAGTTTGAGTTGGAGTCCTCTGGGCGCACCGGACACTGTCTGGTGTACACCGGACAGTCCGGTGCCTCCAGCCAGAGGTGCCTTCGGTTGCCCCTTTGCCCCTTTGTTGAATCCAACACTTGGTCTTTTTATTGGCTAAATGTGAACCTTTTGCACCTGTATAACTTATGCACTAGAGTAAACTAGTTAGTCCAATATTTGTGTTGGACAATTCAACCACCAAAATTATTTAGGAACTAGGTGTAAGCCTAATTCCCTTTCAAGCCTCCCTTCCTCCCCTGTCTTCTCTCCCTCTCAGTTCTCTGTCTGAGGCAGTAAAGCACCCTTTTCCACCTTTTGTGAAATTCTCCAAATCCTGTGAATCCCAGTGACTCCAATTGGTGGAATGTGTTCTTTTGTGTGCCTTGAACACTCCTGCAGGTTATTAGCTCCTTCGGGAGGGTTTTCCCACCTCAAATAGCCGTTTCACCGAAACCCTAGATCTCCGCACGTCACGTGCTCGGTGAAATGCCCAAACCAGCCAAAAATGCTCCAATTGAACCCAAATTTTTCAGGCACCTTCACAACACTCCCAGTAACATACTTGCCAAATTTCACGCCAATCCGAGATCCCAGGCTTAAAATTCACCAAATTCCCCGTTTCGAGCGATCGTTTTCGAGCCGAGTGCCCAAATCTCCTTTTCTTCGCCTAAATTCAAACCAAGCACACACTTCACTCATATTCACCTCCATAAACCTATTCGTGAAGTATCGGCTCAATTCCATGTCGTTTCGTGCCTCAATTCAAATTCCAAACCTCCTATGACACTATTTATCGTTCAAACGTCGTTTTCACGCCGTTTGACCTATCGATCGTCTCATCTCGTGTTTTCTGTGCCATATTTCTCTGTGTATGTATTTATTCACATTTCATATACTTATGACTATGTGACTAATACGTGCTCACCTCTTCTGTCATTTCAGTAACCTTGATTGGTTGTGTGCCGTCTCCTGTTCTGCCTGGATCGTCACCTCTCGTGTGATCTTTCCAGGTAGTCATCTCATCTTCTGCTAATCAATCGGACATTTTCGCTCTGTGCTTAGTCACTCTCTCTCATTTGCAGACATCAGTTCAGGATGCCGCGCACGAAGAATGTGTCGGCGCCAGGGGGAGGCGATGATGAGGATCCTCGTCGCCCCCTTCAGGCAGGTCAAGGGCAAGACAGTCTACTTGGAGCAGCAGGAAGGCCGCAAGAAGCGGCGTACGGACAGAGCAGCCCGTGCAACGGCAGCGGCTGCAGCAGCCGCTGCGCAGGCCGAGCTTGGAGATCAGCCGCAGACTCCGTCAGATCAGATTGCATATCGTGTTCGTCGTCTCGCCTCCCGGCGCTCCTCCACTCACACCTCTGCTTCCACTCCGCCACCCACCCTGCCTGCTCCTGTCACTCCTGTTGCGCCATCCACCACCACAGCCATACCCACTACCTCCACTACGCCAGCTTCCACTTCTCCTCCTCCTCCCGCTCCCGCTTCAGCTCCTCTTGTCCCTCCACCTCGATTCCGGGAGCGCGATGAGACTGAGGTACAACCATTGGCTACGGATCCTCGACTGTTTGACCTTCAGCGTGCTACAGCGGCATGGGTACGTAGGTTCAGATACGTACCCGTGGAGTCTTGGCTACCATCTTAGAGAGACCCTGCAGCAGGTGACCTTTTCAGCACACGTATTCAGGAGTCGTTTTTCAGAGCTCAGATGTCTGCTCAGATAGCTCTGCGAGTGCACCGGCTTTTGGATCTTCCAGCCTTTCTGCTTGCAGCCGGTGCTGACTCTGAGGCGCACCTCACCTATCTGCCTGGCCTTCAGACCCTTCTGACTACCAGCGGCAGGTATGTTGAGGAGTGGGTACGAGTCTTCTACGCCTCTGTATGGATAGACCCGGATCATCACTGGATGAGGTTTCGTTTTGAGCGCGAGGATGTCACCATTACTGCCAGTCAGATCCGCCAGCTTTTTGGATTTCCCGAGTCGACGACTCGTCTTCACAGCCTCTGCTACGACACTTCTGACCCTCCTCGTCGCCCTCACGGCGGTGTGGCTCCGGGTACAGCTCACGTCGCGGCTCTGTTCCGCCCGCCCTTCTCAGATGGGTCGCGACGTTCACCGGCAGATTTTACTACAGCAGCCAAGTATTTATATGAGCTTATCCGATGGACTCTTCTGCCGAGGATGGGATACAGGGAGGCTACCACACATATTCAGCTTTGGCTCCTTGGTTCCCTGGTCTCCCACTCTGAGTTTGACGTTGTGGACTTCCTGCTTTGTGAGATCGAGGACACCGTTTTGGATGGGATTCGTGCTCGTCGGCAGTTGCCCTATGCTCACTACTTGTGCCACATCTTTGCGCAGCTGATTCAGCCTCCTCGGTTTCAGGGCACCCTTGAGGCCTCTCGCCTTGTTTTTGGATCCTACCGTCCAGCGCCTGAGATTCCTGTGCCAGCTTCTACTCCTGTTTTTGACTCTCAGGCCGAGGATGCAGCTCTTCGTCAGTTCGACACTCAGGGTACAGCAGCTGATGATGATGATGATGATGATGATGATTTTGGGGTTCCTCCTCCGCCTCCGCCTCCTATGCCTCCACGCTCACATGATCATGAGGCTGGGAGTTCTAGTGCTGCCCCTGCTGCCCCTCCGGCTATGGACCCTGCTCTTGCTTCGATTCTGGCTCACCTGGCAGCCGAGCAGGCCCGGTTATCTCAGCAGATGCTCTCAATGTTTCAGAACATGCAGGACAGGCAGGATGCGCTTCAGCAGCAGCTACTTCAGGATCGGGCTGAGAGTAGGGCATTCATGGCTCTTATGCTACAGCAGTCTGGTGTCTCAGTTTCTCCAGTTCAGTCTGCTCCACCTCCTCCGCTTCACGCTCCTGTTGTGCCATCGTTTTTGTCAGGACCCCCTGTTGGTACCTCTCTGCTCCGGCCGGTCACTTTGGCGTTCACCTCTCCAGTTCTCAGCTCTGTCTGCCCGCAGCCGCCAGTGCCACCAGCATCTGCTGTTACCACTACTGCTGTGGCAGTATCTGTGACCTCTTCTGTTTCGGTAGCTCCTGCAGCGCGGCCTCAGTCCGAGTAAGTACCAGCTCCAGCTTCTACCGCAGATCCTGGATCCGAGACTGACTCTGACCCTCCGCCGGCGTTCGCTCTGCTGCCTCGACCGCGACCGGATGCGCCCCCCCCCCCCCCCCCCCCCGCCTCCTCCTGCTTCATATGTTTAGTTCGGGTACCCTTTTGGTGTTTGACGCCAAAGGGGGAGAGATATGAGTTGTGAGAGCTAGGGGGAGTTAGAGAGTTAGTAGAGAGTCATTTTGATGTAATATATGTGCTTGCTACTCTCTGTACTAGCTTGATGTTTTTTGGCTCACAAACTCGTCATATACTCTCGTTGCTCATGATTGACTGTGTATTATGTTTTCACCTTATATTTTATCACCAGTCTTCTAGTTCTTGTTTCATTGATTTAACTTCACTTTTATATGAACAAGAATCTTATGATGTGTATGCGCTCACTCTTATTATTATGGTACACGTTCTTTCTGTCAAAAATTACTGAGTATAACTAACCATTCTTTCTATTGACAGAAACTTCAAAACAAACTACTCTCACAAAACTTGTAGGGTTGTCATCAATCACCAAAAAGGGGGAGATTGAAAGCATCTAGGCCCCTGGTTGGTTTTAGTGATTAATGACAACGTAATATTATATGTGACTAACGTGTGTTTAGCAGAGACAAATGGTAAGTTAGGTCGCATGACAGGTAGAAGTACTACAACGGTGAAAACAATCCCAGAGATAAGAACTTGAAGCGACGGCTAAAACGACGAAACAAAAGGTGAAGGTCTACGGAGTCCGAGTGTCAAGGAGATGTGGACACTCGCGATTTAGTTAGGTCTTTTATTCTCTTTTAGCCGTTCTATAAAGAGGGGTTGTCGATGAGTAGTTTGACCAAGAGAGTTCTAGTGTAGTGTTGGTGCACAATCACACTCACATACAGTGCTAGGTGTCACTCTAGAACTCACTCACAAGTTAGAACGAAAACCGATTTTAAAATCAGCTAAAAAACAAGAGTTAGTGTTTCTGGGGCACCGGACTGTCCGGTGTGCACCGGACTGTCTGGTGCACCCTCTG
Organism: Zea luxurians; assembly: GCA_029449295.1. Taxonomy (NCBI): domain Eukaryota; kingdom Viridiplantae; phylum Streptophyta; class Magnoliopsida; order Poales; family Poaceae; genus Zea; species Zea luxurians. The sequence goes on along the minus strand of JAOPSE010000240.1, from coordinate 737,155 downwards.
CCAGGTGGGGCCAGGCTGGTCCGGGGCAGAGGCTTTCCCTCCACAGAAACCCGAGAGCGCAGGTTTCAGAGTTGAATTTTAGTGGCGCACCGGACATCGCACCGGACTGTCCGGTGTGCCATGAGTTCAACGGCTAGCTGTCAGAACTAGCCGTTGGAAACGACCGTTGGCGCACCGGTGGCGCACCGGTGGCGCACCGGACTGTCCGGTGCGCCATTGCGCAGTGAGATGCCTGTAACGGCTAGTTGGTGGGTGAGGGCTATTTATACCCCTTCCACCCACCATATTCAATGTCTTGCACTCCACATTTATTCCAGCACATTCCTAGAGCATTGCAAGCACCAAAAGCCTAGTGAGGAGATTAGAGAATCTTAATCCGCGTTTGTTCCTCATTAGCGCTAGCGAGAGCCACCTAGAGCACACATCACTTGCATTAGGCTTCTCTTGGTCAAGCGAAAGTCTACGGCTTGTTACTCTTGGTGATCGGCATCACCTAGACGGCTTGGTGGCGTTGGGAGCTCGGAGATCACCGTGAAGATCTTGTTGGTGACCCGACTCAAGTTTGTAAGCGGTCTCGAGGGATCCACCGCGCCGGAGTGGCAAAGGATCATCTCATAGTGAGCACTTGGTTCTTGCGAGGACCAAGGGGGAGCGATACCCTTGCGCGGGTGCTCCAACGAGGACTAGTGGAGAGTGCCAACTCTTCGATACCTCGGGAAAAATTGGAGGAGTCTTCTAAACCTTGCTTTACATTCCGCACTTAATTCAAGCACTTTACATTGTGTATTTGTTTAGCAAGTATTTGAAGTATTGTCTTAGCATTATTGCATTTCTAATATTATATTCTTAGTGCTAGTTGTTGGGGTGAAGTTGGGCTCTTGCTTAGCTCTTGCTTAGGTTTTAATTAGTGTTGATTTTTAGAAAAGCCCAATTCACCCCCCTCTTGGGCATCGTGATCCTTTCACATACCAACAGAAGTACCCACATCATCAGCATCATCATAAATTTCATCCCAAGCAGACCGTTTCTTACCAGACAAGTTAGGAGGGACAACCCTATTCAATCTAACAGATCCATATTTCTCTTCATATTTATTATAAACATCAGTAAGCTTAGCTCTAGTGGTAACCTGATAAACAGCATAATCTGTACTTGTCAGGTTCATTAATCTTCTAAGCACTCTACTAAAACCTTTCATTTTAGCTCTAGGGTCCAAGATGAATGCAAAAGAGTAAAGTAAAGGGATGTTCCTCCAATATTTATTATATTTATCTACCATAGGTTGAATGACACCTCTGATGTGAGTGTCATTAGCATAGTTCTTTAGATGTATAGCAATCTTAACAAGAAAATGAAGCATAAGTGGAGATGTAGGATAATAAACACCAGACAATGCAACTGTAGAATCATAAAATAGCTCAAGAAATTTAAGTACTTTATCTCCAATAACCCAATGTTCATCAGTTAAAATAAATTGTTCACCTTCAGCCCTAGGATAGTTTGCATGAATGAAAGTAGTGAAAGGTATCCTATGAGGAAACAAATGCTTAAGCATCAGATATGTAGAGTTCCACCTAACCTCCATGTCTAACTGGAATTTTCTAGGCCTAATATTAGTAGCAATGCAATAACTTTTATATGCAGCAATTCTCTGATTAGAGGAGTTTAAAAAGATATTGCAGTTCTAAATGTTTCAATCAAGTTCTTAAGAGAATCTAGGGCCTCTTTAACTATCAAATTGATTATATGACATGCACAACGCTGATGCAAGAACATTTCAGAATCTGCCCCATTATCAATACCAAGATATGGTGACATTATAGGTCTAAGCAACCTCATGGCAGCAGCATTAGATGATGCATTGTCTAGGGTAAAAGCAAACACCTTATTAGTCAAGCCATAATCAGCAAGCACACCAGCAACACGATCAGCAATGTTTTGTCCATTGTGTGACACATCAATAAGCACTAAAGCAAGCACCCTTTTCTCTAGTTGCCAATCAGGGTTTATGTAATGGGCAACAACACTAAGGTAGTCCTCTTTGGCATTACCAGACCAAATGTCAGAGGTCAAACACACACAATTAACATCAGAAGAAGAAAGAGTCTCAACAAGCTTAGCCTTTTTGTCAGTGAAGTATTTAACCATGTCTCTGGTGGTGGTTTGCCTAGAGACAGGCACAAATTTAGGATTATGAGCAGTTCTAATGTAGTGTTCAAATGCAGCATTTTCACCCAAACTAATAGGAATTTCTAGCCTAGCAAGCAATCGAACCAATTCATTACGTGCAACCATAGGACAATACTCCCAGTTACGCATACTACCATCAGGATTAAAAGATATCTGAGACTGAGACATGCGGGTTTTCTCACTCCTCCTGGGACATCTATCTCTATGTCGGGTCAGGTGGCCAGTGCCACCACTAGAGGGAGCAGAATATTGCTTAGAGCAATGTATGCACTTAGCTGCAAACCTAACCTTCTTACCGTTCACGATTTTGAAAAGTTTCTCGAAATCTAACCACACTGCAGAAGTAGAAGGACGACATCGCTTGGCACTGTGTTCGTCCCCTTCACCTTCGTTATCCTGACCACCGACTTGTTGTTCATCACCGACATGGACAGGATGCTCACTGCTATGGCCAAAGAGCGCTGCAGCATCCTCCCGGAGGTCATCCTCATCGTCATCTCCGGCCAACCCGCACAACCGTCGCTCCTCGTTGCAGTCGATCTCAACAGTTTCATCGTCAGAGACGGCCATCGACCCACCTCGGACTCGGAGTCCCGGTTCCTCAACGGAGTAAGCTGGAGCACCAGAGCCAGGAGAGAGGAGAGGGAGACCGGAGCTAGGTGTTAGGGGCCGGTAAGGAGAGGGAGACCGGAGCTAGGAGAGAGGAGAGGGAGACAGCCAGACAGGAGCTAGGAGAGAGGAGAGGCCGAGAGGGAGACCACAGCACCGTAGCTAGAAGATAGGAGAGAGGAGTCCCGGTTCCTCAACGGAGTAAGCTAGATCACACCGGAGGCCGGAGGGGGAGAGGGAGACCGGATCTGTGTGCCAGTGCCGGTCTGCCGGACAGTACCGGAGGGGGAGAAGAAGATAGGAGAGGGAGACCAGAGCCAGGAGAGAGGAGAGGGAGACCGGAGCTAGGAGAGAGGAGAGTACCAGTGCCAGTGCCAGTGCCGCCGTACCGGACCCCGGAGTCCCGGTTCCTCAACGGAGTAAGCCGGAGCACCGGGATCTCCGCAGAAGCGCAGATCACACCGGAGGCCGGAGGGGGAGAAGAAGACAGGAGAGAGGAGAGAGATGAGGGAGAACGGAGCACCGGGATCTCCGCAGAAGCGCAGATCGCACCGGTTCACAAATGCGCGTGTAAACCCTAATAAGCCGGAGCACCGGGATCTCCGCAGATCACACCGGAGGGGGGAGAAGAAGACAGGAGATCCGAGCGGGGGTTATGGATCTGAGTTACCCGGTTCACAAATGCGCAGATCCGAGCGGGGGAGAGCCGGAGAGGATCTCCGACGAGCGACGATCGATCCGAGCGGAGGCGCCGAGGCGGAGAGCCGGAGACCGCAGACCGGAGGCGGAGATGGAGACCGGAGCGCTTAGCGGAGGCGGAGGGAATGAGGGAGAGGAGAGCTCGCCGGTCGCCGCCGAATCGCCCGCGGCTGAGAGAGAGCGAGTGAGGCAGTGAGCGAGAGCGAGTTAGGGTTTGAGCGAGAGCGAGTGAGGAGTGACGCCCGCGGCCGTGGCTGGGTCGGGTTTACACGCGACTCGCAGTGGGCCGTGCCGAGGCCGTGCCGGCCCAGTTAGCCGTGCCGTGCCTGGGCCGACCCTACGGGCCCAATTGGTGGCCCAGGCACGGCACTATATATGGGTCGTGCCCGGCACTGGCACTAAAAGGAACGTGCCGTACCGTGCCAGTGCCGTGCTTTTTAGTGCAGTGTCCGGACCGGCCCACCGTGTTAGTGCCATTTGGCCAACTATACTCACCAAACAAACAAATATTGCAACCGGCCTTACCGATAGCCATAGGTGACAGGCTACTGAACCGAACCAGGCTGGCTCCATTAATTACGAGCTACCCAACCATCTAGCAGATGACCATGCATAGTGCTACTACTGCACAACAGCATAAGTATTGCGACAGTGGTGGATCAACCAACTTTCTTCTCCCAGGTGTATCGGTGACACACGCACACACAAGTATGCCGCTATCTACCAAATCCTCACACCGACCAGTCAAGCAGATCGAGAGCAGAGAAGCACTAGGCTAAATCCCCAAAGTGAGATCATGTCCGAAGCTAAAATGTTGGGTACCTGGGTGCAGACGCACCACAGTTTTTATGGCATCTGCTTGGAACAGCCAAAGACATTTTGGCGCCAAAAAAAAAAAAAGAAGAAGAAGCATTGGCTCAAGTTAAACTGTTAAGCCAAAGCTGGGGGGTGGTGATCTCACATGGCCTGTACAATCTTCTGTTACAACTAAACGAGACCACTCACTGCAAAAGCAGCAGCAAAGGGTGTTTATTGTTCAGCTCAAGGAACCTGTGGCGAACAGAACCAACTGTACACTCGAATGTACAACGAGCCAGTGTCAAATGGGAGGGTGAGCCTAAAGGGGGTGTTGTGCCATCAGTCACTCTCCGCCAAGGTCGCCGCCAGTGCTACTAGACCTGCGGCTTGACGATCCTCACGCTGCTGTAGAAGCGCCTGAAGTCCTTCATAGCCTGCTCCTCGATCTGGATGGAGCGGATGGAGGACGGGGCGTCGGTCTCCGGCCTGAACCACCGGTTGGGCACGTTGTCCTTCACGCCGCCACCGCCAGCGGCCTCTGGCGCTCCGCCGTGGGGCGGTATAGAGAAGCCCGATGTCTGGGTTTTTGGGCTGTGGGAGACGCCGCCATGGTGCCTCTTCTGATGCAAAAACAAAATTGCTAGTTACAATTTTCGTCAGAGGACAAAATTGTCCTGGGTGGGGTGGAAGTGAGAACGATACCTGCTGCATCTGTTGTATGTCCCTGAGCGAAGGCTGCGACACGTTGGGCGAGGTGGCAGAGGACGACCACGGCGGCGTGCTCCTGTCACCTTCGGAAGAAGGCGCCGCCGCCGCGCGAGCAGGCGCCACGACGGCTACTGGGCTGGAACGCGCGTCGGGAATGAACGAGGAGAGTCTTGTCGCGCGGCCGGCGCTGTCCGGCGAGTTCTCGTGGCGGTCCTTCGCCTTGGCCGACGCGGGCTCGTTTGTTCTGCTCTGCTCGGTCTGGATGTCTCGAAGCGAAGCGGGTCCCTTGGTTATCTTCACGCCGCCCCAGGCGGGTCCTTCGGGCTTCGGTGTGGCAGGCACAGCGGGGGCAGGGAGGCTTGGTTTTGGGGTGTCGTCGAGAGCGCCGCTCAGGAACAGCGACAGGCCGCCTTTTCTGTTCTTCTTCTTTGATGGAGTTGGTTGGGAAGGTTTCTTCTCCGGTGGAGAAGCGGTGTCTTTTGTGTTGCTGAACGCGGCAGCCTCCATAGGTTTAATTGGATCAGCGGCATATGCCTCCTGCTTCAATGTAGACACAGTTTTATCAGCACATGTGCTTTCTGAAGATAGCCAAATGAATGAATCCAAGTAGTAGCAGAACAGAAACTCAAAGCATCGTGGACGAATGCAAAATGTAGTGTAAGTAAAGCGAAAAGTGTACAAGATTCTGCATAGGGAGAAAATACTTGGCCTTCCACGCAAGTAAAGCACAACAGGTGCTAAAAGAATATAGTATGGGACACCCTCTCAACTTTACGTCTTACTACTGGTACGACTACAAAACAGAATAGCCACAGGAAAAACAGGGATCCAAAACAATAGTAAATCAAGAGTACAAACTAATACTTTGAATTTGCTAGCTCCTACAACACAAACATCTGGGATGATGATAATAATAAGCATGTCTGCACAAAGGAAAGGGCGGGGGGACTACAAAAGGCATAGACTATATAGAATCACTGGATGAGTGCAAACACGACATAATCTAACCTTTTCAGCAGAGGCATTGACTGGTAGAACTTGAAGTTCCGTAATGGAGATTTGTTGCCCAGGCTCATTTTTCACTGACGGGGTCTGTGTTGACTGCTTGTTCTTTCTCTTCTGTTTCTTAGAAACCTCAGGTTTTCTGTTTGTCCTACCTTCTGCTGGACAAGCAGAGGAAGTTGAGTATATCTCTGAGGGAATGCCAAGTTCAGCAAGTTCACCTTCAAGGGCAGCCCTAGACTCGAGCTTCGCTACCTGCTGACTGTCAAGCTGATGACCTGCAAGTTGTTTAGCCTCGAGAATCTCAATCTGTTGAAGCTTCTTGCGAAGTGCTCTGATCTGCTTAGAGACGGCTTGTTCAGCGGTGCAGTCTTTCTGAAGGAAGCTGTCATCACTTGACATCGCAGATGGCCTTGATGCAGATTTCCCACATTTACGGGTCTTGGGGAATTCTCTTGCTTCATCTTCCTCTGCATCACTGTCAATGACAGCAGGATAGGTAGCTGTCATTGTGGGAAGACGGCGCTGACTCCAAGGCTCTGAGGATTTCTCATCTAGCAATTTCTCTAAGTTCACAAGAATTTCAGAAGAAGCATTCATAATTGAAGGAGCTCCCACTGTGAAAATGTAATCGAGGTTGCGAATAGCTAAATCCTGCAGGATATTCAACGACTGAGTCTCAGCAACACCTATACCTATATGGAATTTCACAAGCAACGGTTGCATTGAAGAAAGATAAACACAAAACACGTATTAACAGAAGGATTAGTGCTTGTAAGCTGCAGCGCACCAGTGCATTATAAATTTATGCCCATTACCTCACAATGCTTCTTGAGCTCCTTGGCTTCCAAGGAATCAGCAATTTCAAGAAGCTGTATTGCGTTTTTTGGCTCCAATAAATACTCAACTGCAACCTTCTCACAGAGGCTTTTCAAGCTAGGCACACCTTTGCTCATTTCACCACTGCTTCCTGATAAACCACTGTTGGGCTGAACATCATCAAACAGGATATCTTCACCCAGCTCTTCTGTTCCACCATTCCATTCTAACATGGATTTTAAGCCTTGGCTTTTAGGTTTGGGTGGATACTCAGGATGGTATATACTTGAGAGCACAAGCATGTGCGTTTCACCAACACAAACAAATGTTGCTCGCTTAACACCATGCACCCGAGTGAAAATTGGCGTTTCGTCCTTACGTTTCTTTGCATCCCACATGAAAACATCACCAGTTGATGTAGCCACAGCGGTCCAGTACTTTCCAGCCGAGATGTTCACAATATTCCTTCCACACATTGAAAATATCTGTACAGAGATGATGTTATGCAAACATGAACAAATTACTGCTATACCAATTAAGACCTTAGCGGGTAAGAAACCAAACCTGCTGGCATTTTAGATCAGGATCTGATGAAACCCAGTAGAAAAGAGCACCATCAGCTGTTAAAGCAGTACTGTGCGTTGTTCCAGCAGCCACTGAAATCACTTGAAGTCGTTCCATACGATGAAACTTCAGATTTGTATTTCCACCCTTCTTAAGGCATCGAGCTACTACGACACGCCGTGGGGTGACAAGGCGATGGCCCCAAGTGAACACCTTTAAAAAAGGATTAAATCAATAGATGTGTTCAATTCTCATAATGCAAGAACAATGTGTAAAAATCAAGATTCAAAGAATACCTCTCCATCAGCTCCTAACACTATTGTATGATACTTTGCTGCAGAAACACCTCTAAGTACTTTTCCTTTCAAGTACTCCACCATTCTTGGGATACAGTTTGATGCTGAGTTTGAAGTGCCATATCCTAGTTGGCCCTCCTTATTGCAACCCCAGGTGAATACTTCGCCAGTATCAGCAACTGCAGCGGAGTGCTTGTTTGCAGCAGCTACTGAAATTATCCTTTGCTTGAGCGAACCAACACGCCTTGGTGTTGGTTGGGTATCAACAGAAGGGTAACCAAGCTGACCCTCTGCATCATTCAGAGGACTTTGTTATAAACCATAAAAGTGCAGAGCCAGTGCCAGAGCTCCCACATGAGTGGGGTCTGGGGAAGGAATAAACCGAGGCAAGCATCCCCCCACAAATGTGGAGAGGCTGCTTCTAAGGAGAAAATAATATTAGTAAGGACAAAAAGAACATGAAATATGTGTCCAAGGTTCATGTTGCCTAAAAATACATTTAAAATGCATCACACGTACCTCTATTTGATCCCCAGGTAAACAATTCCCCCAGCTCTGTAGCAATCACAGTATGATGTTTGGCTGCAGCCACAGCATTAACTCGTTTACGGCCTAATCCTACTGTCACCTGGCGAGGGGTAATCACAGCAGTTGTCTGTCCACTGTAACAGAATGATAGGTTTCATAAACTTACTCAACAATGAAGAAAATTTTACAGGAAAATAGACATTACTGCTCAATTACTTTGGCTTACAATTAAGCCAATTTAGTTTTCATTAGTAGTCATCACATTTGACTTTGAACAGCTTCAAATATTTGGTGCATTTCTTTGACCGCTTTTCTAGAGTATATTCTTTAAATTTGTGAAAATTTGCAAGTATTTTTCGATGCAACTCTACACATACAGCATGTTTTCAAAGTAAACAATTTAAAAGATATTACTGTCTGTAGTTTTTAGGGTTTGACCAAATCTTATCCTAAGCAACATGTTTCTGTGACCGGAAGGAGTAGCTAATCCATATGTACTAACAAAAGCATTGAGGAAACAATTTTCTGATCTAGAAACAACTCATTTTAACATCATGCAATCGCTAACCTGTGAATATCTGGATGACCAAGACGACCACCTCGACCAAATCCCCATGTGTATAGTTCACCATTAGAACTAACTGCTACACTGTGAAACTTTGATGCAGCAACTGTTTTGATATATGATCCATGCAAAGCTTCTACTTTGCATGGTAGTTTTTGTATGTGGGCGTTGCCAGTTCCCAGCTGATAATTTGTCCCACTTCCCCAACTGAAGACTTCCGTTGCAACTAAAATGAAAAAAAACTTCCATAAAGCAAGCCAAATTGCCAAGAGCGCAATATAAGAGAACCATTTCCTGGGGCAGAAGAAAGCTACCTGCATCTGGAAAATCTCCATTGGCCTGTGATACTGGACAGGAGATAAGGTCAACAGGTGTACGGCCCTTAGTGTCCTCCAAAGCGAGGGAAGCACCAAACTGTAAAAGAACACCAGCAATACATAGGTGACCAAAATGAAGTGCTCTATGCAGGCTACTCCAGCCAGATTCGCCATCCTGCAACAGTGAAAATTTTAGTGAGAATTTACACACAACTGAAAGGTCAATAAGCAAAATCAAGCAGCACCAAACTAAAGAAAATTTTGATAATCAAAATGAGTTTATCTGCATGATGTTCTGTACAAAACCACATTTTAGTTTTTTTTTGTTGTTATTACTGTAGTGGTTCGATACAGCTGAGGCTGTTACTGGGATTATAGCTAAAAGAAAATAATTTTCAAAGCAAAGATAAACAGAGGAAGCATCCTAAAAGAAATAGTGCATACCCTTGCATCTGGATCAGCGCCAGCATCTAGGAGTCGCCTCACAATGGGTAGATGATTTCTCCATGTTGCAAGGTGGAGGGCACCAAGACCAAATGCATTTCTACCATCAATGTTCCCACCACTTTTTTTCAACAAGGCCAAAGCAGATTCTACTTCAGCTATTGACCCTTGTTTGGAAACAAGGCACAGATCCTTAAGAGAGCTTCCAGGAGAAGGTTTGCGGACAGCTGACTGCTTTGATGTGCCTGGTGGAGATATGGAAGTCTCCATGAAGTTTCAGGAACACACACAGTATCTACACAATAATTGAGGCAAATAAGAACTCCATCAAGATAACATTAGAAATCATTCTTTTTTCCTAGATGTGAAAGTACCTGAAATAGCAGGCCAACAGATGAACTTCTTCACACTATCTGAACTGTTTCTTACTACTAATGTTACAGCTGATGTTGTTCTTAATTGTAAGTACAGTTCTGGTGTAATTACAATTGTATATCTATCGGGAGAAATGTTTGAGTGAACATCATCTCCATTATCTAAGACAGTTTCACTATCCTAAGGAACTGTCCAAACAACCTAAGATAGCATGACGCTATAGCTTCATTTTGAGTAAAATTATTCCTATTAGAGAGCCGCGAGCTACGAGGCCATTGCCATGCCAAGACTTGATGCTAAGTAGAGAACCACTATAGAGTATAAATCAACCTGCACGATGGATAAAATAAAATGAATGTAACTGAGTAAACTATATAATGCGAGAAATTACAATAGCATTAAAATAATGATTGCTCTGAATTATATGCCTGATAAACTGGAAAATGAACTAGTTTTTTGTTTTAAAAAAATGCACAAACAATCAATCTGCAACATGGAAAAACTATTGGTGAATGACATTTCTGATAAGAGGTCTAACTTAAACAGAAATTAAACACCTTCACATTCAAGTCTTTGGGTTATGCATCTTATGCAATTATATATTTTCAATCTACAGTTGGACTACCACAGCAAACTTATAAATATGCACCCAACTTGGATAGAGAAATAGAACTTGCCCTTGACATCGACATGTAATTGTTTCGGGGAAAAGGAATCATATATAGCGCTGATGTGAATGATAAACTAACCCATCCATTATAGTGTCAAGGCCGTGTAATCGAACGTCACTAGTAACATTCTTAGTCTAAATCATTGAGCATGGGAGTCAAGTCGGTAACAGTGGGGGAAAAAACAAAAGAAGAAATCACAACAGAAACGAAATACATGCTTGTAAAATGGCCCCAGCCAAACGCTAATTACGTATACACATTTAGTTAACATACATACATGGCATGGAATTAAAACAAGGAAGAATGTCTAGCAAATACTACTTAGAATTAATAACTTATCATCGTTATCAATTCAGAACTCAACCATCAGATTCCCCACATATATAGACAATAATATGGTACACGCTGCACGATCCTTCGGGGGGGGGGGGGGGGGGGGGGACACGCTGCAAAACAAACTGGAAGGCTGGAAGCATCCACACACACACACATCCAACCAGCCAGCCATCCCCCGGAAGAAAGGTTTGGTTTTGACGGAAGATCACCGCGAGACGTCAGGAGCAATCAAGATGGGGCTTTCCTTACCAGCAAAAGAAACAAGCCGGATTGCTGGATCTGAAGAGCCTGCAGAGGTTGGGGGAAAAAAAGAAAAGGAATGGCGGCCTCTGGATTGGACCTCCCCTGCACAGGCTCCTCAAGAACGCATCTTTGCCCCCTTCGCCCCGGCCCTCTCTACCTCCCTCCCTCCCTCCCTGACGCTTGCGTCTGTTTATCAGGGGAGGGTCGGGTACGGGATCTCCGGGCGAGGAATATGCCCCGGGGCTCCGGCCGCAGGAACTGCTTCCAAACTCCAACGCTCCTCTCTCTCTCTCTCTCTCTCTCTCTCTCTAGTCTCTCTCCTCTGTTGTTTTTTTCACCTCGTGGTCGTGGGTGTGAGATCTCTGGGTTGTGAGTGCTTTGAGGAGAGGGAGTTATCCGACGATTATACGTGAACAGAAATTGAGGTTATACACGGCATGTCATCGAAAAACAAGAGGTGGAGTGTGGGGCAGACGACGAGCTTGTTGGTTGGATTTTGTGGATTTTTCACGTTATGGCCTCCGGTTTCTTGACAATTGCGGTGGGCCGAGGATATCCACCACAAGGCAAGAATTCCATGCACCGTTTTGATTAGGCTTCGTGTTCGTTAAGCTTATTACAGTCAGCCACTCAGCTTGAGATGTGCATAGCCGTTGACGATCCACTACGATGAAGCGGCAAACTATCAGCATACAGAGAGAACTGCTAGAGGGGTGCATGTCTTGCACGCAACGCAGCAGGACAGGACACCAAGGACCAAGTTTTTTTTTTTGCAGGAAAGCGCTCTAGTATCCGCATTTTACGAACGACGCCCCTGGAACTTTCCTTCCCTTCATAAAGAGACGAGAGTGAGTCCACGCACGCATGGCATGACGCACTGGTTTTTCTTTTCTTTTTGGTTTTCTTGGATAGAGAAAAAGGAGAGAGAGGAGGAGCAGGAGGACGGGTCGGTTGGGCATGCGCCTACACGCGCTCCACGCGCACCTGGCGTTCTCTTCTTCCTCTGCTGCAGCCATTACAAAGAGAGCATATCCTGTAGTCAAAAGACGCCGGTGCTCACATGTGCAAAATGCATCCAACCCATCCATTTTATATCTAATGGTGTATCAGGTTTTTTTTTAATGAATAGCACTAAGGTGGGGAGTGTGGGAGGACTTGTTTGCAAAAATATCATAACACATTAACACCGTTGGATACAGAACGGATGAATTAGATGTATTTTACGCATGGGAGCACTGGGGTCCTTTGCCTATAGGATATGCTCTCCATTGCAAAAGCCTGGACGGACCAAACCGATTGTAACTAATGAAGATCGGCATCATGACTTGTGCAGTGACAGTCTTGGCTAAACCATGAATCAGTAGCTAAGCACGATAGATGGCTCTAACTCTTGTGTCTTTTTTCTGTAGTTCTGAATCTGAATCTGCGACCCCAGACCGGACGGACAAGCTGGCACACACGAGACGGTGAGATGCAGGGGAACAATGATCAGCAGACAGCAGTAGAAGCAACCAGTTCGTCAGAAGTGTGTTAATCACACTATGGTCTTAGTTTTAATGGCCTAAGATGCGTTTGGGCTTAGAGTAGGCATGTGCCTAGTCTCAAGTGGTGAGAACAGAACAGGTGAAGTAAGGCCAGAACCCAAAGTTTTTTTTTCTCTTGCTTTTCAAGGCATGGCCAGCTAGCTGCTCGTTTATGAGTATATATATACTTCTTGTAGTGGGAGCATCGACGGAGCTTGTATAAAAAAATACTGACATTTGTAATACAGAATAAATGCCATTAAATTAATTGTTTCTACGTTTTAAATTACGTGTTGTTTTTTTAAAAAAAATCCTAGATATATTATTTTTGCTATACTCTTCATTTGTGTGAGTACATATTAATGGTGTCAGGGGGGGTGGGGGACAAGCTCCTATGACGTTCTAGAAAACGTCTAATGAGACATCTACTCTCTAACAATAGCTATTTGCTTATATCACTTCCATCCTATAAATCCTAGAAAGGATGCAACTCTAGGTTTGATCAGAGTCAAGCTAGTTTAAATTTGATTGAGTTTATGAGGAAAAAAATAGCATAAACATTTCCTTTTCCTGAACTATTAGTAGATGCCAGCAAATTTATATAGAATCACGCTCTCTCTGCCATAAGAAAGTGTTTATTGGCTCTGTTTGACACAACTACTTTGTTGGAAAAAAAAACAACTTATCTGATAAGCTGGTGAAAAGCAGCTTCTGATTATTGACTGTTTTTAGTCCATTTTGAGAAACTGCTATAGAAGTTACCTATTTGACACAGTTTCTGTTTAAATATGTGAAAAAGCTGAAAATAAGTGTGTCAAACAATGCCATTAAATATACGGCGTTGTTGATAAATCGACTTTGTTTTCTACAACGTGGAAGCCGCTCTCAAGAAAAAGCTCTTAGCCCTCGACAAAACCCGATCGTTGGATGGAGTGATCAAGTCGCTTTAATTTTGATGTCGCAGCTGCTGCCGTCCGCATATCCCAAAGAGCCAGGAGAACAATCCGATAAAACGCAATTCGTCCCAACAGCCCCAATAAAGCAGAACCACACACACAACGAACAGCAGCAGTAAAATTCCACACACACAAAAAAAAGAAAGTTTAGAGATATGCGCGATTCATCGAGAGCCATTAAAATATAGAGACATGCATGTGAAAGACTTTATTTATCTATTTATTTATGTGTTTGGGGTCGAGATCATCCTATATGCATATGCCAAAGCATAGAAGGAATGATTCCTGTGTCATCCACCGACTCCAATTGTGTATATATAAATATTGGTGTACAATTAAATCGTATAATTAAACTACCGAAAAAATCTATAGACATACTGTTGTGGTTTCGAAAACCAAGAAACAATAAGATTTGTGTTCGATAGGAGAATGCTAACACGGACTCACTCCGAATGATAAAATTGATGGGACTCGAACGATGAGATCTGAGACACGGGGTTTATACTAGTTCGGATCCGCACCCACTTCAGTGTAGTGTTGATCGTAGTATTGCTTCAGATGTGTTACAACAAGTGTACATGTGTATCCGAGGAAAAAGAGAACCTGCCCTTTTTATAGCTCAAGGATATGACCTTAAAAAGGTGACTTGCCCTCTACTGAGAGAGAAAGAGAAAGAGATATATACTCCCCGAGTTAGTGTGGTGGGTACTTCATAGGATCGTGCGTAGCCGTACTCTCAGCACAGCGTCGTCCTTTACCGCTACTCTGGCTCTTGTAGCACGCTGACATCTTCGTAATGGGTTCCACGGACCAGTCCTAAAGTGTGACCGTATGTGGCACGGCTTCTCAAGTCATCATGGGCCCTTTGTCACCTGCCAGCGTACGTAGGCGCACGGTCGGTATGGCACGTTGTCCTGTCCTTCCAATGTATGGGTCACTGTAGAGACCCCGAGGCCCATTAGGTTTGTTGTGCGCATATCCAGACATGTCTTGATGGTGACGCGTCCCGTCCTAGCTGACGTGGATCAATAGCGATGGACTTAGATATGTGCCTTGCCGAGTTGCTTGACGGAGAATTGGTCGACTAGAGTTGATTAGCGGAGAGTTGGTAGTCAGAGTTGGTCATCGAAGAGTTGGTCATCATCGTAGAGTTAGTCATCATCCGAGAGTTGGTCATCCGGTCCGTCTCGCAGAGTTGGTCGGCAGAGTCGGTCATCGAAAAGCTGTTCATTTGGTCCGTCTCCCAGAGTTGATCGACGAGTTGGCCGTTTTTGAAGGGCCTATTTCGAATACCTGGTTCCCGAGTACTCGACCGTACTTTATTTTTTGATGTACTAATATATTAGATTTTAAGGTTGATTTTATCTAGTGTTAAAAGATATAAAAAATCTATCATGGGGTGCATTTTATCTATTTCGAATACCTAGTTCCCAGAGTTGTTTGGTATATTTTGCTAAAAACACCCTCTATCGTGGGATGCCATATGGTGCACATATTAAATCATCACCATTGATTTTAGATCTAGCACATATTAAATCATCACCATTGATTTTAGATCTAATATCTCTAGTTAATTGGTATATTTTGCTAAAAACACCCTTCATCATGGTGGTGTGTAATGATGAAAAGTATTATTTATAAATTGAATGATCAACTAAAGACGTTAGATCTATAATAAGAATATATGCACCAGATATGTCCTTTATTCAATATACCCATTAGGGGCAACAATCACAGGCACAACCCAACTAAAGTTAAGCACCAGCAAGATATTACACAGGCCGTTTAGAGCTCTCAGCATTATCCAAATAGGCTGAAGCCCACACGAGGGGCGGTCGAACCTCTCGACCTTGATCGTTCAGTCTTAAGTGGGGGATGTAGTAGGTTTAGCCGTTTAGCCAATTCAGTAATACAGCAGCCTCATATGTAGAGTTAAAACACAGGTTTTCAAATGTGAGCACTACAAATCGAAACAAAACTGGAAACCATGAGCGAGAATGACAACTCAGTCCAAGGATCTTTTCATTGCCAAGTGTGTACAAATTCCTCAAGCAGACCAAAAAACTGCTTATCCAGAGCAACATCATCAAACAAGCAGACCAAAAACCTAGGATCTGAGCCTGCTCTACATGCGCCATGGCCAACCAGCAACATCTGAACCAAGAAACTGAACCGGTTGGTCATCAAACAGCCTGAAAAGGAATTGAAGGATGAAGGTTAAAACAAACACGACCTAAAAACCAGCACAACAGGGCTTTCGGTCTGGATGCAAGAAATGGAATTCTTAGGATAGACATCATTGATGTTTCAGCGTTGTCAATCTGTTAGAACATGCCATAGATACATCTGACACGTATAATAACCAGAAAACCCACCTAAAAAGTCACACCAAAAGGTCGGGTTGCAAGAAAAACAATATGCCATGTCAACAGTACACAGGTAGCAAGCGATAACAAAATTAACAAACCAATCTTAACAAATAGCTGGGAGATGAAGTGGTACCTCTGATTCGTCTGTTCTTTATCTACATCTTGATGCTAAAGTAGTCAGAATCAAAATGATGCAGCCTTACATATCCATCTTCACCACCACTTGAAAAGCTAATAATAAGATAAAAGAAAGAACATGGAGTTAGTAAAAAAAACTTCTAAAATTTAAAAATAACTCCAGAACGCAAGAGAATAAGTATCTACAAAGCATGTTGATAGGGTACAATGATGCTCTCATGGATATTTTTTTCAACAGCAGCAATCAGAATAGCGTATATATCCAGAGTGACTGGTTGAAATCATTGAGCCATCAGATCCCAAAGATGCATACAATACTAAAAAATAAACAATTTTAAAAGGCCAGATTACTGGTAAAGCCATCCATTGTGGGTAGAATGCAGCTCTCAGTAAAAAGGTTCATCGAACTGAGGTCAGCATAGCGTATATTGCCAATGTAATTGGCTACAATCACTGAGCTACATATAAATGTAGAATACCAAATGAGACATTCAGCCATTTACAAGGTAAAAATAAATAGCTTCAGAAATCAATAAAAACCAGATATGTCGTGGACATACTTAGAAGATACATGATGTTTACAGACAAAAAAACTTGTCAATATAGATATCTATATAACACTTAAGCCGATTAAGTCAAAGAAAAGTGAGATAAAATGGCAAATCAAGATTGGTTGCTATGTTGCCCCACAAATGAGATAGAAAAACAATCAGAGGAGGTATATTTGCAAAAGATAAACCAATCAAAATCTAATGAAAATTACACATAGCAACGAAAAATCCTGCTCTCAGAAATGTTGATGACATCCTTGTGTGGATCAGAATAGCGTATATTACCATGATTTACCATGGCTGAATCATTGAGCATATACAATAAAAACAGCATATATGGGCAATAACCTGGTCAACTGTTAATACTACCAACTATGACTGAAAAAGACAACCACTGTCAGATCAAAAAAAATTACCTCCGCCCATCAGGATTAAATGCCAAAGCATTAATTGGCCCAAAATGCCCTTTAACACCACCAATTTCCTCTTGCAAAATCTAAAAGAGCAAGTTTTAAATAAGAATGGTTCTAATATTGTAAGCATGCAAAGTTAGCAAGAAGTAACACAAAAAGAGTAAGGCATTTATATTCTGTGAACTGAAAAATCACCTTGTGATAGAATTTAGCCTCGAATTTACCAGCACGGCGGTCAGTCATAGTCACATTCATTGCATCCTGACCACCTCCTAGAACCACCTAAAAACAGAAACAAAAATCTTAGGAAAATGGAACACAGATGATGGTACCACTGGGCTCAGCATCATATTTAGACCGTAACGGTAACCACAAATGCATGTATCAGTGGCGCAAAAAAAACATGATAAATAGTGTTCTAGTGTAAATAGGAAAAAGAACATCTAACACAATGCATAAGCCATAGATTAAAAGCTTAAATGCGATAAAATACTTTTCTCCTAGTGTACACTACAAAAGATGCAACTGCTGACAGCACAGTTAAATATATAGACAAAATCATGACCTATGTTTATATAAAAATGCACTAAATCAGACAAAGAGACACTTAACAATACCAGCTATATAAGCATCCACTATACAAACTATGAAACCCAAGTGTCAAACAAATTTGGTCAGTAGCCTGGGCATTAGGAAAAGAACATGTATAAATATAAAGAAGTTTGTGAAGAGGAACATACAGTATCATGAGTGGGAGAGATGTCAACAGCATTAACAGGTCTCTCTGTGACATATGTCTTGATCAGGGTCAGCGTTCTTGTATCCCATAGCTATGCATGGAAAATTGAATGTCAGGGAAACCATAAGTATCTTTACAACAGTCAACTTGAACAAATTCTAACCTTGGCAGATTTATCCAAGGAGCCAGTAATAAAATGTGACCAATCTAGGGATTTTGACAATGATGAAATGGTCTTCTGATGTCCGGATTCCTTGTCAGACTCTTTCAGAAGTTGTCCAGTCTGCACACAAATCAAAGAGCATCCCATGAGTGATGTGAAACAACTCTCCATTGTTATGGAAAAACAATTTAACTTTTTTAACAGCACAGGAAAAGACAGAGAAAGATCGGCATGGAACCATGGATATATAAAAGCACAGCAGGTTTTATTTTGAATCCCACGTCCCTTTTGATTTACTTATTCCCTCCTTGTGGGTAAAAATGTTGCATTAAATAGATTATCATGCCTTGTTGGATAGACTAGAGTAAAACTAGTAGTAGTCAGAAATGATGTGTTATAGTATGAACACAAATTGCATCACCACTGCCCATAGCCCCGTAACAACAAGCAACTGATGGGGCATTCTTAGGGCTAGATAACCAAATTATAGTGGACACCAGCATCCTAACCTCTGAATCCCAAATGCGAACGGTGGCATCCTCTCCGGCAGTGATGATGGTCCTGTTGAGCGGCCCCCAAACGGCCCTGTTGATCCTTCCCTTGATGCCGGTGATGACGAGTGCAGACTCCTCCGTCTCTGCATGTACACAGGATATCAAGGTCAAGGATGCTGGCTTGCCATTCAAACGAAACAGCGGAGGAGGCATGAACGAAAGCGTTGTTGAGAAGGCAAAAGCACTGACGGTCGTCGATGTCCTCGGCGATGCGCTTGACCTGGACGGTGGGGACGTGGTCCATGAAGTTGTCGGTGGTGACGACGGCGAGCGCGTCCCCGATGGCGAACTCGACGGACCTGGCGGGCGCGTCGAATCGGAAGCTGAAGAGCTCCTTCCCCGTGCTGACCTCCCAGAGCTTGGCGGTCTGGTCGGCGGATCCGGTGATGAGGCGCGCCGAGTCGCGGGAGACGTCGCAGGTCCAAACAGCGCCGTTGTGGCCGCGGTAGGTGCCGAGGCGGTCGCCGTTGTCGGCGTACCAGACCGTGGGGGTGTGGTCCTTGGCGCAGGAGAAGAGGAGGTCCCCGTCGCGGTTGTAGCGCAGGAACGTGAGCGGGCGCTCGTGGCCCTTCATCAGGATCGGCCTCATCGTGTCTCGCTGTTGCTGGTGGTGCTCGCCGCTGAGGAGGAGGAGAGGGTGGTGGCTTGATTTGGGTTTGGATGCGTCGGCGGCGGCGGTGATGGAAAACCCTAGCGAGTCGAGTTATAGATAGGCCTCCTCACTCCTCTACGAAAGAAAGAACACTGGCGTCCGTGTTCCTTCCTGGCCCAGCACGTGGTGCTTTCCTGGCCCAGCAATCCGTACGGGCCGGGCCGGGCCGTGCGGTTTAATCCTTTCTCGCTGCTCATGCTACGGCCATCTACGCTGCACACATCACGCAACCGCACGCTATGCCCGTTTGGTTGGACGACTAAAAAATAGTTTCTTTATTTTAGTCTTATTTAATCGAGGATATATTATGTACAATCATTTATTTCTCTATTTTAGTCTAATTTAGTTAAGGATATATCATATGCAATCATTTATTTGGTACAAACGTGCAATCAAACTATCCAAAACATCCAATTTATATCCATCTGTTATATATGGAAGTGATTAAATGAAAAGGCATGCACTAGGTTTCAAATAGAAGAGATAATGCAAAATAACAGTCACCATTAGATCTAGATTGGATACACCAGATCGTTTGATTACACGCTTGCACCGGTATGAGTGATTGCGTAGGATATTTTCCCCATTAAGTCCATAAATTGCCAAACGGTAGGACTAAAATGAGGATTAAGGCCTCATTTGGTTTGTGGGACTAAAGATTAGTCCTTCCATTTTAGCCTCATTTAGTCCCTAAATTGCCAAATTGTGTGACTAAAATTAGGACTAAACTGTTTTTTAGTCTCTAGTCCCTCAAGGGGTGACTAAAAGGGACTAAACCGTATAAATTCCATTTTTTTGCCCTCCTTTATTTTAGTTGCATTAATAGCGGAAGATTGCTAAGGGATATTTTAGTTCTCTTATGATTCATCTAATGTGTTTTGAATAGTATTAGTTTCTAGAACCAAACAGGATAGGGACTAAACTTTAGTCTTCTAACTAAGCTTTAGTCCCTGAACTAAAGGAACCAAACAGGGCATAAACTGTTTAATCGTTATTCAAAGGGACTAAACCATATTAATTCCACTTCTGTCCCTCCTTTATTTCAGTTGCACTAATGTTAGGAGAATGCTAAGGGTATTTTGGTCCTCTTATGATTCATTTAATGCGTTCTGAATACTTTTAGTCTCTAAAACCAAACAGGTTAGGGACTAAGGCCCCGTTTAGTTAGAGGGACTATTTTTTAGTCTATGGTTTTTAGTCTCGTTTAGTTCCTATTTTGCTAAAAGGAAGGACTAAAGTAAGAACTAATTGACTTTATTTTCTAGTCCCACATATGGGTGCTAAAAAGGACTAAAGGGCAACATTTACTTCAATTGCCCTTACATAGAAAACCAGCGCGAAACAAGAAAAATGCTATTTCAGTCTTTATGTGTTACATTTAGTATATTTAAAATATGTTTAGTTCCTATAACCAAACAGGGTAGGGACTAAAATTTAGTCTACGTAACAACCTTGTTATGCCTTGTTCGGTTATTCTTATAATACATGGATTGGATAGGATTGAAAAATTTAGAAAAACTTTGACTTGCTTGGGATTTAAACCAACCCAATCTCACTCAATCCATATGGATTGAGAGCTAACCGAACAAGCCCTTAACTTTTTTATATGAAGTAGTAGTATAGAAACAAATTGGCAGGAATGCGTCAGCAACCCAACTGCAAACCTGCTGGGGCGCGCGACGAATCTTCAGGGGCCGGCCGGAAGAAACAGCTAGCAATGCGGCATAATGCATTGTTGCCGCCTTCCACGATGCCTCCCTCCCTGCAGGGCTGGAGTGATAGATGATACCGATGCACACTTCACCTCGCTTTTATCAGCTGCATGGAGCAACAGTCCGTTTGTGTGGCGATACCGATGCTCTTTGCTGTTGCTGTGCAGACGAAGCTGACTTCACATCGTCGCAACGATGTGTTCGATCTCTAGTAGTCAAGCCTAACTACAGCCGCAGCAGCAGCAACTATGGCTGTATAAGTAGACAAGAGTGCCACTCCTGCTTGCCAAAGCTACAGCCGCCGCAGCCGCAGCAGCAGCAAGAGTCACTCCTGGGACGACGACGATGAAGCGCAGCGCGCGGCAACTAATGGCGTCCGCCAACTCCAAGCAAGTGCTGCTTCTCCTGGCCGCCGTCGCGTGCCTCGCGTCGCTGGCCTCCGCCACGCAGTGGACGGTCGGAGACGCAGGCGGCTGGAGGGCCAAGTTCAACGAGACCGGCTGGACCGACGGCAAGACGTTCACGGTCGGCGACACCTTGCGTACGTACGCTCGTCACGCGAGAGACGGCAACACACCATGAGATGAAGAATTATTTGACGACTCTACTAACATCTCTCTATCTCTCTCTCTCTCCCTCGCAGTGTTCGTGTACCCCAAGGAGAACCACACGGTGGTGAAGGTCGGCAAGGACGCCTTCGCGGCGTGCGACCTGAGCGCCAACCTGCAGCTGGGGAACTGGACCAGCGGCAGCGACGTCGTGCCGCTGGACCAGCCCGGCATGGTGTGGTTCATCTGCAACAAGCCCAACCACTGCCTCAACGGCATGAATCTCGCCATCAACGTGGTCGCTGCCGGCACCCCAGGTGCCCCGATGGCCCCGATGACCCCAGGTGCCCCGATGGCCCCGATGACCCCGGCCCCAGCAGCATCGTCGCCGCCGTCTGCAGCCGTGAGGTGCCCGGTCGGCGGCGCGGTGGCCGCCGCGGCAGCCGTCGTGGTCGCGGCCGCGCTCACGTTCTAGCCCTCTCCCCCTGCCTGCCTGCTGTGACCGCCGTGCACGCACATGCACGCGTTACAACATTGGCATTCCAGTGTGTGTGGTGGAGCATTGCTGCTGTTCGTGCTTCGACTAGGTAGCATCAGCATGAGTTGAGGGCTACATACGGGGGCTGCCTATACCCATGTGTTTTTGTTTCTTTCGATTATGTGTTTCAGGCGATCTGAGTTTGCTAGTCTGCTATATTGCTGGCCGGCATTAATAAACTCTAATAAATTAAGTGGAACTCTTTGTCGGTACCTCAAGATTAGGGTATCCACTACTTTTGCATCAGGACACCCTTCGAACTACCCTTAATCATCATGCTAATGGTGGTACGTCCGCCTAGTGGCTGCACCTGCCCAGTAAGGCCACTAGCCTCGGGTAAAGGCCAGGACTTGTAATCAGCGCTCTGAGAGGAAGTCTAGGTTCGCCACATGTCTTGAGCACGCGTGCTCTCGAAACCTACGCCCAACCGCCCAGGGCCGAACCCTCGGGAACGGTCCTGTGGCGGGCCATCTGGATCTCTAGCCTAAGGGGGTCCGGTGCTGCCATGTGCTAGCCAACACCGGAGGAGATGGAACCTCCCACAAACGCTTTTGGACCCCCAACCAAGGGCGGTCCCAACCACTACTCCCCACTCAAGGCGAGGCCCGGTGCTGCCACGTGTTCTACGACACATGACGTAAGCCATCGGGGAAAGCCTGACACGGCCTCTAGGTGTGAAGAGCCTCTACATTAAATGCGGACGAGACGTATACCTGCCCGCCCCAGTGGTAGGCGATGCGTCCGCAGTACACGGGCCGCACAGTAACTTGCGCGTTACCGAGGCAAGACCATTGATTCCCCGCGCCGCTTGGGTTACTGTCATCATGACGCCCATTGTAGCCCACACGTTACCGAGGCAAAGGGAGACAGGCAGAAAAGACACGCCGCCGCCGCCTATGCACCCTTACATGCGGCCAGCCTACGACGCAGCCTACACCTGTGCCCTGCTCTGATTAGGTGAGGCAAGGGCACGACAAGCCAGGAGATCTAAGAGAAGATATTCATCCACCTCAAGCCACCACTTCACCTTTGGCATACCTAGCATTAGAATTACCAGGAACACTTGTCGGGGCTCGGCCACCATGTACATGCCTCCCTTAAGTTATAAAAGGGAGGGCACACACACACACGGTAGAACGAGGTCTTAGTCTCGCAGGGAGCCAACTCAGGCTTCTCAGGCAAACACATAGACACATATGCACACATAGACTCCCAGGCAATACAAACTC
Organism: Zea luxurians; assembly: GCA_029449295.1. Lineage (NCBI taxonomy): Eukaryota > Viridiplantae > Streptophyta > Magnoliopsida > Poales > Poaceae > Zea > Zea luxurians. Next base: position 713,906 of record JAOPSE010000240.1, on the reverse strand, counting down.
CAAACCCCTGTGCTCTCGAGTTCATCCTGCTAGCACCAAATCCTATGCTGTCGGCCCTACTCTCAGTCCAACATTTGGCACACCAGGTAGGGGGCGAGGCACTTAACCTGGCCCTTGCTGATGACATCCCACTCATCCGCCGACGAGCTCGGCCGCAGGCGATTTGTCATTTGGTGAAAGAGGAAAAAGTGACGCCCCAAGATGCTCGTCGTCGATCTCCGGCGGTGCCTCAACAGGCGTGCCAATGGCATCAGGCAGAAGGCGGTGGAAACCTCAAGCACGATGCTTGACGTTACCGTCGTCGGCCCTCCTCCAGGCTCTGTCGTGCCCGGGGTCGTAGGCGTCGACCCCCGGCAGAGCACAATGGTATTCGAGGTGGTCACTGCCATCCGGCAGCCAGGCACAAGTGAGGCCGCCATCAACGTGGTCGCCACCGACGATCGACCACTATGCTCCATAGTAGATGGAGTTGTCTCCCTCGCCCGTGGGGATGACTTCTTGTCACACCCAGTTTTAGAAGGCAAACCGAATGCGAACCATGTACGTGCCAGGATCAGTTATTCACGTACACAACAGTTACATAACATGGACATCATCACACAGTGCTCAAAATAGTATTAAAAGGGAAATAGTAGTCGGTTACATCATACGTCTGAGACATCCATATAGTCCTTACAATAAATCAAAGTGCGGAAAAGAAACGTAGATAACCGCGGCCTTCACAGGCAGCCGACTGGGGGTTGCCGCTAACCCACGCCTAGAACTCGTCGTAGTCTTGGAACTCCTGGAAGTCTCCTTCCACAACTTCATCTTCTCCTGAGCAGTGGTTGCAATGCTGACAACCTGGGGATGGGGGGGGGGGTTTGGTGTGTAGAGCAAGGGTGAGTACACATCAACATACTCAGCAAGTATCCTGTTTGGCTGTAGTGGACTAGCTTTATGTGGGAGATAAGTCAAGCAGTTGCTTTTAGTTGGTCAGATTATTTTTTTACTAATAGAAAGCCAGGTTTTAGCATTAACCCAAGTTATTAGCCCGATGTACCCTTTCCAAACGGAAAGAATACCACTTACCAGCACCATAGGCATAACCAAAACCATCAGTCTCATTGCCACCTGTAAACCAAAATGTCTCTGATCAAGTACCACTAATCACTGGAGCTCCCTTGGCCGCTCATAACCGCGAGCACGGCTGATATATCAGTTTTCAAACACTCTGCAGAGGTTGTGCACTTTACCCACAAGCCGTGATTCCCTCTTGCCTCGGGCCGATCAAACCCTTAAACACTACCAAGGTGAATAGGCAGGGTTTCACTACGTAGCCTTTACAAAGATTCCCCGGGACTGTAGCCGCCCGTTAGGTTTCCTAAATGTACCGCACTCCTCCCCAAGGGACGAATCCACCTTGGCAGAGCGAGCCGCATACACCGAGCCCCATTGACGGCACGACGGCGAAGCGAGCTACACCCCGGATCCTCCAATTATTCAGCTAAGGGCGTCCCATTCCACCCTCATGGTTGCACTGTTTTCCCGGGCGGTCATCCATAGAACAGGTCCTTACGGAGAGGCACTCGAGAAACCGCTCGAGCCCCCTTGAAGGTCACAAGTATGATCATAAATAAGAAGGGGAAAACATCGTATCATAGATAATCACATCATGTTCATTGATTAGAGTTGAGCAATAGCATAAAGCTAAACAATAATAATCCAACCCAGATAGGTAAACAAGGATATGGATAACAAAAGCTAGTCAATCCTTAGCTATAAATGTGTAAAGCGGGAGGTGAATTAAAGAATGAATAGGACAGAGATAGGTCAAGGGACACTTGCCTCCACCAACCGACTGCTGCTCAGGGGCTTCTCCTGCGAGTTCCTCGGGCTCTTCGACCGGATCGTTCTCTATGCGATTGCCAGCATACATACATCCATCCATTCAAATTAGGAAACAAACAATACACCATACAAGAGAACCAGTAGATTAAACATGCATAGAATATCACATACAATAATGAGTTTACCATTGCTAGAAAGAAACGAGGGAAGGTCTCGCAGGGGTTAAATCTTATGCACTAATGATTAGTTAAATTATGCGCTCTAGTTCCAATTGGTTCTAACAAAAGAATTAGTTATATGCACTAATGGAAACCTAGCCATTTTTAGTTGATCAACATTAAACTAAATAAACAATTGACTATATGAATTGACTAACATAACGGAATTCTAAATTGAGTTTTCCATTTCATTAACATGAACGATGATTAGCTTGCCTAAAATAAAATAAATAACAGTAATAAAGGAACATAAAATAAAATAAAATAAAATAGAAAAAGAAAGGGGGGGGGGCGGTTGAACCGGTCGGGGGCGGTTGAACCGGCCAGGGGAGGGGCGGCCGAGCTGGCGGGGGGGGGGGGGGGGGCGAGCAGAGGCGGCTGGGCCGGCCGCGGCGGGGGCCGAGCCGGCGGCCGAGCCGGGGCGGGCGGGCGGCCGAACCGGGGGCGCGCAGGGGCGGCGGCGGCCGAGCCGGCCATGGAGGCGACCGAGTTGGCCAGGGCGCGGGGCGGTTGGGCCGGGGAGGGAGAGGAGGGGAGAGGGGAGAGGAGAGGAGAGGGGGAGGGCTCACCGGGGACGGGGACGGGCGGCCGAGCTGCAGGGGCGGGGGCTAGGGCAGGGGGCGACGACTAGAGGGAAAATGGGAGAAAGGGAGGGAGAGGGATAAGGGGAAGAGAGGGGGGGGGGCTGGGCCAATTGGGCCCAAAGGGGGGGGGGGCGCGGGGGGGGGGGGGGTTGGGCCGGATGGGGGCGGCTGGGCCGGCCAGGAGCGGCCCACGGCGCGGGAGAGAGAAAAGGGAGGAGAGAGAGAAAGAAAAAGAAAAAGAAAAAAGGTTTTTCTCCTTTTCGAAATCCGGTCTTCCTAGATGAATGCACTTACATTTCCAAGCAATCAAAGAATGCATAGTTCGGCATGGTGCATCAAACAACATAAAGTAATTTAGGGTTTTGCTTTACACGGGAATTCCAAGCCGAATCCCGCTATAACTTTGGAAAAGATCAAGGTCTAGCGAGGGGAAAAAGAAAAAGAAAGGGTAACGCCCAAATTTGGCGAGTGAAGAAAAGAAAAAATTCAACTGCAAAATTCGGGGCGTTACAAACCTATCCCCCTTAAAAGAATCTCGCCCTCGAGATTCAGGGTTGGCTAGCAAAGAGCTCTGGGTACTTGGCCATCAAATCATCTTCACGCTCCCAGGTTGCTTCTTCCTCAGAGTGGTGATTCCATCTGACTTTGCACATTCTGATGGTCTTCCTTCGGGTGACTCTGTCTGCAACCTCAAGGATTTGCACTGGCTTCTCAACGTAGGTCAAGTCCTCGTGGACTTCGAGACCTTCCACTGGCAACTGCTCTTCTGGCACACGCAAACACTTCTTCAACTGAGACACATGAAAGACATCATGCACAACGGACAAATTTTCTGGCAGGCTGAGCTGATAGGCCACTTCTCCATGCTTTGCGAGAATCTGATACGGACCAATGTAGCGGGGTGCTAGCTTGCCTTTCACTCCGAACCTTCTGACTCCTCTGATCGGCGACACTTTCAAATAGACAAAATCTCCGACTTCGAAACTCAGCTCTCTTCTTCTTGTGTCTGCATAGCTTCGCTGCCTTGATTGCGCTATCTTTAGATTCTCTCGAACCATCTTGATGTTCTCTTTGGCTTCGAGCAGAATGTCTGGCCCAAACACCTGCTTTTCTCCAGGCTGATCCCATTGCAACGGAGTTCTACAACTCCTTCCGTAGAGCGCTTGAAAAGGTGACATCTTCAAACTGGCCTGGTAACTGTTGTTATAGGAAAACTCTGCATAAGGCAATCTCTTGTCCCATCCGGACTGATCTTGCAATGCACATGCTCTCAACATGTCTTCAAGAATTTGATTGGTCCTTTCGGTCTGACCATCTGTCTGCGGATGATAAGCTGAACTGAAATTCAGATGTGTGCCCAAGGCTTCATGCAACTGCTGCCAGAAATGAGAGGTGAACTGTGTTCCTCTGTCTGACACTATCTTCTTTGGCACACCATGAAGACAAACGATCCGAGACATATACAATTCTGCCAATACTGCACTGCTGTAGTTGGTCTTGACAGGTATGAAGTGGGCTGACTTGGTTAAACGGTCCACTACTACCCAGATGGAATCGTAGCCGGCTCGAGTGCGAGGCAATCCGATTATGAAATCCATACCGATCTCATCCCATTTCCACTGAGGGATCTGCAACGGTTGCAACAATTCAGCAGGCCTCTGGTGCTCTGCCTTAATTCTTCGGCAACTATCACACATAGCCACATGCTCTGCGATTTCCCTCTTCATTCCGTACCACCAGAATTTCTTCTTCAGATCCTGATACATCTTCTCACTGCCAGGGTGAATCGAATAAGCTGTCTCATGAGCTTCCTTGAGAATCAACTCCCGAATAGACTGGACATTGGGAACACACAAGCGATCTTTGAACCATATCACACCCTCTGCATCTTCTCGAAAATCTTTGCCTCTGCCATCTAGAATCAGTCGCCGGATCTCACTGATCTTCTCATCATTCTTCTGTGCTTCTTTGATTTCGCGCTCCAAGGTAGGTTCCAACTCAACTATGACTCCTCGCGAATTGTTCAGAAATCCGAGACTCAACCTGTCAAACTCCTTGGCTAACTCATAAGGCATCGGACGAGCGACCATCAGATTGACTTGACTCTTCCTGCTCAAAGCATCTGCCACTACGTTTGCTTTGCCTGGATGGTAATGAATCTCCAACTCATAGTCTTTGATCAGCTCTAACCATCTTCGTTGCCTCATGTTCAACTCTGACTGAGTGAATATGTACTTCAGACTCTTGTGGTCTGTGTAAACATCGCATTTCTGTCCATACAGATAATGCCTCCATGTCTTCAGTGCGTGAACCACTGCTGCCAACTCTAGATCATGGATTGGGTAATTCTTCTCATGAACCTTCAACTGTCGGGACGAGTAAGCCACAACTCTTCCCTCTTGCATCAACACGCATCCCAAACCTGTGTAACAAGCATCACAATACACCGAGAAGGGCTTGTGCACATCAGGCAAGACTAGGACAGGCGCCGTTGTCAACTTCTCTTTCAGCGCTTCGAAGGCCTCTTGACATTTCTGGGTCCACTTGAACTCAACCTTGTTGCCTAGCAACGCTGTCATTGGTTTCGCAATCTTTGAAAACCCTTCAATGAATCGCCGATAATATCTGGCCATTCCAATGAAACTCTTGATTCCTCGGACATCTGTTGGCGCTTTCCAGTTCAAAATGTCTGCCACTTTCTTCGGATCCACAGCCAATCCTTCTTTGTTGATTATGTGACCCAAGAACAGGACTTCACTGATCCAGAACTCACACTTGCTCAACTTTGCATACAACTGGTGCTCTCGCAATCTCTGCAATACCATCTTCAAATGATCTGCGTGCTCTTCTTCGCTTTGAGAATAACTCAGAATGTCATCAATGAACACCACCACAAACTTATCAAGATAATCCATAAATACACTGTTCATCAAGTTCATAAAGAAGGCTGGTGCATTTGTCAAACCGAAAGACATCACTGTGAACTCATACAACCCATACTTGGTAATGAATGCTGTCTTCGGAATGTCTGAAGATCGAATCCTGAGCTGATGATAACCTGACCTCAGATCAATCTTGGAGAACACACTGGCTCCTCTCAACTGGTCGAACAGATCTTCTATTCTGGGCAAGGGATACTTGTTTTTGATCGTGACTTCATTCAGAGCTCGGTAATCGATACACATCCTTTTGGCGCCATCTTTCTTTTCCACAAATAGGACAGGAGCGGCCCAAGGCGAGGTGCTTGGCCGAATGTAACCTTTCTCTGACAGCTCATCAATCTGCTCCTTCAGTTCAACCAACTCTGGTCCAGATATTCTGTAAGCTCTCTTAAAGATAGGGGCGGTTCCAGGAAGAAGCTCTATGGCAAACTCAACTTTCCGCTTGGTGGCATACCCGGTAAGTCCTTTGGAAACACATCTGGGAACTCGGACACAACCTTGATACTCTCGATCAGGTCTGCTTCACCGCTATCGACAGCCATCTGATAACAACTCCTTTTCTTCGGCTCAGGCGGGACTAACTCGGTCACCACTTCCTCTCCTAGTGGGGACACCAACTTGATTGTTCTTTTATCACAACTGATAACTGCCTGATACTTATCTAGCCAATTCATCCCTAGGATGACATCTATTCCCTGAGTACCCATTACTATAAGGTTGGCGGGAAACGCTATCCCCCTTATTTCCACACTTATATTCAAACAAATGCTATCGGCTCGAATTCTACCATCGGCCGAGTCAATTTGAATGGGGGTTGACATGGTAGTAATTGGAAGATTATGTGCTTCTACCCATGATGCAGTAATGAAAGAATGTGTTGCTCCAGTATCAAATAACACTTCTGCAATATGGGAGTCGACTGGGAACATACCTACTATCATGCCGAGGGTCTCCTGAACCGCTTCAGCCTCCAAGTGGTTCAGTCTTCCATGGTTATAGCGCGGCTGAGAGCGATTGCCTGCTCCAGGCTGAGGCACATTCTGCTTTGCTAGGGCATTGGGGCCTGACTGCTGCTGGGCTGCCTTCTTCGGACATTGCATCACCTAGTGGCCTTGCTCTCCACAGTGGAAACATGCTCTGTTTCCAACCTGAGCTGGCGCTGCCTGATTGTTCTGCTGGTTTGCTGGGGCAGGAAGACGAGGTGCCTGCTGATTCTGCCTCTGAAACTGACCTCCTGACTGATTGTTCTGACGATTCTGGTACTGATGCTGAGGATACTGCCTTTGGAACTACTGATGCTGCTGGGGTGGACGCTGGTTCTGCCTGAACTGCTAAGGTTGATTGCCTAAGAAACGAGGACGACTGCTGCTTCCAGGCTGGGGTCCACTGATCTTGCGCTTACGATCTTCCATCTCCTTACGCTTCCTCTCTGTCATGATTGCTCTGTCAATCAGGTGCTGGAATGTCGGGAAGGTGTGATTCATCAGTTGGTACTGAAGAGGGTCAACCAAGCCTCTCAGGAAACGGTACTGCCGCTTGACGTCGGTGTTGACATCTTCAGGAGCATAGCGAGACAACTGCAGAAACCTGTCCCGGTACTCACTGACAGACAATGGCCCTTGCTTGAGGGCCAAGAACTCCTCCTTCTTCACTGTCATCAGACCTGCAGGAACATGGTACTGATGAAAGCTACCTCTGAATTCTTCCTAGGTGATGGCGTCAGGGTGGGCATGGGTGGCTAGATAAGATTCCCACCATGACTGAGCTGTTCCTCTCAACAGACGGGGACCATACAGGACTTTCTCCCTGTCATCACACTGAGCGGTGTGCAACTCCCGCTCCAAAGTGCGCAGCCAATCTTCAGCATCCATGGGGTCAGAAGAATGAGCGAACGTTGGTGGATGACCTCTCATGAATTCAGCACGCTTGTCTCTGGGCATCTGAGGCATCTGAGGCTGAGGTGGTGCCTGCTGCTGTTGCTGCTGCTGCTGAATGGCGGCCAAAGTCTGACCGATGGCTTGGACTGCCTGAGTCTGCATCAGAAATATCTGCTCGATCGACATCGGGGGCGGGGGGCGGCAGGTGCTGTTGCTGGGGCACCTCATCCTGTTGAGTGGCTCGCTCCTGCTGAGCACGCCTTCCTCCTCTGCGCCTGTTCTCTGACATCTGCAGAATGCAACCACACATCAGAACTGATCTGGCAAATCTTACAGCATAAGAAAAGAGTATAGAATCCTTCAGCAGCACTAAACAGATGAGCATCTTCACTGATCTCCAACACAGACCACACAGCTTCTCAGATAAAGAGGAAAGTAGAATCAAAGGTTTCCAAACTATATAACTAACTCCATTAACATATAACAGGTAAACCATAGTGCAGGGGATACCCACACTCTGGTGACAGTCATTACAAAGATCCAAATCAAGCATAGTTCATCATGACAAACATAAATGCACAGGATATAGCAAACTACCCTGTCTAACTAAGACTAACTAAAAGCGAGACTAACGCTAAGACTGTAGCTTCTATATATTTTGTATTAATTACAAGATCCAACTCTAACGATCTATGGTTCTAGATTTATCTTGGTCTTGCAGTCGAGGTTGCCATAAGGCTGGCGTCCACGCCGAGGTGAGCGGTACGGGTGCTGAGTCCCGACGGGAGCGGGGGAACCATCATCCAGGTGACGACGTTCCGCGCGCTCAGCCCGCAGCAGGGTGATCTCAGCACGAGCCCTACTCAGCTCGTCTAACGCATGGTCCAGCTCCGTGTTTAGCACGGCGGCTAGGTTGACTGTGCTGCTCAACCTAGGATTGTCCTCACCGACAGGTGAAACAATCACGCCTCCTGTGCTGCCAGATGGACGGCGGGGGTAATACTTCAGGTCAAGACTGTCAGCTACCCCACCGAGAACCGAGCAGTAGTGCGAAAGCGCATGCCGTGCAGCATCTTGCATGGCCGCCTCAGCTGAGTCCCGCTCAGAGATAGAATAGTGCTCTAAGCAGGCCTCCGCACCTTGGAGACTGTTCTCCGAACGGCGCACCAAGCAGGTCGCCTCCCAGCGGTCCGGGTAGACCCCGCGACTGTGCTGGTAGACCACACAGCGATACTCGATGGACCAAGTACGCCGGTTAAGTGCCCGACGTAGCAGGGTGTCGAGCGCATCATGGAAGTGACACCCGCGAGCAGCGTCGCGAGTGATGGATCGAGCAACCCATCCTTCCGGCTCCTGGACAGAAGAGAAGTTGGTGTCGTGGTTCGAGCTGTCGTTGCCACCTCCGTCGTCTGGGTCTCCTCCAGCAGCTACTCCAGAGGCTGGGGCGCCCAGTGGTGGTGCAGGGGGCGCCTCCAGGGGAAGCACAGGGGAGCAGCTCCTCACAGACTCTATCTCCTGTTGGAGCGAGAAAGAAGAGCCCTGCTGCTCCTGTCGTCGACGTTCCTGCTCCTCACGCAGGTGGTGGTGCAGTCTCTCCAAGTGGCTGGACTGTCCGGCCACGGGGCGGCGAAGCGGACGCTCAGCAAGGCGGGAGGGTAAGAAGGGGATGACGGACTTTCGTGCAGTGTGTCTAAGACGAGCCATCTACAAAAGATGTCGCAAGCAAAAGGGTGAGAACAGAATTAATATGACCAGCAAATAATGAATCATAAATAAATGAAGGATTAGAATAAAACACAATTTTTAGCAAGGTATAATATATAGTAGAACATAGTTTTGGTCGGTATGACCAACTTTTGAAGGGATATCAAAGTCAAGGCAGGGACAGAGGTCTATAGTCCTTAGAACGACCATTCTATTCTAGGTTAGCGGTCCTACAGTCAGCACGGCTTTGATACCACTTATGTCACACCCAGTTTTAGAAGGCAAACCGAATGCGAACCATGTACGTGCCAGGATCAGTTATTCACGTACACAGCAGTTACATAACATGGACATCATCACACAGTGCTCAAAATAGTATTAAAAGGGAAATAGTAGTCGGTTACATCATACGTCTGAGACGTCCATATAGTCCTTACAATAAATCAAAGTGCGGAAAAGAAACGTAGATAACCGCGGCCTTCACAGGCAGCCGACTGGGGGTTGCCGCTAACCCACGCCTAGAACTCGTCGTAGTCTTGGAACTCCTGGAAGTCTCCTTCCACAGCTTCATCTTCTCCTGAGCAGTGGTTGCAATGCTGACAACCTGGGGATGGGGGGGGGTTTGGTGTGTAGAGCAAGGGTGAGTACACATCAACATACTCAGCAAGTATCCTGTTTGGCTGTAGTGGACTAGCTTTATGTGGGGGATAAGTCAAGCAGTTGCTTTTAGTTGGTCAGATTATTTTTTTACTAATAGAAAGCCAGGTTTTAGCATTAACCCAAGTTATTAGCCCGATGTACCCTTTCCAAACGGAAAGAATACCACTTACCAGCACCATAGGCATAACCAAAACCATCAGTCTCATTGCCACCTGTAAACCAAAATGTCTCTGATCAAGTACCACTAATCACTGGAGCTCCCTTGGCCGCTCATAACCGCGAGCACGGCTGATATATCAGTTTTCAAACACTCTGCAGAGGTTGTGCACTTTACCCACAAGCCGTGATTCCCTCTTGCCTCGGGCCGATCAAACCCTTAAACACTACCAAGGTGAATAGGCAGGGTTTCACTACGTAGCCTTTACAAAGATTCCCCGGGACTGTAGCCGCCCGTTAGGTTTCCTAAATGTACTACACTCCTCCCCAAGGGACGAATCCACCTTGGCAGAGCGAGCCGCATACACCGAGCCCCATTGACGGCACGACGGCGAAGCGAGCTACACCCCGGATCCTCCAATTATTCAGCTAAGGGCGTCCCATTCCACCCTCATGGTTGCACTGTTTTCCCGGGCGGTCATCCATAGAACAGGTCCTTACGGAGAGGCACTCGAGAAACCGCTCGAGCCCCCTTGAAGGTCACAAGTATGATCATAAATAAGAAGGGGAAAACATCGTATCATAGATAATCACATCATGTTCATTGATTAGAGTTGAGCAATAGCATAAAGCTAAACAATAATAATCCAACCCAGATAGGTAAACAAGGATATGGATAACAAAAGCTAGTCAATCCTTAGCTATAAATGTGTAAAGCGGGAGGTGAATTAAAGAATGAATAGGACAGAGATAGGTCAAGGGACACTTGCCTCCACCAACCGACTGCTGCTCAGGGGCTTCTCCTGCGAGTTCCTCGGGCTCTTCGACCGGATCGTTCTCTATGCGATTGCCAGCATACATACATCCATCCATTCAAATTAGGAAACAAACAATACACCATACAAGAGAACCAGTAGATTAAACATGCATAGAATATCACATACAATAATGAGTTTACCATTGCTAGAAAGAAACGAGGGAAGGTCTCGCAGGGGTTAAATCTTATGCACTAATGATTAGTTAAATTATGCGCTCTAGTTCCAATTGGTTCTAACAAAAGAATTAGTTATATGCACTAATGGAAACCTAGCCATTTTTAGTTGATCAACATTAAACTAAATAAACAATTGACTATATGAATTGACTAACATAACAGAATTCTAAATTGAGTTTTCCATTTCATTAACATGAACGATGATTAGCTTGCCTAAAATAAAATAAATAACAGTAATAAAGGAACATAAAATAAAATAGAAAAAGAAAGGGGGGGGGCGGTTGAACCGGCCAGGGGAGGGGCGGCCCAGCTGGCGGGGGGGGGGGGGGCGAGCAGAGGCGGCTGGGCCGGCCGAGGTGGGGGCCGAGCCGGCGGCCGAGCCGGGGCGGGCGGGCGGCCGAACCGGGGGCGCGCAGGGGCGGCGGCGGCCGAGCCGGCCATGGAGGCGACCGAGCTGGCCAGGGCGCGGGGCGGTTGGGCCGGGGAGGGAGAGGAGGGGAGAGGGGAGAGGAGAGGGGGAGGGCTCACCGGGGACGGGGACGGGCGACCGAGCTGCAGGGGCGGGGGCAGCGGCCGAGCTGCAGGGGCGGGGGCTAGGGCAGGGGGCGACGGCTAGAGGGAAAATGGGAGAAAGGGAGGGAGAGGGATAAGGGGAATAGAGGGGGGGGGGCTGGGCCAATTGGGCCCAAAGGGGGGCGCGGGGGGGGGGGGGGGTTGGGCCGGCCAGGAGCGGCCCACGGCGTGGGAGAGAGAAAAGGGAGGAGAGAGAGAGAGAAAGAAAAAAGATTTTTCTCCTTTTCGAAATCCGGTCTTCCTAGATGAATGCACTTACATTTCCAAGCAATCAAAGAATGCATAGTTTGGCATGGTGCATCAAACAACATAAAGTAATTTAGGGTTTTGCTTTACACGAGAATTCCAAGCCGAATCCCGCTATAACTTTGGAAAAGATCAAGGTCTAGCGAGGGGAAAAAGAAAAAGAAAGGGTAACGCCCGAATTTGGCGAGTGAAGAAAAGAAAAAATTCAACTGCAAAATTCGGGGCGTTACACTTCTTCTACCTACTAATGGGTTTCAGCAAGCCATAATAACAAAGGCTATGCATTTGTTAACATGGCCTTTGTGGAATACATTGGTAGGTCCCCATGTGCCAGGAGCAAGGCTAGCGTAGTCCGTTGCGCTGGCCTATGTCCTGGTCCTATGGCGCATGCGGTGACCGTCGTCGGCCACCGCACAAGCTCATGGCATGCTCAGTCTCCACCATCGCTAGGAGGAAGTTAAGTCCCAACTCCTTCGGCGTGCTGGTGGAGCCCAGTAAGCAAGCCAATAATGGGTTGCGCCTTTGACATCCTCATCATGCATGAGGTGACTAGCCGGTCGTGGAGGGCCCATGGGAGCTCCCCACGTGCACCGGTGGGCCTTCAAAGGCAACCCCAAGACCCGACTCGTCTGTGTCACACCCGGATTTAAGGGGCAAACTCGGGTGTGTCTCATATGTGAACCAAACGAGATCAACACATATGATGACTCAGTGTATAGAGACGAATGTCACAATCTTTATTACAGAAGAAATGTATTACAAAATAATTGATGATAAATAGAACGAACTAATATCATTATTGTCCCTTGGCGCCAACAAGCTGACTGGGAGACGACACCTAGACCTCGTCGAACTCCTCGTAGTAGTCTTCCTTTGGGGCCACCTGCTCTTCACCTGTGGGGGAAGTTTTATTGCAAGAGTGAGCTCACAGATGTTCATCGCTCAACAAGTGTGGGGAGTGCAGGCGGCCATGGCCGACATCTCTTCCTCAGATTCACGTTCATCGCCGCTGGGGTTGGAGATGGCGACACAAGGGCAGGTGGTGGCTGGATCCGCGTCCGAGTCCAACAGCTCTCCAACTGCCTTAGCTGCAGTAGCCGCGGCGGTGACCATGTTCCCAACATCTTCACTCTACGTGGATGACCTACACAAGAGCGTGTAGTGTAGGATACACAACTCTTTGACATCTTATTAAACTCATATGGTGTCAATGGATGATGCACAATAGATTGGAACTTGGTTTTGAAGTATTGTTCCATAAATCTTGCATACAATTCATTAAGGAATGACATAAATCTATTCTGGACATGCCATAAACAAAGTCTGTGGATTGTGCATGGGAACACCTTTCGTAGTGCAACTGGCATCACAGGATCTTGATCTAAATAATATGGTCATAAAAGTCAGAAATAACATAATATTTCTAAATCGATACACATTCATTAAATCCAAAAAAATTCATACCTGTTAGCATAACTCGTGGACCTTCACAACCCATGCAGGTTTTGAATGCATTAAAAGTCCACTCGAATGTATCTACAGTCGCATCCCCGAGTAACACAAAACCAAACAATGTGCAATGAAGATGATGGTTAGCTCCAACAAACATTCATAGTGGTTTGTCGTACATATTTGTTTTATGTGTTGTATCAAAAGTTACAACATTACCAAAATCAATGTATTCTGCCTGCATGCTAGCATGTGACCAAAATATGTTTTTTATCTTCACTTCGCCATCAAGCTGAAAAATCACAAAAAACTGAGGGTTCTGTTTTTTGCAAGTAGTAAAAAATGCCAAAAGCTTAGATACATCATTAGCACAGTTCTCTCGTTTCTTATCTGCTTTCCTGTTCATTATACAAAATAAGTTATTCAACTGCATCACAACCTAATATCAATACAACAATGTCATCCAACAAGGAAATTTTATGTGACTGCTCTTACATGTTTTTCAAATCTTATGTCGCAATAGGAACATTTTCAGGACCATCATGCATGTATGAAATCGTATCAACAATACAGTGTTGTGGTACCCTACTGTCATGCATTGCTCCAATAAAGTCCATAAATTCTGGATCACGTGTCTTGTTACAACGAAAGTGTTGTTTTTCAGTTTCTTGGGTTACAAAATCTTGATTATGCACAAGGTTAACTAGATCAATCCTGACAGATATGACATTTTTTAGCATCATCATAAATTTCCCTAAGCTTTATTCCTACTTTGCGCTATGTTCGACCTATGTATTTGTTCCAGATTCTAGGGTTACCATCTTTTCTTTCTGCACATGTCCCCTCTATGGAGCAATTCAACCATTTGTAGTTTGTCTTTTCCCTGTACCTTTTCAAAGGAAATCCGACCTCATATGCATAACGTTTATAGAAATCATAAGCATCATCAACATCTCGGAACATCATCCCAAACCTAGGAACTAAACTAGGATCAATCGAATCAGGTTGTGGACAACATAAAATTGCATACATTGACATCTAATCTTTAATTCCTCCGAACACATTATCATCGTTAGAGACGTCAAATCATAAACATACTTATAAGCATTGAACTTACGTGCGATTGTAATATATTTGATGTATCCATCTCACCAGATCATATTGCAGTCATCAGCCCGCGCATCATTGTTGTCAGTTGTCCATCATCTCCACATATCTCATAGCTACCAGGTCCTCGCAGAGTTGCAGGTGGCGTCTCATTTCTAGGGCAAGCAACAATGGCACCCGGAGGACGCCTCAGGGAGAACCGTCCAGTCGGCGATCTATCATATGGTGACGACATAACTGCAGAAGCCCGGGAATATGTGAGAAAGAATATGGGTTTTTTCGCTTGTATGTTGACTTCGTAATGATCAAAGTTGACCATGATGAGAATACTCCTCGTCAATCGCCACTTTTTTCAGGGATTGCTCATGCATCAAATCAAAATGGATCTGGAATATTTTTCCATATACCTTATATACGTTTATGAATATTTATACCACATTTTATGCACTACTTCGAAAAAATTTATGCCGATATTGCATACCTTAAACAACTGTTAATATTAACTTGTTTACGAGAAACAATACTTCTTCTTAAGACATCTGCATCATTTTTATGCAATACATTGTATCTTTCATACATATTATGCTATATTTACGAAACCATCCACTGGATATTATACCATTCCTAAGTTTTGCTCGTTATTATTTTCGCATATCCATCACATGCAGCTAGTCTAGTTTCATATATACTGTAGATCTGAACCTCCGTAATAACCGTCCACTAATTTCGTGCATGCACATACGACAACCCCGTCGAGTGCGTTACATGCACTTCAAAAAGGCATGATCCCATGTCGCACGGACGACCTACCTTTTATAACGTTTCATGTCGTTAATTAGGCATATGTAAAGCCCAAAATTAGTAGCAAGGAAAATATATATATTTAAGTTAGTGTTTAGGGATTTTTTAAAACCTGTGGACGTTATTTGATCTCCTCTGCTTTTGAATGTTCAATTAAATGGAATTAAGTTAGCCAAATAACAAAAAAATAAATACAAAAAAATATAAAGCTCTTGCATTTTGTATTGGCATTTAAATTGTAAGACAAGTCCAAAATTAGGAAAATTGGAAGTTGGAAATAGAAAATAAAAGAAAATAGAAAGAAAATTTTAATTAAGCCATTTATTCCTCCCTTTAACTATGAAGTTTAAAATATTAACGAATAAATAAATACAATAAAGATAAATGAAATAATTCTACAAACATATGTGAAGTACTGATATAATGCATTCTCGAAATTGAGTTAAACTTGAATCAAATTCGAATTTGGATTTGAATCTAATAATAATAAAAAAATAAAACAAAAGGAATAAGCCTGGCAGCCTTGACTTGGGCCACGTTTCATCGTCGGCCCATTTAGCTCCAGTACGCATCTGATGCCGCTCGGCGGCGCTTCCTATTATCGCGGCTTGTCTCACCACCTGGTGGGCCCGGCTTGTCAGAGCCCTTCTTCTAGCTCCGGTCGGTTGTAAACCACCGCCGGGAATCACGGATCCTACATCGGGCGCGCTCATGGCGGCGGCTCTGTAACAACTTCACCGGGGGACCCTGTGCTAGCTCTATCCCTCTCCCTATCTCCTCTCCGCTTCGTGTGGTGGTGGTTGAAGAATCGAACGCCGCAACAGACGGCGCTAGAACCGGCGGCTTATGTTTGTCCCCAAAATCAGACTCGGTTCTGTTGCACAAATCCTGGGATGGATTCGATCCTCCCCTTTCTCATCTCGGTATCGTTCTTTTCCCTCTCCCTGTATAAAACCGGGCACCACATCCCCTGTTCTAGCAAATCGCTGGCACATGTTGAAGACAGAGAAAGGGATAGAACAAGTCGGAGGGCGCCACCGTCAGGCCACCCGTAGAGAGAGAGTATAGCCCCGCCAGGTTGGGCACGGCTAGTGTTGCCAGGGAGGCGGCCGACCATGTCGATGATGCATGGTGTAGCGGCCGGGCTCCGGGATTGGCGGGGGAATCAGTGAAGCTGTGAATCGTAACAGAATCACGCGATCCTCTCCGTCAGTTGAGCGATCCCCCTGGGCTAGAACTTCCTTATACCAGATATATATACCGAGCCTCCTTACGACCTCATGCCATCAACCTGATGCAATTGGGCCAAGAAAATCGTGAGCCGAAAACTTCTTGCCGAGTATAGAGAGAGAGAGAGAGAGAAGATGGAGCTGCACGTAGCCCAAGCTCCAGCACCGTTGTAGCCGCACCAGCCCGCGAGCGAATATTGTTGCCTGCTCTCACCGTGCGTGCCACCTCTAGCCCGGCCGCCAGCAAGACTCCGCCAGTGCCGTTCCGCCCCGCTGTTGTGCAGTAGAGAAGAAACGAAGAAAGTGCTGTATACGTTGGGAAAAGAAGCAAGCCACTGTTCATTCCTAGGGTGTCTCGTGGATCTTCAGCATTCAAACACCCCATGTCCATATGTGTGGCTGATTTCACCATCATCAATATAATCGCGTCACGTCGTCGAAACTGCGGTCGTGCCTATATTTTTGTAAGAGCCATGTTCTTTCCCAAAAACGAATTTACTATTTTATGTGTCTTGCAAAAATTATTTTCCACTACCTAAAATTACTTCTTGTTAAAAGACGCTCGGGTTTGGGACGCTCCCCGCGCTTCACGCGT
Organism: Zea luxurians; assembly: GCA_029449295.1. Lineage (NCBI taxonomy): Eukaryota > Viridiplantae > Streptophyta > Magnoliopsida > Poales > Poaceae > Zea > Zea luxurians. The sequence goes on along the minus strand of JAOPSE010000240.1, from coordinate 696,941 downwards.
CCGAGAGCCTTCACTGCGTGACGCGTGGCTGAAGAAAGCCAGAGCAAAGCTGTGCAGTGCCACTGTGCCAGGCCGGCCAAAAAGAAGAATCGGAGCCTCCCGCCACGGCGCCGCACGCGTCCGCGGCGGCGTCCGCCCCGGCATCGGCCTCGCGTACCGTCTACAGCGACCGCTTCATCCCCAGCCGCACCGGATCCAACCTCGCGCTCTTCGACCTCGCCCCCTCGCCCTCCTCCGCCGCCTCGTCCTCGCACGACGGCGGCCCCGCGGCCTCGTCCGGATCTGCGCAGCCCGCCGCGTCGCCCTACTGCACGCTCCTCCGCGCCGCGCTCTTCGGCCCCGACACGCCCGACCGCGTCGCGTCCTCGGCCGCCGCGTGCTCCTCATCCCCCTCCTCCTCCCCGGGGCCCTCGCCCGTCGGCACCCCCGCCACCGGGAACATCTTCAGATTCAAGACGGAGGTGTGCCGGAACGCCAAGATGGCGCTTTTTTCGGGAGACCAAGAGGAGGACACGCTGTTCCCCGGCATTTTCACCACCAGGGGCGCGGGACCAAGGAAGGTGCCAAGGTTGCCGTACAAGGTGAGATGGGGAATTCGATTTGCTGCTTTCTTGATTGGGCCTTCTCTGTTTCTTCGGTTCTGGTTCTTGAGGTAGCCTCTGCTGCTTCTTGGCGGCGTGAAAGATTTGACATCTCGCCAATTGCACTCCGAAATGCTGAAAGAGACGTTTTTTAACGAACATAATGCGAAATTTGTAGTTTCTTTCTGTTGCTTGCTTGTAGGTGCTGGATGCGCCCGCTTTGCAGGACGACTTCTACCTCAACCTTGTCGATTGGTCTTCACATAACGTCCTTGCTGTCGGGTTGGGCAATTGCGTTTACTTGTGGAATGATCAAATGTGTCCAGTTCAGTGAAAAGGGCAAGATCAAATGTGTCCAGTTTGGTATGGCTGCCAGATTTTCGGACAGCTGCCAGATTTCAGTTTTAGCGCAACTGCAATTTCAGTTAGCTTCAGTTTAGTTCACTCTGCTCTGAAAATGCAACTGAATTTCTGACAGAAAACCGAGCAGACTGAACCGAGCAGACTGAATTTCTGAAGTAGCAGAAAACCGTGTAGGCAATAGTGTGAAATGGGCATGATAAAATAGAATCAGTCTGTAAACAAAACTGATTTTCTGTTTGGATGACCAATATACTGTAACCTGTATTTGACTGTAAGCTGTAAGCTGTCGGTTCAGTTCAGTCCAAACTGATTTTCTGTTTGGATGACCAATATACTGTTAGCTGTCGGTTCAGTTCAGTCAAACTGAAAACACCTGAACACAGAACTGAAAACAGAACTGCGATTTTTTATAAGGTGTCGGTTCAGTTAAGCTAAATCAACTTCAGTCAACTGCCAGCTTTTCTAGATCGTTTCAGTCACAAGCTGCCAGTCACAAGCTGTTCTAATTTAACTGTTCTAATTTCAGTCACAAGCTGCCAGTCAAATACAAGGTGCACATCACAAGTTGTTCTAATTTCAGCCATCACATGCTAGATCGTTTCACAGACAGTACAAGCTGCCAGTCAAGCTTAGCGCCAACTTCTGATGTAAGCTGGAAACCATATTCTGAAATAAGCCCTGTGTTGGTGATATCTTGGTTCCAATAAGCTCGTCTTGGAGGGTGTTACACCATGCATACAATCATTGCAATTACAAGCTGGCGATACAGGTAATTAGCAATTTATTTTCTTGGGCATGATTATAAGCATCTATTTGCAAGCATGCATTCACTTCTTTCTTGATTGAAGTTTGTTTTTAATACTACGTATATGGTATAGATACTTATTATTTGTCACATAGTTTCCATGCTATAGTAAATTACGCTGAATTGTATTATGTCATGTGTCCCATGCTCTCTGAATGTTGTTTACTGGAACCTTTTTTTGTGGTTATTTTCTGCAGTGACCTTTAGTCGTATAGATCCTGGAGGGAAACTTGCTATGGGCTTTCGGAAGGCCACAAATACTGTCAGTCTGCCAGTAAGCTAGATTTTCTATCAGACTATCGGTTGTTGTTGCAAGTGCTTGTTTTTCATCTCCTTTCTCATGTTTTTGTTTCAATGTTTGTTTATTACTTTTACACAGGACTCACAGATTTCAGCTATTGCGGATGGTTCCCTTCTCAGTGAGACACTCTTTTCTACTGCAAATGAAAGCATAGGAGTAGTAAGTGGCTATCCTGGATTTCTTCACTTAATAAAGGGAGCTGCAGATTTCCATCCAAGCTCTCTATATGATCATCATATGAACTAAGTTGACGGGGACGTCAGATGGAATAAGGCAGATAAATTTGGCAGCAGGCCAGATGAGGGGTCTTTGCAGTTTCTACAAAAACGAAGTCGCAATATTGGTTCCAAAAGCAGGAGGTTCTTAATCGACGCTGAAGATGCCATGGAACTAAAGCTTACCTGGGAAGAAGCTCAAGAGTTATATTAGGTTCTTAATCAACTCAAATCCAACGCTCCACCATCCATCGTATGCCCGGCTTTATCACTGTTTAAACTCTCAGATGCTCTGTCTGAGTTTGTAGGTTTGTATCATACATTGTATTTTCTTTGTTATGCAATCTGCGGCGTCTTGTGTTAAATGTCCCAATACACGAGTTGTGAAGCATTTTATAGCTGCAGCTACAATCGTGAGATATCTAACTGGCACTGCACATTACTCTTTCAGGAGGCAGAGAAGCATCTTTCAGACATGGTGAACTCAAAATCTCTGACTGCGAAGATCGACAATGTTGTTGTCTCGATAGGGCGCCCGTAAGGGCGCCGCAATGTTCTAGTATATGGTTTATTGCACATAGGATCCGCACTAGGCAGAAGCATCGATTTACATAAATAATAAATAAAGTTGTAATTTTTTTAGTATTAAAAAAAAATAAATCCAAAAGCTTATAAAATCCAAATCTTTTATGTTTTAATGCAACTGTTTTCCATCTTTGGTGTAATGTTATCATATACATTGTTTATTTGATTGTATGTATTGCTATGAGTAGCAGCGAGGTCACGAGTCACTTGAAGATCATCCTGGTACCTGGAATCTTAAGTCCCAGGCAAGTTGTGCCCTTGACCACTTTTTACCCAATAATGTTCTTTAATATCATTTATTCATGCATAGGTTAATTTTGATGGGACCCAATAGGTTACCCTAGATTGTTTATCTCATTACCTTGTTTACCCCTGAATCACTTGGGTAGTTTGCTATTGCTTTACATGGATTTGGGATAATTATTTATCATATCTATGTTCCAGTTATTTTGTTATTCTATTTATGTTCATGTCAAGATCATTAATGTTAATTGGAACATAGAGCTTAACTTGAGAAACACGTGCCACCACAAGGGTTTATGGACGCCCTTGGCTGATTAATTAGGAAAGCTAGTGGAGGACTACCTTACCCGAAAGGGGCAAGGGCAGTAGGGGAGTGGTCAGTGTAGGGAGGTCCTTGGTTGATTTTGCTGCGATGGCGGTCAGGCAAGAACACTGCATTGGAGCTTCCTATAAACTGTAGCGGGTTTTCTGAAGCTAGTGGAACTTTGTAAAGGCCTCGTAGTGTTACCCTGCCTCGCCTCCTCGGTAGAGGTGTATGGGAAGTCGTGATCCCTTGGCAGATGGGTAACATGACTTGTGGGTAAAGGGTACCACCTCCAGAGTGTAAAACTGGTATACTAGCCGAGCTCACGGTCATGAGCAGCTCAGGACTCTCTGATGATTAAATTACGGAACTAAATTCAATTTGTCATATGCATTGCATCGCAGGTGATGTTGTTACTTTTGTTCTACTACTTAATTGGGTTGGCATTTACTTATACTTAGTAATTGCTAATAAAATTTTGACCAACTTTAAAAGCAATGCTCAGCTCTAACCATCCTCTTTGGTAAGCCTTACACTTCACGTGAGCTCCCACCTTTGGCGAGTTCATGCACATTATTCCCCACAACTTGTTGAGCGATGAACGTATGTGAGCTCACTCTTGCTATCTCACACCCCCCACACAGGTCAAGAACAGGTACCGCAGGATGAGGCGCAAGGAGGATGCTGCGATGAGTTTGTGAGAGATCTAGGCCGTCGTCTCCCAGTCAACTTTGGGTTGCTGGACCGTTGTCTCCTTATATGTAATTATTTATTTTGTATAGAACTCCTATTATATAGTAAAGTTGTGACATTCGATCCTGTGCCATGATTCATCATATGTGTGAGACTTGGTCCCAGCACACCTGGTGATTATGTTCGCGCTCAGGTCTTGGTGCCCCGAAACCCGGGTGTGACAGCATATCGCGTCAGTCTCACTGGTGTGGGTCGATCGTTCTGGGCTTCCTGTATCATATGGAAGCCCAGGGGTCACCCTATATATATACTGAGCCTTTCTAATAAACATCAACAATCATAACATACGTTTTGATTGTTGTTTTTAAAATTCTGGTTGAAGTTTCTTAAGTTTCGATTGAATTATTGAACTTTTGTGTTGATTGAGGAATATGTCCATTTTTTATTGTATCTAGGAGCATTAATCATTGATATTTTTAGGCTTGAAATTCATTCTCATTCTCATAGTTACAAAATAGTAAGAAAGGCAAAATATGAGGGTGCTTTACAACAATCTCTACTAACTATTAAGATGATACTGTTGACTGCCCCGCCGCTACCGCTCCGCACGCCCGCTGCGAATGCCGCCGCACGAACCACCCGCCCGCTGCCTGCCAGCCGCACCGCACGCACGCCGCGAATGCCGCCGCGCGAACCACCCGCACGCCGACTGCCAGCCGCCATACCCTCACCTCCCCGTACCCTGCCCCACATGCCACCACCATCGGTCGGGAAGCAAGCTCAAACCCTAACCGTCGGCGATGCCAGCACGATGGTCCGCTATGATCGCGCCATCACTCTCTTTTCCCCCGACGTACACCTCTTCCAGGTGAAGTACGCTCTCGAGGCCGTCTGGAGACCGCTATGACAGATGCCTACTCCCAGCCCAAGTTCTACAACGCCGGAGCGAGGGAGTGGCTTTGCTTTCGCCTGGACGTGTTATCCTCTCTTGCGTTCGCCTTCTCTCTGATCTTTCTGATCAACCTACCGGCCGGTCTCATCGATCCAGGTATTGTTTTGAATCGAGCATTACTTGTAGCTGTGCTAGTTAAAACGGGATAGGATTTGAATGATGCAGGTTCTTAAGCAACTTTCAGGCATTGCTGGCCTTGCGATCACGTACGGGCTTACTCTGAACACGCTGCAAGCATAGGTTGTCTGGAGCATGTGCACTTTGGAGAACAAGATCATATCAGTAGAGAGAATCCTACAGTACATGGGTGTTCCTGCACAACCCCTGCTTGTCATGCCAGAAAACAAGTTGGCTCAGAGCTGGCCACCGAATGGAGAAATCCAGCTTCAGAATCTCCATGTAAATCCATCGCCCCCTTTTTATGTACTAGATGAGTAGTGTGATGCAAAGCAATGCTAGATTTGTATCTGTCTGTCTGTTTGTTTGCTTGCTTGTTTGCTGTAGGTGAAATATGCGCCGCAGCTGCCGTTCGTTCTGAAGGGCCTTACATTCACTTTTTCGGGCGGCATGAAGACTGGCATTGTCGAAAGAACAGGGAGCGGCAAGTCAACCCTGATCCAATCCCTCTTCCGCATCGTGGACCCTGCCGTCGACCAGATACTGATAGACGACGTCGACATCCGCACGGTTGGGCTGCATGATCTGAGGTCCAGGCTGAGCATCATTCCACAGGAGCCGACGATGTTCGAAGGAACTGTCAGGAGCAACCTTGACCCTCTTGGGGAGTACTCCGACGATCAAATCTGGGAGGTAGGTTTTTTTGCCTATGATGTTGTGGCCTTCCAACATTTTTCTCTGTCTCTCTCAAATGGAATGAAAATAGTGGAAATATCGATTGATGTCTTACCCTTGGTTTCTAGGCTTTGGATTGCTGTCAGCTAGGGGACGAAGTCAGGAAGCAGGAGCTGAAGCTCGACTCACCAGGTCTGAATCTGATACAATATACCCTTATAAACGAGCCATGATTCATGAAGTATAGCGTCACTTTTGTGCTTTCTTTTTGCTTCCACCTAATGAATTGTGTCATGTGGTGATTCAAGTTCAAGATGCATGTGCAACACAGACATGCAACAACGCAAGGATGAAACAAGGCCTATTTGCAGATTTAGTTGGTTTGAATGTGTCGGGGACCATAATTAGGGGTACCCTCAAGGCTCCTAATTCTCAGCTGGTAACCCCCATCAGCATAAAGCTGCAAAGGCCTGATGGGTGCGATTAAGTCAGGGATCGATCCATTCGAAGGACGCGATCACGCCTCACCCGAGCCTAGCCTCGGACAAGGGCAGCCGATCCCGGAGGATCTCTGCCTCGCCCGAGGCCCCCCTCCAGCGGCTAACGTATTTCCGGCTCGCCCGAGGCCCTGTCTTCGCCAAGAAGCAACCCTGACCAAATCGCCGCGCCGACCGACCAAATCGCAGGAGCATTTAATGCAAAGGCAGCCTGACGCCTTTATCCTGACACGTGCCCTGTGGCCGACAGAGCCGAAATGACCGCCGTCACTTCGCCGCTCCACTGACCGGCCTGACAGAAAGACAGCGCCGCCTGCACCACTCCGACTGCGGTGCCACTTGACAGAGTGAGGCTGACAGGCAGTCAGGCCCGGCCGCAGACACCATAGGAAACTCCGCTCCGCCCGACCCAGGGCACGGACTCAGGCTAAGACCCGGAAGACGGCGAACTCCGCTCCGCCCGACCCAGGGCTCGGACTCGGGCTGAGACCCGGAAGACGGCGAACTCCGCTCCGCCCGACCCAGGGCTTGAACTCGGGCTAAGACCCAGAAGACGGCGAACTCCGCTCCGCCCGACCCAGGGCTCGGACTCGGGCTAAGTCCCAAAAGACGGCGAACTCCACTCCACCCGACCCAGGGCTCGGACTCGGGCTCAGCCCCAGAAGACGACGAACTCCGCTCCGCCCGACCCAGGGCTCGGACTCGGGCTAAGACCCGGAAGACGGCGAACTCCGCTCCGCCCGACCCAGGGCTCGGACTCGGGCTCAGCCCCAGAAGACGACGAACTCCGCTCCGCCCGACCCAGGGCTCGGACTCGGGCTCAGCCCTAGAAGATGACGAACTCCGCTTCGCCCGACCCTAGGGCTCGGACTCCGCCCTGACCTCAACCGACAGTCTCCGCCTCGCCCGACCCAGGGGTTCGGACTCGACCTCGGCCACGGAAGACAGACTCGACCTCGGCTTCGGAGGAGCTTCCACATCGCCCAACCTAGGGCGCGGACCGGCCACGTCAACAGGAGGCGCCATCATCACCCTACCCCGAGCTGACTTGAGCCACGGGGAACAAGACCGGCGTCCCATCTGGCTCGCTCCACCAGATAGGCAATGATGGCGCCCCGCATACTCAGTGACGATGGCGGCTCTCAGTCCCCTTACGGAAGCAAGAGGACGTCAGCAAGGACTCAACAGCTCCGACAGCTGTCCCTCCGCCAGGCTCCAGCGCTCCTCTGACGGCCACGACATCACGCCAGCAGGGTGCCAAAATCTCTCCGGCTGCCACAACGGCATGTACGTAGGGCGCTAGCTCTCCCCCGCTAGACACATAGCACTCTGCTACACCCCCCATTGTACACCTGGATCCTCTCCTTACGCCTATAAAAGGAAGGACCAGGGCCCTCTTAGAGAGGGTTGGCCGCGCGGGGACGAGGACGAGACAGGCGCTCGCGTGAGGCCGCCCGCTCCCTCTCCCGCGTGGACGCTTGTAACCCCCTACTGCAAGCGCACCCGACCTGGGCGCGGGACGAACACGAAGGCCGCGGGATTTCCACCTCTCTCACACCCATCTCCGACCACCTCACTTCCCCCTTCGCGCTCGGCCTCGCGTCGACCCATCTGGGCTGGGGCACGCGGCGACATTCACTCGTCGGCTTAGGGACCCCCCGGTCTCGGAACGCCGACAGTTGGCGCGCCAGGTAGGGGCCTGCTGCGTGTTGACGAACAGCTTCCCGTCAAGCTCCAGATGGGCAGTCCCCAGCAACCTCTCCGACCCGGGACGGTGCTCCGTTTCGGGAGCCTTGAGTTCATGTCCCTCGACGGCGACTACGGCATGATCCTCATTCCACCGCCGGGCGACAACGGCAATGGCGGCCGACAGCCCGCCTGCCGGCGGCGGAATCGACGACGTCTTCCCTGCGGGGTGGAAGAACAACCTTCGAGCTCGCCTCGTCCTCTCCCCCACCAACGGAGGAGGAGGCGGGGCAACCAAGGCCAAGCGGGAGGCAGTGCCTCGTCGACTGTCGAGCGAGTCGACGGCCCCAGCGCTCCAACGGGGGGCGCGTCGGGCATCGACCTCACGTTTGAGACGGAGGCGAGCGCCGTCTCCCCGCGACACGCCAACTCCGAGCAAATGGACGACGCCGGCACGCTTGCGGAAGGCTTGCTGGGCATCGCCCTCGTACCTGGGACGATGGTGCAGTCAGTCCCCGACGTGACTTCATCACCGCCCGTTGACCAAGAGGTACCGACCGATTCCCATCTCGCGCCTTTCGGATTCAGCCTCGACCCGCCGAGCGGCCTCGCTTTGGCGGACGCTCCCGTAGAGGCGAGTCCGAACCCTTTGGGGTCTCGTATGCGGTCACCTTGGGACCGGCTGATGGACGTCTTGACCTACGAGCCCTCTGGGTCCGAGGAAGACGACGAGCCCAGCTTCTGTTGGGATTTCTCTGGACTTGGCAACCCCAGTGCCATGTGGGACTTTATGACCGCATGCGACTACTGCCTTTCCGACTGTTCCGACGGTAGCCGTAGCCTCGGCGACGAGGACTGCGGCCCAAGCCGCGAATGTTTCCACGTCGATCTAGGGGGTCCCTCCGAAGGCAACCATCTCGGCATATCGGAGGACGGTGATCTCCCTAGGCCGGTGCCTCGCGTTGACATCCCACGGGAGCTAGCTGTGGTCCCCGTTCAGGCGGGGGGCCATGACCCACAGCTCGAGCAAGTCCGCGGGGTGCAGGCCAGGCTCGACGAGGGAGCAGGAGCGCTTGAGCCGATCCGCCGGGACGTCGGGCAGGCATGGGTGGCCCAACCTCCAGCCGGAGAAATACGTCACCTACCCCAGGGCTTCCAGCACCGCATCGCCGACGATGTCAGGGTCCGGCCGCCACCCGCATCCAGCGGGGTTGGCCAGAACCTGGCTGCAGCAGCAATGCTCCTCCGCGCGATACCGGAGCCATCAACCACCGAGGGGCGGCTGAGAGCACCTAGAGGGGGGGGGGGGTGAATAGGTGATCCTGTAAATCTTCAAAACTTAAGCCACAAAAACTTGTTAAGGGTTAGTACAGTTGTCACCAAGTGGCTAGAGAGAAGTCCCGACAAAACACAATAACCACAGAAGATCAATCACAGAGATGGCACAGTGGTTTATCCCGTGGTTCGGCCAAGACCAACGCTTGCCTACTCCACGTTGTGGCGTCCCAATGGACGAGGGTTGCAATCAACCCCTCTCAAGCGGTCCAAAGACCCACTTGAATACCACGGTGTTTTGTTTTCTTTTCTTTATCCCGTTTGCAAGGAATCTCCACAAATTGGAGTCTCTTGCCCTTACAAGTATATGATCACAAAGAAGCACAGAGTAAGGGAGGGAAGCAACACACACAAATCCACAGCGAAATGCGCACACACACGGCCAAGAATCGAGCTCGAATGACTATCTCAAAGTTCTCACTAGAACGGAGCTCGAATCACTTAGAATCACAAACGAATGCGCAAAGAACTAGTGTGGATGATCAAGAATGCTCAAAGGTTGCTTGGTGTACTCCTCCATGCGCCTAGGGGTCCCTTTTATAGCCCCAAGGCAGCTAGGAGCCGTTGAGAACAAATCTGGAAGGCCATTCTTGCCTTCTGTCATCGGGCGCACCGGACAGTCCGGTGCACCACCGGACACTGTCCGGTGCCCGATTCCCTTCCTTAATTGGCGAAGCCGACCGTTGGCGCCTGAGAGCCGTTGGCGCACCGGACATGTCCGGTGCACACCGGACAGTCCGGTGCCCCCTTCCGACCGTTGGCTCGGCCACGTGTCTCGCAGATCGCGCAGCCGACCGTTGGTCCAGCCGACCGTTGGCTCACCAGACAGTCCGGTGCACACCGGACAGTCCGGTGAATTTTAGCCGTACGCCGTCGGCAAATTCCCGAGAGCGGCGTCTTCAGGTTGAGGCAGCCTGGCGCACCGGACACTGTCCGGTGCACCACCGGACAGTCCGGTGCCCCAGACCGAAACAGCCACCATTCTCCTTTTCTTCTTCTCTCTGTATCTAACACTTAGACAAATATATTAGTACACAAAACCAATGTACTAAGGCTTAGAAACATACCTTTACTTCATGATTTGCACCTTGTTCATCCATGTACATAAATTCACAATTAAGCACATGTGTTGGCACTCAATCACCAAAATACTTAGAAATGGCCCAAGGGCACATTTCCCTTTCAATCTCCCCCTTTTTGGTGATTTATGCCAACACAACATAAAGCAACTAGAACAAGTGCAAACTCACTTCAAATAAAATAAATTTGAGTTTTATTCAATTTTGGCATATATGGATCATCCTTTGCCACCACTTGGTTTGTTTTTGCAAATCAAATTCAAATCTCTATCTCTAAGTCAAACACACATGTTGAAGCACAAAGAGAGTCATTCCAAAAGAGATTGATCAAAGATTTCAAAAACTCCCCCTTTTTCCCATAATTACTACTTCTCCCCACAAGAAGCCAACTTTTGACAAGAGACAATAAAAAGAGTTTTTGACAAACCAAAAACTCTACTTTACTATTTTTAAATTTCTCAAGTGGTAGCTGATCCATTTATTGCTTTGGCCTTTATTTTCTCCCCCTTTGGCATCAAGCACCAAAACGGGATCAGTCTTGGCCCTTTAACCCCATTGCCTCACCAAATCTTCAAATAAGATCAAATGGCAATAAGAGTTCATGAGATGAACTTGGAATAAGTTACCCTCTCATCGGAGTGCAGTGGAAGTCTTGCATGATCCAAGTCCACCTTTTCCCTTTCAATTCTCCTTTGAGACTAAATCAAACAAACTCAAGCATATGGTTAGTCTCAAGGGATCAAGTTGTAACACATCTCCCCCTAAACATGTGCATCACGTTGCAACAGACTTGTGAGGTCCAGGGAGTGTTTGTACAACTTGAGCACCATAATAAGCAACAAAATGCAGAATGAACATGATCAAAGGCATAAACACATGTATGCTACAATTCAATCCAAGTTCCGCGAATCTAAGACATTTAGCTCACTACGCAACCTGCAAAAGGTCTTCTCATCTAGAGGCTTGGTAAAGATATCGGCTAGCTGGTTCTCGGTGCTAACATGAAACACTTCGATATCTCCCTTTTGCTGGTGGTCTCTCAAAAAGTGATGCCGGATGTCTATGTGCTTTGTGCGGCTGTGCTCAACAGGATTTTCCGCCATGCGGATAGCACTCTCATTATCACATAGGAGTGGGACTTTGCTCAGATTGTAGCCAAAGTCCCGGAGGGTTTGCCTCATCCAAAGTAGTTGCGCGCAACACTGTCCTGCGGCAACGTACTCGGCCTCAGCGGTGGATAGGGCAACGGATGTTTGTTTCTTGGAGTTCCATGACACCAGGGACCTTCCTAAGAATTGGCACATCCCCGATGTGCTCTTCCTATCGACCTTACATCCAGCATAGTCGGAATCTAAATATCCAATTAAGTCAAAGGTAGACCCCTTTGGATACCAGATCCCGAAGCAAGGCGTAGCGACCAAATATCTAAAGATTCGCTTCACCGCCACTAAGTGACACTCCTTAGGATCGGATTGAAATCTAGCACACATGCATACGCTAAGCATAATATCCGGTCTACTAGCACATAAATAAAGCAAAGAACCTATCATTGACCGGTATGCTTTTTGATCGACGGACTTACCTCCTTTGTTGAGGTCGGTGTGTCCGTCAGTTCCCATCGGCGTCTTTGCGGGCTTGGCGTCCTTCATCCCAAACCTCTTTAGCAAATCTTGCGTGTACTTCGTTTGGGAGATGAAGGTGCCGTCCTTGAGTTGCTTCACTTGGAACCCAAGGAAGTAGTTCAACTCGCCCATCATCGACATCTCGAATTTCTGCGTCATCACCCTGCTAAACTCTTCACAAGACTTTTTATTAGTAGAACCAAATATTATGTCATCGACATAAATTTGGCACACAAATAAATCACCATCGCATGTCTTTGTAAAAAGAGTTGGATCGGCTTTCCCAACCTTGAAAGCATTAGCAATTAAGAAATCTCTAAGGCATTCATACCATGCTCTTGGGGCTTGCTTAAGTCCATAGAGCGCCTTAGAGAGCTTACACACGTGGTCGGGGTACCGTTCATCCTCGAAGCCAAGGGGTTGCTCTACGTACACCTCCTCCTTGATCGGCCCATTGAGGAAAGCGCTCTTCACATCCATTTGGTACAACCTGAAAGAATGGTGAGCGGCATATGCTAGCAAGATACGAATTGATTCTAGCCTAGCCACAGGAGCAAACGTCTCCTCAAAGTCCAAACCTGCGACTTGGGCATAACCTTTTGCCACAAGTCGAGCCTTGTTCCTTGTCACCACCCCGTGCTCGTCTTGTTTATTGCGGAACACCCACTTGGTTCCCACAATATTTTGCTTAGGACGAGGCACCAGCGTCCAAACTTCATTCCTTTTGAAGTTGTTGAGCTCCTCTTGCATGGCCAACACCCAGTCCGGATCAAGCAAGGCCTCTTCTACCCTAAAAGGCTCAATAGAAGAGACAAAGGAGTAATGCTCACAAAAATTAACTAATCGAGATCGAGTAGTTACTCCCTTGCTGATATCTCCCAGAATTTGGTCGACGGGATGATCCCTTTGAATCATCGCTCGAACTTGGGTTGGAGGTGCCGGTTGCGCTTCTTCCTCCATCACATGATCATTTAGTGCTCCCCCTTGATCACACGCCTCCTGTTGATGAACCTGTTCATCGTCTTGAGTTGGGGGATGCACCGTTGTTGAGGAAGAAGGTTGATCTCGTTCATCTTGTTCCTGTGGCCGCACTTCTCCAATCGCCATGGTTCGTATAGCGGCCGTCGGAACATCTTCTTCATCTACATCATCACAATCAACAACTTGCTCTCTTGGAGAGCCATTAGTCTCATCAAATACAACGTCGCTAGAGACTTCAACCACACCCGATGATTTGTTGAAGACTCTATACGCCTTTGTATTTGAATCATAACCTAACAAAAACCCTTCTACAGCTTTGGGAGCAAACTTAGAATTTCTACCTTTCTTCACTAGAATGTAGCATTTGCTCCCAGATACACGAAAGTACGATACATTGGGTTTGTTACCGGTTAGCAGCTCATACGACGTCTTCTTGAGGAGGCGATGTAGGTAGACCCGGTTGATGGCGTGGCAAGCCGTGTTCACTGCTTCCGACCAAAAACACTCGGGGGTCTTGAATTCTCCAAGCATCGTCCTCGCCATGTCGATTAGCGTCCTGTTCTTCCTCTCTACCACACCATTTTGCTGTGGTGTGTAGGGAGCGGAGAACTCGTGCTTGATCCCTTCCTCCTCAAGGAACTCCTCCACTTGAAGGTTCTTGAACTCGGACCCGTTGTCGCTCCTTATCTTCTTCACCTTGAGCTCAAACTCATTTTGAGCTCTCCTGAGGAAGCGCTTTAGGGTCCCTTGGGTTTCAGACTTATCCTGCAAAAAGAACACCCAAGTGAAGCGGGAAAAGTCATCAACAATAACTAGACCATACTTACTTCCTCCTATGCTCAGATAGGCGACGGGTCCGAAGAGGTCCATATGTAGCAGCTCCAGGGGTCTTGATGTTGTCATCACATTCTTGATGTGATGAGAGCCTCCCACCTGTTTCCCTGCTTGACAAGCTGCACAAGGTCTATCTTTTTCGAAATGAACATTTGTTAGACCTATCACGTGTTCTCCCTTTAGAAGCTTGTGGAGGTTCTTCATCCCCACATGTGCTAAGCGGCGATGCCACAGCCAGCCCATGCAAGTCTTAGCCATTAAGCATGCATCTAGACCGGCCTCTTCTTTTGCAAAATAAACTAAGTAAAGCTTGCCGTCTAGTACACCCTTAAAAGCTAGTGAACCATCACATCTTCTAAAGACAGACACATCTACATTAGTAAAAAGGCAATTATATCCCATGTTGCATAGTTGACTAACAGATAGCAAATTGTAACCAAGAGACTCAACTAAAAACACATTTGAAATTGAGTGCTCATTTGAAATTGCAATTTTACCTAACCCTTTTACCTTGCCTTGATTCCCATCACCGAATATAATTGAATCTTGGGAATCCTTATTTTTGACGTAGGAGGTGAACATCTTCTTCTCCCCCGTCATATGGTTTGTGCATCCGCTGTCGATAATCCAGCTTGAACCCCCAGATGCATAAACCTGCAAGGCAAATTTAGGCTTGGGTCTTAGGTACCCAACTCATGTTGGGTCCTACAAGGTTAGCACATATATCCTTAGGGACCCAAATGCAAGTTTTATCTCCCTTGCATCTTGCCCCTAACTTCCTAGCAATTACCTTCTTACCCTTTCTACAAATAGCAAAGGGAGCATTGCAAGCATAATAAATGGTAGAAGGTTCATTCACTACTTTCCTAGGAGCATGAATAACATTCTTTCTAGGCACATGATGAATAGCATTTCTCCTAGACATATTTCTATCATGCATATAGGAAGAACTTGAAGCACACATGGCATGAGAATCATAAACATGTGAATCAAAAGCATTATAAGCATTTCTAACATGTCTCCTATTATGATACATAAAAGCATGGTTCTTTTTAGCACTACTAGCCATAGGGGCCTTCCCCTTCTCCTTGACGAAGATGGGAGCCTTATGGCTTGTTAAGTTCTTGGCCTCTCTCTTGAAGCCAAGACCATCCTTAATGGAGGGGTGTCTACCAATCATGTAGGCATCCCTTGCAAATTTTATTTTATCAACTTCACTCTTGCTAGTCTTAAGTTGGGCATTAAGACTAGCCACTTCATCATTTAGTTTTGAAATTGACACTAAGTGTTCACTACAAGCATTAACATCAAAATCCTTACACCTAGTACAAATTTCAACATGTTCTACACAAGAATTAGATTTATTTGCTACTTCTAACTTAGCATTTAAATCATTGTTAACACCTTGTAAAGTAGAAATGGTTTCATGACAAGTAGATAGTTCATAAGAAAGCATTTCATTTCTTTTAACTTCTAAAGCATATGATTTTTGTGCCTCCACAAATTTATCATGTTCATCATACAATAAATCCTCTTGCTTTTCTAAAAGCCTATCCTTTTCATTCAAGGCATCAATCAACTCATTAATTTTATCTATCTTAGATCTATCTAAGCCCTTGAACAAGCATGAATAATCTATGTCATCATCATCACTAGACTCATTATCACTAGAAGAAGCATAAGTGGAGTCTTGAGTACTCACCTTCTTCTCTCTTGCCATAAGGCATGTGAGACGCTCGTTGGGGAAGAGGGAAGACTTGTTGAAGGCAGTGGCAGCGAGTCCTTCATTGTCGGAGTCGGAGGAGGAGCAATCCGAGTCCCACTCCTTTCCTAGATGTGCCTCGCCCTTTGCCTTCTTGTATTGCTTCTTCTTTTCTCTTTTGTTCCCCTTTTCCTGGTCACTTTCATTATCGGGGCAGTTAGCGATAAAATGACCAAGCTTACCGCACTTGAAGCATGAGCGCTTCCCCTTTGTCTTGGTCTTGCTTGGCTGCCCCTTGCGACCATTTAGCGCCGTCTTGAATCTCTTGATGATGAGAGCCATCTCTTCATCATTGAGTCCGGCCGCCTCAATCTGTGCCACCTTGCTGGGTAGCGCCTCCTTGCTTCGTGTTGCCTTGAGAGCAAGGGGTTGCGGCTCGTTGATCGGACCATTCAAGGCGTCGTCCACATACCTCGCCTCCTTGATCATCATTCGCCCGCTAACAAATTTCCCAAGAACTTCTTCGGGCGACATCTTGGTGTACCTGGGATTTTCACGTATATTGTTCACCAAATGAGGATCAAGTACGGTAAATGACCTGAGCATTAGTCGGACGACGTCGTGGTCCGTCCATCGTGTGCTTCCGTAGCTCCTTATCTTGTTGATAAGGGTCTTGAGCCGGTTGTATGTTTGCGTCGGCTCCTCGCCTCTTATCATTGCGAACCGTCCAAGCTCACCCTCCACCAACTCCATCTTGGTGAGCAAGGTGACGTCGTTCCCCTCATGAGAAATCTTGAGGGTGTCCCAGATTTGCTTGGCGTTATCCAAGCCGCTCACTTTATGGTATTCATCCCTGCACAAGGAAGCTAGAAGAACAGTAGTAGCTTGTGCATTCTTATGAATTTGTTCATTAATGAACATGGGACTATCCGAACAATCAAAGTGCATTCCACTCTCTACAATCTCCCATATACTAGGATGGAGAGAGAATAGGTGACTACGCATTTTGTGGCTCCAAAATCCGTAGTCCTCTCCATCAAAGTGTGGGGGCTTGCCGAGTGGAATGGAGAGTAAATGTGAATGTGAACTTTGCGGAATACGAGAGTAATCAAAAGAAAAGTTTGAATTAACCGGTTTTCTTCTCTCGTAGTCGTTGTGGTCTTCGTCCTTTTGGGAAGAAGTAGACTCATCGCTGTCGTAGTAGACGATCTCCTTGATGCGCCTTGTCTTCTTCTTCTTCCCTTCCTTCCGTTTATGACCCGAGCCGGAGTCGGTAGGCTTGTCGTCCTTCGGCTCGTTGACGAAGGATTCCTTCTCTTTGTCGTTGATCACGATACCCTTCCCCTTAGGATCCATCTCTTCGGGCGGTTAGTCCCTTTGTGAAGAGAACGGCTCTGATACCAATTGAGAGCACCTAGAGGGGGGGGGGGGTGAATAGGTGATCCTGTAAATCTTCAAAACTTAAGCCACAAAAACTT
This sequence comes from Zea luxurians, assembly GCA_029449295.1. NCBI lineage: Eukaryota > Viridiplantae > Streptophyta > Magnoliopsida > Poales > Poaceae > Zea > Zea luxurians. Next base: position 679,893 of record JAOPSE010000240.1, on the reverse strand, counting down.
GTTAAGGGTTAGTACAGTTGTCACCAAGTGGCTAGAGAGAAGTCCCGACAAAACACAATAACCACAGAAGATCAATCACAGAGATGGCACAGTGGTTTATCCCGTGGTTCGGCCAAGACCAACGCTTGCCTACTCCACGTTGTGGCGTCCCAACGGACGAGGGTTGCAATCAACCCCTCTCAAGCGGTCCAAAGACCCACTTGAATACCACGGTGTTTTGTTTTCTTTTCTTTATCCCGTTTGCAAGGAATCTCCACAAATTGGAGTCTCTTGCCCTTACAAGTATATGATCACAAAGAAGCACAGAGTAAGGGAGGGAAGCAACACACACAAATCCACAGCGAAATGCGCACACACACGGCCAAGAATCGAGCTCGAATGACTATCTCAAAGTTCTCACTAGAACGGAGCTCGAATCACTTAGAATCACAAACGAATGCGCAAAGAACTAGTGTGGATGATCAAGAATGCTCAAAGGTTGCTTGGTGTACTCCTCCATGCGCCTAGGGGTCCCTTTTATAGCCCCAAGGCAGCTAGGAGCCGTTGAGAACAAATCTGGAAGGCCATTCTTGCCTTCTGTCATCGGGCGCACCGGACAGTCCGGTGCACCACCGGACACTGTCCGGTGCCCGATTCCCTTCCTTAATTGGCGAAGCCGACCGTTGGCGCCTGAGAGCCGTTGGCGCACCGGACATGTCCGGTGCACACCGGACAGTCCGGTGCCCCCTTCCGACCGTTGGCTCGGCCACGTGTCTCGCGCAGATCGCGCAGCCGACCGTTGGTCCAGCCGACCGTTGGCTCACCGGACAGTCCGGTGCACACCGGACAGTCCGGTGAATTTTAGCCGTACGCCGTCGGCAAATTCCCGAGAGCGGCGTCTTCAGGTCGAGGCAGCCTGGCGCACCGGACACTGTCCGGTGCACCACCGGACAGTCCGGTGCCCCAGACCGAAACAGCCACCATTCTCCTTTTCTTCTTCTCTCTGTATCTAACACTTAGACAAATATATTAGTACACAAAACCAATGTACTAAGGCTTAGAAACATACCTTTACTTCATGATTTGCACCTTGTTCATCCATGTACATAAATTCACAATTAAGCACATGTGTTGGCACTCAATCACCAAAATACTTAGAAATGGCCCAAGGGCACATTTCCCTTTCAGCGGCGAATCCAGGGGGAGCTCAAAAATCTCCTGGAAGGCGCCGCGGTCCGACGGGCCGAGAGCTCCGCCTCCCGAAGGCAGGGGTACCCCTCGGAACCTCATGCCGCGACTTCCCGATTCATGCGGGAAGCCTCGGTCTACACCGGGCGCACGCGCCACACAGCGCCTGCGGCCCCGGGTCGCCTCGGCAACGAGCACCCTCACCGCGACCGTCGGGCCCGCCTCGACGAGAAGGTGCGCCGAGGCTACCACCCCAGGCGTGGGGGACGTTACGACAGCGGGGAGGATCGGAGTCCTTCGCCCGAACCACCCGGTCCGCAGGCCTTCAGCCAGGCCATACGACGGGCGCCGTTCCCGACCCGGTTCCGACCCCCGACTACTATTACAAAGTACTCGGGGGAGACGAGGCCGAAACTGTGGCTCGCGGATTACCGTCTGGCATGCCAACTGGGTGGAACGGACGATGACAACCTCATCATCCGCAACCTCCCCCTGTTCCTCTCCGACACCGCTCGCGCCTGGTTGGAGCACCTGCCTCCGGGGCAGATCTCCAACTGGGACGACCTAGTCCAAGCTTTCGCCGGCAATTTCCAGGGCACGCACGTGCGCCCGGGGAATTCCTGGGACCTCCGGAGCTGCCGACAGCAGCCGAGAGAGTCTCTCCGGGACTACATCCGACGATTCTCGAAGCAGCGCACCGAGCTGCCCAACATCACCGACTCGGATGTCATCGGCGCGTTCCTCGCTGGCACCACCTGCCGCGACCTGGTGAGCAAGCTGGGTTGCAAGACCCCCACCAGGGCGAGCGAGCTGATGGACATCGCCACCAAATTCGCCTCCGGCCAGGAGGCGGTTGAGGCTATCTTCCGGAAGGACGAGCAGCCCCAGGGCCGCCCATCGGAAGATGCCCCCCGAGGCGTCAACTCAGCGCGGCGCCAAGAAGAAGGGCAAGAAGAAGTCGCAAGCGAAACGCGACGCCGCCGACATGGACCTTGTCGCCGCCGCCGAGTACAAGAACCCTCGGAAACCCCCAGGAGGTGCCAACCTCTTCGACAAGATGCTCAAGGAGCCGTGCCCCTATCACCAGGGGCCCGTCAAGCACACCCTTGAGGAGTGCGTCATGCTTCGGCGTCACTTCCACAGGGCCGGGCCACCCGCGGAGGGTGGCAGGGCCCACGACGACGATAAGAAGGAAGATCACCAAGCAGGAGAGTTCCCCGAGGTCCGCGACTGCTTCATGATCTACGGTGGGCAAGCGGCGAATGCCTCGGCTTGGCACCGCAAGCAAGAGCGCTGGGAGGTCTGTTCGGTGAAGGTGGCGGCGCCAGTCTACCTAGACTGGTCCGACAAGCCCATCACCTTCGACCAAGCCGACCACCCCGACCATGTGCCGAGCCTGGGGAAATACCCGCTCGTCGTCGACCCCGTCATCGGCGATGTCAGACTCACCAAGGTCCTCATGGACGGAGGCAGCGGCCTCAACATCATCTACGCCGAGACCCTCGGGCTCCTGCGTGTCGATCTGTCCTCCGTCCGGGCAGGCGCTGCGCCCTTCCATGGGATCATTCCCGGGAAGCGCGTTCAACCCCTCGGACAACTCGACCTTCCCGTCTGCTTCGGAACACCCTCCAACTTCCGAAGGGAGACCCTGACATTCGAGGTGGTCGGGTTCCGAGGAACCTACAACGCGGTACTGGGAAGACCAAGCTACACGAAGTTCATGGCCGTCCCCAACTACACCTACCTGAAGCTCAAGATGTCGGGCCCCAACGGGGTCATCATCGTCGGCCCCACGTACAAACACGCGTTCGAATGCGACATGGAGTGCGTGGAGTACGCCGAGGCCCTCATCGCCGACCTGGAGAGCCTCTCTAAGGAGGTGCCAGACGTGAAGCATCACGCCGGCAACTTTGAGCCAGCGGAGACGGTCAAGGCCGTCCCCCTCGACCCCAGCAGCGACGCCTCCAAGCAGATCCGGATCGGCTCCGGGCTCGATCCCAAATAGGAAGCAGTGCCCGTCGACTTTCTCCGCGCGAACGCCGACGTCTTCGCGTGGCGTCCCTCAGACATGCCCGACATACCGAGGGATGTCGCCGAGCACTCGCTGGACATCCGAGCCGGAGCCCGACCCGTCAAGCAGCCTCTGTGCCGATTCGACGAGGAGAAGCGCAGAGCCATAGGCGAGGAGATCCACAAGCTAATGGCGGCAGGGTTCATCAAAGAGGTATTCCATCCCGAATGGCTTGCCAACCCTGTGCTTGTGAGAAAGAAAGATGGGAAATGGCGGATGTGTGTAGACTACACTGGTCTGAACAAAGCATGTCCGAAGGTTCCCTACCCTCTGCCTCGCATCGATCAAATCGTGGATTCCACTGCTGGGTGCGAAACCCTGTCTTTCCTCGATGCCTACTCAGGGTATCACCAAATCAAGATGAAAGAGTCCGACCAGCTCGCGACTTCTTTCATCACACCCTTCGGCATGTACTGCTATGTCACCATGCCGTTCGGCTTGAGGAATGCGGGCGCGACGTACCAGCGGTGCATGAACCATGTGTTCGGCGAACACATTGGTCGCATGGTCGAGGCCTACGTCGACGACATCGTAGTCAAGACAAGGAAAGCCTCCGACCTCCTTTCCGACCTTGAAGTGACATTCCGATGTCTCAAGGCGAAAGGCGTCAAGCTCAATCCCGAAAAGTGTGTCTTCGGGGTGCCCCGAGGCATGCTCTTGGGGTTCATCGTCTCCGAGCGGGGCATCGAAGCCAACCCGGAGAAGATCGCAGCCATCACCGGCATGGGGCCCATCAAGGACTTGAAGGGCGTACAGAGGGTCATGGGATGTCTCGCGGCTCTGAGCCGCTTCATCTCACGCCTCGGCGAAAGAGGTCTACCTCTGTACCGCCTCTTAAGGAAGACCGAGTGCTTCACTTGGACCCCTGAGGCCGAGGAAGCCCTCGGGAACCTGAAGGTGCTCCTCACGAAGGCGCCTATCTTGGTGCCCCCAGCCGTCGGAGAAGCCCTCTTGGTCTACGTCGCCGCAACCACTCAGGTGGTTAGCGCCGCGATTGTGGTCGAGAGGCAAGAAGAGGGGCATGCATTGCCCGTTCAGAGGCCAGTCTACTTCGTCAGCGAGGTACTGTCCGAAACCAAGATCCGCTACCCACAAGTTCAGAAGCTGCTGTATGCGGTGATCCTGACACGGCGGAAGTTGCGACACTACTTCGAGTCTCATCCGGTAACTGTGGTGTCATCCTTCCCCCTGGGGGAGATCATCCAGTGCCGGGAGGCCTCGGGGAGGATTGCAAAGTGGGCGGTGGAAATCATGGGCGAGACAGTCTCGTTCGCCCCTCGGAAGGCCATCAAGTCCCAGGTCTTGGTGGACTTCATAGCTGAATGGGTCGACACCCAGCTCCCAACCGCTCCGATCCAGCCGGAGCTCTGGACCATGTTCTTCGACGGGTCGCTGATGAAGACGGGGGCCGGCGCAGGCCTACTCTTCATCTCGCCCCTCAGGAAGCACATACGCTATGTGCTACGCCTCCATTTCCCGGCGTCCAACAATGTGGCCGAATATGAGGCTCTGGTCAACGGGTTGTGGATCGCCATCGAGCTAGGGGTCCGACGCCTCGACGCTCGCGGTGACTCGCAGCTCGTCATCGACCAAGTCATGAAGAACTCCCACTGCCGCGACCCGAAGATGGAGGCCTATTGCGATGAGGTTCGGCGCCTGGAAGACAAGTTCTACGGGCTCGAGCTCAACCACATCGCCCGACGCTACAACGAAACTGCGGACGAGCTGGCTAAAATAGCCTCGGGGCGGACAACGGTTCCCCCGGACGTCTTCTCCTGGGACCTGCATCAACCCTCCGTCAAGATCGACGACACGCCCGAGGCCGAGGCACCCTCGGCTCAGGCCGAGGCACCCTCAGCTCGGCCCGAGGCATCCTTGGTTCAGCCCGAGGTACCCTCGGCCCCCGAGGGTGAGGCACCGCGCGTCGAGGAGGAGCGAAGCGGGGTCACGCCTAATCAAAACTGGCAGACCCCGTACCTGCAATATCTCCACCGAGGAGAGCTACCCCTCGACCGAGCCGAAGCTCGGCGGTTGGCGCGACGCGCCAAGTCGTTCGTCTTGCTGGGAGACGAGAAGGAGCTCTACCACCACAGCCCCTCAGGCATCCTCCAGCGATGCATCCCCATCACCGAAGGTCAGAAGCTTCTGCAAGAGATACACTCGGGGGCTTGCGGCCATCACGCAGCACCTCGAGCCCTCATTGGAAACGCCTTCCGACAAGGTTTCTACTGGTCGACAGCGGTGGCCGACGCCACTAGAATTGTCCGCGCCTGCGAGGGGTGTCAGTTCTACGCAAGGCAGACCCACCTGCCTGCTCAGGCTCTGCAGACGATACCCATCACTTGGCCTTTTGCTGTGTGGGGTCTGGACCTCGTCGACCCCTTGCAGAAGGCACCCGGGGGCTACACGCACCTGTTGGTCGCCATCGACAAATTCTCCAAGTGGATCGAGGTCCGACTCCTAAACAACATCAGGTCCGAGCAGGCGGTAGCGTTCTTCACCAACATCATCCATCGTTTCGGAGCCCCGAACTCCATCATCACCGACAACGGCACCCAGTTCACCGGCAGAAAGTTCCTGGACTTCTGTGAGGATCACCACATCCGGGTGGACTGGGCCGCCGTGGCTCATCCCATGACGAATGGGCAAGTAGAGCGTGCCAACGGCATGATTCTACAAGGACTCAAGCCTCGGATCTACAACGACCTCAACAAGTTCGGCAAGCGATGGATAATGGAACTCCCCTCAGTGGTCTGGAGCCTGAGGACAACACCGAGCCGAGCCACGGGCTTCACACCGTTCTTTCTAGTCTATGGGGCCGAGGCCATCTTGCCCACAAACCTAGAATACGGTTCCCCGAGGACAAGGGCCTATGCCGACCAAAGCAACCAAGCTAGTCGAGAAGACTCACTGGACCAGCTGGAAGAAGCTCGGGACAGGGCCTTACTACACTCGACACGGTACCAGCAGTCCATGCGACGCTACCACGCCCGAGGGGTCCGGTCCCGAGACCTCCAGGTGGGCGATCTGGTGCTTCGGCTGCGACAAGACGCCCGAGGGCAGCACAAGCTCACGCCCCCCTGGGAGGGGCCGTTCGTCATCGCCAAGGTTCTGAAGCCCGGAACGTACAAGCTGGCCAACAGTCAAGGCGAGATCTACGGCAACGCTTGGAACATCCAACAGCTACATCGCTTCTACCCTTAAGATGTTTTCAAGTTGTTCATATACCTCGCTCCCACGCAAAGTTTAGTCATCAAGGAAGGGTCAACCTTGCCTCGGCAAAGTCTGACCCTCCCTCGGGGGCTAAAAGGGGGGAACCCCCTCTGCGTCGAATTTTTTCCTTGAAAAAAGATCCTTTCTGCCAGAATGTCTTTCGTGCTTTTTGACTACTTCGAAAGTGGATCCCGAAAACGACAGAGTACACGTAAGCAGCCAAGGCTGACCGAGCCGAGGGACTCCTACGCCTCTGGGATATGGATACCTCACTCATCACCTTCTGCGATAAGTAACTCACGTTCGGATAAGTGATTCCGCGGACCGAACAAGTCTTCACCTTCGGAAGCTCTTCTGCCGAAGCGATTCTTCGAGCCTTCTCGACTGCGTCGGTAACAGAACCCCATGGACGGGTAAGAGTGCACGTAAGTAGCAAGGCCGACTGAGCCGAGGGACTCCTACGCCTCCGGGATACGGATACCTCACTCGCCACCTTCTGTGAGAAGTAACTCTCGCTCGCACAAGCAATTCTGTTACCGACAGAAAAGTCCAGATACTCGAAATAAGAGGAAAGGAGACACGGCTTTACAACACGGCGAGGGTGTGTCTTGGCCTCGGCGGCTGCAGAAAACACGCGCTACAAGATGATCCGACCATGCAGGCATGGATCTTGATGCTTGAAGGGAGCAGCAGCACCCTCGGCGTCGACAACACCTTCGGCAAGGTCCGACCTAGCCTCGGACGGCGACCCGATCCAAGGGTCTCCGCTCCGAAAGACAACGTCATCACCAAGCCCGGGCCATCGCCGCCAGGGTCTTCCCCGAGAATCCGGCTCGGGCAGGCGGCTCGGCCAGTCACCCCAGGGCCTCGGCCGGCTGTCCTCCGAGGACATCAGCCCGACCCGAGCCTCGGCAGGTCAATTCCGGCGTCGGTCCTGCTAACGGACGACCCAGCTAGGCTCTGCCTCTGTTCGCGCTGACACCACTACCCCTGGCCTCGGCTCATCGAAGAGCAGCCGAGGGGTTCCTCTAACTAAGCAAGGGAAGCCTCGGACAACAAGGCTGACCGAGCCGAGGGACTCCTACGCCTCCGGGATACGGATACCTCACTCGTCACCTTTACATGGGGCGACTCACGCTTGGTGAAGCGGTTCAAGCAATCAACAGGCGAGTCTTAGCGCTCGAAAATGAGGAAAAAACACGGCTCCGTGCCGAAATTACATACATGTTCAGGCCTCGACAGCCACAATGAACAAAAACACTGGCATTCGAAGTGCCATTACAGACGGAACTCTGGTTCTGGCCCCGCAGGTATGAACAGCCTCCACACCGGGGAGCCTGCGGGGCAACGAGCACCGGGGGACCCGCCAGCGACCTCTGCAGCAGCAGCCATGGTCCCAGACGGACGCGGCCGTCGGAGGGCTCTCGTTCGCGTTCCCGCTCAAGGGACGCGAACCAGCTATTAAAGCCAAAGAGCGGGCCGCTCCAAAGCGCACCGGCAGGTCCTCGCTCCCGTCCTCGCCGCGAAAGCGAGGAAGAGGGCGGAATGTTGCATCCTAGCTGGGCAGCAACAGTTCGCCTTCCCTGGCGTGGCTGGAGGATGTCTCCTCCGCAGAGCTGGAGGATGGTTGCCACCACCAGAAGCTGGAAGAAGAGGTGGCCAGCCGGCCCGCGCAAGAGGTAGAGCCCCGGCTCGCCTCGCCCCCCGCCCCAGCAAGGATGACGAACATCCTCGAGGCTGAGGGCGGGACCGAGATCACAGCCCGGCTTGCCTCTCCCCATCCAGGGGATGGAGGTCACCGTTTTGGGTGACCACCGGCAGAGGGGTGCAACCGGGCTGTATGATGAAAATCCTTGAAGCCGAACGATGGCTGAAAGGTACCAACTCCCACGGAGTTGCGTTCCTCCAACGACAAGGCGGAAAGACTGCAAGCATCCCCCATCCGGGGGCTTGGAAGGTGGAAAGGCACGATGCATAAGGGAGCGCGAAGACATGGTCGCCTTTCAAGGGTGTCACCCTCCTTTTAAAGGCGACTCTCCCTACTTGCGTCCCCAACCGTCGTGGGCTGAGTCTTCTCCAACACGTTCCAAGGTCCTCCCCTACGGCGCGGGGGCTGGGTCCCACATGTCATACAAGCCGGCTCAAAGCGGAAGAAGCCAAACCGCCGTGCGCGGTGCGTGCAACCGCCCAGCGGTTACAAGCGGCTCTCCACTTTTGCCCAGACCAGCGGGCGAAAGGGCGGGCAGCCATGCAGGCGGCATGCAACCGCGCCAAGTGAGCGCATTTCTCCGACTCCCAACACGCCCGGCATGGAGGCCCAGGCCCACGCGTCATGCAACCGGCGCGCCGAATGCTTCGTGCATGCAACTGCACCGCCACTTGCGCCACCACTGCGCCTCCTTGACTGCGGAACCGACCGCGACTCGAGGCGACCCAGAGCACGACCCAGCGGCGCCAGCCTAGCGCGACGGTCAATACGGCCAAAAATGAGCCGACAGTAATGGCGGTGGCAGGCAGGCAGGGGCAGCGGTCACGTCGCCAGCCAAACCTACGTCCCATCCAGGGGCGACGAGAGAACCCTCTCTCACGGCGTGAAGACAACGCGCCCGTGTTCCGTTCCTCGAACGGCTCGCGCACGCGCAACGGCCGCCCCGCGAACAACTCGCCCCGTTGCATTAACTCCACGGCGGGACAGGCGGCGCCTCTGGCAGGGGAAGCGAGCGACGCTTCGCCTTCGCCACAATGACCGCGTCGAAAAAGGTACACCACGTCGTTCGATTTCGTATCCTTTTCCTTTTTTCCTCTTTCTCTCTCTTGCAACAGGGACCGGGAAAGGGGGATACCCCGAAAAGGATCCTTCTCCGTGAAGGAACCAGGCTCCGAGCCTCCCTACTAATCAGAGGTTCGAAGGCTGGACCCTCGGAAGGTTTCGACAGCCGCCTCAGATCGCTTGGGCTCTACACCCACTACTGGTCAGAGGTTCGAAGGCCGGCCCCTCGGAAGGGTTCAACGACCGCCTCAGGCTACTCGGGCTCCGCGCCCACTACTGATCAGGGGTTCGAAGGCTGGCCCCTGAAGGGTTCACAGCCGCCTCAGACACAGAGCGAGGGATGACCATGGGTACGTTCGATACATAACCAAGGCTCGGGCTGCGCTCCCGAGGTACCCTAGGACATTTCCGAGACCAGCGGGAACGATCTTGTAACGGAATCCCATCAGAGGGAGGCATCGAGCCCTCGGACCCCGTCGCCAGGGGACCGGGTCCAGCAGATCACCCGCAGGTACTTTTGGGCGCGCCTCTGGGCCCCTAGCCGACCCCTAACGAATGGGGCACGGACGTCCACTCGGATTACCTGCCTGCAGCTCACCGGAGACACCATGTTCGGCGCCCATCGAGGGCAACATGGCACTTTCCCCACCTACTCCTTGCGGAAAGGCGACGCAGGGGCGTATGTAAAAAGTCGAGTCTGTCCCTGATCGCCCTCTCGCCCTGTGCAGAGGCTTGGGGGCTGCTCTCGCAAACCCGGTTCCAGCCGAACCGTTGACAACGTCAATATACCAGCCCGAGAACTTGGACTCGACCGTACACCCGGGCTACGACCAGCTCGCATGAGGGAATGACCAGACCAGCCGAACTATTGCGCAAGGCATTAAGACCTCGGAGGAGTAAAATCACTCCTCCGAGGCCTCGGGTGCTACACCCGGCGGGTGCGCTCGCGCGCACCCACCGGAACAAAACGCAACCGAGAAGGGCTGGTCCCCTTGCAAAAAAGTGCGACGAAAGCCTCCAAGCGAGTGCTAACACTCCCTTCGAGGCTCGGGGGCTACTGTCGGGGACCATAATTAGGGGTACCCTCAAGGCTCCTAATTCTCAGCTGGTAACCCCCATCAGCATAAAGCTGCAAAGGCCTGATGGGTGCGATTAAGTCAGGGATCGGTCCATTCGAAGGACGCGATCACGCCTCACCCGAGCCTAGCCTCGGACAAGGGCAGCCGACCCCGGAGGATCTCCGCCTCGCCCGAGGCCCCCCTCCAGCGGCTAACGTATTTCCGGCTCGCCCGAGGCCCTATCTTCGCCAAGAAGCAACCCTGACCAAATCGCCGCGCCGACCGACCAAATCGCAGGAGCATTTAATGCAAAGGCAGCCTGACGCTTTTATCCTGACACGCGCCATGCGGCCGACAGAGCCGAAATGACCGCCGTCACTTCGCCGCTCCACTGACCGGCCTGACAGAAAGACAGCGCCGCCTGCGCCACTCCGACTGCGGTGCCACTTGATAGAGTGAGGCTGACAGGCAGTCAGGCCCGGCCGCAGACACCATAGGAAACTCCGCTCCGCCTGACCCAGGGCTCGGACTCGGGCTAAGACCCGGAAGACGGTGAACTCCGCTCCGCCCGACCCAGGGCTCGGACTCGGGCTGAGACCCGGAAGACGACGAACTCCGCTCCGCCCGACCCAGGGCTCGGACTCGGGCTAAGACCCGGAAGACGGCGAACTCCGCTCCGCCCGACCCAGGGCTCGGACTCGGGCTAAGTCCCAGAAGATGGCGAACTCCGCTCCGCCCGACCCAGGGCTCGGACTCGGGCTCAGCCCCAGAAGACGACGAACTCCGCTCCGCCCGACCTAGGGCTTGGACTCGGGCTAAGACCGGGAAGACGGCGAACTCCGCTCCGCCCGACCCAGGGCTCGGACTCGGGCTCAGCCCCAGAAGACGACGAACTCCGCTCCGCCCGACCCAGGGCTCGGACTCGGGCTCAGCCCCAGAAGATGACGAACTCCGCTTCACCCGACCCCAGGGCTCGGACTCCGCCCTGACCTCAACCGACAGTCTCCGCCTCGCCCGACCCAGGGGTTCGGACTCGACCTCGGCCACAGAAGACAGACTCGACCTCGGCTTCGGAGGAGCTTCCACATCGCCCAACCTAGGGCGCGGACCGGCCACGTCAACAGGAGGCGCCATCATCACCCTACCCCGAGCTGACTTGAGCCACGGGGAACAAGACCGGCGTCCCATCTGGCTCGCTCCACCAGATAGGCAATGATGGCGCCCCGCATACTCAGTGACGATGGCGGCTCTCAGCCCCCTTACGGAAGCAAGAGGACGTCAGCAAGGACTCAACAGCTCCGACAGCTGTCCCTCCGCCAGGCTCCAGCGCTCCTCCGATGGCCACGACATCACGCCAGCAGGGTGCCAAAATCTCTCCGGCTGCCACAATGGCATGTACTTAGGGCGCTAGCTCTCCCCCGCTAGACACGTAGCACTCTGCTACACCCCCCATTGTACACCTGGATCCTCTCCTTACGCCTATAAAAGGAAGGACCAGGGCCCTCTTAGAGAGGGTTGGCCGCGCGGGGACGAGGACGAGACAGGCGCTCGCGTGAGGCCGCTCGCTCCCTCTCCCGCGTGGACGCTTGTAACCCCCTACTGCAAGCGCACCCGACCTGGGCGCGGGACGAACACGAAGGCCGCGGGATTTCCACCTCTCTCACGCCCATCTCCGGCCACCTCACTTCCCCCCTTCGCGCTCGGCCTCGCGTCGACCCATCTGGGCTGGGTCACGCGGCGACATTCACTCGTCGACTTAGGGACCTCCGGTCTCGGAACGCCGACAGAATGTTTAGCCTGTTGGTTTGGTTTTAGGATATACTAGGGATTGATTAGTTTGTTAGGAACTTCAGGAGATGTCATCAGTGGTGTAGGCAAATATTTACCTCCAATTTACCTAACACCCACTCTGTTCCTGCCTCGAGGATGTGATGAGCTGATCATGGCCCTACCGTCGTGCCATTGTTGTCCACGGTCACACCCACCCCACAACTATGCCATCGCCATCCACCTCCCTCGAGGGTGTCGAAGCTGCGGTACCCGCTGTGGTCGGCGAGCAAGGGGAAGGCGACGGTCGTTTCCCCGGCGGCTGATGCTCCTCCCACCATCTCTGCTCCGCGACAGTGCATTTTCACGTTGCTGCCATCTTTTGTTTTGTTTTCCTTTCCACATCTTACGATGGGTGTAATCTTATTTCACTCGTGGATCCACGATTGTTGTGTTTTGTTCAAATATGATAATATAGTACCTAGCAGTTCTGTCGTGCAGGAGTAGGGCATGCCTATTGATAGGCCCACTTTGTGGGGGTGCTAAATTGCTAACAGTTACTGAGATGCAACTGTTCATATGACGCTATTCAATTTTAACAATCCGTTAGTAATTTGTTCTTGAACAGTGGATGATAGCTCTGCAGTTGGTTTTTGCCAGACCTACCTACTTCAGAAAGTAGCTGAGGATAGTGTTTTTTCTCGAGACCAAATGGGGACCATGATAGCCAACATGAAACTATATGTAGTAGTAATGATGGTGCATCTGTTGGCATGTCAAGGGTAGTAGGTGCAATTCCATTTCAGGAATATTATGAAGAAAAATTAACTTTGGCAATCTATAAGCAGTAAAGCAGACCTTGTTGCTGTTGTTAACAAGGGGTAGATCTATTCTGGGGGGTTTTATGGTTTCACTCAACAAAAGTTTAGTTCGTGTCACGTCGGATATTTGAAAGACAATTAAGTATTAAATATAGTCTGGTTACATAAATAAAGACTGAACACCGAGATATAAATTTATTAAGTCTATATTTAATACTCGTAATTAATATTTAAACATCTGATATGACACATACCTAATCTTTAGTCAGAGAAACCAAACGTTCTCTTAGTCTCAGCTGCCTAACTCAGATTTGCTCGATAAAATCCTGCAGTCCCACACTCCCACTTGCCATATCTTAGTTTTGCCTATTCATGAGCTCAAGTCTCTGAACTCATTGTAAATATATAGTAGCTAATTTAGACAGGTAACTTTGTGATGTTTCTTTGTGGGTCTCCTTCATATACAGTACATGCATACAACTTTAGGTGTAGTAGGTCTAGGTAGTTGCGCATTGATTTGTTCAGTTTATGGTCCAATTTACAATGGCTTCACTGTAAATGGGAAACAACTCGGTAGGGATGCTTTTTTGAATTATAAATTATTTCTATTTCATTTGATGCTTCTAGGTATGTGATGAGTCCTCCAATCTGAGAAGCAGGGCATGGTAAAGCACTCCAAGCTGCTCTTTCATCGGGAAATTTATAGGTGACACTTGTGTCATACATTGAACTATGGAGTCAACAAATTACATATTATCCTTCAACATTTTTCACCAGTGGGAACTGTAGTTATTACATAGAATAGATGGTATATTAATCGTTGAGAGCCAATGTATACATTAATTGTTACACATAAGAAAAATTATGTTTTATTTTATATCTAACTGTACTTTGTTGCAGCTTGTAGGTACTAATCACTACACATTCAACTCCACACAGAAAGGTTTTGGTTCTGATGATTTTTGGAAGATTCGTAATGGTGTAATGGTTGGGCCTCTGGACTTATGCTGATCAACGCGGCGGAACTCATGATGGTCGTCCCGCTCGGTGGGAGGACGCATCCCAGAGACGGTAACATCCTGTCCTGATCGGCACACTTGCCGGTGTCATGGCTGATGGATGCACTGTTTGCTCAAATCACTCATCTCATTGTTGCTGCAGTAATCGGCATGCAGGAGCTGGCCAGAGGATTCACAAAAGGTAAATTTGTTACATCATTTTTACTCTAGAAAGGTAAACATTGTGCAATTATGCTGAAATACTTTTCACCGAACAGATTTCTAGTTACTTTGTTATGTGTTCTGACTCTAGATTCTTTTCTTTACAGATTGAGGAAACTGATGAAGCAAGGAAAAAATTCTCTAATGCTAAGGCAATTTCGTCATCTCAGTTTTTTGGTACTCAAAACAGAGAATAGAAAGAGGCTCAGCTATCCCTTCAGAAATTCGTGGTGGGTTACTGGGTTTACTCTTTAATCACCATGTCATTGATATTCAAACTGAATTACTTGCTTGAAAAATCTATTTTTGAAATTTTGCCAAAAAAACCCGGCCGCAATCGATGGGCATCCACTACTTGAATAATCCATTTTCAGAAGTTTGCTTCCTTCTTATATATATTTCATCTGTTTGGAACAGGGTTCTTAATCCATTCAAGCTCTCATCTTTTTGGTCGTACCAATGTGGACGATTCTAACCTGGACCTAAGCGCTGCAGATCTCATCAACAGTTTGTGAGGTTTTAATTTGAGTGACAATCTATAGGTTTTGCAAAGTATGTGCCTTACTATTTCCTTTTGTTTTCGGTTGTACTACAATAGAGAGAAACCGAAGCTTTGAACATAAGAGTTTTCTATCAGTTTTATTTGTAAAATTTGAATTTGACCAATTTCTATCCTTTCAGGGAGATGAGCTCACCTTGGCAATGGTAGTTAATCTTATTAATGCAAACAAGGATGATTAATTTAATGTAATTTTCTATGCCTCGTGGTGCCCATTCTCACAAGAATGCATTTGAGGAATCTGCAATTAGGCTAAGGCGTCCCACACAGGTATGACTGTTGGTTGATTCCTCACTGTGTCTTGTTGCTGTCGTAGTGCCGTTCAATCATTAAAGTGAAAGGGAAATAGGGTCAAACCTTTTACTAAATGATTTTGGTGGTTGAATTGCTCAACACAAACAATTGGACTAACTAGTTTGCTCTAGATTACATGTTCTACAGGTGCCAAAGGTTCAACACAAACCAATAAAAAGTTAAAGTTAGGGTTCAAAAAGAAAGCAGCAAACCAACCGGAGGCTGCCCTGGTCTGGCGCACCGGTCTGTCCGGTGTGTCACCGGACAGTGTCCGGTGCACCACCGGACAGTGACCGGTGCACCAGGGAGATCAACTCTGAACTGCTCAGCTTCGGGTTTTTGGAGAGCCACTCCGCTATAATTCACCGGACTGTCCGGTGTAGCACCAGACTGTCCGGTGTGCCATGCGGAGCAACGACTACTGCGCCAACGGTCGTCTGCAAAAGTGAACAGTGAACGCTACAGTGCGCAGATAGTTCGTGCAGAGTCGGAGCAGGCGCCAGAAGGCGCACCAGACAGTGAACAACGACTGTCCGATGCACCACCGTACTGTCCGGTGGTCCCAGTTGTCAGAGCTCCAACGGTCGAACCCTAACGGTTGGGTGACGTGGCTAGCGCACCAGACAGTGTTCGATGGCGCACCGGACTGTCCGGTGCGCCCATCGACAGACAGCCTCCCCAACGGCCATTTTGGTGGTTGGGGCTATAAATACCCCCCAACAACCACACTTCAAGGTATCCAAGTTTTCAGCCATTGCATTCAATACAAGAGCTCTAGACTTCACTCCAAGACACAAAACAAAATATCAAATCCTCTCCAAGTCCCAAACTCATTCCAAAGACTTAGTGGCTTGTGAGAGAGAGACATTTGTGTTCATTTGAGTTCTTGTTGCTTGGATCTCTTTTCTTCTTCCTCCGTTCTTGTTCTCAAGCAACTTGTAATCAAGCAAGAGACACCAAGTTGTGGTGGTCCTTGTAAGGGGTCTAAGTGACCCGTTGATTAAGGAGAAAAGCTCACTCGGTCTAGGTGACCGTTTGAGAGAGGGAAAGGGTTGAAAGAGACTCGGTCTTTGTGACCACCTCAATGGGGAGTAGGTTTGCAAGAACCGAACCTCGGTAAAACAAATCACTGTGTCATCCACTTTATTTCCTTGTGATTTGTTTTCGCCCTCTCTTTCAGACTCGCTTTTATTTCTAACGCTAACCCGACTTGTAGATTATGCTTAAAGTTTATAAATTTCAGATTTTCCTATTCACCCCCCCTCTAGGCGACTTTCAATTGGTATCAAATCCCGGTACTTCATTAGAGTCTAACCACTTGAAGGATGTCAGGAGCATCCGCCAAGAGGGAGATTAGGACCGGCGGTGACAAGTCCGCAAGCTCGGGGAGAACCCACTCAAGGGAGTCCGGCCACAAGCACAAGGAGGAATCCTCTTCCTCCATCAAGACACAACGAAGAGGTGACAAGAAGAAGAAGATGAAGAAGGTGGTCTACTATGAGACCGACTCTTCGTCACCCTTCACCTCCGGCTCCGAATCGGCATCCGCCACTTCTAAGCGCCATGAGCACAAGAAGTATAGTAAGATGCCCCTCCGCTATCCTCGCATTTCCAAACGTACTCCATTACTTTCCGTCCCATTAGGCAAACCACCGGTTTTTGACGGTGAAGATTATTCTATGTGGAGTGATAAAATGAGGCATCACCTAACCTCACTCCACAAAAGCATATGGGATATTGTTGAGTATGGAGCGCAGGTACCGAAGGTAGGGGACAAGGACTACGATTCGGAGGAGGTCGATCAAATCCAACACTTCAACTCCCAAGCCACTACTATACTCCTTGCCTCTCTAAGTCGAGAGGAGTATAATAAGATGCAAGGGTTGAAGAGTGCCAAAGAGATTTGGGACGTGCTCAAGACCGTGCACGAAGGAGATGAGGTGACCAAGATCACCAAGCGGGAAACAATCGAGGGGGAGCTCGGTCGATTCATGCTCAACCAAGTGGAGGAGCCACAAGCTATGTACAACCGGCTCAAGACCTTGGTGAACCAAGTGTGCAACCTCGGGAGCACAAAATGGGATGACCATGAAATGGTCAAGGTTATTCTAAGATCACTCATTTTTCTTAACCCTACACAAGTTCAATTAATTCGTGGTGATCCTAGATACAAGCTAATGTCTCCCGAGGAGGTTATAGGAAAGTTTGTGAGCTTTGAATTGATGATCAAAGGCTCCAAACAAATCATCGAGCGAGGCGCCACCTCCACACCCCAGGTGCAACCCGTCGCATTCAAAGCGACGGAGGAGAAGAAAGAAGAGTCTACGTCAAGTAGGCTCCCCATCGACGCCTCCAAGCTCGACAACGAGGAAATGGCTCTCATCATCCGGAGCTTCCACCAAATCCTCAAGCAAAGGAGGGGGAAGGATTACAAGCCCCGCTCTAAGAAAGTTTGCTACAAGTGTGGTAAGCCCGGTCATTTTATTGCTAAATGTCCATTATCAAGTGATAGTGACAGGGGCGACGACAAGAAGGGAAAGAGGAGGGAAAAGAAGAGATACTACAAGAAGAAGGGCAGCGATGCCCACGTGTGTCGGGAATGGGACTCCGATGAGAGCTCCACCGACTCCTCCTCCGACGAGGACGCCGCTAACATCACCGTCACCAAAGGCCTTCTCTTCCCAAACGTCGGCCACAAGTGCCACATGGCAAAGGACGGCAAAAAGAAGAAGGTAAAATCTAGAGCTTCCACTAAATATGCAACATCTAGTGATGAGGCTAGCTCTAGTGATAATGAGGATGATTTGCTCACACTTTTTGCCAACCTCAACATGCAACAAAAAGAAAAATTGAATGAATTAATTAGTGCTATTCATGAGAAGGATTAACTCTTGGATAGCCAAGAGGACTTCCTTATTAAAGAAAACAAGAAGCATGTTAAGGTTAAAAGTGTTTATGCTCAGGAGATAGAAAAATGTGAAAAATTGACTAGTGAGCTTAGCATTTGCCATGATACTATCTCCAACCTTAGAAATGAGAATGCTAAATTAACTGCTAAGGTTGAGAAGTTAAATGTTTGTGATGATTCTCTTGTCAACCTCAAAAATGATAATGCTAGTTTGATTTCTAAAATTGACAAGTTGAATGAATCACTTTCTAGCCTTAAGATTGAGAATGATAATTTAATTGTTAAGGCTAAGGATTTAAATGTTTGCAATGATTCTATTTCTAATCTTAGAAATGAGAATGCCATGTTACATGCTAAGATTGATAAATTAAATGCTTGCAAACCCTCTACATCTACTGTTAGCCATGTTTCTATCTGTACTAGATGTAGAGATATTAATGTTGATGCTATTCATGATCACCTAGCTTTAATTAAACAACAAAATGATCACATAGCTCAACTTAGTGCTAAAATTAATGAGCATGAGATAGAAAATGAAAATTTTAAATTTGCTAGAAGCATGCTCTATAATGGGAGATGCCCTGGGATTAAGGATGACATTGGCTTCCAACAGGGAGACAATGTCAAGCTTAATACCCCTAAAAGATTGTCTAATTTTGTTAAGGATAAGGCTCCCATGGCTCAGGATAACGAGGGCTATATTTTATATCCTGCTGGTTATCCTGAGAACAAAATTAGGAGAATTCATGCTAGGAAACCTCATAATGTTTCACACCATGCTTTTATGTATAAAAATGAGGCTTCTAGCTCTAGGCAATCAACCCATGTTAAATTGCCTAAAAAGAAATCTCCTATTGCATCAAATGAACCTAATGTTTCATTTAAAACTTTTGATGCTTCTTATGTGCTTACTAACAAATCAGGCAAAGTAGTTGCCAAATATGTTGGGGGCAAACACAAGGGGTCAAAGACTTGTGTTTGGGTACCCAAGGTGCTTGTTTCTAATGTCAAAGGACCCAAGACCGTTTGGGTACCTAAGAACAAGGCCTAAACTTGTTTTGCAGGTTTATGTATCCGGGGGCTCAAGTTGGATCATTGATAGCGGGTGCACAAACCACATGACTGTGGAGAAAAGGATGTTCTCCTCCTATGAGAAAAACCATGATCCCCAAAGAGCTATCACATTCGGGGATGGAAATCAAGGTTTGGTCAAAGGACTTGGTAAAATTGATATATCACCTGACCATTCTATTTCCAATGTTTTTCTTGTAGATTCTTTAGATTACAACTTGCTTTCAGTTTCTCAATTATGCAAAATGGACTACAATTGTCTTTTTACGGATATAGGTGTTACTGTCTTTAGAAGAAGTGATGATTCAGTAGCATTTAAGGGAGTATTAGAGGGTCAACTATACTTAGTTGATTTTAATAGAGTTGAACTCAATACTTGCTTAATTGCTAAGACTAATATGGGCTGGCTCTGGCATCGCTGACTAGCCCATGTTGGGATGAAGAATCTTCAAAAGCTTCTAAAGGGAGAGCACATTTTGGGACTAACCAATGTTCATTTTGAGAAAGACAGGGTTTGTAGCGCATGTCAAGGAGGGAAAAAAGTTGGTGTTCATCATCCACACAAGAACATCATGACGACCGACAGGCCGCTTGAGCTACTCCACATGGATCTATTCGGCCTGATCGCTTACATAAGCATCGGCGGGAGTAAGTATTGTCTTGTAATTGTGGATGACTATTCTCACTTCACTTGGGTGTTCTTTTTGCAGTATAAATCTCAAACCCAAGAGACCTTAAAGGGATTCTTGAGATGGGCTCAAAATGAGTTCGGCTTAAGGATCAAAAAGATTAGAAGCGACAACGGAATGGAGTTCAAGAACTCTCAAATTGAAGGCTTTCTTGAGGACGAGGGCATTAAGCATGAGTTCTCTTCTCACTACACACCTCAACAAAATGGTGTAGTGGAGAGGAAGAATATAACTCTACTTGACATGGCGAGGACCATGCTTGATGAGTACAAGACTTCAGACCGGTTTTGGGCGGAAGCAATCAACACCGCTTGCTACGCCATCAACCGTCTCTACCTTCACCGAATCCTCAAGAAGACATCATATGAACTCCTAACCGGTAAAAAGCTCAATGTTTCATATTTTAGAGTCTTTGGTAGCAAATGTTTTATTCTTGTTAAAAGAGGTACAAAATCTAAATTTGCTCCTAAGGCTGTAGAAGGCTTTTTACTTGGTTATGACTCAAACATAAGGGCATATAGAGTCTTTAACAAGTCCACTGGACTAGTTGAAGTTTCTTGTGACATTGTGTTTGATGAGACTAATGGCTCTCAAGTAGAGCAAGTTGATCTTGATGATCTAGATGATGAAGAGGCTCATTGCGTCGCGCTAAGGAACATGTCCATTGGAGATGTGTGTCCTAAGGAATCTGAAGAGCCTCCACAAGCACAAGATCAGCCTTCATCTTCCATGCAAGCATCCCCACCAACCCAAGATGAGGATTAAGCTCAAGATGATGAGAATGAGGATCAAGAAGATGAGCCACCTCAAGAGAAGGGCAATGATCAAGGGGGAGATGACAATGATCAAGACAAGGAAGATGAACAAGATCCAAGACCGCCACACCCAAGAGTCCATCAAGCGATACAACGAGATCACCCTGTGAACTCCATTCTCGGTGACATTCATAAGGGGGTAACCACTCGATCTCGTGTCGCTCATTTTTGTGAACATTACTCCTTTGTGTCTTCTATCGAGCCATATAGGGTGGAAGACGCATTAAGGGATTCAGATTGGGTATTGGCAATGCAAGAGGAACTCAACAACTTCACAAGGAATGAGGTATGGCATTTAGTTCCACGTCCTAACCAAAATGTTGTAGGAACCAAGTGGGTATTCCGCAACAAGCAAGATGAGCATGGTGTGGTGACAAGGAACAAAGCCCGACTTGTGGCCAAGGGATATTCACAAGTCGAAGGTTTGGATTTCGGTGAAACCTATGCACCCATAGCTAGGCTTGAGTCAATTCGTATATTACTTGCCTATGCTACTTACCATGGTTTTAAGCTCTATCAAATGGACGTGAAAGTGCCTTCCTCAATGGACCAATCAAGGAAGAGGTCTATGTTGAGCAACCTCCCGGCTTTGAAGATAATGAGTACCCTAACCATGTGTATAAACTCTCTAAGGCGCTTTATGGGCTCAAGCAAGCCCCAAGAGCATGGTATGAATGCCTAAGAGATTTTCTTATCACTAATGGCTTTAAAGTCGGTAAAGCCGATCCTACTCTCTTTACTATAACTATTGAAAATGATTTGTTTGTATGCCAAATTTACGTTGATGATATCATATTTGGGTCTACTAACAAATCTACTTGTGAAGAGTTTAGTAGGATAATGATTCAAAAATTCGAGATGTCTATGATGGGGGAGTTGAAGTATTTCTTAGGATTTCAAGTGAAGCAACTCCAAGAGGGCACCTTCATCAGCCAAACTAAGTACATTCAAGACATACTCACCAAGTTTGGAATGAAGGATGCCAAGCCAATCAAGACACCCATGGGAACCAATGGGCATCTCGACCTCGACACAGGAGGTAAATCCGTAGATCAAAAGGTATACCGATCGATGATAGGATCTTTACTCTATTTATGTGCATCTCGACCGGATATTATGCTTTCCGTATGCATGTGTGCAAGATTCCAAGCCGATCCTAAGGAAGTTCACCTTAGGGTCGTGAAAAGAATCTTGAGATATTTAGTTCATACACCTAAGTTTGGTCTTTCGTACCCCAAGGGATCCACTTTTGATTTAATAGGTTATTCAGATGCTGATTGGGCAAGGTGTAAAATTGATAGAAAGAGCACATCAGGGACTTGTCAGTTCTTGGGAAGATCCCTGGTGTCTTGGGCTTCAAAGAAACAAAATTCAGTAGCTCTTTCTACCGCCAAAGCTGAGTACATTGCCGCAGGCCATTGTTGCGCGCAATTGCTTTGGATGAGGCAAACCCTTAGGGACTATGGTTACAAATTAACCAAAGTCCCTCTCCTATGTGATAATGAGAGTGCAATCCGCATGTCGGATAATCCCGCTGAGCACAGCCGCACTAAGCACATAGCCATTCGGTATCACTTTTTGATGGATCACCAACAAAGGGGGGATATCGAGATCGCTTATGTTAGCACCAAAGAACAATTAGCCGATATCTTTACCAAACCATTAGATGAGAAAACCTTTACCAAACTTAGGAATGAGCTAAACATTCTTGATTCTAGGAACTTTGATTGATATTTTGCACACATAGCTCATTTACATACCTTTGAATATATCTCTTCATTTGCTATGACTAATGTGTTGTTCAAGTGTATCTCATGCTAAGTCATAGATTGAAAGGGAAATGGAGTCTTCGGCGAAGACAAGGCTTCCACTCCACTCTACCGGTATCATTTACCCTTCGTCGTCACTGTGCATCACTCTCCAACTTTGGTATAATCTTCACTCTTATTACTCATACCATTGGGGAGAAAGTAAAAGGGCTCTAAAGACTCCATTTTTGGTGATTAATGCCAAAGGGGGAGAGAGTATTAGCCCAAAGAAAAAGGACCACCACCATGCCAATTTTAAAATTTTTCGTAATAAGTTTGAATTGTTAAATGTTTTTCAATTGGTATCTTTGAAATTAGTATTCCTCTAAGAAATTCTATCTCAATTGGTATCTATATTTTAAGGAGGAGTTTTTCAAAAAATTGGTATCTAAAATATTTGATCTTCTTCAATTGATAAAACCCTCTTGAACACTAGGAGGAGAATTTCATTAAGGGGGAGTTTTGTTTAGTCAAAGGAAAAACATTTGAAACAGGGGGAGAAAATTTCAATTCTTGAAAATGCTTCTCGAAATCTTACTCATATACCTTTGACTATTTGCAAAAGACTTTGAAAAGAATTTCCAAAAGCGTTTGCAAAAACAAAACAAGTGGTGCAAGCGTGGTCCAAAATGTTAAAAGAAAGAAAGCAATCCATGCATATCTTATGAAAATATTAATTGGTTTAATTCCAAGCAACCTTTGCACTTACCTTATGCAAACTAGTTCAATTCTGCACTTATATATTTGCTTTGGTTTGTGTTGGCATCAATCACCAAAAAGGGGGAGATTGAAAGGGAAATAGGGTCAAACCTTTTCCTAAATGATTTTGGTGGTTGAATTGCTCAACACAAACAATTGGACTAACTAGTTTGCTCTAGATTACATGTTCTACAGCTGCCAATGGTTCAACACAAACCAATAAAAAGTTAAAGTTAGGGTTCAAAAAGAAAGGAGCAAACCAACCGGAGGCTACCCTGGTCTGACGCACCAAACTGTCTGGTGTGCCACCGGACAGTGACCGGTGCACCAGGAAGATCAACTCTGAACTGCTCAGCTTCGGGTTTTTGGAGAGCCACTCCGCTATAATTCACCGGACTGTCCGGTGTAGCACCAGACTGTCCGGTGTAGCACTGGACTGTCCAATGTAGCACCGGACTGTCCGGTGTGCCATGCGGAGCAACGGCTACTGCTCCAACGGTCGTCTACAAAAGTGAACACTACAGTGCGCAGACAGTTCGCGCAGAGTCAGAGCAGATGCCAGAAGGTGCACCGGACAGTGAACAACGACTGTCCGGTGGTCCCAGTTGTCAGAGCTCCAACAGTCGAACCCTAACGGTTGGGTAACGTGGCTGGCACACTGGACTGTCCGGTGCGCCCATCGACAGACAGCCTCCCCAACGGCCATTTTGGTGGTTGGGGCTATAAATACCCCCCAACAACCACACTTCAAGGTATCCAAGTTTTCAGCCATTGCATTCAATACAAGAGCTCTAGACTTCACTCCAAGACACAAAACAAAATATCAAATCCTCTCCAAGTCCCAAACTCATTCCAAAGACTTAGTGGCTTGTGAGAGAGAGACATTTGTGTTCATTTGAGTTCTTGTTGCTTGGATCTCTTTTCTTCTTCCTCCGTTCTTGTTCTCAAGCAACTTGTAATCAAGCAAGAGACACCAAGTCGTGGTGGTCCTTGTAAGGGGTCTAAGTGACTCGTTGATTAAGGAGAAAAGCTCACTCGGTCTAGGTGACCGTTTGAGAGAGGGAAAGGGTTGAAAGAGACCCGGTCTTTGTGACCACCTCAACGGGGAGTATGTTTGCAAGAACCGAACCTCGGTAAAACAAATCACCGTGTCATTGTAACACCCTGAATTTCGGGGTATAAAATTTCTTTTCTAATATCCACCAAATTCAGGTGTTACTCTCTCAGTTCTTTGCTTTTCTTCTCCTTTTTCCTAAAAATAGAGAAGTTATTTTGTTTTATATATCTGTAAGCCTAGTAAAATAAAACCATAAAAAAAGAATCCTTGATTGTTGCATATCATGCCGGGTTTTTCTTATGTCGAATTGTTGTGTTCGTGCATCAATTCAAACTCATTAAATATATTTGAATCTTTGGTTCAAATACTATATTTAGATTTGAATAGGAATAAAAAGGAAGAGAAAATAGCAAAATGGAAAAAACAGCAAAGAAGCCCACCTTCCCCTCTCGGTCTGCGTCGGCCAACCTCCCCCGCGGTCCAGCAGCGCCAGCCCAGCGCGCCCCTCATCGCGCGGCCCAGCTCCTGCCCCCTCCCCTGGACAGCCCACGCCGCGGGCGCGCCCTAGCAGCCGTGCGCGGCCCACCTATGGCCCAGTTCGCGCGCGCGAGAGCGCTCTAGCTAGCAGCCGCCGCCGCCCTTCTCCAACCGCCTGACCGCACCCTCCGGCGCCCACGTCGTGCCCCTGCTGAGCCGCCAACCGCCGCCCCTTCTCCCTCACCTCACGCCACCTCCCCTCTCCCTGGCTGGACGCATGCAGCGCCCTCCTCCTCCCCCTCTCCCTCGTCCCGCTCGGCGCGGCTCTTGCCGACCGATGGCGAGCCTCGCTCGGCCTTCCCCTCCCCACGCGGCGTGCCTGCCCCAGCTCGGCCCGGCGCCCGACGTTTGGCGCGGCTGGCCCTGGCGCGCACGCGCCCCCTCGCCCTGTGCGCGGCTCGCCGCGTCTGCCTCGGCGCAGTCCCGGCGCGCCCGCCCCCGGCTCGGCCCCGGCGTGGCGGCCCTCCCTGCGCGGCGGTCCTCTGCCCCCGCATGGCGCGGCCCCGCCCCTCCCCTCGCGTCCTCCTCGAGCTCGCTCGCTGCGCGGCCATGGCGTGCCCGGCTCGGCCCTCCCTGAGCGCGCGCACATGCCCTTCCCCATCGCGGCGTGCTCGGCCCGGCGCAGCCGCCCTGCTCTCGGCCCCTCCCCGGCGTGGCGGCCCCCCTGCGCGGTCGTGGCCCCCTGCCCCACCCTGCTCGCCGACCTGCCAGCGTGGTGACCGCGGCCAGCCAGCCTGGTGGCCCAGCGCGGTGGCCAGCCTGCGTCGCCAGCGCAATGGCTCGCCGGTCTGCTAGCGCGGCGCGCGCGGCCAGCCATCCCTGGCCGGCTGGCGCGGCTGGTGCGGGCGCGCAACCCCGGCTCGGCGCGGTTTGGCTGCGGTGGCCCGGCGCGGCCAGCCGGCTCGGCACGCCCTCGCATGGCCCAGCCGCGGCCTCCCCCGGCGCGCAGCGTGGCCTAGCTCCCCTCGTGCGAGGCGCGGCCTGCGTGCCCACAGCTCGCCCAGGAGCGGCCCCGGCATGGTTCGCGGCGCCCTCGCTCGGCCAGCGCGGCTCGAGCAGCCTCGGCGCAGCTGCTCGCGCCCTTGCGCGTCGCGCAGGACTGGTTCGTGGGTGAGATGGATTGTGGCCACGTGAGATCTCATGGTATCAAATCGTGAACGAGTACGTATTCAATGTGTATGCATAACAAATACATCTGATCATGTTCTAATTGTGATAACTTCGTAATCATGCCGAATGCACGTTAATAATAGTATGTTGTTGCATCATAGGTTTTGGCTAACTAGGGTATTGTTTGCTTGTCTAATGGTTAATAAAATGACATTCTAATTTAATAGGAATGCGGTATCGATTAGCGATTCTAGCATATCGTTGCGTTGTTAACGTGAGTTGCTATTCACGCACTTTAATAAAATCGTTGTCACTTCGTTAATATTAAATAAGTGATTTCCTATTTATTTGTCGGTCATTCAATTAACAACTCAATCGAATCAAGTTTATAATGTTAATTATATGTTGCACGTGCTATTTCGCGCATGTCATTCGCGAGTGTCGCGCGTGCTGTCCACACGCGTTGTCGCTCAACGTTCGCGCGTATCGCATGTTATCCACGCGTGAGGTTAAGCCGTTTGCTTATAATAACTCATGGCATTTAATTAACTATTTAATCGTCCACTATTAAACTAGTAAGTTAGTCATAACTATATAGTAGTTTTAATCTACATTTGATGTCAATTGATGTGATTGCGTCGAATTAAATGTTCTAACTAATACTTTGTAGTGTAAATGTTATAACTTCTCGACCCTAGCTTCGACTATCGCGGTTCTTTTCCTCGCATAACCGTAGAAGCGATATCTATTTTATATTGCTCGCTTTTATAATATTTTATCTTGTATGGTGTAATGTTCTTATGCAAGTATATGTTTGCTTGTGTCTGTTTGTATTCATTATGTCTCGCGAATAGAACTGTGATCCATTTCCGAACTTTGAGGAATCGACGGTCAAGCTTCGGTGACCAAGAGATCAAACTCTTCGAGTTCTACAAAGTTGAAGACCCTGAGCATCTGTTTGGTGAAGACAAGTGTCCTCTGACCTATTATGTCCCATTTACTTTATAATTCATCAACCCGCATACCATGATCAACCTAAGGATTGACTAGCTTTGTATTTACTTGTCCTTGATTACCTTTTGGGTTATTATGGTTAGCTTCATGCTATTGCATTACTTTAATCAATGAACATGATGTGAACACTTATGATACGCTGTTTCCCTCCTTTATTATGATGTTGTATCTGTAGTATTCAAGGGGGCTCGAGTGGTTTCTCGAGTGCCTCTCCGTAAGGACCTGTTCGTTGGATGACCGCCCGGGAAAACAATGCAACCATGAGGGTGGAATGGGATGCCCTTAGCTGAATAATTAGAGGAACCGGGGTGTAGTTCGCTTAGCCGTCGTGCCGTTAATGGGGCTCGGTGTATGCGGCTCGCTCCGCCAAGTTTGGTTCGCCCCTTGGGGAGGAGTGCGGTACATTTAGGAAACCTAACGGGCGGCTACAGCCCCGGGGAATCTTTGTAAAGGCTACATAGTGAAACCCTGCCTATTCACCTTGGTAGTGTTTAAGGGTTTGATCGGCCCGAGGCAAGAGGGAATCACGGCTTGTGGGTAAAGTGCGCAACCTCTGCAGAGTGTTATGAAACTGATATATCAGCAGTGCTCGCGGTTATGAGCGGCCAAGGTGTCACACCCGTTTCTAAGGGCAGAGCCGGGTGCATAGCATATGTGTGCCAGGATCTATTTCCACACATATGTTGACGTCACAAGTGTAATATATCAAAAGAACAATGCATAAAAGCGTAAATAACGATTATATTAACATATTACACTTCGAGCAGACATAACGTCTTAACCTTTATTCATCAAAGTACAGCGAACATCATCCACAGGAAGATGACCGGGGGTATCACTAGACTAGCATCCATGGAGTTCAGCATCATATCTTCATCTGCAACTTCTGATCAAAATTAAGCAAGGGTGAGCTCACTTATGGTCGGGGCTCAGCAAGTGGGGGAAAAACTAATGCAAGGTCTAACAAGGTGAGGCTAAGGTTGAGCAATAAGCATTTTAGTTGGTCAACATTTTATTAACAACACCTGTCTTACTAATAAGTGTAAATCCCAAGTATTCCCATTGAACAAAAGTATGAGAGTATTTCAAAAACACTTAAGTGAAACCACTTAAGCAAACCATTGGCAGATCATCGGATCTCGATTTATTTCCATCTTCAAGTTCAATTATCATGTGAGGAGTCCAGGCTGCTCATAACCGTGAGCACGGCTGATATATCAGTTTTACACTCTGCAGAGGTGGCGCATCTTTACCCATGAGTCGCGATTCCCTTCTTGCCCGGGTTAGCTAGACCCGTATTCACTTCCGAGGTGAATGGCCAGGGTCTCACTACGAGGCTTCTCCCTAGAGTCCTCATTACGCAAATGCTGGAAATGGTCAAACTGCATAAGGCACACCTACCGTAACCAACTTATAGTCCGAACCACAGGGTAAAGCTTTGGGAACTATGCCCGTATCCAATCTGCCTGAGCCGGTACTACAAGCGCTTGCCAGATGCCCCCGTTCCGGTCGACCACGACCAACACCCAACATAAGACTTCCCTAGTTATTTAGCCAAGACCAGAGCCATGATAGTTCTCATGGTAGCACTGTTTTCCCGGGTGGTCACTCCATGTTCCAATTAATATGCAATAATCTTGTTTAACCATCGGGTTAACAACAATAATGTAAACTTACCATTTGGAACATTAGTATCATGAGCGGGAGTGACTGCATAAAGTTAAGTTGTAGCAATAGCATAGCTACAAAGGTAAAGTATAATTCCCAGGTTTGATCAAGGAATAAGGTTGGAAAGGTTATCTAAATAGGTAACCCGTCAAATTATGCATATATATCCAAAAGAATAAACTTTATTAAATGTATTGTTTGGGATCAAACAGAGTATGCAGAGGGAGAAGTCCACTTGCCTTGCTTATTGAAACTTGAGGTTCTTCCACGAAATATATCTTGATTCTCAACTACTAGATCAACCACTGAATATCACACAAACAAACAAGAAGAACAAACAACATTCAATAACATACAACATTCACCATACGTAAAGCTAAAAGAAAGCCTAACGAAAAGAGCGTTCGCTTTTCAAAAATATTACACGCAAGGGTTATAATAAAAAAAAGTATTCTTTTCAAACATGTGATCTATACTTTATAAAATAAGGCATGAGCTTAAAAATATCTTAATTAAAATATACAAATATTTGGTTCACCAATTTAGTCTTTTATAAAACGTCATATGCGATATGTCTAAGATTAAGGGTTTATAAGACGATAAAACACGTTATAACGATATTAAACATTTTTAACCTTTTAGAAAAGATATAGGTTATATATCTAACGTTAATGAGTTGTAAAAACACATTATTAACTTATGAAGCATTATAAAACATATAATAAACATTTATTGATGAAAAGCTATTATATAATTAAGTCTAGACATGTTTTATGTGAAAAGACAACTAAATAATAGTTATCTTCATTTCCATTAAGAGAATACATGGTATTTACTATTATTAAGAAAGCTACATCCAAAGTTAATATATAAGTTAACACTTTAAATATAAAAGGACATGAACACTAATTATTTTATTTTATCCTTTAAGGACCACTAAATGATATAAATAAATAATGTGGATTCAATGTGATGAACAAATTAATCGCGCTTGCATTACTAGTTATGGACAAATATAAATGTAAGTTAATTATTAAATTGTGAGGAAATATAAATAATCTACTGATTACATTTAGTTTCAATTTAGGAACATATAACCTAAATCATTTGAAAAGGAAAAAGTATAAACTATCATTTTAGTTTATAAAAGCAATGACTCTTATTATCTTTTAATTAAGAAAATATAAATAATCTATTAATTGGACATATATTTATGTTCTATTTTTATTAAGGAACATATGTCTACATATTCATTTAAGTTTCTATTTAATACGGCTATACTTAAACATCCATAACGAACCTTATTAAATCAAAAACATGATATCTACTAAAAAGGGTCATTTTAAAGTTAGAAACAAATTATCTAATTCTTTAATAAGAAACATAACTATCAATTTCTTTATTAGGAAAGCATGAGTGCCTAATTAAGTTATTTTAATATTATTATAAAATTCTACTATTTCGGTTTTCTCCTTTCCTTTCTAAATAGAATTTATACGCATAACTAAGAATTGTTTATTTATAATTCTTTTGACATTAATATACTAAGAATTAATTGTAAATTACTAAATGAGACTTTTAATAACATATTCATGGTTATTATGACATAAATGAGCATTTTACTATTCTACGTAATTAATTGCTATACTTATGAATACATTTATTATAAATAGTAAAGTCTATACTTTCATTCGACTAGAAAATACTTGACTTAGTGCCTATTTCAATTTCTTCATGTCAATACGTTTACACCTAAAATACTACTACGAATATTATTCCACATACTAAAGCGAAATCACATCTATAAACGTTTTCTAGTATGAAAATCGTCGCAGTAGTGACTAGTGACCGTGTTCATTTTTAGAACTATAAAATCATACGCGTATTTAAAATATTGTCGCGGGGTTCGATTTTGACTACACGTATAAAATGAAATCTCTACAATTATACACGAATCACCAAATCGTATCACCGTAATATTACAACGATAAATCGCAAGATTCAAAATAAGAAATAAATCAGTGGATTGTTTTCAACCTTGGTTGGGTTCTCGTTCATGCGTATGGATGAACGACGGTCGAGCATGGTCGTCGTGCTGCACGGTCGCGTCGACGACGGAGCGTAACACCGGTGCTGCGATTGGACGGCGGGGCGCGAACGGACGGTGAACGGCGTGCGGATGTCCGGCGACGAGCTTCACGACGGCGAGTTCGAGACGGCGCGAGCAGGGACTCGACGGCGGTTACGTGGGCGACGAGTGGCAACGGCACAACAATACGCTGTCGCGAGTTGATCAAAGGCGTGGCTCTGCTCGACAGCAGCAACAAAAAGGAGAAATGGCGAGCAGGGAAAGAGGAGGGGTGCGGGGTTGGCGACCTCGGCAGTGAGCAGCATGGAGGGGAGAGGCGCGGGCGTCCATTTTATAGGCAAGAAAGGGGGAGATGAGAGGGTCGGCCGGCGCTGCTTCAAGGCTCCATTGATGGCGTTCAAGAAGCTTGAATGGAGGGAGAAACGGACGCAATAAATTTCATTAACGAACGGGCGGCGGGGTCGCTTGGACTTCGCGTCGAGTGCGCGGCGCTGCTTCTGGGCGCGGGCGCGTCGGGGTTTGAGCTCGGGGTCGCGCGACACTGGCCTCATGGCAGGGGCGCGACGTGGTCCTTGGCTTGGCGCGGGCAGGCAGCCGGCTCGGTGAGCGGCTGGCAGGGGCGCCGAGATGGCCGAGCGAGGTCGCGGCACGGGCGTCGCAGCTGGGCACCGGTCGGGCGGCTCGGGTGCGCGCGACCTGCGCGGGCTCCGGGGCGGCTCGAGCACAGGGGCTCGGCCGGTGTCCTGGCAGCTCACCTGGGAGAGAGAAACGAGGGGAGAAGAGAGAGAGCCGAGTGGGAGAGAGGAGAGAGGAAGGTGGCGGCGGCTGGGAGGATGGCAGGGGGCGGCCGGCTCCAAATTAGGTCAGGGCGCGCGGTTGGGCCCTTAGTGGGCCGATTCGGCCAGTAGGTTTAGGTTTTTTTTTTTTTATTTCCCTTTTCCAAATTCGAAATACATTTTGAAATAACCCTAAAAATCATAATAATCAAACTAAAATTATTTATAAATAAGATATTAATTCTTGGACTATTATTATATATATTATTTACTAGGATTTTTTTTTTATTTAAAACGAAATGCTATTAAATGACCAAAATCAATCATGAGCATCCAAAAATCATTCCAAAGGCAAATAAATGACACACGTTTAAAAGAAAATTCATTACCATTAATATCAATATTAACTAAATGCATTATTTTATTTAATGATTTTCATAGTGTTACAAATCTACCCCTCTTAAAAAGGATCTCGTCCTCGAGATTAAGAAAGGCTAGCAAGAAAACAAAAGGTGATACATGGTTATTTGTAGGTTCTTAGTTCTCATTGAACTCCTCCAAACTTAAGGAATTTTCTTACTTCTCTGCTCCGCAATGTATGCTAATCAGGCGACCTTCATCATCATACTTATAAAATGGTGGGTCTTCTGAAGTATTGCTTAGGTCATGCTTGGCAGTTTTCTTCTTTGTTCGGTCTAGACGCTTCTTGGGGCATTCGCGAATAAGATGTCCTTTGTTTTTGCAGTAGTAGCAAGCACCTCTTGCTTTGAGTTCTTTGCGAGTTAACTTTGCTTGACTAACGGGGGGTGAGAGTTGATTGGGTGTATGTATCTCATGTAGCTGAGCCTGACTTGATTCTTCTGTTTGGGTATCCATGTGCTTCGTGGCTTTTGCTAGTGGTTGAGGTGAACTAATCATGTATCCAAACATTTTTCTATTCCTTTTGTTGTTCTTCATTCCATTCATTGAATATCTCTGTGACTCATTTCTCTCGTTCATAGTTGTTAAGGTAGGAATATTGTCGTTGGCATCATTTACTTCATTTCCATTGGGGTTCATCATCTGGTCAGAGGGTAAAAGAGTTAGTGAGACAGACTGCATAAGAGGCTTGTATGACATTAAGATAGAGAGCGAACACAACTTTTTTTTTATTTCCAAAATAAGATTAGTCAAGGAGCAAGGATGGTTTCATATTTCTCCTAGCTTCATCATACTACAAGAGCGTACAAGTGTTATAATCCTTAGCATAGATCCTTTTGAACCTTATAAATCACGGAGCATGATATCCAAATCATCTTTCTAATCCAAGAGTATTCTTTGAGTATAAATTGAGAGAAAGACTTGAGCGGGACTTTAGGGCAACTAGAATAGAGCATCACATTGTTTGCATACAGCAGATGATACCACACTTTATTCTCTCTATAAAGAGGCAAAACACAATAGGTGCGAGATATTCTCCAAATTTATTCATATATCACTTAGCACGATTTACAAATCTTGAAAGGGGCAACAACTTGACATTTTTTTCGTGAGACATACTCCTTCTAGCTAAATGATATATTATTTTTCCCTGTCAGATATACCAATCTTCAGAGCTGGAGGTCGATTGTCTTCAACTACTATTGTTTCTCCAGATGGAGTTTCCAAGCACATGGTTTTCTCAGTATGTTGGATTACTGCCTTAGTTCTTTGTAACCAATTCTTTCCAAGAATCACATCTTTTCCCATTGATTCTATCACTAGGAGATCAGCTGAAAAATCTATACCATTGATTTTAACACTTACTTTTGGACATATGTAGTTTACTAACATTTTTCCTTCAGGTGTACTGATGGTCTTCCTTGATCTCAAGGGACACTTAAAGATACCATACTTTGTTGCAAACTGGGCACTGATAAGGGAATGTGTTGTACGAGGATCATACAACACGGTGGCAATGGTTGTGTGAATGACTAGTGTTCCAAAAATTACTGCATCATCATATGGAATGGTTCCTGTCACTGCATAACTTATCCTTCCTGTGGACTCTTTCCATTGTTTATTCTTTGTTGATGCATGGGTTTGAGGGTGTTGTCTTTTCTTTTGGACCTTATTGATCTCCACATCCTTCTTAGGACAACCATTAACAAGATGGCCGGTATCACCACAGCCAAAGCAAGCACGACTTGATAAGTTACATGGTGGAGTTGTCTTTACGTTGTTGGTAGAGGTTTCTGTGCATTTCTGCTCATATTCCATGTCTGATGACTGAGATAGCTTCATCTCGGAGGTGATCTGTAGTGAACTCTTCTTTGGACAATTACGGAAGTAATGACCTTCACGTCCACATTGATAGCAAGCTTTTCTTGAAGTTATCTCTTGACTTTTTCCATGTTTCCCTTTTCGTTTCTTGGACCTGATGCGACGACGAGGCTGAAGCTGTGTGCAGGTAATAGTCCATCCATCAATGTAACACTCCTGTGTTTCTTCTTGGGGCTGGGCATCCTTGTGATGTTTCCTCTTTGGAAAACCTGGCAATTCATCGTCTGACAGTGCATCTGCTATTAGATGTTCTTGGGGGGACATCTGTCTATTTATGCCAGAAAATAAAATTCGGTTCTCCTGTTTTGTAGTTTCACTTTCATTTGTACCGATCTGGCGACAAGGAATTCCATAGTACTCACAACAACAACTTGTCTGTTGGTTTGGTTGTGCATCATTTTGGGTCTTGAATGTCTGTTCATCAGCTGTTTTATCTATAGTGTTGTTTTGACTTGTCAACACACCACATTCTTTGCATTTAGTGACATCACTTGTAGTTGACATTCCAAGGTCTGACATCTGTATGGGTATGGAAGAATGGAAGGGATGAAAGGGTTGAGCAAAGACAGATTATAGAGAGCAGAGAAAACCCATCTATCTAAGGTTTTTCCTAGCTAACTGATGTCATTGTGGACAAAAGTCACACAATACACCAACAATCATTACACAGAAGCAAATCAAACATGAACACAAAGGACAATGAACTCAAGCATACCAGCACAACACAATCCAATTCTACTCATTCAACCAAAACAAAAGGTGAGACAAGGTTTGGAATAAGAAAGATATTATAAAGTCAAGGAGTTGGGTAAGAATTATCAAGGAGTTAGACAAGACATATTTGTCGGTGGCCAATAGTGAAATAGGATAACCATGAACTATTAAAGTGAGGATAAATGATACAACCAAGGTTATAAAGTGAGTTAGGGAGAAAGCATTATCAAGGAGACAAAATAGAGAGGCATTATTAAGTAGGAGTAGGGAGACAAAGAATTCAGTATATCAAGGTAGATATTGCGCAAGGATGGCAATATAATGGCAAGAAAACAAAAGTATAAGAAGTCAAGGGTTATATAGCAATATTAGGGATCAGAAAACCACTTATAATATATTATAATATCGCAATTACCGATCTAGTCGAAAATCTTAATACTAAAGAACAATCCTATCAACCTAACCAAGAAGTCAAATAATTGATCCAGGGGATCCATAACAAAACTTCTTGCGGAGTGGGGATAAGATAGAGAATAGGGCATCATCGATAGCTTCGAAAATGTTTCTTCTGGCAAACTTCGCTTCAAGTTCCGCAATCCTAGCTTGATCATCTTGCAATGCTTCTCATTAGAACCTTCTGATAGACGAAGAATCAGACAAGAAGGGTTGAAGATAAAAGAGACGAGTTTTGTATAAAGTAAGTTTTTATGGAGACAATTAAGTCGAATTTTGAATGACTGACTGGGCTTTCCATTTCTACCTAATCTAGCGACCTACGGTCACATTGCTTTGATACCACTTCTGTCACACCCGTTTCTAAGGGCAGAGCCGGGTGCATAGCATATGTGTGCCAGGATCTATTTCCACACATATGTTGACGTCACAAGTGTAATATATCAAAAGAACAATGCATAAAAGCGTAAATAACGATTATATTAACATATTACACTTCGAGCAGACATAACGTCTTAACCTTTATTCATCAAAGTACAGCGAACATCATCCACAGGAAGATGACCGGGGGTATCACTAGACTAGCATCCATGGAGTTCAGCATCATATCTTCATCTGCAACTTCTGATCAAAATTAAGCAAGGGTGAGCTCACTTATGGTCGGGGCTCAGCAAGTGGGGGAAAAACTAATGCAAGGTCTAACAAGGTGAGGCTAAGGTTGAGCAATAAGCATTTTAGTTGGTCAACATTTTATTAACAACACCTGTCTTACTAATAAGTGTAAATCCCAAGTATTCCCATTGAACAAAAGTATGAGAGTATTTCAAAAACACTTAAGTGAAACCACTTAAGCAAACCATTGGCAGATCATCGGATCTCGATTTATTTCCATCTTCAAGTTCAATTATCATGTGAGGAGTCCAGGCTGCTCATAACCGTGAGCACGGCTGATATATCAGTTTTACACTCTGCAGAGGTGGCGCATCTTTACCCATGAGTCGCGATTCCCTTCTTGCCCGGGTTAGCTAGACCCGTATTCACTTCCGAGGTGAATGGCCAGGGTCTCACTACGAGGCTTCTCCCTAGAGTCCTCATTACGCAAATGCTGGAAATGGTCAAACTGCATAAGGCACACCTACCGTAACCAACTTATAGTCCGAACCACAGGGTAAAGC
The DNA here is from genome assembly GCA_029449295.1 of Zea luxurians. NCBI lineage: Eukaryota > Viridiplantae > Streptophyta > Magnoliopsida > Poales > Poaceae > Zea > Zea luxurians. The sequence goes on along the minus strand of JAOPSE010000240.1, from coordinate 644,069 downwards.
TTTGGGAACTATGCCCGTATCCAATCTGCCTGAGCCGGTACTACAAGCGCTTGCCAGATGCCCCCGTTCCGGTCGACCACGACCAACACCCAACATAAGACTTCCCTAGTTATTTAGCCAAGACCAGAGCCATGATAGTTCTCATGGTAGCACTGTTTTCCCGGGTGGTCACTCCATGTTCCAATTAATATGCAATAATCTTGTTTAACCATCGGGTTAACAACAATAATGTAAACTTACCATTTGGAACATTAGTATCATGAGCGGGAGTGACTGCATAAAGTTAAGTTGTAGCAATAGCATAGCTACAAAGGTAAAGTATAATTCCCAGGTTTGATCAAGGAATAAGGTTGGAAAGGTTATCTAAATAGGTAACCCGTCAAATTATGCATATATATCCAAAAGAATAAACTTTATTAAATGTATTGTTTGGGATCAAACAGAGTATGCAGAGGGAGAAGTCCACTTGCCTTGCTTATTGAAACTTGAGGTTCTTCCACGAAATATATCTTGATTCTCAACTACTAGATCAACCACTGAATATCACACAAACAAACAAGAAGAACAAACAACATTCAATAACATACAACATTCACCATACGTAAAGCTAAAAGAAAGCCTAACGAAAAGAGCGTTCGCTTTTCAAAAATATTACACGCAAGGGTTATAATAAAAAAAAGTATTCTTTTCAAACATGTGATCTATACTTTATAAAATAAGGCATGAGCTTAAAAATATCTTAATTAAAATATACAAATATTTGGTTCACCAATTTAGTCTTTTATAAAACGTCATATGCGATATGTCTAAGATTAAGGGTTTATAAGACGATAAAACACGTTATAACGATATTAAACATTTTTAACCTTTTAGAAAAGATATAGGTTATATATCTAACGTTAATGAGTTATAAAAACACATTATTAACTTATGAAGCATTATAAAACATATAATAAACATTTATTGATGAAAAGCTATTATATAATTAAGTCTAGACATGTTTTATGTGAAAAGACAACTAAATAATAGTTATCTTCATTTCCATTAAGAGAATACATGGTATTTACTATTATTAAGAAAGCTACATCCAAAGTTAATATATAAGTTAACACTTTAAATATAAAAGGACATGAACACTAATTATTTTATTTTATCCTTTAAGGACCACTAAATGATATAAATAAATAATGTGGATTCAATGTGATGAACAAATTAATCGCGCTTGCATTACTAGTTATGGACAAATATAAATGTAAGTTAATTATTAAATTGTGAGGAAATATAAATAATCTACTGATTACATTTAGTTTCAATTTAGGAACATATGACCTAAATCATTTGAAAAGGAAAAAGTATAAACTATCATTTTAGTTTATAAAAGCAATGACTCTTATTATCTTTTAATTAAGAAAATATAAATAATCTATTAATTGGACATATATTTATGTTCTATTTTTATTAAGGAACATATGTCTACATATTCATTTAAGTTTCTATTTAATACGGCTATACTTAAACATCCATAACGAACCTTATTAAATCAAAAACATGATATCTACTAAAAAGGGTCATTTTAAAGTTAGAAACAAATTATCTAATTCTTTAATAAGAAACATAACTATCAATTTCTTTATTAGGAAAGCATGAGTGCCTAATTAAGTTATTTTAATATTATTATAAAATTCTACTATTTCGGTTTTCTCCTTTCCTTTCTAAATAGAATTTATACGCATAACTAAGAATTGTTTATTTATAATTCTTTTGACATTAATATACTAAGAATTAATTGTAAATTACTAAATGAGACTTTTAATAACATATTCATGGTTATTATGACATAAATGAGCATTTTACTATTCTACGTAATTAATTGCTATACTTATGAATACATTTATTATAAATAGTAAAGTCTATACTTTCATTCGACTAGAAAATACTTGACTTAGTGCCTATTTCAATTTCTTCATGTCAATACGTTTACACCTAAAATACTACTACGAATATTATTCCACATACTAAAGCGAAATCACATCTATAAACGTTTTCTAGTATGAAAATCGTCGCAGTAGTGACTAGTGACCGTGTTCATTTTTAGAACTATAAAATCATACGCGTATTTAAAATATTGTCGCGGGGTTCGATTTTGACTACACGTATAAAATGAAATCTCTACAATTATACACGAATCACCAAATCGTATCACCGTAATATTACAACGATAAATCGCAAGATTCAAAATAAGAAATAAATCAGTGGATTGTTTTCAACCTTGGTTGGGTTCTCGTTCATGCGTATGGATGAACGACGGTCGAGCATGGTCGTCGTGCTGCACGGTCGCGTCGACGACGGAGCGTAACACCGGTGCTGCGATTGGACGGCGGGGCGCGAACGGACGGTGAACGGCGTGCGGATGTCCGGCGACGAGCTTCACGACGGCGAGTTCGAGACGGCGCGAGCAGGGACTCGACGGCGGTTACGTGGGCGACGAGTGGCAACGGCACAACAATACGCTGTCGCGAGTTGATCAAAGGCGTGGCTCTGCTCGACAGCAGCAACAAAAAGGAGAAATGGCGAGCAGGGAAAGAGGAGGGGTGCGGGGTTGGCGACCTCGGCAGTGAGCAGCATGGAGGGGAGAGGCGCGGGCGTCCATTTTATAGGCAAGAAAGGGGGAGATGAGAGGGTCGGCCGGCGCTGCTTCAAGGCTCCATTGATGGCGTTCAAGAAGCTTGAATGGAGGGAGAAACGGACGCAATAAATTTCATTAACGAACGGGCGGCGGGGTCGCTTGGACTTCGCGTCGAGTGCGCGGCGCTGCTTCTGGGCGCGGGCGCGTCGGGGTTTGAGCTCGGGGTCGCGCGACACTGGCCTCATGGCAGGGGCGCGACGTGGTCCTTGGCTTGGCGCGGGCAGGCAGCCGGCTCGGTGAGCGGCTGGCAGGGGCGCCGAGATGGCCGAGCGAGGTCGCGGCACGGGCGTCGCAGCTGGGCACCGGTCGGGCGGCTCGGGTGCGCGCGACCTGCGCGGGCTCCGGGGCGGCTCGAGCACAGGGGCTCGGCCGGTGTCCTGGCAGCTCACCTGGGAGAGAGAAACGAGGGGAGAAGAGAGAGAGCCGAGTGGGAGAGAGGAGAGAGGAAGGTGGCGGCGGCTGGGAGGATGGCAGGGGGCGGCCGGCTCCAAATTAGGTCAGGGCGCGCGGTTGGGCCCTTAGTGGGCCGATTCGGCCAGTAGGTTTAGGTTTTTTTTTTTTTTATTTCCCTTTTCCAAATTCGAAATACATTTTGAAATAACCCTAAAAATCATAATAATCAAACTAAAATTATTTATAAATAAGATATTAATTCTTGGACTATTATTATATATATTATTTACTAGGATTTTTTTTTTATTTAAAACGAAATGCTATTAAATGACCAAAATCAATCATGAGCATCCAAAAATCATTCCAAAGGCAAATAAATGACACACGTTTAAAAGAAAATTCATTACCATTAATATCAATATTAACTAAATGCATTATTTTATTTAATGATTTTCATAGTGTTACACAAGGGAGCTCCATTGATTAGTGGCACTTGAGCAGAGATGTTCGGATTACAGGTGGCAACGAGATTGATGGTTTTGGTATTTACTCTGGTAATGGTAAGTGGTATTCTTTCCGTTTGGAAAGGATACATTTGGGTTAATAACGTGGGTTAATTCTAAAACTTGGCTTTCTCTACTAGTAATAATAATCTGACCAACTAAAAGCAACTGCTTGACTTACCCCCACATAAAGCTAGTCCACTTCAGCCAAACGGGACATTTACTGAGTACGTTGATGTGTACTCACCCTTGCTTTTACAAAACACCAGGTTGCCTTTGGTGCAATCTATGCTCAGGTAAAGAAGGCGTCGAGGCGGATCTCCAGGAGTTCCAGGACGTCGACGAGTTCGAGGATTAGGCTAGCGACCTCCCCCAGTCAGCTGCCTGTGGTGGGTTGTTTACATTGGCTACGTTTCGATTCTGTCTACTTTGATTTATATTATGTAAATGGCTCTAGTCTGTAATATTATTACCTACTCTTTATTGTAATTCGAAGCATTGTGCTATGATGAGTCATTTATGTAATTGCTGTGTACGTGAATTTCTGATCCTGGCACGTACATGGTTCGCATTCGGTTTACCTTCTAAAATCGGGTGTGACCGTCATCCGCTTTATTTCCTTGTGATTTGTTTTTGCCCTCTCTTTTGGACTCACTTTTATTTCTAACGCTAATCCGACTTGTAGATTGTGCTTAAAGTTTATAAATTTCAGATTTGCCTATTCACCCCCCTCTAGGCGACTTTCATAAAGGCACCCATTAGTCGTCAAAGATGTTGTCCTGTTACAAATATTCTGATGTTCCTGAGAATTAATAATCGAATTACAGATTATTGTTCTAAATAACCAAGTGAAATGTGCTAAAATTTGTTTGGTAGTAAACTGATAATATTACCATTGGTGCTGAAACAACTCCCATATTTCGAGTACTAAACATTTTTAAAAAATGCTATTCCTTGTGGGATACTTTTTCCTATTGCAGATATGCATATATATTTGCTTGTGCCTTATATTTTTGCCATTGGAAGTCCATTATACACATGCAAATGGAGAGTTATACTCCCTCTTATTTTGATTTGGCCATTGATATACTGAAATAGCCACTGATATACTGCCAGAACAAATCCCTAAAAGGTTCCATACGATGCGATTAACATATGACGCGACCAGAAAAATTGAAGCTGATGGTGATGAAGATGGTGGCAGCTAAGAAACTGCTTGTTAGTCAAACCCTTGAGGAGGATTATTTGGATATTGAAACCCTATAAATTTTTCAGATGTTAGATTGTATGAAATGCGACTAGGTTTTTAAAACCTCACCACTAATGTTTATGTGGTTTTTTGTCATTTTCCTTCTTAGTTTTCCTTACTAATATTTTTTTTGTCAGGCGAATGTAGTTGTCGGAGGCTATGGTGGATACAACACAAGATGGGCTCTTTTCTTAGTATGAACAGGTCCGACCAACTCAATATGCACATATACAGAGTATATCTTAATAGTTGCTAACATATCAGCCATAATTAGTAGGGCTTACTAAACATCAAGTTATGAAGGAAAGTATAATGATCAGACAATTTTTGGAAATTTCTTTTAGTCTGTATGTTTTGTATCATGTACCTGGGAAACTAGCAGAAGCAAATGTGGATGTATGTCACTGAATAATTGATAACGCCTTCAAATTAAACTAGCCTTTCTCTAATGTCGAGGCTGTGGATAAGTTAGAATCAGAAAGTGGGATAGGCTCATTATGCTCTTTGAGGAATTAACAAGCTTTTCTACTACAAGTGCATGACACATTTTTTTTGCTGATGTTGAACATCTTGACAGACCTATCTTCTTGAACAATAAGTGTGGAAGGAAGGCTCCAAAGAAAGTGCATAAATCTGAGAGGGAGAAACGTAAGAATGACAAGCAGAATGATCTCTTTTGGGAGCTGGGAAACATGCTAGGTATGTGGTATTTTACAAGTTTAACCTACAACAATATGATCTATGGCTGCACAATATTAGAGTGTTTATTTCTTAACTAAAAAATTCACACCGAGGGGCTAAGGTATGGTGGTGTTGAGAGCTTCCTTTTTGTCTACTGAACGGAAGATCTCATTTAGGTTCTTTGATTGGGCTGCCATCATTTTCTCCGTCGACGAAGCATCGTCTACAGTTGTGTACCAAAGACAAAGTGGAGTTTGCAAAATGAAAGATGGAGAGAAAATACTCCAAGGATGAGTGTGATCATTGCTTGCTGACATGTGATTTCAAGATAGTAATATAATTTGATGGCTCCTATTGCTTAATTGTACTTGGTTACAAATGTTCCAAGGATGACTGTTTCATTTGCTGACATGTGATTTTACAGTCACCATTTTATGCTGCTGATTTTCATGGGTTGCAGTGATTTGTTTCTGTGCCACGATTATTTTTAGGATCGAATGACCATCGTTTTTACATTTGTATGGAGCTATGAATCATTTTCCGTGTTGATTGCTTGCTTTCGACTGCAGCTGCAACAACAAACATTGTATATGGTGATTGCTATTTTTACTTGTAATGTAATAAAATTGTCCCTATCACCATATCAGATATTTTGTATGTCATATTCTTACAATTAGGTGTGTTCTCTGTTTTCAGATCCCAACTCTATTAACAACAAAGATTGTGGTGGTTATATCACCCTCGGAGTTCTTCATGATGTTTGGATAATTTTTTTGTAGGGTGCTGCTTTAGAGTTTACTAGGGTGCTCAAATCCAAGCAGCAGGTGGTGACCGAGACCCTGCATGAACTGATAGAATCGGCAAATGGGAAACAAAAACAATGTAGACCTCTAGCAAATGTGCTACAGTTTTTCTGCTTGGTCGAATTGCTTGCGATGACTTTGTGAAACTACAGCTTGTGTAGCATGGCAAGAGTATAACATGTTTCATTGCATTGTATTTTGTTTAGGGAGAAATTTTCCTTGGCACATGAATTTTATATATCATAGTAATATTTGTCGTATCTATGTTTCACACTAAATTTTTACTCCCGTGGCAACGCACGGGCACAGACCTAGTAGTAATTAATCGTTGTTGTTTCTCATAACTATTCGTCTTGATAAGCTGCATCCGTATGCCTTTTATTTTACATGTGTTCATCTAAAAAAGGGATTGAGTCGACATAATCTGAGTTCATATATAGGTCCAACGAACCATCAACTAATTGTAAAACATAAGACACCATATAATACGAAATGAACATAAGTTTAAAGCGAACAACTTTGGCTCGTTAGAATCGTGAGCTGGCTCGTTAACTATATGACCTAAAATACTAGCTCATCTCGCTAAAAAAATTTATAAACGGGTTGAGTTGAGCCGAGCTGAACCACTTAACGAGTCGAGATGAGCGAGGTATTAAGCTGCGAGCTTTTGGTCCAGTCCTAAACGATGTTAACTAACCGCTGTAGAAAGAATTGTCACAGTTATTTTTTAATATGAATTGTGGATAAAGAATAACCTCCAAGAAACCGGTACTGTAGCAACCATGTTAACTGTTTTATATGAAGTACTATAGTACTAGTAGTAATATATAGTGCTTTAACTATATGTTTATATAACCCGAGAAGCTAGGTCATTACAGTGGGCAGAAAAAGGCAACCGAGCTGTCAGCAAAACAAATTGGCAGGAAAGCGTCACCAAGCCAACTGCAAGCATAGTACATTGTCGCGCCATCTGCCTGGCTTCCACGATGGCTCCCCTGCAGATAGGTGATGATCCCGATGCACACTTCACCTCGCTTTTATCGCTGCATGGAGAGCAACAGTCCATTTGTGTGGCGCTACCAATGGTCTTTGCTTGCTGCAGACCAAGATATAGGAGTGTGGTAATGTTTTTCACATTTTGTCAGAAACTTAAACAAACTTTAGAGAATGTTTATTTTAGGGACTAATTTTTAGTCTCTTTATTTTATTCTATTTTAGTCTCTAGAATAAAATAGAGAGACTAAAAATTAGTTCATTGAAACCAAACACTCTGTTAGTTAAAAAGTGAACAGAATTAGATTTCGATCCTAATTAGATCCGTTAAATTTAGAGCTAATTATCACTCTAGATCGAAGATGACCTCGTCGCAACGATAGCTTGCTAGCAAGCTCCTTCGTCTGCCGGCTGCCGCCGTGCCCCTCTGCTGTATAATAGACATGAGTGTCACCCTTCAGTCCTCACTCCTGCTTGCCAAGCTACAGCAGCAGCAGCCGCAGGCCGCAGCAAGAGTATAGCGTGGCAAGGGCAGTGATAGTTAGCTAGTTGCTCGCTCGCCTGGGACGACGGCGACGACAGCCGCAACTAATGGCGTCCTCCAACTCCAAGCAATTGCTGCTCCTGGCCGCCGTCGCGTGCCTCGCGTCGCTGGCCTCCGCCACGCAGTGGACGGTCGGGGACGAAGGTGGCTGGAGGGCCAGGTTTAACGAGACCGCCTGGACCGACGGCAAGACGTTCACGGTTGGCGACACCCTGCGTACGTACGCACGTCACGCGAGAGACGGCAACACACCATATGAGATGAAAGCTTATTTGAACGACTAACATCTCTCTTTCTCTCTCTCTCTCGCACGCACGCACGCAGTGTTCGTGTACCCCAAGGAGATGCACACGGTGGTGAAGGTCGGCAAGGACGCCTTCGCGGCGTGCGACCTGAGCGCCAACCTGCAGCTGGGGAACTGGACCAGCGGCAGCGACGTCGTGCTGCTGGACCAGCCCGGCATGGCGTGGTTCATCTGCAACAAGCCCAACCACTGCCTCAACGGCATGAAGCTCGCCATCGACGTGGTCGGCGGCACCTCAGGCCCAGCCCCGATGCCGTTCCCGGGAGTCCCGGCCGTAGCCCCGTCTCCGCTGGTCCGGTTCCCGTTCTCGGACCTGGCGGGCCCGGTCCCCGACCTGGCGGCCCTGGCCCCGGCCCCGGCCCCGGCCCCAGCAGCATCGTCGCCGCCGTCTGCAGCCGTGAGGTGCCCGGTCGGCGGCGCGGTGGCCGCCGCGGCAGCCGTCGTGGTCGCGGCCGCCCTGGCGCTCTAGCCCTCTTCTCCCCCGGCCTTTCCTGCAGAATTGTTACTTGCCCTGGCATGACTTCGTTTCCAGTGTGTGGTGTGTGGTGGGAGCATTGCTGCTGTTCGTGCTTGGACTAGGTAGCATTAGCAAGAGGTTAGAGCTACATACGGGGCCTTTCCTATACTCATGTGTTATTTTTTTTTTCTTTCGAACATGTGTGTGTCTGTCAGGCGATCTGAGTTTGCCATATTGCTGGCCGGCATTTAATAAAGGGATTTTTACTGTTCACCCACTAGTGTGACCATCCTGCTCAATTCTACCCCTGACTAAATCATCTACTCAGTTTTCCCCTCCTGTCTTCAACTTACGCTCAGAACTCACCTCACGGAGGACATTCCGTCCGTTAGTTGCCTTACAGGTGGACCCATTGCTCTGACAAGTGGGCCCGCTCTCTTTCCCCTTCATCCAGTCTTCAGTTCCTGAATTGAAACCGTGAGTCTGCTGACACCGCCGCCGCCAGAGACATCTTCCTTGGCGGCGCGCCTCCCCAAATCCGGCGTGGTTGTCCCTGTCTCCGGTGTGTGCGGTCGTCCCTATCTCGGGCCGCAACTTCCTTGGCAACACACCTCCCCGAAGCCCGGCTGTGGGCGTCCCTGTCTCCGCTGTGGGCGTCGCTGTCTATGGCGCCGCGACCGTCCCGGATCTCCGGCGCACGACAGCTCTTTGACGTTCGGGCAGATGGATCTCCGGCTGTGAAGGATTGTCTGAAGTGTCTCCGGCGCGCGTTCCTCTGCAGCTGCAAAGTCTCTAGCATGCGTGGCGCGGCACTCCGACGCGTCATGCTTGTTCTGTGGCATGTAGACGGCTCGACGACATGCGTGCCGGCCGAGGCTACCGGGAGCTGGCTGTTGGCATCCCCAAACGCGGTCCTCCTCCTACGCCTAGCGCGCGGCGTGGCTCTGTGGTGGCCGTCGTGTAGGGGGGTCTCTGGACAAGTGAAAATTGAATTTAGTACTAGCGCCTGTAAAATATGTAATGTTTCTATTGAAAAACTAAATTATGTTTTGTTCGAACCAAAAATGAGCCGGCGGACTGTCCGGCCCTGGAATCTGGAATTTGGATTTATTTTATCGATGCAAATTGGATTTGGATAGAAGGGTACATTCTTTTATTTTAGATAGAAGAAACATTTCTTCTATCTAAAATAAAAGAATTTTGCTGATTTATTTATTGCTATATCCAATTTATAGAATTGATATACCATTTAATTGATATCATTTAGCAAAATGAAACACAGCATATGCATCCATCTTTGGGCTCGAGAATTTCACGGGATAGAGATATAGTATAAGAAATAGGCTATTAAGTAACTCTAAATGAATTGTGGATACATCTGTATCCTTAACATACTGAAACGACTGCCATTATTCGTATCAAACCAATAGCGATTCATAAAAGCTAAATCTTGTAATCAATGGTGGGCCAATAATGAATTTTTTTGCATATGTATTAAGACGCTTGGTCTGATTTCGAAATTGTCCAGAGTTTTTTATGTTGTTTTCATTGCAAAATGATGGATCTCCTTCCGTAACTTTCCAATTACGAGTACGAGAATTGAAAGACATGAAAATTCTCAATTCTCTACGGCGTCTAGGAGATAGATCGAATATTTTCAGGAACAAGAAAATCAGAAGAATCTTTTTCTCTATTCACTACCATTCCGCGTCTTCGACTTCTATTAGTTTCTTTTCTTCTTTAATGCAATAGCTATAGTTTGATATAGAATCCATTTCTCAAAGTAATGGAAACCATTCTCTTATAGGAAATGGTTCGAAAATCGCTATTCCACCTTTTAGGTTTAGGTATCGTGAAAAGTGATACCTGTGAAGATCGTGCATTTCAGTCACATTCAGATCCGTTTTTCGAGTCCATGATATACTTTCAATCTGCTTGCAAGAATTGTAGCTGCTTCGGATACGACTAATGCTTGCTAATACTCTTGAAAACTAGAATCACGACTAGAATTCCTATTTGTTACTCTAAATCTGTAATTCACTGCTAAGACTGCTGATACGACAGCTCCATACCAGGGACACGCCTAATCTAATACTGATAAGTGAGTTTCAATCTTATATCCGGTAAGCGAGTAGCAAGCTTGAACTCTTCCTGCTAAAACTACTGCAACTACTTAGCAATGATGGAATTCATGGTTTTGTGGTGTCTGCTTCGTCTCTAGATTATGCTTCGTCTCCAGAATCCCTACTCTAAAGAGTGAAATTGCGTAGCTTAAGGTAGGTGTTTCCCCAATCCGCGCAAAATAAACGTAAGGGCTGTCTATTGGTAATAGAATTGAAAGGGTAGAAGGTATCAACCCCTCGGCATTGTTGGAGAAGTTTAAGTGGGAGTAAGCATTGCCCCCTTACTTGTTCGTTGTCTATCTGTTCTACTAACCTAACCTGATGTCTACCTGTAGAAATCTATACTCGTTTGAACTACTCGATTGCTATTTTTTTTGTCTTTCCTTTACTAATACTAACTACTAATAACGTAACGTCTCCGAAAAGTCCTGACAAATGATGATTCAGACGAGATTCGGCGTTTTTGAACCACGAAAGGCTTGGCTTCCATTTGGGTTGTAGATGTAACCAACCCCCTATTAAGGATAGCGTAGAAAGAAATAATAGAAAAAGAGCTCCAGTATAAAGATCTTCATTGGTGCGCAATCCAATTGTATACCACCACTGATAAACCCCAGAATAAGCGATATTCACTGGACCGGCAGCACCTCCTCGAGTAAAGGCTTCCACAGCGGGTTGCCCAAAATGAGGATCCCAAATGGCATGAGCAATAGGTCTTACGTGTAAAGGATCCTGTATCCATGATTCAAAATTTCCTTGCCAAGCTACATGAAACAGATTTCCGGACGTCCATAGAAAGATTATTGCTAACTGCCCAAAGTGAGAAGCAAAAATGTTCTGATAAAGACGTTCCTCAGTAATATCGGTCCGCGGTCCGGACGGTCCGCGCCTGTGGGCCGGACTGTCCGCGCATGCGCAGAGCAGATTAGGGTTCCGAGTTTTGTGCTACGGTTGTTAGCTAAAATCATGGAATAAGCTCGGGAATTAGTTTGTAAAGGGTCCAGCCCCCCTCCTCTATAAATAGAGAGGTATACGGCTGATTTGTAATCATCATCAATCGAATCAATACAACTTCTATTTCGCATTTTATCCTAGGAGTAGTTCTAGTCTAGTTTAGGTTTAGCTATCCAATCCCCAAATTCTTCGTCTCTCTTCGGCTCTACGTCGATTAGAGGAGTCTAGGTCGGCCAGCCCGAGCCTAGACACCACCTAGGATCTCTACTCCCCGACGGGGTCCCTCCCGGGAGCGAGATCCAGGCGCCGTCGGCGATCTTCCGCTGTCCCTGCGTACGCGCGGACCATCCGGCCGTCAGGCAGGAGCCCTAGCCGCGCACCAGGCCGCGGACCGTCCGGCCCCAGGCCGCGGACCGTCCGCCCTTGCGCAGAGAGCACCACCGCGCCTCGCACCAGGCCGCGGACCGTCCGGCCCCTGCGCGCGGACCGTCCGCCCCTGTGCAGAGGGCACCGCCACGGTTCTTGTTGAGTGTTTGGCGCTCCGAAAAGGCGTCAACATACTTTTTGGCGACTCCGCTGGGGAAAACACATCTAAGCTCATCAGATCGGCCCTCAATGGCCGGTTCAAAGGATAGCTCTGATATTTCTCTAAGCAACATCATAGAGCCGACTTGGGAAACCTTGCCGGCTGACGAGCAGCTCCAGTTTGAGGAGCATAAGGAGCGGATGATCCAGGAGGCGAAAGCAAAGTTCTTGGCCAACTTCAAAGTGGACAGGAACAACAAGGTCGTCCGACATCGGGCGACGGATCCGGCTTCGCTCCAACCCACGCCAGATATCCCCAATGTAAGTAATACCAACGATCTGCAATCTCTTAGAAATTATGTAGAAGATCAGCGTGAACAAATGCAGAACATCATAGGGGGTATGCAAAGCGATCTTAAGAGACTAGTACGTGCATTCGATAAATCTAGTACTGCAAATTTTCCTTCGCACGAGGTTGAGTTAGTAGATAACGCGCGTAACACATCGGCTACAGGTTGTCACGACCAGTCACAACCCCTTTATGGGATGCCGATGGACACGTACCCTAAGCAACCGCAAATCGGCAGCAAACCAGCCGATCTGCACATGCCCGGACCGTCCGCACGTGAGAGCAGACCGTCCGGGCCAACAGCAGTTGGGCCTATTTTTAATGAGTTACCTAGATATGCGCCCGAGCCACCACATATGACACAGAACCCAAATTACCCAGTCGGACGGTCCGCATACAATGACGGACGGTCCGCATATGACCACGGACGGTCCGGGTACATATCCGGACAGTCCGCGCATGAGTCTTTTGAGGAGGATTATTACTTGAATCCTCGCCCGTCCCAGCAACACTTCCCATCACATTATGCAATGCACCAGCCCATTAATTCAGGATCCAGAGCCCAGGAAAGCTTTCCGGCCCCACCTAAAAGGCCGGAAAGAAACGATCAAACCTATGAGCCATATAGGGCAAATGGGAATGCCGAATGCACCACGTAGCTCAAACCAATGGGGGGAACGACAACATACTAATATGCAACCAACTCCACCTATGTTTGACCAGAGAGCCGGTGGTCTTGCACCGGCTGCCATTGATATAGTGAGGGAAGAAATAGCCGGGGCGTTCCGAGATAAGCTCGGAGTAAGCATGGTCCCTGGGGGGCAATCATATCGGAAACCTTATGACAGCCGATTTGATCACCACCCGTACCCACAGGGAACTAGAATACCCGAATTCGCGAAATTTTCGGGTGATCAAGGGAAAAACACGCGCGAACATATAGGCCAGTTCTTAGCACAATTGGGAGAATTGGCAGACACAGAGGCATTTCGCGTGCGTTTATTTTCATTATCGCTAACAGGAACCGCGTTTGCATGGTATGCCACTTTACCTCCTAATTCCATTTCATCATGGGGGGATCTAGAACAAAAATTTCATGATCATTTTTTCTCTGGTGATTATGAATTGGATTTGGTAGATTTAGTGTCATTGCGACAGACAAAAGACGAATCGGTTAATGATTACATCCGAAGATTCCGCGATACAAGAAACCGATGCTTTCAAATTCATTTAGCAGAAAACAGCTAGTAGGATTAGCCTTTAACGGTCTACGATATTATTTAAAAGAGAGATTAGAAGGCGTCCAATTTTTTACACTAGCATAGTTACACCAGAGGGCTTTGGCTTGCGAAAGCCGGAGCAAAGAAACTGCTAAAACAATGCGTCACAACATACATATAGTAGAATATGACCAAAGTAGCTCAGATGACGAATCAGCAGAAGTGTATGCTGCTGAAATGGTTTGGCCAAAACAGGCCAAATCTTCGGCTTGTTCCTCCCTGCAGCCGGTTCAAAAGAAACGGCAAGAGGAGGTTAAGTTTACGTTTAATGTTGGTAAATGTGATAAAATATTTGACGAACTACTCAAAAATGGCAATATTAAAATAAATCACACTGTTCCATCCGCCGACGAGCTAAAACGTCGTGCATACTGCAAGTGGCATAACTCATTTTCTCATGCCACTAATGATTGTAATGTATTCCGACGACAGATTCAATCGGCCATTAATGAGGGACGATTGAAATTTCAGGAAATGCAGGTGGATACAGAGCCCTTTCCAATGAACGTGATCGACTTTGAGGGCAAGAAAGTCCTGGTTCGGCCAAACACGGCCGATAAAGGCAAAGGCAAAGAGGCAATCATCGGCAATTCTAAAAAGGCCGATGAGGATCATAAGGTTTCTTGCAGGAAAGTGGTAGCCGAGAAGACTCCCGATGGAGGGGAGACCCTAAAGGTGACCATCACAACCTCCAGTACTGGGGGGCAAGCGCAGACAGGGAGACAGATACAGGAACCCGTGCTGCGTATCCCGGACGGTCCGGCACGTAGGCACGGACGGTCCGGGACCCCACCAGACGGTCCGGAGAGCTCCGGCGGACGGTCCGGCCATGCTCAGGACTCGCAGCGACCACGTACCTTCAAACCACGACGACCAGAGATAGGTACGTGGAAAACAAATACATTTAAAGCAGCTGGTCGGCTGATCAAGCCTGGCCCGACTTTCGATCAATTGTTGTCTAAATATGTGAAAAAGAAGGCCAGCCCCAGTGACCGGCCACCGAAGCGACCCCGCTCACCCATTCATGAGCAACGTCAGGTCAGGCCGATTGGACCACCTCACCAATCGAAAGAAATGAAAGGTCCTATTGTACAATTGAGACCTAACATGCCGATATGGACCCCTCCACCTCCTTATCCATCTATGCCATATCCATACACATACTTACCTCCACCATATGTCCCAAATCAAATGTGGGGCATGCCACCATATCCATTTGGGATGCCACAGTACCCCGCCTGGGGGCACCCCAAACATCCGTTTTTGATAGGTTGGCACCGCCAGTGCAAAACCGATTGAGCACTGCTGAATCCGGTCACCAGGCACAGGCCCCACAAGGTTGCCGGACTACTCGGCCTCCTAGGCCGACCAATCCGGCAGGGGGGCATATGCCTGCAGCAACTCAAAAAACAACAAAGGACATCATCAAAATAGGCACTGCAGATGTTGTCATACAGGAAGATGATAAAGGGCCAATGATTTTCGGCGAATCGGCCAATGCAACCGAAAAGGATACGGCTACCATCAAAACAGCCGATCCAAAATACTCCATGCCTCGATGGTGCCCAGCGGGATTGACACGATCCCAAAAGAGAAAATTACAGCGCCTAAGAGCAAAGGAGAGCCAGGAGAAGGAGGCGGAAAAGACATTTAATGACACACATCCATTATACCCGCCACCGCAAAAGAAATGGAGACCGAAGGCCGTTGAGAAAAAACAAACGGCCACAGAAATAGAAAGTCAATCTGCACCAAGCGCAGACCGTCCGGCCCCTACGCGCGGACCGTCCGCCGTTCACCAGGAAGTCTCTCGACAACCTGCACCAGGCGCGGACCGTCCGGCCACCGCACGCGGACCGTCCGCCGTTCACCAGGAAGCCTCCAACGACACGACAACATCAATGGAAGAGGACGACCTGCTGGGAGAAGACCTGGTCGACTACGAGGCTTCTCCAGAACACCCAGGTATGGATGTAAATATTATTACATTTTCTGCCGATTGTACTATTATCGGCGACGATGAACCTGTTGTTGCCCAGTTTGATTTTGGTCCTAAAGAAGTCGCCTTTACTAAACCAAAAGAATCGGTAAATCATTTAAAGCCGCTCTTCGTGCGCGGCCACATTGATGGGATACCGATTGCTAAGATGTTGGTAGATGGAGGGGCGGCTGTAAATCTAATGCCTTATTCATTATACAGAAAATTAGGTAAACATGATGACGAACTTGTCAAGACCAACATGACCCTCAGCGGTGTTGGAACTGATAGTTTGATCAAAGCCAGGGGAGTCACGTCCGTTGAATTAACCATCGGGACTAAGACCCTTGCTGCTGCATTCTTTGTCGCTGATGTAGAAGGAAATTACAGTTTAATCCTAGGCAGAGATTGGATTCACGCCAATCAATGTATACCTTCTACATTACATCAAATGCTGATACAATGGGTAGGCGATGACATAGAACAAGTACATGCTGATGTATCGGCCTGCATCGCTGTGGTCGATGCCCCTGTACTCTGGACTTATGAGACTGCTACATGTCTCACAGGAGTAGACTTTTCTGATTATCAATTCATAAGTATAGATAAGAAAGGTTTCATTCCTGTAATGCTAGAGCCGATGGAGAATCGGCTAAATCCTAAATAAAGTTAAATGATGAATACACATAAAGTTCATGAGTCTTTGGTCACGGACAGTTCGGCCGCCAAGGCCGGATGGTCTGATCTTTCACAAAAGAGTTCGGACTTTAAGACCGAACATCTACCACAGCGAAAAGACAGTATTACGGATGATCCGGTCCCCGAGACCGGAAAGTCCGCCATCACACAAAGATCATCTGATTCCTTTATGGGGGACATGATAGAGGAATTCAGAGATCTTGATAAACTAGGACAGGGGTTTACATCGGTCGATCCTTTGGAGGAGATTGACATAGGAGATGGTAAAACTCCAAGGCCGACTTTTGTAAACAAGACCCTGGAGACCGATTCTAGAAATGAGATGATCGGTCTATTGAAGGAATATTCAGATTGTTTTGCTTGGAACTACACTGAAATGCCTGGACTAACCGAGAAATTGTCGAACATCGGCTGCCTATTAAGCCTGGTTTCAGACCTTTCAAGCAGAAAGCCAGAACATTTCGTCCAGATCTTCTCCCACGAATCAAGGACGAAATCCACCGGCTGCTAGAAGCTAATTTTATTAGACCTTGCAGATACGCAGAGTGGGTCTCCAATATTGTGCCGGTGGAGAAGAAGGAGTCAGGTAAACTTAGAGTATGCATTGATTTTCATAATTTAAATAAAGCAACTCCTAAAGATGAATATCCCATGCCCATAGCCGACACATTAATCAATAATGCATCAGGGAATAGAATTATTAGCTTCCTTGATGGTAATGCCGGATATAATCAGATTTTCATGGCCGAAGAAGATGCGTCTAAAACGGCCTTTATATGTCCAGGCTTCATTGGTTTATTTGAATGGGTTGTCATGACATTCGGTCTTAAAAACGCTGGTGCTACTTATCAGAGGGCTATGAATCTGATCTTCCATGAGTTGTTAGGAAACACTGTGGAAGTCTACATTGATGATATTGTAGTCAAATCGGCTGAGTTTAGTTCTCATATAGCTGATTTGCGCAAAGCCTTTGATAAAATGCGTCGGTATGGTTTAAAAATGAACCCACGTAAATGTGCTTTTGGAGTGTCGGCTGGTAAGTTTTTAGGATTTGTCATCCATGAACATGGTATAGAAATAGACCCTGACCGAATCAAGTCTATTCGGAATGTGGGGCCTCCGACGTGTAAGGTCGAAGTGTAGAGGTTTCTCGGCAAGGTGAATTATTTACGAAGGTTTATTTCTAACTTAGCCGGGAAGATTGATGCCTTCACCCCTATCCTTCGGCTTAAGAATGATGCTGAATTCACTTGGGGGGCAGAGCAGCAGGAAGCATTTGATCTCATTAAAAAATACTTGTCTTCGGCTCCCGTGTTAAAAGCACCACAAGTAGGGACACCATTCAGATTATACATTGCAGCTGAAGACAAGGTTATTGGGGCTGTTCTGACACAAGAAACTGAGGGGAAGGAGCATGTGGTGACATATCTAAGCCGAAGGTTGGTGGATGCTGAAACAAGGTACACTTTTATTGAAAAGTTATGCTTATGCTTGTTTTATGCATGCACCAAATGTAGATGTTATTTACTGTCTAGTCATTGCACTATTTCTGGTCAAACCGATGTAATCAAGTACATGTTGCACAACCCAATTATGAGTGGTAGAATTGGTAAGTGGGCTTATGCACTCATAGAATATGACTTGGCTTATGAACCATTGAAATCTATGAAAGGCCAAGTCGTAGCGAACTTTATTGTAGAACATCGGGTTAATGGTATTCATGAACTAGACATATCATACCTCACTATTACTCCTTGGACTTTATATTTTGATGGATCGGTTTGTAATGAAGGGCAAGGAATTGGCATTGTGCTTGTTTCACCAAGTAATGTCTCCTTTGACTTCTCTAGCCGATTGAAAACGTATTGCACTAATAATCAAGCTGAATATGAGGCCCTCCTATTCGGTTTAGAGCTTTTAAATGGTATGGGAGTAAAACATGTGAAGGTATTTGGTGATTCTCAACTGGTTGTCCAACAAGTGTTAGAAGAATATCAATGTCTTGATGGTACTCTAAATAGTTATCTTGAGAAATGTTGGAGCATAATCCATTCTTTTGACGAATTCAGTATTCGGCATATCTCTAGAGTTGAGAATCATAGAGCTAACGACTTGGCACAAGATGCATCGGGTTATCGGATAAAGAGAGGGAAATTTCACAAAACTGAAAATCTGATAACCAGTGCAGAGCCAAATTCCCAGGTCGCGGACCGTCCGCGTGATGACGCCGGACCGTCCGAGGTTACCAGAAAGGTTCTCTTAATCGATTCGGCTGACAATGAAGCCGATGCAAGTGATTGGAGGACACCTATACTTAATTATTTGCAAAATCCCAATATCAGGACAGATAAGAACATTCGGCGAATAGCTTTCAAGTATGTTTTGATGAGTGATGAACTTTACCGCCGAACGGTTAATGATGTCCTGCTTAAGTGCTTGGGCCCAGATGATGCTATATTAGCTATGGCCGAAGTACATGAAGGAATTTGTGGTACCCATCAATCAGCTCCAAAGATGAAGTGGTTGTTGCGAAGGTCTGGTTTTTATTGGCCTAGTATGACAGCTGATTGTTTCAAGTACTACAAGGGGTGCCAAGTGTGTCAAAAATTCGGCGACCTACAGTTGGTCCCTGCAGCCGAATTACATCCTATCATCAAGCCTTGGCCATTCAGAGGATGGGGATTAGACTTTATTGGAGAAATTCATCCTTCATCATCAAAAGGGCATCGATTTGTGTTAGTTGCCACTGACTATTTCACCAAATGGACTGAAGCCGTTGCTCTAAAGAACATGACGCACAAGGAGGTAATTGAGTTCATAACTGAGCATATTATTCATAGATTCGGCATTCCCTAGACCTTGACTACAGATCAAGGTACTTCTTTTATGTCAAAGGAGGTACGTGAATTTGCTGAATTATACAGAATTAAGCTGCTTAATTTGTCTCCATATTATGCTCAGGCCAATGGACAGGCCGAGTCTAGTAATAGGACGTTGATTAATTTGATAAAGAAGAAGGTATCTGATAATCCTAAACATTGGCATAAGATTTTGTCTGAAGCTTTATGGGCTCATAGAATATCTAAACATAGTGCTACTAAAGTATCTCCTTTTGAGCTTGTCTATGGGCAGGAAGCAGTGTTACCTGTGGAAATAAGTTTGAATGCTGTCAGGTTTGCCAGACAAAATGATCTAACTACTACTGATTATTATGATTCAATGATGGATAATATTGATGAGGTGACCGACAAGAGGATGATAGCTTTGGGAGCAATAGAAAAGGACAAGATCATGGTAGCCAGGGCCTACAACAAGAAGGTCAAAGCAAAATCATTCCAAGTAGGAGACTTGGTGTGGAAGACCATTCTACCTCTAAGGAATAAAGACCGAAAGTTCGGGAAATGGTCGCCAAGCTGGGAGGGTCCTTATAAAGTGAAACAGGTGATGTCTGGTAACGCTTATTTACTACAAACATTACAAGGCAAGGATTTACCTAAGGCTTTGAATGGGCGTTTCCTCAAACAGTACCATCCTAGTATGTGGCAAGATGCCTAAGAAAACCGATGTGATCACATCGAGTTAGTTGCTTTTGGTTCGCCCAGCTCCACCAAAAGGCAGGGGGGCATATGTTCGAACCAAAAATGAGCCGGCGGACTGTCCGGCCCTGAGGCCGGACGGTCCGCGGTCCGGACGGTCCGCGCCTGTGGGCCGGACTGTCCGCGCATGCGCAGAGCAGATTAGGGTTCCGAGTTTTGTGCTACGGTTGTTAGCTAAAATCGTGGAATAAGCTCGAGAATTAGTTTGTAAAGTGTCCAGCCCCCCTCCTCTATAAATAGAGAGGTATACGGCCGATTTGTAATCATCATCAATCGAATCAATACAACTTCTATTTCACATTTTATCCTAGGAGTAGTTCTAGTCTAGTTTAGGTTTAGCTATCCAATCCCCAAATTCTTCGTCTCTCTTCGGCTCTACGTCGATTAGAGGAGTCTAGGTCGGCCAGCCCAAGCCTAGACACCACCTAGGATCTCTACTCCCCGACGGGGTCCCTCCCGGGAGCGAGATCCAGGCGCCGTCGGCGATCTTCCGCCATCCCTGCGTACGCGCGGACCGTCCGGCCCCAGGGCGTGGACCGTCCGGCCCCAGGGCGTGGACCGTCCGGCCGTCAGGCAGGAGCCCTAGCCGCGCACCAGGCCGTGGACCGTCCGCCCTTGCGCAGAGAGCACCACCGCGCCTCGCACCAGGCCGCGGACCATCCGGCCCCTGCGCGCGGACCGTCCGCCCCTGTGCAGAGGGCACCGCCACGGTTCTTGTTGAGTGTTTGGCGCTCCGAAAAGGCGTCAACATGTTTATTCCATAACTAGCATATCTTGGGCATTCTAAACATCAATCTCCGTTCGTTATGCTTATGTGATGGCAGTGAGTGGCTCTGAATGACAGAGTAACCACAACCAACGCATCAATATACATAGAAGCATGTGCATGCTCTTGCTGTTCATTCCATTTAGATGCAAAATGTTGTTAAAACTTAGTTGGTATTTATTTATCCTCTGAATTTTATACCTCCAGTAAATTAATAAACAATCAAAAAAGGATTGTCTGAAGTTTCACTACTTTTTCGGCTTTGCAGGGGGTCTTTGTCTTTATTTATCCTCTGAATTTTATACCTCCAATGCATAACCTCATGATCTATTTACCTCAAGCAACTAGGACCAAATTATGACTCCATGCCAAGTTTCACTATTTTCTGACCATATTTGATATTTATTTATTTATTTTTAGCTTGAAAAGGCATTTAAAGCATATAAAATAGTAGATAATAAAAAAGTGGCATATTTACGTGAAGTAAGTTTGTAACTGTTAGATGACCTAAGGGTGCACTTTTGAAGTAAAAACAATGATAAACGTAAGAAATATAGCTCAAGCACTGATGTTATAGTTGAAGGTCATGAAACTTAGAGATAGATGTGTCCATTTGTGAAGCACCTATATTGACACTTTTGCATAACCTCATGATCTATTTATCTCAAGTAGATAGGACCAACTTATGACTCCATGCCAAGTTTCACTATTTTCTGACAATATTTGGTATTTATTTATTTATTTTCGTCTTGAAAAGGCATTTAAAGCATATAAAATAGTAAACAATAAAAAAGTGGCATCTTTACATGAAGTAAGTTTGTAACTGTTAGAAGACCTTAGGGTGCACTTTTGAAGTAAAAACAATGATAAACGTAAGAAATATAGCTCAAGCACTGATGTTATAGTTGAATGTCATGAAACTTAGAGATAAATGTGTCCATTTGTGAACCACCTATATTGAAACTTTTGCATAACCTCATGATCTATTTATCTCAAGTAGCTAGGACCAACTTATGACTCCATGCCAAGTTTCACTATTTTCTGACAACATTTGGTATTTATTTATTTATTTTCGGCTTGAAAAGGCATTTAAAGCATATAAATTAGTAAAGAATAAAAAAAGTGGCATCTTTACATGAAGTAAGTTTGTAACTGTTAGATGAACTAATGGTGCACTTTTGAAGCAAAGACAATGACAAACGTAAGAAATATAGCTCAAGCACGGATGTTATAGTTGAATGTTATGAAACTTAGAGATAGATGTGTCCATTTGTGAAGCACCTATATTGACACTTTTGCATAACCTCATGATCTATTTATCTCAAGTAGATAGGACCAACTTATGACTCCATGCCAAGTTTCACTATTTTCTGACAACATTTGGTATTTATTTATTTTCAGCTTGAAAAGGCATTTAAAGCATATAAATTAGTAAAGAATAAAAAAGTGGCATCTTTACATGAAATAAGTTTGTAACTGTTAGATGAACTAATGGTGCACTTTTGAAGCAAAGACAATGACAAACGTAAGAAATATAGCTCAAGCACTGATGTTATAGTTGAATGTCATAAAACTTAGAGATAGATGTGTCTATTTGTGAAGCACCTATATTGACACTTTTGCATAACCTCATGCTCTATTTATCTCAAGTAGCTAGGACCAAATTATGACTCCATGGTAAGTTTCACTATTTTCTGACAACATTTGGTATTTATTTATTTATTTTCAGCTTGAAAAGACATTTAAAGCATATAAGTTACTAAACAATAAAAAAGTGGTATCTTTACACGAAGTAAGTTTGTAACTGTTAGATGAACATGTTGTACACTTTTGAAGCAACAAAATAAACAAAAGTACGAAATATAGCTCAAATCTCTACTACTATTAAGAAGGTAAAGGGTAGGCTGCCTCACCTTGTTCAGCCTTGCGTCGATCTGAGCCGTTCGTTTCTACTCGGTCGATCTGCACTGTCCGTTCCACCGTTACCCCCACGCCCCGCCTTCCCATCACTGTATGCCATGCCCGCCTTGGCAATTCCCCTCTGCCGCCATTAAAGTCGCCCACCTCCCAATTCTCATCTCTCCCATCCTCCTCCGCTCGCCAGTCCACCAAGAAAGTCGTGTGCCCGGCATTCCTCGTGCGTTGCCTCACGCTGCGCGGCTCCGCAGCCCCCTCCATCCGTGCCTCGACTCTTCCCTTCGGTAACCCTACCTCGCCCTCGCCATCGCGAGCCGGCAAGCCGGACCGGGGGTTCGCTCGGCAGTGGATTGATTCCAGTTCCCCATGATGCGCTGCATCGGAACCGTAGGTCGTGAAGCCCATCTTCGAGCGGACCAAGGAGAGCGACGAGCATCTGGGCTGGGTGTTCCCCGCCGCCGACGATGAGGAGCCCGGCGCCGAGCCCGACCCTCTCAACGGCGCCCGGAGCGTGAGGGAGCTCTACGAGATCGCCAGCTCCAACTACGCCGGGAAGCCAACCGTCCCCGTGAGCCTCCAATCCCGTCACTCCAAATCCACCAAACAAGCAGCGGATCTGATTCCCCCCTCCTCCTTTCCAGCACGCAGAAGTGCAGAACAGCCCAACAGCCGAGCTGATTCCAGTGTTCCATTGCGTTTCAGATGCTATGGGACAAGCAGCTGAAGACGGTGGTGAACAACGAGAGCTCCGAGTACATGGTAATATATTTCTTATTCTTGTGATGTTCATTCCCGTTAAATTATCATTATAGGCAAATACTTATCACATTAATTTACTGAAGTATTAGTTCCTCGATTGTATGCTAACACATAGCACTGTTCAGGTAACAATACTAACAAATCTTCTAACAGAAAACTTGTACAAGAGTTGGGTTAGATTCTCAGAAATTCATGTTCACTGTGATAATCGATGTATTAATGTCATTCAGGTCTTGTGGTACCAGATGTTCCTTTGGAAGAGACAGATGTATTGATGAGTGAGGCTACCAAAAACAACCTAGAGCTGGTAGGTCCCCTCTTAATACTGTGATGTACACCTTAACCCTATAGATGTTAGTGTCTGTTTTGTCTTGCCATTTTTCTGCGCACCACTGAACTCTCTATTTGTTTAAAGAGAGGTCCACATTAGATACTTGTCATTTAAATGCTGATACAAAATTGTAATGCCTCTGATCCCAAATATAAGTCCATCTAACCACTCTCTAACTTCACCAAATATAGGTCCATCTAGCCTCTCTCTAAC
The DNA here is from genome assembly GCA_029449295.1 of Zea luxurians. Lineage (NCBI taxonomy): Eukaryota > Viridiplantae > Streptophyta > Magnoliopsida > Poales > Poaceae > Zea > Zea luxurians. The sequence continues at coordinate 619,966 of JAOPSE010000240.1, read as the reverse complement.
TTCACCAAACATAAGTGCATTTTTCTTCATTTCATGCTACCATTGTCTTTCCAGGGAGCAACAATTGTGGACCAAATTGTGAACATAACCCCTGCTGAAGATTACATCTACATCCCTGTTACTGAACAAGTACACTACTAAGCTAATTAGTTTACGTAAATGCAATTGGTCCTTATTTTTAACTGAGATATATATTTTAAAAATCATGCAGCAACTTATGGTCCATGAGGTGACAAGTAGAAGTTCAGCTTCTACTGCAGAATTGGAGTACTCCTCAGAGGTGCATTTGTTTCCCAATGCAGTTTTTTTACTTCTATTCTTTCTCATAGTTAGATCATGAGCCTTTCATCAACTAGGGGGTTGGGGCATAGTGAGAAAACGTTAGCAAAAGCATATATAAAAGGTGCATGTAGGGAGTGCAACATCTTGTGATTTTTTAACTGAATACTGGCTGCATACCTGAAACCCTTTCCCCACGGCAAATTGAATAAATAAACTGGAGCCTATCTGCATTTATATTATTTGGCCCTTAAATAAACATGAATAATCTATTTCATCCTCATCACTAGATTCGTTGCCACGGCAAAAGTAGAGTTTCGAGTACATACCTTCTTCTCCCTTGCCATAAGGCATGTGTGACGCTCGTTGGGGAAGAGGGATGACTTGTTGAAGGCAGTGGCGGCGAGTCCTTCATTGTCGGAGTCGGACGAGGAGCAATCCGAATCTCACTCCTTGCCAAGATGTGCCTCGCCCTTTGCCTTCTTATAGTTCTTCTTCTTCTCCCTCTTGTTCCCTTGATCCTGATCACTATCATTGTCGGGACAGTTAGCAATAAAATGACCAATCTTACCACATTTAGCATGAGCGCTTCCCCTTGGCTTTGGTCTTGCTTGGCTGTCCCTTGCGTCCCTTAAGCGCCGTCTTGAAGCGCTTGATGATGAGGGCCATTTCTTCATCGTTTAGCCCTGCCGCCTCAACTTGCGCTACCTTGCTAGGTAACGCCTCCTTGCTCCTTGTTGCCTTGAGAGCAATGGGTTGAGGCTCATGGATTGGACCGTTCAATGCGTCGTCCACGTACCTCGCCTCCTTGATCATCATTCGCCCGCTTACGAATTTTCCAAGGACTTCTTCGGGCAACATTTTGGTGTACCTGGGATTCTCACGAATATTATTCACCAAATGAGGATCAAGAACGGTAAAGGACCTTAGCATCAGTCGGACGACATCGTGGTCCGTCCATCGTGTTCTTCCGTAGCTCCTTATTTTGTTGATAAGGGTCTTGAGCCGGTTGTATGTTTGGGTTGGCTCCTCGCCCCTTATCATCGCGAACCGTCCAAGCTCGCCCTCCACCAACTCCATCTTGGTGAGCAAGGTGACGTCGTTCCCCTCATGAGAAATCTTGAGGGTGTCCCAGATCTGCTTGGCATTGTCCAAGCCGCTCACTTTATGGTACTCATCCCTGCACAAGGAGGCTAACAACACAGTAGTGGCTTGTGCATTTCTATGAATTTGTTCATTAATGAAAATAGGACTATCCGAGCTATCGAACTTCATTCCGTTTTCCACAATCTCCCATATGCTCGGATGGAGAGAGAACAGGTGACTATGCATTTTGTGGCTCCAAAATCCGTAGTCCTCTCCATCAAAGTGAGGAGGTTTGCCAAGTGGAATGGAGAGCAAATGAGTATTTGTACTTTGCGGAATACGAGAGTAATCAAAAGAAAAGTTCGAATTAACCGGTTTTCTTCTCTCGTAGTCGTTGTGGTCGTCGTCCTTTTGGGAAGAGGTAGACTCATCGCTGTCGTCGTAGTAGACAATTTCCTTGATGCGCCTTGTCTTCTTCTTCTTCCCATCTTTCCGTCTATGGCCCGAGCCCGAGTCGGTAGGCTTGTCATCCTTCGGCTCGTTGACGAAAGACTCCTTCTCTTTGTCGTTGATCACGATTCCCTTCCCCTTAGGATCCATCTCCTCGGGCGATTAGTCCCTTTGTGAAGAGAACGGCTCCGATACCAATTGAGAGCACCTAGAGGGGGGGGTGAATAGGTGATCCTGCAATACTTGAAAACTTAAGCCACAAAAACTTGGTTAAGCGTTAGCACAGTAAATGCCTAGTGGCTAGAGAGGAGTCTCAACAAAACACAATAACCACAAGAAATCAATCACAGAGATGGCACGGTGGTTATCCCGTGGTTCGGCCAAGACCAACGCTTGCCTACTCCACGTTGTGGTGTCCCAACGGACGAGGGTTGCAATCAACCCCTCTCAAGCGGTCCAAAGACCCACTTGAATACCACGGTGTTTTGCTTGCTTTTCTCAATCCCGTTTGCGAGGAATCTCCACAACTTGGAGCCTCTCGCCTTTACACTTGAAGTTCTTAAAGAAGCACAGAGCAAGGGAGGATTAGCAACGCGCACAAGACACAAGAATCAGAGTATCAACACGCACACAAGTTGCAACAAGAGCTCGCAACACAACACAATGAGTTCACAACTCTACTAGAGCTCTATATGCTATCACAATGAAACAAATGCGCGGAATCGAGGTCTTGGTGCTTAGGAATGTTGTAGGAATGCTTGGTATCCTCCTCCATGCGCCTAGGGGTCCCTTTTATAGCCCCAAGGCAGCAAGGAGCCGTTGAGAGCATTCTAGGAAGGTTGATCTTGCCTTCTATCGACTGGTGCACTGGACAGTCCGGTGCACACCGGACAGTGTCCGGTGCCCGATTTCTTTCCTTAAATGGCGAAGCCGACCGTTGCAGATTCGGGAGCCGTTGGCGCATCGGACATGTCCGGTGCACACCGGACAGTCCGGTGCCCCCTTCTAGCCGTTGGCTCGGCCACGTGTCCCACGCAGATCGCGCGGCCGACCGTTGGCCCGGCCGACCATTGGCTCACCGGACAGTCCGGTGAATTTTAGCCGTACGTCGCCGGTGAATTCCCGAGAGCGGCCAGTTCGCTCAAGCCAGCCTGGCACACCGGACACTGTCCGGTGCACCACCGGACAGTCCGGTGCTCCCAGACTGAGCAAAGTCTTGGCTGCTCGAGCCAAGACAATTCCAATTCGATTTTTCCTGTTTCCAGCACTTAGACACAATATATTAGTCTCTAAAACAATGTACTAAGTCTGAGAAACATACCTTTATCCTTGATTTGTACTTTGTCCACCATTTTACACTTAGGCACTTGTGTTGGACACTAAATCACCAAAACATTTAGAAATGGCCCAAGGGCACATTTCCCTTTCAGGATTGTTATTGTTTTTTTACGAGGGGCGGCGCGATCCTTTTCAATCTCGCATGTTGTATCGCAATATGTTTTTGTTTTTAATGTTGTCCATCAACTATTCTTATATGTGTGACACCAACATACTTATCTGTTGAATGCCATGTACAGGCAGAGGAAGTTGTGGTGGAAAAGACCAAAACAATGATAAAAAGCCTCTACATCTCAAAGGTGCCTTTGGACAGGTATGTAATTTACACAGTTACAATATTTGCTTTAGGTGTTCTTGAATAGTATACATATTCAAGTCAAATAGATGATGAAAGTTACCTGAGTGACTGATCAGTCAAATTAATTTTGGGTCAAATATGGTGAGGCACGTATTTCAAAATTGGTTCACTTATGGTGTAACACATTTCATAGTTTTTCATTGCCTCATGTGTTCATTTGGGGTCTGTAGTATTAGGGTATGTACTTTTGAATTGCTAGACTGGATAGATTGCCTGTGCATTCCATTTGATATTGGGATTTGAGAAGCTACATGTGACATTTGGAACTAATGAGAATACTATACCTTTGAGCATAAAAGCTGAGTCTTTGTTCCTTACATATCTCATGCAATTGAATTGCATTTTTTTAAGAGGATTAAATGCATGCTCCTCTGAATATAATACTCCCTTTGTTTACAAATTATAGTTCACTTTAGCTTTGTTCTAAGTTAAACTTCTCTAACTTCGATAAAAGTTTTAGAAAAATATATTAACATCTACAGGTTGAAATATGACCTCATCTTTGATGGAGGTTGCCCTTCTTTCTGTTCCTGGAAGAGGTTGTTCCACAAGGAAGCTAAGCTTCAAGCACTTAGATTCAGTGATGGTAATCGGCCTGCCTTGCTCTGTTTAGACTCTCTATCTTAGCTTTCCCTTTTGCCTCCCTCAGTCTTGTCGTTCCTCTCTTTCTGGTTGTTTTTTTGGTATAGTTTGAGACCTCTTTGCACATGCTTCTCTTCTTTTATATTAATAAAATTCTTTTACAATATGTGTGTGGGTGGGGGGTCTCCCCTGCTGTATCTTTTGCTAAAAAGAGTTGAAATATATGCACGGGCATTCAAGACATACTTTATGGATAATTTAATGAAACTAATTTGATGCCGTATATATTGGTTTATTTTCTGTGAACTTGGTCAGAGCTAGAGAAGTTAGACGTTGGATAAAGCTAAAGTGATTGATTCCATAACTTGTATATCATAGGGAGTAATTACTATTCCAAGATTTTTGTTTGAAATTTTAGTATTTGCGTTGTAATTTTGATTTTCTTGTGCACTAATTTCTTGGTCCAATTTATATCTATACTACTATATTAAGGCTGTAAAAGGGTAGCCTGCCTCCCTTGGTTCTGCCTTCCGTAAATCCACACCATCTGTCGGGGACCATAATTAGGGGTACCCTCAAGACGCCTAATTCTCAGCTGGTAACCCCCATCAGCATAAAGCTGCAGAGGCCTGATGGGTGCGATTAAGTCAGGGATCAGTCCATACGAGCGACTCGATCATGCCTCGCCCGAGCCTAGCCTCGGGCAAGGGCAGCCAACCCCGAGGGGTTTCCGTCTCGCCCGAGGCCCCCCTTTTAACGGCGGACACATCTCCGGCTCGCCCGAGGCCTTGCCTTTGCTAAGAAGCAACCCTGACTAAATCGCCGCGCCGACCGACCGAGTCGCAGGAGCATTTAACGCAAAGGTAGCCTGACACCTTTATCCTGACGCGCGCCCCCGGCAGAGCCGAAGCGACCGCCGTCACTTCGCCGCTCCACTGACCAGTCTGACAGAAGGACAGCGCCGCCTGCGCCATTCCGACTGCAGTGCCACTTGACAGAGTGAGACTGACAGGCAGTCTGGCCTTGCCAAAGGCGCCATAGGAAGCTCCGCCCGACCTAGGGCTCGGACTCGGGCTAAGGCCCCGGAAGACGGCGAACTCCGCTCCGCCCGACCCAGGGCTCGGACTCGGGCTAAGGCCCCGGAAGACGGTGAACTCCGCTCCGCCCGACCCAGGGCTCGGACTCGGGCTAAGGCCCCGGAAGACGGCGAACTCCGCTCCGCCCGACCCAGGGCTCGGACTCGGGCTAGGCCCCAGAAGACGACGAACTCTGCTTCGCCCGACCCCAGGGATCGGACTCCGCCCTGGCCTCTGCCGAATGACCTCCGCCTCGCCCGACCCAGGAGCTCGGGCTCGGCCTCGGCCATGAAAGACAGACTCGACCTCGGCTTCGGAGGAGCCTCCACGTCGCCCGACCTAGGGCACAAGCCCGCCACGTCAACAGGAAGCGCCATCATCACCCTACCCCGAGCCGACTCGGGTCGCAGAGAACAAGACCGGTGTCCCATCTGGCTAGCTCCGCCAGATAGGCAATGATGGCGCCCCGCTAGCCCCGTAACGACGGCGGCTCTCAGCTCCCTTACGGAAGCAGGGGGACGTCAGCAAGGACCCAACCGCTCCGACAGTTGTCCCTCCGCCAGGCTCCGTTGCTCCTCCGACAGCCACGACACCACACCAGCTGGGTGCCAAGATCTCTCCGGCTGCCACATTGGCATGTACTTAGGGCGCTAGCTCTCCCCCGCTAGACACGTAGCACTCTGCTACACCCCCATTGTACACCTGGATCCTCTCCTTACGCCTATAAAAGGAAGGACCAGGGCCTTCTTAGAGAAGGTTGGCCGCGCGGGGACGAGGACGGGGCAGGCGCTCTCTTGGGGCCGCTCGCTTCCCTCACCCGCGTGGACGCTTGTAACCCCCTACTGCAAGCGCACCCGACCTGGGCGCGGGACGAACACGAAGGCCGCGGGATTACCACCTCTCTCACGCCCGTCTCCGGCCACCTCGCTTCCCCCCTTCGCGCTCGCCCACGCGCTCGACCCATCTGGGCTGGGGCACGCGGCACACTCACTCGTCGGCTTAGGGACCCCTCGGTCTCGAAACGCTGACAGTTGGCGCGCCAGGTAGGGGCACGCTGCGTGTTGACGAGCAGTTTCCCGTCAAGCTCCAGATGGGCAGTCTCCAACGACCTCTCCAACCCGGGACGGTGCTCCGTTTCGGGAGTCTCGAGTTCATGTCTCTCGACGGCAGCTACGACATGATACTCCTTCCACCGCCACGCGACGACGACAATGGCGGCCGACAGCCCGCCCGCCGGCGGCGGAATCGACGACATCTTCCCCGCGTGGTGGAAGAACAACATTCGAGCTCGCCCCGTCCTCTCCCCCGCCATCGGAGGAGGAGGCGGGGCAACCAAGGCCGAGCGGGAGGCCGCGCTCCATCGGCTGTCGAGCGAATCGACGTCCCCAGCGCCCCAACGGAGGGCGCGTCGGGCGTCGACCTCGCGTTTGAGACGAAGGCGAGCGCCGTCCCCCCGCGACACGCCAATCCTGAGCAAGTGGACGACGCCAGCACGTTCGCGGAGGGTCTGCAGGACATCGCCCTCGTACCCAAGACGACGGCGCAATCAATCCCCGACGTGACTATGTCGCTCCTCGTCGACCAAAAGGTACCGACTGATTCCCATCCTACGTCATTTCGACTCGGCCTCAACCCGCCTAGCGACCTCGCTTTGGCGGGCGCTCTCGTTGAGGCGAGTGCAACCCCTCTGGGGTTTCGTATGCGGTCGCCTTGGGACCGATTGGCGGACGTCTCGACCTACGGGCCCTCTGGGTCCGAGGAAGATGACGATCCCAGCGTCTGTTGGGATATCTCTGGATTTGGCAACCCCAGCGCCATGTGGGACTTTATGACCGCATGTGACTACTGCCTCTCCGACTGTTCCGACGGCAGCCGCAGCCTTGACGACAAGGACTGCGGCCCAAGCCGCGAATGTTTCCACGTCGAGCTAGGGGATCCCTCCGAAGGCAACCATCTCGGCATGCCGGAGGACGGTGATCTCCCTAGGCCGGTGCCTCACGCCGACATCCCGCGGGAGCTAGCTGTGGTCCCCGTCCCGGCGGGGGGTCACGACCCACAGCTCGAGCAAGTCTGCGGGGCGCAGGCCAGGCTCGACGAGGGAGCAGGAGCGCTCGAGTCGATCCGCCGGGACATCGGGCAGGTATGGGCGGGCCAACCCCCAGCCGGAGAAATACGTCACCTGCCCTAGGGTTTCAAGCACCGCGTCGCCAACGACGTCAGGGATAGGCCGCCACCCGCATCCAGCGGGGTCGGTCAGAACCTGGCAGCCGCAGCGATGCTCCTCCGCGCGATGCTAGAACCATCAACCACCAAGGGTCAGCGAATCCAGGGAGAGCTCAAGAATCTCCTGGAAGGCGCTGCGGCCCGGCGGGCCGAGAGCTCTGCCTCCCGAAGGCAGGGGTACCCCTCGGAACCTCATGCCGCGACTTCCCGATTCATGCGGGAAGCCTCGGTCTACACCGGGCGCACGCGCAACACCGCGCCTGCGGCCTCAGGCCACCTCGGCAACGAGCACCATCGTCGCGACCGTCGGGCCCACCTCGACGAAAGGGTGCGCCGAGGCTACCACCCCAGGCGTGGGGGACGCTACGACAGCGGGGAGGATCGGAGTCCCTCGCCCGAACCACCCGGTCCGCAGGCCTTCAGCCGGGCCATCCGGCGGGCGCCGTTTCCGGCCCGTTTCCGACCCCCGACTACTATCACAAAGTACTCGGGGGAAACGAGACCAGAATTGTGGCTCGCAGACTACCGCCTGGCCTGCCAACTGGGTGGAACGGACGATGACAACCTCATCATCCGTAACCTCCCCCTGTTCCTCTCCGACACTGCTCGCGCCTGGTTGGAGCACCTGCCTCCGGGGCAGATCTCCAACTGGGATGATTTGGTCCAAGCCTTCGCCGGCAATTTCCAGGGCATGTGCGTGCGCCCCGGGAATTCCTGGGACCTCCGAAGCTGCCGACAGCAGCCGGGAGAGTCTCTGCGGGACTACATCCGGCGATTCTCGAAGCAGCGCACCGAGCTGCCCAACATCACCGACTCAGATGTCATCGGCGCGTTCCTTGTCGACACCACCTGCCGTGACCTGGTGAGCAAGTTGGGTCGCAAGACCCCCACCAGGGCGAGCGAGCTGATGGACATCGCCACCAAGTTCGCCTCTGGCCAGGAGGCGGTCGAGGCCATCTTCCGAAAGGACAAGCAGCCCCAGGGCCGCCCGTCGGAAGAGGCTCCTGAGGCGTCTACTCCGCGCGGCGCCAAGAAGAAAGGCAAGAAGAAGTCGCAAGCGAAACGCGACGCCGCCGACGCGGACCTTGTCGCCGCCGCCGAGTACAAGAACCCTCGGAAGCCCCCCGGAGGTGCTAACCTCTTCGACAAGATGCTCAAGGAGCCGTGCCCCTACCATCAGGGGCCCGTCAAGCACACCCTCGAGGAGTGCGTCATGCTTCGGCGCCACTTCCACAAGGCCGGGCCACCCGCAGAGGGTGGCAGGGCCCGCGACGACGACAAAAAGGAAGATCACCAAGCAGGAGAGTTCCCCGAGGTCCGCGACTGCTTCATGATCTACGGAGGGCATGCGGCGAATGCCTCGGCTCGGCATCGCAAGCGAGAGCGTCGGGAGGTCTGCTCGGTGAAGGTGGCGGCGCCAGTCTACCTAGACTGGTCCGACAAGCCCATCACCTTCGACCAAGCTGACCACCCCGGCCACGTGCCGAGCCCGGAGAAATACCCGCTCGTCGTCGACCCCATCATCGGTGACGTCAGGCTCACCAAGGTCCTGATGGATGGGGGCAGCTGCCTCAACATCATCTACGCCGAGACCCTCAGGCTCCTGCGCGTCGATCTGTCCTCCGTCCGAGCAGGCGCTGCGCCCTTCCACGGGATCATTCCTGGGAAGCGCGTCCAGCCCCTCGGACGACTCGACCTTCCTGTCTGCTTCGGAACGCCCTCCAACTTCCGAAGGGAGATTTTGACGTTCGAGGTGGTCGGGTTCCGAGGAACCTACCACGCGGTATTGGGGAGGCCATGCTACGCGAAGTTCATGGCCGTCCCCAACTACACCTACCTGAAGCTCAAGATGTCGGGCCCCAACGGGGTCATCACTGTCGGCCCCACGTACAAACACGCGTTCGAATGCGACGTGGAGTGCGTGGAGTACGCCGAGGCCCTCGCCGAGTCCGAGGCCCTCATCGCCGACCTGGAGAACCTCTCCAGAGAGGTGCCAGACGTGAAGCGACACGCCGGCAACTTCGAGCCAGCGGAGACTGTTAAGGCCGTCCCTCTCGACCCCAGTGGCGACACCTCCAAGCAGATCCGGATCGGTTCCGGGCTCGACCCCAAATAGGAAGCAGTGCTCGTCGACTTTCTCCGCGCAAACGCCGACGTCTTTGCGTGGAGTCCCTCGGACATGCCCGGCATACCGAGGGATGTTGCCGAGCACTCGCTGGATATTCGGGCCGGAGCTCGACCGGTCAGGCAGCCTCTGCGCCGATTCGACGAGGAGAAGCACAGAGTGATAGGCGAGGAGATCCACAAGCTAATGGCAGCGGGGTTCATCAAAGAGGTATTCCATCCCGAATGGCTTGCCAACCCTGTGCTTGTGAGAAAGAAAGGGGGGAAATGGCGGATGTGTGTAGACTACACTGGTCTCAACAAAGCATGTCCGAAGGTTCCCTACCCTCTACCTCGCATCAATCAAATCGTGGATTCCACTGCTGGGTGCGAAACCCTGTCTTTCCTCGATGCCTACTCAGGGTATCATCAAATCAAGATGAAAGAGTCCGACCAGCTCGCGACTTCTTTCATCACGCCCTTCGGCATGTACTGCTATGTCACCATGCCGTTCGGTTTGAGGAACGCGGGTGCGACGTACCAGCGGTGCATGAACCATGTGTTCGGCGAACACATCGGTCGTACGGTCGAGGCCTACGTCGATGACATCGTAGTCAAGACAAGGAAAGCCTCCGACCTCCTCTCCGACCTTGAAGTGACATTCCGGTGTCTCAAGGCAAAGGACGTCAAGCTCAATCCCGAGAAGTGTGTCTTCGGGGTGCCCCGAGGCATGCTCCTAGGGTTCATCGTCTCCGAGCAGGGCATCGAAGCCAACCCGGAGAAGATCGCAGCCATCACCAGCATGGGGCCCATCAAGGACTTAAAAGGTGTACAGAGGGTCATGGGATGTCTCGCGGCCTTGAGCCGTTTCATCTCACGCCTCGGCGAAAGAGGCCTGCCTCTGTACCGCCTCTTAAGGAAGGCCGAGTGCTTCACTTGGACCCCTGAGGCCGAGGAAGCTCTCGGGAACCTGAAGGCGCTCCTCACCAAGGCGCCTATCTTGGTACCCCCAGCTGATGGAGAAGCCCTCTTGGTCTACATTGCCACGACCACTCAGGTGGTTAGCGCCGCGATTGTGGTCGAAAGGCAAGAAGAGGGGCATGCATTGCCCGTTCAGAGGCCAGTTTACTTCGTCAGCGAGGTGCTGTCCGAAACCAAGATCCGCTACCCACAAGTTCAGAAGCTACTGTATGCAGTGATCCTGACGAGGCGAAAGTTGCGACATTACTTCGAGTCTCATCAGGTAACTGTGGTGTCATCCTTCCCCCTGGGGGAGATCATCTAGTGCCGAGAGGCCTCGGGCAGAATCGCAAAGTGGGCGGTGGAAATCATGGGCGAGACAATCTCGTTCGCCCCTCGGAAGGCCATCAAGTCCCAGGTATTGGCGGACTTCGTAGCCAAATGGGTCGACACCCAGCTGCCGACGGCTTCGATCCAACCGGAGCTCTGGACCATGTTTTTCGACGGGTCGCTGATGAAGACGGGAGCCGGCGCGGGCCTGCTCTTCATCTCACCCCTCGGGAAACACCTACGCTACGTGCTGCGCCTCCATTTCCCGGCGTCCAACAATGTGGCTGAGTACGAAGCTCTGATCAACGGATTGCGAATCGCCATCGAGCTAGGGGTCCGACGCCTCGACGCTCGCGGCGACTCGCAGCTCGTCATCGACCAAGTCATGAAGAACTCCCACTGCCGCGACCCGAAGATGGAGGCCTACTGCGATGAGGTTCGGCGCCTGGAAGACAAGTTCTACGGGCTCGAGCTTAACCACATTGCCCGGCGCTACAACGAGACTGCGGACGAGCTGGCAAAAATAGCCTCGGGGCGAACGACGGTTCCCCCGGACGTCTTCTCCCGGGATCTGCACCAACCCTCCATCAAGATCAACGACACGCCCGAGTCCGAGGTACCCTCGACCCAGCCCGAGGCGTCCTCGGTTCAGCCCGAGGTACCCTCGGCCCCCGAGGGCGAGGCGCTGCGCATCGAGGAGGAGCGGAGCGGGGTCACGCCTGATCGAGATTGGCAGACCCCGTACCTGCAATATCTCCGCCAAGGAGAGCTACCCCTCGACCAAGCCGAGGCTCGGCGGGTAGCGCGACGCGCCAAGTCGTTCGTCTTGCTGGGCGAAGAGAAGGAGCTCTACCACCGCAGCCCCTCGGGCATCCTCCAGCGATGCATCTCCATCGCCGAAGGTCAGGAACTCCTGCAAGAGATACACTAGGGGGCTTGTGGCCATCATGCAGCGCCTCGAGCCCTCGTCGGGAACGCTTTCCGGCAAGGCTTCTACTGGCCGACGGTGGTGGCTGACGCCACTAGAATTGTCCGCACCTGCGAAGGGTGTCAATTCTATGCGAAGCAGATCCACCTGCCCGCTCAGGCTCTGCAGACGATACCCATCACCTGGCCCTTCGCTGTGTGGGGTCTGGACCTCGTCGGCCCTCTGCAGAAGGCGCCCGGGGGCTACACGCACCTACTGGTCGCCGTCGACAAATTCTCCAAGTGGATCGAGGTCCGACCCCTGAACAGCATCAGGTCCGAGCAGGCGGTGGCGTTCTTCACCAACATCATCCATCGCTTCGGGGTCCCAAACTCCATCATCACCGACAACGACACCCAGTTCACCGGCAGAAAATTCTTCGATTTTTGCGAGGATCACCACATCCGGGTGGACTGGGCTGCCGTAGCTCATCCCATGTCGAATGGACAAGTAGAGCGTGCCAACGGCATGATTCTACAAGGGCTCAAGCCTCGGATTTATAACGACCTCAACAAGTTCGGCAAGCGATGGATGAAGGAACTCCCCTCGGTGGTCTGGAGCCTGAGGACAACGCCGAGCCGAGCCACGGGTTTCACGCCGTTCTTCCTGGTCTACGGGGCCGAGGCCGTCTTGCCCACTGACCTGGAATACGGCTCCCCGAGGACGAGGGCCTACGACGATCAAAGCAACCAAGCTAGCCGAGAAGACTCGCTGGACCAGCTGGAAGAGGCTCGGGACAGGGCCTTACTACACTCGGCGCGGTATCAGCAGTCCCTGTGATGCTACCACGCCCGAGGGGTCCGACCCCGAGACCTCCAGGTGGGCAACCTGGTGCTTCGGCTACGGCAAGACGCCCGAGGGAGGCACAAGCTCACGCCCCCCTGGGAGGGGCCATTCGTCATCGCCAAAGTTCTGAAGCCCGGAACGTACAAGCTAGCCAACAGTCAAGGCTTGGTCTACGGCAACGCTTGGAACATCCAACAGCTATGTCGCTTCTACCCTTAAGATGTTTCCAAGTTGTTCATATACCTCGCACCCACGCAAAGTTTAGTCAACAAGGAAGGGTCGGCCTCGCCTCGGCAAAGCCCGACCCTCCCTCGGGGGCTAAAAGGGGGGAAACCCCCTCTGCGTCAAAATTTTCCTCGAAAAAAAATCTCTTTTACCAGAATATCTTTCATGCTTTTTGACTACTTCGAAAAGTGGGTCCTGGAAATGACGGAGTACACGTAAGCAGCCAAGGCTGACCGAGCCGAGGGACTCCTACACCTCCGGGATACGGATACCTCACTCATCACCTTCTGCGATAAGTAACTCGCGTTCGGATAAAGTGGCTCCGCGGATCGAACAAGTCTTTACGTTTGGAAGCCCTTCTGCCGAAGCGATCCTTCGAGCCTTCTCGACCGAGTCGGTGACAGGGCCTCATGGACGGGTCAAAGTACGCGTAAGCGGCAAGGCCGACCAAGCCGAGGGACTCCCACGCCTCCGGGATACGGATACCTCACTCGTCACCTTCCGCGAGAAGCAACTCTCGCTCGCACTAACATCCCTGTTACCGACAAAAAGTCCAGATACTCGAAACAAGAGGAAAAGAGACGCAGCTTTACAACGCAGCGAGGGTGTGTGTTCTGGCCTCGACGGCCGCACAAGGCACACGCTACAAGACAATCTGATCCTGCAGGCTCGGGTCTTGACGCTGGAAGGGGGCAGCAACACCCTCAGCATCGACGGCACCTTCGGCGAGGCCCGACCTAGCCTCGGACGGCGACGCGGTCCGAGGGTCTTCGCTCCGAAGGACGACGTCATCACCACGCCCGGGCAATCGCTGCCAGGGACTTCTCTGGGAATCCGGCCCGAGCAGGCGGCTCGGCCGGTTACCCCTGGGGCCTCGGCCAACCATCTTCCAAGGGCGCCAGCCCGACCAGAGGCCTCGGCTGATCAACTCCGACGTCGATCCCGCCAACGGATAACCCGGCTAGGCTCCGGCCAACCAGGTTTCATTTTCGAGCCGACTCCATCTCTGTTCATACTGATATCGCTACCCCTGGCCTCGGCTCGTCGAAGAGCGGCCGAGGGGTCTCTTTAACTAAGCTAGAGGAGCCTCGGACAGCAAGGCCGACCGAGCCGAGGGACTCCTACGCCTCCGGGATACGGATACCTCACTCGTCACCTTGACACGGGGCGACTCATGCTTGGTGAAGCGGTTCAGATAATCAGCAGACGAGTCTTAGTGCTCAAAAATGAGGAAAGAACACGGCTCCGTGCCGAAGTTACATACATGTTCAGGCCCTGAAAGCTGTAATGAACAAAAACACTGGCATTCGAAGTGCCATTACAAACGGAACTCCGGTTCCCCCTCCGCAGGTACGAACAACCCCACTCGATAGGGGTGGGCCTGCGGAGCAACAGAAGACCAACGAACGGCTTGTCATCGCCCGCCCCAGCAGCGGCGACGATAAAGACTTCTGTCCCGGGGGGATGAACAACAGCAGCGATGACCTCAGGGCGGATGCTGCTGCCAGGAGGCCCCCGCCCATGCCCAAACTCGAGAGGCAAGGACGGGCAGAAGGCCGTAGAGTTGGCGGTCGGTCCGTGGCCAGCCTTGGCTATCACGCCGGCGGAAGAACCTCTTCCAGCTACCGTGGCAGACACCGGCGCCGCGAGCGGCTCCGAAGCCACTCGCGTCCGAAAGCCAGGCACGCTGCAGATGCCAGCGCCATGGACGACAACCGCTCCTCCGTCCGATCACTGAGTGAAGGAGCGGGCCGCCGCCCACGCAGGGGCCGACCTCAACTCGGCACACTCCCCTCCCCAGCCCTGGTGATGAAAATCCTTGAGGCTGAGGGAGGGGCAGAGGCCGCAGCCCGGCTCGCTTTCCCCCGCCATCAAGCCGGAGGTCACTGCCTTGGGTGACCGCCGGTGGAGGGGTGCAGCCGGGCTGCATGATGAAAATCCTTGAAGCCGAACGATAGCTGAGAGGTACCAACTCCCACGGAGTTGCGTTCCTCCAACGATGAGGCGAAAAGACGGCGGGTTTCCCCCCATCCGGGGGCTTGGAAGGTGGAAAGACGCGACGCATAAGGGAGGAAGAAGACATGGTCGCCTTCCGAAAGGGGTCGCTCTCCTTTTAAAGGCAACTCTCCCTGCTTGCACCCCCAACCGTCATGGGCTGAGTCTTCTCCAACACGCTCCAAAGCCCTCCCCTGCGGCGCAGGGGCTGGGTCCCGCATGTCATGCAGACCGGCTCCGAGCAGAAGAAGCCGAACCGCCGCGCGTGGTGCACGCAACCGCCCAGCGGTTACAAGTGACCCTCCACTTTTGCCCAGACCAACGGGCGAAAGGGGCGGGCAGCCATGCAGGCGGCATGCAACCGCGCCAAGTGGACGTGCTTCTCCGACTCCCGACACGCCAGCATGGAGGCCCAGGCCCACGCGTCGCGCGACCGGCGCGCCGGATGCTGCATGCAAGCAACTGTACCGCCTGTGCCACCACCGCGCCTCCTCGATTGCGGAACCAATACCGCGACTCGAGGCGACCCAGCGCGCGACCCAGCAGCGCCAGCCTGACGCGGCGGCCAACACGGCCAAAGGTGGGCCGGCAGTAATGACGGTGGCAGGCGCGCGGGAGCAGCGGTCACGTCGTCAGCCAAGCTCACGTCCCATCCGGGGGCAGCGAGAGAACCCCCTCTCACGGCGTGAAGACAACGCGCCCGTGATCCGTTCCTCGAACGGCTCGCGCACGCGCAACGGCCGCCCTGCCAACTACTCGCCCCGTCGCATTAACTCCGCGGCTGGACAGGCGGCGCTTCTGGCAGGAGCAGCGGGCGACGCTTCGCCTTCGCCGAAACAACCGCGCCAAAAAAAAAGGTACGCCGCGTCGTTCAGTTTCGTATCCTTTTTCCTTTTTTCCTCTTTCTCTATCTCTTGCGACAGGGACCGGGAAAGGGGGATACCCCGAAAGGGATCCTTCCCCGTGAAGGAACTAGGCTCCGAGCCTCCTTACTGATCAGGGGTTCGAAGGCTGGCCCCCCGAAGGGTTCAACAGCCGCCTCAGATCGCGTGGGCCCTACACCCACTACTGGTCAGAGGTTCGAAGGCCGGCCCCCCGAAGGGTTCCACGGCCGCCTCAGGCTACTCAGGCTCCGCGCCCATTACTGATCAGGGGTTCGAAGGCTGGCCCCCGAAGGGTTCACAGTCGCCTCAGACGCCGAGCGAGAGATGACCAGGGGTACGTTCGATACATAACCAAGGCTCGGGCTGCGCTCCCGAGGTACCCTAGGACATTTCCGAGACCAGCGGGAGCGATCTTGCAACGGAATCCCATCGGAGGGAGGCATCGAGCCCTCGGACCCCGTCGCCAGGGGACCAGGTCCGGCAGATCACCCGCAGGTACTTTTGGGCGTGCCTCTGGGCCCCTAGCCGACCCCCAACGAACGAGGCACGGACGTCCACTCGGATTACCCGCTTGCAGCTCACCGGAGACACCATGTTCGGTGCCCATCGAGGGTAACATGGCGCTCTCCCCCCCTCCTCCTTGCGGAAAGGCGACGTAGGGGCGTATGTAAAAAAGCCGAGTCTGTCCCTGATCGCCCTCTCGTCCTGTGCGGAGGCTCGGGGGCTGCTCTCGCAAACCCGGCTCCGGCCGAACCGTTGACAGCGTCAACATACCAGCCCGAGAACTTGGGCCCCGACCGTGCACCCGGGCTACGGCCAGTTCGCATGAGGGAACCACCAGACCAACCGAAGCATTACGCAAGGCAATAAGACCTCGAAGGAGTGAAACCACTCCTCCGAGGCCTCGGGGGCTACACCCGGCGGGTGCGCTCGCGCGCACCCACCGGAACAAAATGCAACCGAGAAAGGCTGGTCCCCTTGCAAAAAAGTGCGACGAAAGCCTCCAAGCGAGTGCTAACACTCCCTTCGAGGCTCGGGGGCTACTGTCGGGGACCATAATTAGGGGTACCCTCAAGACGCCTAATTCTCAGCTGGTAACCCCCATCAGCATAAAGCTACAGAGGCCTGATGGGTGCGATTAAGTCAGGGATCAGTCCATACGAGCGACTCGATCACGCCTCGCCCGAGCCTAGCCTCGGGCAAGGGCAGCCAACCCCGAGGGGTTTCCGTCTCGCCCGAGGCCCCCCTTTTAACGGCGGACACATCTCTGGCTCGCCCGAGGCCTTGCCTTCGCTAAGAAGCAACCCTGACTAAATCGCCGTGCCAACCGACCGAGTCGCAGGAGCATTTAACGCAAAGGTAGCCTGACACCTTTATCCTGACGCGCGCCCCCGGCAGAGCCGAAGCGACCGCCGTCACTTCGCCGCTCCACTGACCGGTCTGACAGAAGGACAGCGCCGCCTGCGCCATTCCGACTGCAGTGCCACTTGACAGAGTGAGACTGACAGGCAGTCAGGCCTTGCCAAAGGTGCCATAGGAAGCTCCGCCCGACCCAGGGCTCGGACTCAGGCTAAGGCCCCGGAAGACGGCGAACTCCGCTCCGCCCGACCCAGGGCTCGGACTCGGGCTAAGGCCCCGGAAGACGGCGAACTCCGCTCCGCCTGACCCAGGGCTCGGACTCGGGCTAAGGCCCCGGAAGACGGCGAACTCCGCTCTGCCCGACCCAGGGCTCGGACTCGGGCTAGGCCCCAGAAGACGACGAACTCCGCTTCGCCCGACCCCAGGGGTCGGACTCCGCCCTGGCCTCTGCCGAATGACCTCCGCCTCGCCCGACCCAGGAGCTCGGGCTCGGCCTCGGCCATGAAAGACAGACTCGACCTCGGCTTCGGAGGAGCCTCCACGTCGCCCGACCTAGGGCACAAGCCCGCCACGTCAACAGGAAGCGCCATCATCACCCTACCCCGAGCCGACTCGGGCCGTAGAGAACAAGACCGGTGTCCCATCTGGCTAGCTCCACCAGATAGGCAATGATGGCGCCCCGCTAGCCCCGTGACGACGGCGGCTCTCAGCTCCCTTACGGAAGCAGGGGGACGTCAGCAAGGACCCAACTGCTCCGACAGCTGTCCCTCCGCCAGGCTCCGTTGCTCCTCCGACAGCCACGACACCACACCAGCTGGGTGCCAAGATCTCTCCGGCTGCCACATTGGCATGTACTTAGGGCGCTAGCTCTCCCCCGCTAGACTCGTAGCACTCTGCTACACCCCCATTGTACACCTGGATCCTCTCCTTACGCCTATAAAAGGAAGGACCAGGGCCTTCTTAGAAAAGGTTGGCCGCGCGGGGACGAGGATGGGGCAGGCGCTCTCTTGGGGCCGCTCGCTTCCCTCACCCGCGTGGACGCTTGTAACCCCCTACTGCAAGCGCACCCGACCTGGGCGCGGGACGAACACGAAGGCCGCGGGATTACCACCTCTCTCACGCCCGTCTCCGGCCACCTCGCTTCCCCCCTTCGCGCTCGCCCACGCGCTCGACCCATCTGGGCTGGGGCACGCGGCACACTCACTCGCCGGCTTAGGGACCCCCGGTCTCGAAATGTCGACACCATCTATCTATATCCCTTCGATCCTCGCCCTTGAACTAGCAGAACATCCTCCGTCTCCCACCACCCGAGCGATTTCCTCTCCCTCGCGTCCCACGCCATGCCCTGATGCCGTTCTTCCTCCTCACCGCGACGCTCGCCGCGGTCCCATCCTCCCAGCTTTCTTCTGCATAATTTCTTTTATATTATAATTTGTGTTCACGCTTAGGTAAGTAATGCCGCACAATTTTTGTTTACCACTATTTTTGTTGCAGATTGTCCAGACTGTATCTCTACTACTTCTTAAGAGCATAGCGTAGGCGTCCACGGTGCACGGTTTTGCCTGCCCCTCTCCCCCGCACCCCGGTGTGGCCACGCGAGCGTTGCCCGCGCCTCCCTGCAAGGAAACCACGCGAGCGTTTCCTGCGCCTCCCTCTCTCGACGCAGCGCCCTTCCATCCACGCGTTGTGCTCCTTCCTTCCATCACCGCCCAAAATCTCCGGCGTGAAAGTAGGCGAACCTCGCGCCTGTCATCGTTCTTCCGTGCCACCGCCTTCCATCGTCGCGACTGTGCTGCGCTCCTCTTCCATCCTCTCCCACACGACTTGCCCTCCTTCCATCGTCACTCCCGTGTGCGCTCCCCTTCCATCCTCGCTCGCCCGCGCTCCGCCTTCAAGCCGCCGTGAATGTCGCGATGCCGTGGGCGATCTCCACTTGGGTCGTCCCAAGCCTGGTCGCTGGCTCGTGGACCTCGAGGCACCCATTCTCTCACCACCCCGTCGATCGCGCGCGCTGCCGCCGCCCCAGCTCGCGATCCCCCCCACCTCCCCATCACCACCCCGAGCGATGCGCTCGCACATCCAGCGCACTCCCGACCCCTCCGGCAACAACTCGGAGGGGTCGAGGCCGAATCCGCCGATGAGAAGGGGACAATGGCGAGGCTGGCGGTGGCCACGAGGGCGTTCTCCGCTTCGGCCTCAGGAGGCGACACTGGCGGCGGGGTCGGTGACAGCATGGGGAGGAAGACCACGGCGACATGGTGAGGAGAAGTCTAGGCGGGGCGAAACAATGGATCTCGCGTGGACGGAGATTGCCCCTGGCATTAACCACTGCACCGCTGTCCAGCGATAACCATGGCAGCCTGCACGACAGCGCGGCGTAGAAAGCACCACCAGCGCCCCCTGTCCATGAGGTCGGACAGCGGCGTGACTAAATGGCTTGTTTGCGTCGAGGTTAGCCCTAGGTCGTGCTGCCTGACTGCGGAATTTTCCAGGATCTGTTCTAAGCTGCCACCTGTGAATTTGCACTTCAATGTCTTATATGCCAAATTCAACATCTACAATACCAGTTCAAACGAATATATGCAGTGTCAAGTACATTAAATCTTATTATGGAAATTGGGTATTTGTTGTCCTCATTTTCTCAGGTAGTCCACGACCTCTGTTCACGAACTCTCTAAAACAGAAGCACAATATTTCTCAGCTTAGTTCTGTATCATTGGACCCCTGAAATAAATAAGAAAACAGCCACTATAAAACAGTCAGGTTCATCTCTTCTCTCCATGGTTGTGTTGCCAAACTTCTTCACCACACTATAGGAGCCGGAGGTTTGTTCAATTATATTATTGCATTGAATGGCTTCAAACTCGCCATCTTCTCTTCTCACGTGTGTATAGAACTGCCAAACTAAATGTTTGCACGTGACTTGGATGCGTAGCTTCCTATAAGTTACAACATGAATAGTTCGTGGTCTCACCAATATATGTTATTTCTTGTAGTCGTTGATTACGCATTTCAGCGGGCAACACAATGTCAGTAAAACAATTGTTACTGGAACTGTACTCCACTGAACTTCAGCTATTCCAGGATCTGACCGTGCAAAGTTCCTGCTGGTTGGTACAATATACATCCTATAATCCTGGTCATGTATTTTTAGAAGTTTTCTTTGCTCTTTATTCTTTTCGAACATCTTATGAACAGTGGTAATAAGCTAGAGCTAAGCATATCTTTTGCAGTTTTTCACTTTGTTAGAATTATAGGGGGAATTAATGTCACTGTGATTACAAAATAGCCACAAGTCAGGTCGACTACTCATGAAACTACCCACACACAAAAGTTACAAACTGGCTGACAGTAGAGGCACAAAGATAAATTAGTTCTAAGTCATAAGAGAAAGCAAAATAAAATAAGCAACCATGCATGTGCAGTAATGGGGCCGGTATACTCAAAGTCAATGTTTTCCTCATTGGTTAAATTGGGGCAGCATTCTCCTGGTCAGACTCAAAGTAAATGTTTTCCTCATTGGTTGGCTCTTGTTCAGGCTAAAATTCATCTTCACTAACATCTCTCATTTAGGGACAACCTTGAACTCTTATGAAGTTTCTCATATTCCTCAACCCTACATGCCAAATCTTTTGGTTCTTTTTGGCTTTTTATTTTTTCCCATTCATCCTGTTATTGTATTGCACAAACACTTGTTAGCTTGTTTCTTTTCTTTGTATGATTCTATAAAAATACAAATGCAAATCTAAGCTTGTTGATACTTCACAAATGACAAACCTGAAATAACAAGTGATGTATATTAATAATATAACTTGGAGCTAGAATCTTAACCATACAAAATAGCTCCAAGTTCTTTCACAACCGGAATATATAGGCATTGAAGAGAGAATTCTTACAACCATTCTTTGCAAAATTGGAACTTGTGTCCCACAATTGTCCCACCATTTTCCTACCAGCGAAAGGCATAAACAATATATACAAAAACTAATTGTGGGCATCAAATGAATGCTACAGACATGAACACAACTACAAATCATGTAGGATTAGTACCTAGATCAAAATCATAACCCTTGCATTCAGCCTTTGCTATAGGTTTTCCAAATTGACCTTTATCTCTGAACTTGGGGAGCTCCCCATTGCAGATAAGGTAATCACATTGTATCCTATGGTGTGCAATTTTATTTTCCCTGCCATCTTCTATGAGCCAAGTATCAATTTATCACATTGTAACCCATGTCTGTTTTGGTAGACCTCAGCCTTAGATGTTATTTGTTAACTTATCCCCCTTCTTACTCAAGGAGCATTAATTATATATGGAAATGATCCATCAAATGCTTCGGAGCTACCAAAGAACACAAAAGCTAAGAAGAAAAGTTTGAAAGAGCCACTTATCATTCGGATCATGAAGACAAGGGAAGGATTAAAGCTAGGAATCAGTTGCCTCAAACATAGCAGTGCAAAGGTATCTCTATGCAGGTTCATATCTTTCTCATCCTTTTGGCTAAGATAAGGTGTAGTATACTAATATTTGTTCTTTTCGGTTTAATATCTGATATGTGGACCATATTCTCACTCTGATATTAAATTTATTTTTTATGGGTATCAAATATAATATATGTACGGTACAAGTCATTGGAAAATAATGAACACATACTTTTTTCACACAAACGGACAGGAGCGTGTGATTGCATTAGGAATAAACAGAGTTTGTTAAATTATATTTGTGACTGTTTTGGTGTGTAAAACAATTGAACACATAGGGTAATAACAGTAAGTCATGATATGTGTCTGGCTGTAGGGATATGATTTGCATTGGAAGTGTAAACGATGGGTGGATTGGAGTTCATGGATGAGCGCTCATTTGGTCCTTTGTTACATGTTATATATCACCTTCATTGTAGTCTTACTTCATGTTTTTGGTGTAACAAAATTCTTGTTATTCTCACCGTGTTTTGTGAGGAGGTGACTAACTGGTTGATGCTTTTGCCTCAGGAGTTGATTATTGTTGTGGCTCGCTGCTGGGATCACTGTGCCATCTAAAGATTATGCATCATAGTTATTATTCCTTTTCAGGTACCCTGAAGATTTTGTTTTTGTTTTTAACGAACGATGAGTAGTTCACTGTGCCATCTGCACACGTTGTTTTGCTATAATTGTCGCATACTAGCTCCATGTTTTGGGATATTTTTAAAAAGTTCCTGCTATATATCAAGAATGTATTCGACAAAACTTGTTCTTTGATAGATGTTGGGGCGAAGGCGAAGACGTCACCCTTCGCTCGAGGCCTTCGCCGCACTCACTGCACCAACGGTGACAAGACAGCGGGCAGACTTACCCTTCGTCTCATACGCCGCCGGACGAAGACCTGTGACGAGGTCGTCTCATCCTGCGACCTCGTCCAGAATGGAGGCCCGCGTGTGATCCGGCCCATTGTAACAGGCCCTGTGTGGCCGTTGCGCGTTACGGGCCTAATTTGTAAAGGCCTCCCTGTAATTACGGTTTGTAACCCCGCTTTATGGGAATATTCCGGGGATAACCTAGGTGTCTGAGGGCACATGCGTCCTTAACACGGGACGCTGGGCACCCGGATACCTATAAATACTCCCGCACAGTGCCCTTGAGAGGCTAGATTAACAGAGCTATAGCTATCTCATGCGAAAACCCTGTTTACGTCACTACACACCCCCGTTGGATCACCTTGCACCTGAGAGCAAGTTCCAACAATAGACATTGTCCTTAACTAGATTGCCAAATTATGTGACATTCATTAGACTCGTGCATTTGATTATTCCGACTTATGTTGCATTATCTGCATTCAACTTAACATGTTTTCTGAAAATTAATATCTATGAGACAATCTTATTCTGGAAAGGTTTATTATCAACTGTTTAATGTTGTAGATAACTGTTATATTAATTGTGAACAGTCCATCCTATTATAATTTTTGTTACACCTTTTACATGGCCATCAGTAATCACAGTTAAGGGTTGGATAAAGGCACTATGTAGTGTGGCCCTTCTAATTGTGTTGCTGAAGTTCTTATTGAGGTTATTAAGGTTTGCCAACTTTTTAGGTAGGTGTTCCAGAGCACGAAAGGCCCTTGAGCTAAGCCAACTTTTAGGAGTAAATATTTCTCCAACAGGTACTTCTGCAGTAGTCATGAGTCATTGCTTATATGAAGCAAGGAGAGAAAATTATTGCTTCTCTTTTCTGATGTGTGAGGTTGTACATGGACATTCTACAGAGAGCTGGTGAAGCAGTGTGCCTTTCAAGTACTACATCAATGATTTCTTATTTCTTTATGGACTTGTAGCACCTGAATGGAACCCTTTTTGAACTCTGCATTTTTAAGATGACATTATTGTCGTATTGTAATATAATTTGATCCGTATCAATTTAGTTATGTATTGATTGTTGCCAAAGAATTTATGAGATGTTGAGATCGATAATATATGTGGTATTTTTTTATGTAATTGTTGTGCAATAACATTTTGCTGGATATTTTGTATACCGTTGCAACGCACGGGCACCTAACTAGTTGTGTAGTTATGGTTGAATGTTACGAAATTTAACGAGAGACGTGTCCATTTGTGAAGCACATATATTCATATTTTTGTATAGTTCTCTAATTTTTTTATGTCAAGTAACTAGGATCAAATTATGACTCCATGCCAAGTTTTATCATATGTATATGAAGTAAGTTTATATATGTAACTATAAATATATATTTTTATGTTTTGGCCAACTTTATTTGAGGTAGCTACAGTTCAAATTAGCTACGTTTTAGAAATTTTTGTATGGTTTATACTAGTATGTACACGTTTTTATGCCGTTTTTGCACTACATACTCGAACTCTGTATCTGTCCCATTGGTTACTGGGTTCCGCTGTGAGGCTCTGTGTGGGTATGCGTAATGGGTTCGAATCTTGTGTAAGAGGCTTTTGACGGAAGGAATAACGTCGTTGAGGGGATTTTTGAGTGGGTTGTGAAAGTGGGAGGGCAAAACTGAGTAGAGAATTTGGACGGGGTAGATTTGAGCAAGACGTTAAGACTAGTGGGTGAAATGTAAATGTCCCTTTAATAAACTCATTCTAATAAAGTTTAACTCTTCATATTTTATTGACACAGGAATGGAATCGGAGTGTGTGTTTGCGCTCGGTCAGTGAATAGTTGCATCTTATAATTAGCTGCAAGTAGTATTTCATAAGTACGTTTTACAATGTATGTATTCGAAGTCTCTGGAGCCATGATTGTCAGCTCATCAGACGATCTCGATCCTGTTTAGAAGTAATCTAATTTTTAAAAATTCAGTTTTTATCTTTAGTTTCTAGAAACTAGTTTATGAAAAAAACTGGTTAATGATGTTTTAAACCATCTCAGTTTTCATAAACTATCTTTAGATATGGGAGGGTAACTTCTTAGTTTTCAAGAAAACGAGAATCCAGTTTCTATAAAGTGGGGCATAAATTAGTATGTTTGGAACTACCTCAATTTTCATAAATCAATTTTTTAAATACAGGATGCTTGCAAACAAGATGCAAGTATAGAATTGTGTAGAATATATATGCGTATGGTTACTGTTTGGCCACACTTATTCAGACATTGACGAGCTGTAACATGCGGCCACGGAGATAAATAAATTTTGTATCATATTAGCGGCCTAGCACATAAACTATTTGATTGTTATGTTCATCAATTAGGAAAAAATGACATTGAACTACAATTAAAGAAGAAAAATGAGGAAATAATTTCTTAATAAGAAACCTTGTCTAGAGAATGAACTTCCATTTAAGTATATTGGGGATATGTCTGGCTCTGCTTATAATATAATACTCCCACGCGAACACTTTGATGATTTTGGCCCAAAAATGCGAAAATCCCACCCGAACGCTTTGATTAATTTTGGATTTTCTCAACTGCCGCGACTGCCATAATCCATATTAACACAACACATTGGTTCTCCCGTAACACAGTCAGACTCTCGAGATTTCGAGAAAGCGGGCACTTCCGCCTGATCAGTTGATTCTCCTGTCTGTCTGCGCTTCCGCCCACCTGACCGCCTCCCGGCGCCTCCGGTCGGCCACCCGCCTCGCCATGCCTCCTCCCACCGGTGCCTCCTCCCATTAGCTAGCTCCTCCGCCCAATCGATCGCCTCTCCACTCCTCCGCTCGGCCGGCCCCCTTCCCACGCCCCGGTTTTCCAACAGTAGATTAACCACAAAGCGGATTTTCTAAAAACCCTACTTATCATATAAGTGAGGCTCAGAAAAGCGAAAAATTAGGATCTTAGTCTCGGTTAGAGTTGGCCCAGAACTAATGTTGTCGGAGAGAAAATTCTCCGGCGGGGTGGCGAAGTGCACCCGCCCTAAGTCCTAAGATGTGGAGGGGGCTTAAGCGTTTTGATGGTTATAGATCGGAGAGATGAACACAAGAACACGCAAGCGTTTAGAGTGGTTCGGGCCGCCGAAGCGTAATACCCTGTTCCACTGAGTGTTGTATTGCTCCAGAGCTTGAGTTGTGTGTAAGCCTGAATGACTTGCGTTGAGTCCCCTCACGTTGCATGCCTCCCCTTTTATAGCTCAAGGGAGCGTGTACAAGAGTGCTGAGCCCCGACATGTGGGCCCAGGAGCACAATGGATGTAAGACTTGGTGCAGCAATAGTTGGCTGCTGGAGCATTCTTCCCGTGCTCTGACACCCGTGGTCCGCGTAGTCTTGGTGTGCTAGGAAAGCTTCCCTAGCAATGCACAAGTGCTCGTGGACATAGCGTATCTGCGTATCCTACAGCATGGGCATACTGTTCGGATTAGACGGGCACGCCGTCTGCTGTATAGCCTGGGCGCTGTCTGCCAGCGGAGTGGACAGGACGCATTAAATGCCGAAGGGGCATATTACCTGTCAGCAGGGTGGACAGGCGGCGCATCCACTCCGCAATAAATGCGGAGGACGCGCGGGCCAGAGTCCTTACGTCATGGTCCGCCTGCTGGCCTACGTCATGGGGAATAAGCCATGCGGCAGCATTGGACCCTCGGCCGAGCCGGGAGCGGAGGCGCACTGGATAGAGCCCGGACACGCGTCAACACCAGACCATGCTTAGGCCACGACACTTCCTCCCCCGGGACCTTGTTATGGGTGGTCCAGAGCTCACTTGGTGGGGTCCGAACTGCATCCAATGGCTCCGGGCTGCTTCACTTCGGGGGTCTAGGTTGTGCGCACAGGGGCCCAGACCTTCTTGGCTAGGTCTGGGCCCGATGACGCTGTCTCCGAGTACGCCACCTTGACTGCTCACGAGATACCCTTGGGGCTGTTCTCTGCGCGGCTAGGGATTGCCGCACGGTGATCGCGCCTTCATATCGTAGTAAGGGGTACCCTTGATCCAGGGTACCGACAATGGCCCCCGGGCCCGCCTCAGGGGAGGTAACGAGCCTACAGGTGGGGCCAAAGTTTGGTTGGCGACTTCCAGCTTGCCCGCTATTGACCCGTGA
The DNA here is from genome assembly GCA_029449295.1 of Zea luxurians. Lineage (NCBI taxonomy): Eukaryota > Viridiplantae > Streptophyta > Magnoliopsida > Poales > Poaceae > Zea > Zea luxurians. The sequence goes on along the minus strand of JAOPSE010000240.1, from coordinate 593,483 downwards.
CTTCCGTACTTGACTGTTTCGCTAGGTCACGCGCAGGGCGCCTTGATACTGCTGCACTAGCTTTGGAAATTTAACCTCCCCGTCTTCTGCGGCTATCCCGAGGAGGCGCGGCATTGGCGCGAGCGGCGGTTTGACTCCCCTGCACCCAAGGACTACCACCCACGGTGGATGACTTGTGGGCCCGAGCCCCTGCGTGAGAGACTGGGTCGTTGCTTTTGTTGAAGGCGGAGAGGCGCGTCACCACAGGCGGTGGCGTGCCTCTCCCACGGCGGTCCGTCTCCTCTGCGCGCAGGAACCGGCACGCCAAGTGCCTAACATGCAGACCTGGCCCCCGGTCTGAGGTTGGACCGATGGTCGCGGCGAAGACGAAGCGGTGCACCTACCGCGGGGCGGTAACACGCTCCTTGTGCGGCGATTCGCCTTCTTCGCCCCAGCGAGCCAGCTGTAAGTCATGCAGGGTAGGGCCCCCATGCCATAGGCTGGATACCTTGGTGTGCATTGGGGGAGACTCGCCCGTGACGGTTCAGGGCACGAGCGGGGAAATCGGCCTTTAAAAAGGAGCTCATCCCCCGGGCAGTAGCCATGCCTCATTTTTCTTCCATTCGCCACGCTCTTCCGCCTTCCGGGCCTCTGGATGGGGCACACCGGTGCACGCTGGAAGGATCCATGTTAGGGCCGCCCCCAGTGGTCTCATCGCCGAAGAGCTCGCGCTCTTTGTTTCCTGCGCGGTGGTGTTGTCGATCTTGTCCTCTTCTTGTTGCTGTCGGAGGAGCGCGACTTCGCGGAGGTTGGCGCTTTTATGCCATTGCTCAGCTTCAAGGATTTTCATCATGCAGCCCGGCTGTGGTCTCCCGCTGGTGGTCATCTACAAGGATGACCACTAGCCTCGTGGTGGAGAGAAGCGAGCCGGGCTGCGGCCTCCCCCTGCCCTCAGCTTCAAGGATGTTCATCATCCTTGCTGGGGTGGAAGGCGAGGCGAGTTGGTGTCCTGCCTTCCGCATGGGCTGGTGACCCGCTTCTTCCTCCAGCATTTGGAGGAGAAGGATGTTCACCAGCCTTGCGAAGGAGACAAACCTCGGCTACGCGGGGCCGGCCGGCTGCAGGCGCCTTCAGCTGCTGCGTGTCTGGCTCCTTGGCTTGGATGGCTTTGGTGCCACCTCCAATGCTGCCTCCTGCCGCCAAGTGGGGCGTGGCTGTTCGTCCACTGCACGGGCGACGGTCACGCCATGCGTAGGTCCGCCGCATCCATAGCGTCCCTTGCGCCGCCGGCCACGCTGCTCCGACGCCGCCCGAGGGGTTGTACAAGACGTCGTACGCCGTGGAGGTGGCGGACACGTTCTTGGATGGTCTTGTCCTCACCCCCGCAGGAGGGCAGGGGCAAGGGCCTCTTCAGCACGGCGCACGCGCTGTGGTGGTCACCGTCGCTGGCAAGCCGTTGACGCGTAGGTGGCCGTTGCCGCTGGTGAGGCTGCCCGGTGCAGAGGTGGTTGCCTCCGCTAGCGAGACCACCGGCTCACCTGCTGCCGAGCCTCCAACTCTTTGGCTTTAATGGCCTCGTTGTCGCCCCCCCCCATCGGAGGATGGGGGCGAGGACCTCTTCGCGACGGCGCACGTATTGAGGCGACCATCACCGCTAGCGAGTTGCTCGGTGCAGAGGTGGTTGTCACCGCTGGTGAGGCTGCCCGGAGCTAGCTTCCAACGTGACTCTATCGGTGAAGAGTAGTCCATTCCTGCAGAGTAGAGATGGAGCTAGGACTCCGCTTGAAGGCGGATGTAATACTTTTGCTTTTTGTAAGGTACCTTTGAGCACTATTCAAGCAGTGTTATTACTTATCTGTGTACTGCCTGTCCCTGCTGTTGTGTGTGATGTTGTTGACTCCTCCTGGTACCTGGCCCCTCGCCTGGGATGCAGGCTTGATATGTCGAGGTTGGATACGAGCGTATCTGAAAGGGTTGTCAGCAACTCCCGGGAGGCAGCCTCGGCCGGGCTCTGGACCTGTACACAGCTTCAGCTAGGGAGCGTCAGTAGTACACCCATAGGGTCCTCTGTCTGATATTGGCCATCCTTTGATACATGCTCGGGACTCGCAGGGTTTAGTCCGGGTGGCCAAGTTGTGTGTCCGGACCCCCTTGGATCGCGGCTCTAGATACTAGGACTCCCGTCGCAGGGTGGTGGAGTGTGCAGGCTTACGGTATGGGACCAGGCTAAGCGGCTACACGGCTCCAGACCACCCCAGGGGACAAGTGTCCGTTTTCTGGAGCCAAACCCTAGGTTGTTGGACCCGCAGGACTTATAGCTCCAAATACTAAGGCACCCATCACAGAATGGTGGGCTATGCAGGCTTACGGTACAGGACCAGGCTAAGCGGCTACACTGCTCCGGACCATTCCATGGAATGAGCTCCCGTTCTTTAGAACCGGCCCCCAGGCTGTCGGACCTCCTAGCTTTCATAAAGGGGGTCCTAAACTGCAAGCCTGGCTGTTCAATTCGGATGTCATCATGTCAGGACAGATGGGAACCGTGCGAGTGGGTTAGATAAAAAGTATTATCTGAAAGCTGCAGGTTAAATCCATGAAGCAGGAAGATAAAGTTGTCATAGAAATGCGTCTGAGGGGGTGAATTTCCTCTTTATAACTTGACTTGCATGGGTGTAATCCATCTGGCCGGGTTTACGAGGTCAGACCTCTCCGGGCTGGTGTACACATATGCAAAATCTAACCATATATAAAAGAAGAAGAATTTAACCCCTCAGAGTTGCTTCTATGGATCAAACTTACAGATATAGGAGGGGGCACTTCTTCAGCTATAGCAAAGTTGGCATCCACCGGGTTGGCATATTTCCATCGCCTTGAGGGGTTCCTCCCTGTTGGGGGAGGAGTTGCGGACCCCCTCTTGGTTCAGTACTTTACCACAGGATTAGGTATTGACCCTGGGTTCCCTACTATACACGCACCGTCGACCATAGCACTTGAGCGCCTGGTTACGATGTGCATTTCTGGTTGCAACTTGACATCTGAGTCCACCGATTGAGTCCACGCCCTCGCGTTGTAGTTGCCCCTACACAAACCTGTCGAAAGGCTGAACCCGTGGGGAGTCCAGAAGGGGTTCCGGGGGAAGACAGGCTTCGGCCCCGTAGGTCAGGTGGCACAGAGCCCCTGGTGGTATGTCTACTTGTCTTCACCAGAATTGGAGCCTCCGGTGAAGACATCCTTCAGGACCCCCTCGGGTGACTGATACCCGAGGTCCGGCTCGGCCACGACCACTTCTTCGTCGTTGGTTCTTTCCTTGCCGGGTTGGCGACGAGGTGGGGAGCCATCCCCGGAAGACTGCTCGCGCCGCGCACTGACACGTTTCGCGAGGTCGATGATCTCGCGACACCCTGCGGCGCTATGGCGACCGTTGGGGTGCACGGGGCATGTGCCGCCGTTACGCCTCGATGGTCGTGGGCGTTTGCTACGGTCGCCCCGGCCCCAGTCGCGGCTGTCACGATCAGAGCGGCGGAGTGCGGCTTCTCGTTGCCGCGGTTCTTTTTCTTCTTTTTCTTGCCGTCCTGAGCGACGACACCGGAGCCGCCCGTTTGGGCAACCCCGGTCTGTGGCGCTGAGTGCCACACATGGCCCTCAGCAGCCCTGGCGCACTTGTCAGCCAGAGCAAAGAGAGTGGGGACCTTTTCCACGTCGTGCGTGGCCAATTTTTCCAACATCTTCTCATCACGTACCCCCTGGCGGAAGGCCATGATGATAGAAACATCGGAGATGCGAGGTATAGTACCTCGCACCTTGGTGAAGCGGGAGATGAATGTCCGGAGAGTTTCTCCGGGCTCTTGCCTTACTGCGTGGAGGTGGGCCTCCACGCCGTGTTGCTGGTAAGCGCTGGCAAAGTTCACTGTGAACCGTGCATAGAGCTCCTCCCAGGAGTAGATTGACCTTGGGGCAAGGTTCATGAGCCAAGTTCGGGCGGGCCTAGACAAGGCAACATGAAAATATGTCGCCATCACAGCGGTGTTTCCACCTGTCGCTGTGATAGCGGTGACGTACACCTGCAGAAACTTCGACGGGTTTGACGTACCGTCGTACTTTCCGGCAAGTGCGGTCGGAACTTGGATGGCCAGGATGCCGCGCGGAGATGATCCGCGAGAGCGGCGCAGCCTACGCCAGCTAATGGGACACCGGCCTGGATCCGGGCACTCGCCGGCGTTTGTGGTGTTACCGCTGCAAAGTCTTGATCGAGGTTACGCCCCTCGATGTTCTGTCGGCGCTCTCGTGCTCTCTCGAGGGAGACGCGGGCATCATCGCTCGCACGTCTGCGGTTGAGTTCTGCCCGCAGGTCATTAGACTTCTCCATGGAGACCGGAGCGCCCTCCGCCGTGCGCCGGCGGTTAAGCTCCGCTCTCAGGTCCTCAGTTGGTGCTGCCCTCACCGAGGGTGAGCGCACAGACGCTGAGGCCTCATGCTGACGCTGGGATGACCGAGGCTTAGGCCTGGCTGAGGCAGAGTGTGCCATGCAAAGAAGGCGATCCACGTCATCGCGCCACTGCTTCATGGCACTTGGAGAGGCTGTGGAGTTTGGAGGGTGGCGTAGCAACTCCCTTGCTGCTGACAGCGCCCCAGGCGCAGCCCTAGACGCCCTGGACGCTTGCGTGGGAGTGTGCTGTCGTGCAGAGTGCACAGCTGCCCCCGCACTAGGCGCCGGGAGGTTAGTGGCCCGCGGGGCGGAAGAGGCAGCTTCCTCCTCTAGCATATAGTCCTCGGGCATGAAGTCCTGGTGCTCGATGATATGGACCATGGTGTCGAGCAGGAAGACAAGCAAAAACTTCAAGCCTAGGCCCCCTACCTGGCGCGCCAAATGTCGGAGAGAAAATTCTCCGACCGGGTGGCGGAGTGCACCCGCCCTAAGTCCTAAGATGTGGAGGGGGCTTAAACGTTTTGCTTGTTAGAGATCAGAGGGATGAACACAAGAACACGCAAGGGTTTAGAGTGGTTCGGGCCGCCGGAGCGTAATACCCTACTCCACTAAGTGTTGTATTGCTCGAGAGCTTGAGTTGTGTGTAAGCCTGAATGACTTGCGTTTGAGTCCCCTCACGTTGCATGCCTCCCCTTTTATAGCTCAAGGGGGGCGTGTACAAGAGTGCTGAGCCCCGACATGTGGGCCCAGCAACACAATGGATGTAAGACTTGGGGCAGCAATAGTTGGCTGCTGGAGCAATCTTCTCGCGCTCTGACACCTGTGGTCCGCGTAGTCTTGGTGTGCTAGGGAAGCTTCCCTGGCAATGCACAAGTGCTCGTGGACATAGCGTATCTGCGTATCCTACAGCACGGGCATACTGTTCGAATTAGACGGGAACGCCGCCTGCTGTATGGCCTGGGCGCCGTATGCCAGCGGAGTGGACAGGACTCATTAAATGCCGAAGGGGCACATCACCTGTCAGCAGGGTGGACAGGCGGCGCACCCACTCCACAATAAATGTGGAGGACGCGCGGGCTAGAGTCCTTACGTCATGGTCCGCATGCTGGCCTACGTCATGGGGAGTAAGCCATGCGGCAGCATTCTGCCCTCGGCCGAGCGGGGAGCGGAGGCGCACTTGATAGAGCCCAGACACGCGTCAACACCAGACCCATGCCTGGGCCACGGCACTTCCTCCCCCGGGACCTTGTTATGGGTGGTTCGGAGCTCACTTGGTGGGGTCTGAACTCCATCCAATGGCTCCGGGCTGCTTCACTTTGGGGGTTCGGGTTGTGCGCACAGGGGCCAGACCTTCTTGAGGAGGTCTAGGCCCGATGACGCTGTCTTCGAGTACGCCACCTTGACTGCTCACGAGATACCCTTGGGGCTGTTCTCTGCGCGGCTACGGATAGTCGCACGGTGATCGCGCCTTCATACCACATGTGAATATTAGTTCTTGGTCCAAGTTTTTGGGTGTTAGAGGATCTTTAATGTAGCATCCCAAAAATTCAAATCTTGAATATTTCTCAAACTCGCTCTAAATTCAAAATGAATTTCAAATTTCATTTCAAAATGTTTGTTTGCGAGTTGATATCAACAAATAAAATATAGTGGTCTATATTTCCTCCAAAATCCTCCTCAAAATATCCTACAAATATTTCCCCAGTGACCCCCCTCAAATTCTTTCCAGAAATACTGTCCAAATATTTCTCTAGTAACCACCTCAATTTCTTTCCAGAAATACTATCCAAATATTCCACTGATATATCTCCAAGTATTTTCCTCTTGAGAAATACCTTTAGAATCATTTTTCAAGTCCCTACAAATATTTTCTTCATAACTTTCCTCATGCTCATATGTATACGTATGCCTCAGGTGTCATACGGTAAGCTCCACAAGCTAATTACACTCATATAAGACAAATCCATGCTAATCTCCTACTAATCCTCTCATCCTTCCACTAATCCTCTCATCCCTCCCCCTAATCCCCCACCATGGCTATAAATAGAGGGGCAAGGGCCTCCTCTCATCCCACCCAAGCCATTTCATGGCAACTCTCTCCCCCCCACACACGCCCACTCCATGCTCCACACAAGCACACACTAGCACAAGGATCGTTCGGTCGTTCTTCGATGTTCGTCCCCCTGTTCTTAGTTTGTTCGTTCGTTCGTCCGATCGTTCATGGTTCGTTTGTCCGATCGTTTGATTGTTCATCCGTTCGTTCGTCCAAATAATCTTTGTCATGCCGTTATGCTGCCGAAATTCCGATCGTTCGTTCGTTCGATCATTCGATCATTCGTCCGTTCGTTCATAGCTCCTATTCATCGTTCATCGTTCGTTCATAGCCCCTATTCATCGTTCTTCCAGATAATCTTTGTCCTGTTGTTATGCTACCGAAATTCCGGTCGTTCGTTCGTTCGATCATTCGATCGTTCATCGTTCGTTCATAGTTCCTATTCATCATTCATCGTTCGTTCATAGTTCATATTCATCGTTCATCATTCATTCATAGTTCCTATTCATCGTTCATCGTTCGTTCATAGTCCCTATTCATCGTTTGTCCAGATAATCTTTGTCCTGCCATTATGCTGTCGAAATTCTGATCGTTCGTTCATCCGATCATTCGATCGTTCGTCCGTTCGTTCATAGTTCCTATTCATCGTTCATCGTTCGTTCATCGTCACTATTCATCGTTCGTTCATACGAACTATTCTCCATCACTATTCACCGTTACTATTCACCAACACTATTCATCATCATTACTATTCATCAATGATATCTATAATAACTTTTTTGTCGTTACTATTCATCGTTACTATTTATCGATCATCCGATCGCCACAAATTTCAACTACTCATCCATCATGTTGTCCAGACCACCTAAGACCAGCCAGACCCATGTTCCAGTCATACGAACTCCGGTGACTGTGATTTTCCTTCTAGTAGAAACTTCCCATCTGGTCACCCATCCCAGGTTTCTCCAAGTTGAGCATGCTTAACTTTGAGATTCCTTCGAACCAGGCTTCCAAACTCAGATTCCAATAATTCTTGTTTCTAAATTCTTATCAAATTATTTCCTATCCAACCATGTCATCCCTTAAGCATGGTTCATATTCCAAAAAACTCCCAAAATACTCTTGTCTCATATTCTGCCTATAACTCTCCTGTTCATACTAATTCAGACGATTCATTCGTCACTATTCTCACCAACAGTGAACTTCACTGTGTTACACCACATACACCCAGCTATAAATACACCCAGCTACCTTCTCCCTCTCCACACACTCAACACCCTCAGCCAAGGCAAACCCCCACCCACTCAGATGCTCCGCTCCGCTGGCTACACGCATATGTCGCTTCGCCTCCAGTCCACCCTCCTGGTAAGCACCTCCGCTCCACCACTTGTTGTATCTCAACACCACATGACACAGATTCTACTCAAGACTCTACCCATCCATATATCGCTATTCTGACCACTATACTAAATATTTGTTGGTATACTTGCTGGTTTGTATGTTTGCTTGTTCATGTTGCATAGTTATCGGAGCATTCGTGTCGTCTCGTGGAGGCCAGATCTGCAAGTCTACGCCAGGCAGTGGAGCTAGAAGCCAGTTTTGCGAGCTCCCCTTCCCCCTTCGTCAGATAAGCACGACAAGCTCGCTGGATCCCTTTGATGCATAAATTACCTATGATTTTTCAACCACAACCCTCAGCCTGTTATTTTATGCATGATATGATTTTGAGACAAGTTATTATGGCCACCCAGCCGCTTGCCGCAATCAATCCTTATACTCTTTGTTACAAATGATTTGAGAAAGCGTGTGAGCTTTCAAAATAAAATGTTTTTCAAAATGGGTATGATGAAGGGTTGTCACCCTTATCACCTTTTTCGCGGGATGATCAGGGACTTCCTGGTTTAGGGGAGGGCCTAAGGTGATGGCTCAACCGGGTTTGGTGTGAGCAGAAGGATTGTCCCCTCATATAAGGACTGGTTTGTCATCCTTCACTACCTGTACTCATGATAAGTACAACCACTCGAGACTGTGTGGGCGGTCACTCAATCTGAACTCGTACGGTTCAAACCCTAGGGTTATGAAGGCTGGGGAGCATTGGGAGGATAAGGAGGGGGAATGTTTTGTCCGGTTTGGGCATAGTGGTGGCCTGACTCCTTCCGGTATAACCGTTAAGGTAGGGACGTGCGAGGAAAGAAAGAGATTCGGATTCGGGTCTCACTAGCTATGAGATCGCAGAGCCGGACTAGTGGGTAAAGTGTACACCTCTACGCAGAGTTTGAAAGCCTATTCGAATAGTCTGTGTCTACAGGAATGGACGAGTCTGGTGTGGTATGGCAATTAGTGTTTGTTTTTTTAAAAAAGGGTGCGTTTGAGAAAAGTGGTTTTTAAAAGGTTCGGCGGTTGAGCCGTGAGCTATGGTGGACAGGAAGTCCAGTAGCTCTTTTTGAAAATGAAAACCAGTGGGAAACTGCTGAGATACCTGAATGGTTTAGTCCAGGGGATTTTATTCTATATTGAAAAACTTCCTGCTCCTTTGGGAGAGGATGCGCTTTGAAAAATACAAAATATTTTACAAAACAACCCAGCATAAAATATTGCTGTTTCTGCAAAATATCCTGAGCTCCACATATTCCATGCATTATATCTGATTTCCCCATTTCGTGGGTGAAGGTGGGCTGCTGAGTACGTTTGTACTCACCCTTGCTTATTTGTTGTTTTCAGAAAAGGAGATCGGGTAAGAGTTACGACTGTTCCTAACCTTGCCTGTGGCTGTTGGACCGCTGATTTGCTTCGCTGCGTATATCGTGCTGTTTTAGCCCCACTCTGATGATATGTCCCGAGTTGTGGACCAACTCTTAAAGTTGATTGCCACCTTTATAGGTTTGTCTCGTTTAAGCAGATCTGGAATCATCTGATGTATAAATGTGTTTACTAGCCTCCTAGGACTAGTAATTGTATCATATTTGAGTCCTAGAGGACATGGGGCGCTTCAGATGGTATCAGAGCTGTTAGGTTGGTCGCAGGACGTAACCCTTAGCCTGATCCAAAAGTTTTTGAGTCAAAACTATTTTCTTAAAAAGCATTCTTGCTCTCATCCCTTCATTTCAAAAATGCTTTTCCCCTTTCCTTCTCTCAGAAGTCAGATGGAAGTTCGCTGCCAAACCAGCTTTTGCCAGAATGAAGATGGTTTCCCCAAGTTGCTGAGAGCATGCACAGTTCACCTCGAAATCAGGAGCCAACCAGAGTATGATGGTCGTGAATTCATCGATCATGGCACAAAAAAGTGTGTCGTGACTGTATATATTGGATCCAGTCCGCACCATGTGGAATGGAGTGTCACTGCTGCTGGGCACAGATTCAAAGACACCTGCCAAGTCGTCGCTCGCAAGGCATTGAGGGCACTGTGTCAGATTTATGAAGAAGAAGTGGCCGACACACCGCTCAGATTCTTTTCGCCCTTTCAGAGAGACCATCCCATTTGGATGGCCAGGATGCGTGCATTGGAAGAGCAGCAGCTGCTTGAGGACGACCCCACAATCGCGTACCTCACTGCATACCTGCTCACCATGGATGCATAGTATGATTTATTGGCTTGGCACCACCGTCAGATGATTGCCCGAGCAGAAGATGCAGAGAAGCTCGACCGTAAGCTCCATGTGGATCTCACCTCAGCTCAAGCCTATGTAGCTGCCTTGGAAAGTCGTGAAGTCATTGCTGTTGAAGCCCTAAAGCAAGCCAAGGATGAGCACGTCCAGAAGTTGATGGAGGCCTACTTGGTAACCCGTAACCAACGTAGAGCCCTACGGATCCAAGAGCCCGCTTCATCCAACCTAGTTCAACCCATGAGAGCTGAAGATCCCCAGATTCTTGAAGGTCACCCGGTCTCTACCAGAGGAGAAAAGAAGACTTGGGAACTCCCAGAAGGAGCCATAGTCTTGGAAGGAATTCTAGCCTTCCCTTAGGCTATGGATAAGCAAGAGCACCCTAAATCCTCCCAAGATCCCCCGCCGAAGTTGTTTGAGCCCATCACCAGGAAGAAGATTCCAGCACCATCCCTAAAGTCAAGGAAGAAGCTGCAAGCACCCCGCCAGCACCGCCGCCCTCTGAGGAACTACAAGAGCCAGTCTAGCTTGAAGAAGAGTTCGACCCCGTGCTGCCATCTCAGTCGCCGCCAGAAGAAGTCATCAGCATCAGCTCCCTCTTGACCCATCTAGGAGATGTCTCAGATTGAAGTTGTGTGCAAGCCTCGCCAGAAGAGAAGTTGCCTGGTCTGAAGTTAGTTATGCTCAGTCCTCTGCATGCATTGGGTAGTGAAGTTTTTCTTCACTTTGGCTAGAGCTCGGCATGTATGAGAGGTAATCGTGTAGACTCGTGTTTTGCAAAACTCTAATTGTGTGGCCCTCTAGGGCATTTCAAAATGAATTTCACTTGATGTTTTCTTCCCTTTTGAGTGCATATGTGATGCTTTAACATTAGTGCTCATAAGTTGCATTTAGCATAGTTCTCAATTTAGGAGCCAAGCAATAGTAGTTATGCTTAGCCCTCGAATCTGAGTAGTCCGTGCTTTGGAAAAACTCTATTCTTCCCTTATTCAAAACATTTGATTTGTTTGTGCTTATCATTGCTGAGCGTGTGTGTTCTCTTTCTTTTTAAGAAAGGTTTTCTCTAAAAACATAGATCACAAATTAGAGCTAATCTTCACCTTATGCTTCCATTCTCATATTAACCCATATCAAGAGAAAAGCACCTTACCCAAGAAGATATCAGGATGCTTACCCTTGAAGCCTGGAAAAAGCTACAGAAGAAACCAGTCCAGCCGCTCAGTCAAAAGGACCGATCGTGAGAATCAAAGCACTGCCCCTGAGTCAAAGTAAACAGAAAAAGAGGACAAAAGGAGTTATTACCATACAGAGAGGCAAAGATTCTTGGAACCAGAGACCACGAACATCAGGGTCATTGACCCCACCACTCACCCGTGCCCCTCACACGCGTGCCCGCCTCCATGCGCACTACCACCGCCCCACGCCCCCTTTGCATCGCACTACCGCCACCCACGCCCCCTTTTGCAGTGCACCCACTGCCATCGTCGCCAGCAACAGGCCCCCTTCCCCTTGTCGTGTTTGCTGCCGCGTGGCACCTGCTCCATCACCACCACTCCGCAACCGAACACCCCCACTCACCTATAAAACCCCCACACCAGCTCCCTCAGTTCCCATCTCAAAGCAAAACACTCCCGATAAAAATCCTCTGCCAAATCGCAAGCAACTCCATTTTCTACTCCCTCGCCCCTAAGATCACAATGCTTGGTGATTCTTGGGTTGAAGACTGTTGTACATGGTTCGTAGTCTTTGGTTTCCTCCTCTGTATGATGGTAATACTCTTTGATAGAATCTTCCAGTGGGAAGAGCAAAGAGAAAGAAAGGATCAATGAAAAGAAGATAGTGAAGAGAAGATAAGAAGAAGGTTCTCCCAGAATCAACCCTGTGACAGTCATCTCTCTGCAGCCTGGTCAAGCAGCAACAGTAGAAGAAGGCCCCGTAACACCCTTGTTATGAGGTACTTCAAGGAGTTCAAATCCCCAAGATTCAAGAGTTCTACCTCATTCTTTTTAAGTGGGGTAGTGTTCCAGCAAGGTTCCTGCTGTGGAGAAAAAGAAGAAGGCATGTAGCAAGCTTGTGAAGGACCAGATCATCCAAGCATATAAGTTCCTGGATGAGTAGTGGTCACCCAAGTTCTGTTGATGAAGCACTAGAAGACCAATCAAGGAAGGAATCCATGTGGAAGTTCGCAAGAGGAAGGTTTGCGTGTTGGCATCGATGCTTCTTCAATAAGCTAGCTGCTAAGCGAAACCTAGAAGCCTGAAGATGATCTTTGAGTAGCCAGAATCAGCGTTTGCAATCGGCAACCAGATGCTCCTCAAAGGCCGGATTTTGTTGAAGTTCCAACTTCTCGAAGAGTCTGCAAAGTGAAGATATGTAGCTGAAGTAAAGCTATACCCATAACCCTTCTAAGCCGAATCTCGAGGACGAGATTCATTTTAAGTGGGGTAGATCTGTAGCATCCTAAAAATTCAAATCTTGAATATTTCTCAAACTCGCTCTAAATTCAAAATGAATTTAAAATTTCATTTCAAAATGTTTGTTTGCGAGTTGATATCAACAAATAAAATATAGTGGTCTATATTTCCTCCAAAATCCTCCTCAAAATATCCTACAAATATTTCCCCAGTGACCCCCTCAAGTTCTTTCCAGAAATACTGTCCAGATATTTCTCTAGTAACCACCTCAATTTCTTTCCAGAAATACTATCCAAATATTCCACTGATATATCTCCAAGTATTTTCCTTTTGAGAAATACCTTTAGAATCATTTTTCAAGTCCCTACAAATATTTTCTTCATAACTTTCCTCATGCTCATACGTATACGTATGCCTCAGGTGTCATACGGTGAGCTCCACAAGCTAATTACACTCATATAAGACAAATCCATGCTAATCTCCTACTAATCCTCTCATCCTTCCACTAATCCTCTCATCCCTCCTCCTAATCCCCCCACCATGGCTATAAATAGAGGGGCAAGGGCCTCCTCTCATCCCACCCAAGCCATTTCATGGCAACTCTCTCCCCCCACACACGCCCACTCCATGCTCCACACAAGCACACACTAGCACAAGGATCGTTCGGTCGTTCTTCGATCGTTCGTCCCCCTGTTCTTAGTTTGTTCGTTCGTCCGATCGTTCATAGTTCGTTCGTCCGATCGTTTGATTGTTCATCCGTTCGTTCGTCCAAATAATCTTTGTCATGCCGTTATGCTGCCGAAATTCCGATCGTTCGTTCGTTCGATCATTCGATCATTCGTCCGTTCGTTCATAGCTCCTATTCATCGTTCATCGTTCGTTCATAGCCCCTATTCATCGTTCTTCTAGATAATCTTTGTCCTGTTGTTATGCTACCAAAATTCCGGTCATTCGTTCGTTCGATCATTCGATCGTTCATTGTTCGTTCATAGTTCCTATTCATCATTCATCGTTCGTTCATAGTTCATATTCATCGTTCATCGTTCATTCATAGTTCCTATTCATCGTTCATCGTTCGTTCATAGTCTCTATTCATCGTTTGTCCAGATAATCTTTGTCCTGCCTTTATGCTGTCGAAATTCTGATCGTTCGTTCATCCGATCATTCGATCGTTCGTCCGTTCGTTCATAGTTCCTATTCATCGTTCATCGTTTGTTCATCGTCACTATTCATCGTTCGTTCATACGAACTATTCGCCATCACTATTCACCGTTACTATTCATCATTACTATTCACCGACACTATTCATCATCGTTACTATTCATCAATGATATCTATAATAACTTTGTTGTCGTTACTATTCATCGTTACTATTTATCGATCATCCGATCGCCACAAATTTCAACTACTCATCCATCATGTTGTCCAGTCCACCTAAGACCAGCCAGACCCATGTTCCAGTCATACGAACTTCGGTGACTGTGATTTTCCTTCCAGTGGGAACTTCCCATCTGGTCACCCACCCCAGGTTTCTCCAAGTTGAGCATGCTTAACTTTGAGATTCCTTCGAACCAGGCTTCCAAACTTAGATTCCAATAATTCTTGTTTCTAAATTCTTATCAAATTATTCGCTATCCAACCATGTCATCCCTTAAGCATGGTTCATATTCCAGAAAACTCCCAAAATACTCGTCTCATATTCTGCCTATAACTCTCCTGTTCATACTAATTCAGATGATTCATTCGTCACTATTCTCACCAACAGTGAACTTCACTGTGCTACACCACATACACCCAGCTATAAATACACCCAGCTACCCTCTCCTTCTCCACACACTCAACACCCTCAGCCAAGGGAAACCCCCACCCACTCAGATGCTCCGCTCCGCTGGCTACACGCATAGTGTCGCTTCGCCTCCAGTCCACCCTCCTGGTAAGCACCTCCGCTCCACCACTAGTAGTATCTCAACACCACATGACACAGATTCTACTCAAGACTCTACCCATCCATATATCGCTATTCTGACCACTATAATAAATATTTGTTGGTACACTTGCTGGTTTGTATGTTTGCTTGTTAATGTTGCATAGTTATCATAGCGTTCGTGTCGTCTCGTGGAGGCCAGATCTGCAAGTCTACGCCAGGCAGTGGAGCTAGAAGCCAGTTCCGCGAGCTCCCCTTCCCCCTTCGTTGGATAAGCACGACAAGCTCACTGGATCCCTTTGATGCATAAATTACCTATGACTTTTCAACCACAACCCTCAACCTGTTATTTTATGCATGATATGATTTTGAGACAAGTTATTATGGCCACCCAGCTGCTTGCCGCAATCAATCCTTATACTCTTTGTTACAAATGATTTGAGAAAGGGTGTGAGTTTTCAAAAGAAAATATTTTTCAAAATGGGTATGATGAAGGGTTGTCACCCTTATCACCTTTTGAGCGGGATGATCAGGGACTTCCTGGTTTAGGGGAGGGCCTAAGGTGATGGCTCAGCCGGGTTAGGTGTGAGCAGAAGGATTGTCCCCTCATATAAGGACCGGTTTGTCATCCTTCACTACCTGTACTCAAGATAAGTACAACCACTCGAGACTGTGTGAGCAGTCACTCAATCTGAATTCGTACGGTTCAAACCCTAGGGTTATGAAGGTTGGGGAGCACCGGGAGGATAAGGAGGGGGAATGTTTTGTCCGGTTTGGGTATGGTGGTGGCCTGACTCCTTCCGGTATAACCGTTAAGGTAGGGATGTGCGAGGAAAGAAAGAGATTTGGATTCGGGTCTCACTAGCTATGAGATCGCAGAGCCGGACTAGTGGGTAAAGTGTACACCTCTGCGCAGAGTTTGAAAACCTATTCGAATAGTCTGTGTCCACAGGAATGAACGAGTCTAGTGTGGTATGGCAATTAGTGTTTGTTTTCAAAAAAAGGGTGCGTTTGAGAAAAGTGGTTTTTAAAAGGTCCGGCGGTTGAGCCGTGACCTATGGTGGACGGGAAGTCCAGTAGCTGTTTTTGAAAATGAAAACCAGTGGGAAACTGCTGAGATACCTGAATGGTTTAGTCCAGAGGATTTTATTCTATATTGAAAAACTTCCTGCTCCTTTGGGAGAGGATGCGCTTTGAAAAATACAAAATATTTTACAAAACAACCTTGCATAAAATATTGTTGTTTCTGCAAAATATCCTGAGCTCCACATATTCCATGCATTATATCTGATTTCCCCATTTTGTGGGTGAAGGTGGGCTGCTGAGTACGTTTGTACTCACCCTTGCTTATTTGTTGTTTTTCAGAAAAGGAGATCAGGTAAGAGTTACGACTGTTCCCAACCTTGCCTGTGGCTGTTGGACCACTGATTTGCTTCGCTGCGTATATCGGGCTGCTTCAGCCCCACTCTGATGATATGTCCCGAGTTGTGGACCAACTCTTAAAGTTGATCGCCACCTTTATAGGTTTGTCTCGTTTAAGCAGATCTGGAATCATCTGATGTATAAATGTGTTTACTAGCCTCCCGGGACTAGTAATTTTATCACATTTGAGTCCCAGAGGATCTGGGGCGCTTCATTTAATCTCGGTTAGGAACATCAACCTAGACTAAAGAGCCTTGACCCTTTAACCCCGGCTGATAACACCTATCAGGACTAATATAGATCCTTAGCGCCTTTAGTTTTGGTTGGTAACATTAAGAGGGCCAAATAAAGTCCACCAACGAGTTAGTTTTAAAATGGAATCATCTCATCCAAAGACACATGTACTGTGTAGGTGGTTTAGTGTAAAAAGAAACCATCTCATCCAAAGACAAATAATTGGACTTATATTTGGAGTTATAGAATGTATATTCCAATTAAGGCATACTCTTTTCTATATGTCTCCATGGAGGATTCTCATCTCTTCTCCTCACTTTAGACCTAAGGTAACTTGGGAAACACAAAATTTTCTTCTAGCTACTCATCAGTGACCGATTGGATACCATAAATTAATGGATTGCTATAGCTGTGTTTTCTACAACAATGGAAGTGAAGAAACAAACTTTCATCCCTTTTTTAATGCCCTTTTAGTACCGACTATTGGAATGTCTTGTTTACTCACTAGAACATGATCCTCCAACCTTTGGATACGATCATACAAGCAAGAACATTTCTTTGGTAGCCCCATTTTCAGAGAAGCTATCATCACTTCTTCGCTAGATAATATGGACCACTAGAAAGTATAAATAGGATCATTTTGGAAAACAAAACTTGCAGCTTGGTAGTTTATAAGCTAGTTCTCAAAGGGAGCTTGGCTTGGTGTGTATCAAAGCCAAGTAACATGAGGGGTAATCCCTACTAGAAGTTCTATTAAAAATAATAATGGTAAAGTCTTACAAATAAAACTCAAGAAACAAATAAGGAAATGAATAAAATAAGGGAGAGTGAGGCAATTACAACATAGTGTATATCCACGTGACTATAAGAGAAATATATTTTGCCTTTGCTCTATGGATAACTGTAACACCCCGTCCACTCCCGGACCGGTGGTACTTACTCTTGGCAGCCCTCTAGGACTATAGACCATCCCCATAGACCAACACAAATCTTTTGTGCGCACTTTGTCCTCACTCGTGCACACCCGAGAAGACTTCTCGGTCGGTCACCCATTCTAAGATTGCTCTGGGCCAAGCGTGCTTAACCTAGAGGTTCTTTCGAGACATGCATTCTAAAAAGAAGATGCACCTTATTGGTATGAGTATTATATCGATCCTATTAAGCTTTGGGCCAGGATATCACATAATTCATCCGGGTTAGTATATCACAATAACCAATGTGAATTCCTATTTTAAAACCTGATTGGTCACCACTGAAGTGGCATGGATTCCTTCAAAACTGATTTTATTTCATATTGCCCAGATGCTCCAACAGGAAAGGATGACAACCACCACGAAAAAAGAATCTTGAAGTTGTTGCTTGAAGTCTTTAAAAGATGTTGAAATATTTGTTCAAGAGCTGAAAAAACTTAACATTTAAGTATAGCCAGCATGAGATAACAATTGTGCATCACAAGAATAAATTTTCTATGGTTTCCTCATGGTCCAATGAACACAAGACACAATTAAAAGAGGGAAAAGACATATGTCTGCACTAAAGAATAACCCTCATATTTAATTTCCCTTTTATCAACAACCAAAAGAACACCTTGTGTTTGGCTCACAAGAACATGTCCAAAGTCATTTAAAGACTACAGGTGTATCACTGGGATGTACCAAAAGGACATTCATAAGCTTTATGAGTGTAAGGAAAACATACTAAGGCCCACTTGATTATAACCATTTGGACTAACATTATTTGCCAAAGTCTTTGGTTGTAGTTCAAAGGATGTAGCATGGAATCGGATGGAGGCGAAGCGGTGATCAAGATGATCAACACCTCAAAAATACACTAGAAGACTCAATGGAGATCTACATAAACATGCAAAAGTTAAAGGCACAAGATGGAATGAGCCTAGATAAAGAGATATGAAGAAAAAGAGAAAAATAAGATACCTAGCAACACCAGATTTATTTAGAGATGCACCGGATAAAACACTGGATATGAGTTACACTATACTAGAGAAATGGATATTGAGATAGAGTACACTGGATATACACAGGTGTGCGCTGGATGTCACACTAGACATGACACTAAATACAACACTTAGATAGGTTGGCACAATGTTTGAAGAGATCCACAAGGCACCATACATGTCCGGTGTGGCACAGATACCCCATCGGACAGTATACTTAAGAGACGTTGCACAACAACCCAAGAAGGGCTATAAGGTCATTCTCAATGGGAGTTTCATACTCATTAAATATAGTATCACATCATCATGCTTGGTGATATGGCAGTGCAATTAAGAGGGGAGATATAGAGAGAGTTTCATGGGAGATGTTAGGGTTTCATGAAGATGGAACCCTACATACATAGTTACCTAGTTTAAATCCGATGTGGTATCATTGGAAACAATGCATTGAAACTCACCACTGAGAATCGACTAAGGCACATAGTGTGTCCTTTCTAACATGAGTCGAAGCAACAAATGCCTTTACTCAAAAGGTCGTCAACAACTAGTTCCAATGGCTAGCCAACGTGGATGACACCGACATATTTAGTGATTGTGTAAGACATGGCTAATGAGTATGCATAATTTATGTGTCACTTTCAATGTCTAGTTTTGGACATGGTGGCTATATATACCCACCCAACGGAGTATGTTTAGTGTATGAGGTGAGAAACATCGCTAGAAAGCTGAGACTCCATTCGTATAGCTTTAGACACCAAAGTGCTTAAGGAATCACTCATTAATTCATGTAGATGCTTTGCAAAGTGCTTAGGTTAGTTAGACTACTACCATTAGAGCTTGCTCTAGAATTTTCCTAGTGATTAAGTGAGGTTAGACACCTCAAACCTTTGATGCTTGCGCACATCATTATAGGATGCACTAGGAGGGGTTGTAATCTTACAAGATCATATCAACTGCGATTGTGGTGTGATCGCCACCATGCATTAGAGGAAACAGGGCACATATGGAATTTTAGCTGAAAACTCGATAGTGGAGATGCTAGAGAGCTTCTGAGAGAGCCTACAACCAAAACACCACTTGCTTGTGGAAAAGGTCTAGTGCTATCCATGGAATTACCTGGCCGAGAGCTTGGCCCTCACATGGGCATTCCCTTGCGTGAGACTCCAATGGGGATTAGGAGGAACCTTAAACGCTTCTGGAGATCTCCTAAAAATACTAGCGTGTCAATGAGAGTTTATATCTCTCTATCATACTTAAGCTTTCATATTTATAGTGTGTTACCTGGGTTATATACTTTACCTTCCTAGCTTAGTTATAGGCTAGTGGATAAGTTTGGAGCCTAGATTGCATAACCCCTTTGCGTTAGGGACAACAACACTTAAGTCAAAAATCATAGTTGGACATAAATTTGCTTGTTTGTTGCATAGGTTTTGGCTAGAAGAATAATAGAGACCATTGTTTAAGAGAGAAATTAGATTGCTTAATTCACCCTCCTCTCTTAGATGCAATGACAGAGATAGCGATGGGGTGGACGGGGCTCGAGCCCTCCTATCGCTTCCGAGCCCATAGAGCCCCAATAAAGCCTCCCTAAAATTTAAAATATCATTATAATGTAGGAGGGGCTCCATATATACCACAACTGTAGTTTAGACCCTCTTATTTTTTGGCTCCGTGCCTGCTTAGGCGTTAAGGGTTTCTTCACTAAGAAGAAAACCGTGTAGATCCTTAAGGGCTAGTTTAGGAAACTCAAATTTCTTCCGGGATTAGAGGGGATTTGAGTTTTCAAACTGCCCTAAATGTAGGTCCAATTATGTGCTGAGTTGGAGACAGGCAGACAAAGGTGCTTATACAATGAGATCATCCTCCCCGGCCCGTCTCATGTTTATCACCGTTGCAGATGCTATCTCTTGCAAAAAAATAATTAATATGGCTTAGCAAATCAATAATCAAAGGCGGGCTTGTGTTTGAATACATTGATAATGGAGTAGTTGTCACCATCCTTTGTATCCAAGGTGGAATATGCTAGTATTTGTATCGTCGTCCCCTGCTAGCTAGCTAAGTATACAGGGAGGTTAGCTAACTATATATATCTGCATTATATTATTAGTTGAGATTCAAACAAAACCATAAATCAGTTACTAAAATTGCCAAGAAATAATCCATGGCTTGGTTGGAAGAACACACGCGTTTTGGTACGGTCCTACTAGGAGGAAGAAGTTGCCACTCACATCCGAATTCCCAAACAAAGTAGTTAACCAGTACTATTAGTTGCTGCCTTCAACTTCTTCCACTAGAGCCAAACGTCGTTGCTAGCTTTGTCACTTTCCATGCGTCCCCGCAGGCTGCAGACAGCAGGGCCAGCTGCAGCATTCCATCCAGTGATGATCCCAATGCAAACTTAACCTCGCTTCTATCAGCTACGTACGTACTACTCCATTCGGCAGCTGGATATGCGGAGCTAGAAACACTCCATTTGTCAGGCCTCAGGTACGTACAATGGCTTGCAATGCCTGCGCGCGCGTCGACCTGGTCCCGTGTTACCTAGTCAAGGCTATAGCCTATAGCTGCGTGCAACTGTGCCACCATGCCCCTGTGGCCTGTGCTGTATAAATAGACGCGAGTGCCACTCCTTCCTGCCAAGCCACAGCAGCAGCAGGCCAGCAGCAGCGAGGGGTCAGTCAGTAGCTATCTTGCAAGCAATCCAGCTAGGGAAGAGGCAATGGCGTCCAAGCAAGTGCTGCTGCTCCTGGCCGCCGTCGTCGCGTGCCTCGCGTCGCTGGCCTCCGCCACGCAGTGGACGGTCGGGGACGCAGGCGGCTGGAGGGCCAAGTTCAACGAGACCGGCTGGGCCAACGGCAAGACGTTCGTGGTCGGCGACACCCTGCGTACGCACGATCGTCTTAATTGTTTCGTTGTTGGAATAACAGTGCAGAGCCAAGCTAACAGCTAATTAACCCATGCATCGTCGTATATATCGTATACATCAATTAATTGCAGAGTTCGTGTACCCCAAGGAGAACCACACGGTGGTGAAGGTCGGCAAGGACGCCTTCGCGGCGTGCGACCTGAGCGCCAACCTGCAGCTGGGGAACTGGACCAGCGGCAGCGACGTCGTGACGCTGGACAAGCCCGGCAAGGTGTGGTTCATCTGCAACAAGCCCAACCACTGCCTCAACGGCATGAAGCTGGCCATCGACGTCGCGGAATCCGCCGCGGCCCTGGCCCCGGCCCCGGCTTCGTCGTCGGCGCCCGTCAGCTACACGGTTGGCGCCGCTGCGGCGGCCGCCGTGGTCGCGGCGGCGGCTGTGCTCGCGTTCTAGGTCCTTTGCTTGCATGCATGCATGTGAGCAGCAGGACCGTACCAATCATATCACCTTGCTTATTACTTGACATCGTCGTCGATCATTTAATTGAATACTGTTGTTTGTTCTTTGGACTTGTTGTTGTTGCTGCTGCTGCTGGCCTGGACTTGTTTGTTTCAGCTAGGTTACGGTAGCAGGAGTCCAAGCTAAGCTATGAATGTATACGGAGATACGGGGCCTGAAAAGCCTAATCACCTGTTTCTTCAGGTGATCTGAGTTTGCTCTGTCCGCTGTATCGCCAGCCTTATTTTATATAATAAGGACATTATAATAAAGTTTATCTCTACAGATTTTTATGGCTCGCTCGTCGATCGTCAGCTTGCATTGGTTGCTTGAATGAATATAAAAAAACGATTTCAGGGAATAATATATCTTTGTCGATGCAACAACTGAAACCTTTCGAGATGGTATTTACTAGGTTTATAGCCGCTTCATCCATATAATAGTTCAACGCTATTACTCTCTATATAAAATTCTTCTATATATTTTCCTGATAGACTTCACTACAGGAAAAACTTTATCGATGATAGGCTTCTGATAACACGATTTTCGTTGTTTCTCTATCGACCAAAAATTTTGGCCGTTTTTAATCGGCGTCCACCAAAGATTCAAATTACAAGCCGCCTGGTTTATAGGTCTTCTCATGCTCTTAGCTTTTAGGACACTTAAAACCCTTTTTTTCCCCATTACTCGATTGGCTAACCCATGCGTTTTATTTTGTAAACGTACCTTTAGATACAGTCTACATGATATTCTTGACAAACCGAGCCATTTTTTCAAATTTATACTTGTTGAGCACAGCATGTGGCCGGACTGTCCGGGTCTGACCTTGATGCCCGAACAGTCCAGCCTGCGGACGATGCACGTGTGGATGGTCGGCTAAACTCCTTTCTACACACGTGTTCATCCCTCTAAATTCGTGGGAGTTATTGGAGAACACTTAGAAATAGATCCAGAACTCACCCTTATATATATATTTGAAGGGGTACGACTGATTGTGGTATCAACAATCGAACCAATCAATCTAGTTAACGTTTTTCAACTTTTTATGCCCTAGGAGTAGTAGTAACTTAGCCTTCTCATCCCCGATTTCACCTCTCTTCGGCTCTACGTCGTTTGGAGCCGTTTTGGGTGGCATGTCGATCCTAAAACAAACCCTAGGATCTCTCCTCCCTAACGGGGCCCCTCCCCGGGGTTAGATCCAGGTGCTGTTGGCGAACGCCACCGCCTTTGCGCGCACGCAGAACGTTCGACCACCAGACGTGGACCATCTGGCTTCAGCGCAGAGAAGATTACACTCCTACCATAGGTCGCAGACTATGCAGCTGCCGGTGCACCTCACAGTGATTGGCGCCCAAATCGGCGCCAACACACTTTTTAGCAACTCCGCTGGGGGCAAGGCGTGAAGATCCATCAGATCGGTGCACAATGGTCGGTTCAAAGGATCACTCTGATGTCTCTCCCAACAACATCATCGAGCCGACTATGGAGACTATGGACTAAAGACCAATAGGAATTCGAGGAACACAAAGAACAACTTATCAATGAGGCCCAGGCCAAATTTCTAGCCAACTTCAAGGTGGATGAAAGGGAAATAGGCTTACACCTTTTCCTAATTGATTTTGGTGGTTGAATTTCCCAACACAAATAATTGGACTAACTAGTTTGCTCTAGATAATATGTTTTACAGGTGCCAAAGGTTCACAACAAGCCAATAAAAAGACCAAAGATGGGTTCAAATAAAGTTAGCTAAAGAAATCCCAAAGGCACCCTGGTCTGGCGCACCGGACTGTCCGGTGCACCACCGGACAGTGTCCGGTGCACCAGGGAACTCAACGCTGAACTCGCTACCTTCGGGAAAATGGAGGCCGCTCTACTATAATTCATCGGACTGTCCGGTGTGTCAGCGGAGCAACGGCTACTTCACACGCAACGGTCGACTGCAACGCATTTAATGCGCGCCGGCGCGCGCAGAGGTCAGAGCACGCGCAGCAGGCGCATCGGACAGTCTACAGGACTTGTCCGGTGCACCACCGGACAGCCCAGAGGCCCCACCAGTCAGAGCTCCAACGGTCGAACCCTAACGGCCGGGTGACGTGGCTGGCGCACCGGACTGTCCGGTGCGCCATGCGACAACAGCTTCCACCAAACGACTAGTTTGATGGTTGGGGCTATAAATACCCCAACCACCCCACATTCAATTGCATCCAAGTTTTCAGCATTCACATCTCATACAAGAGCTATAGCATTCAATTCTAGACACAACCAAAGAGATCAAATCCTCTCCCAAGTTCGGAATCACTCCAAATCAATAGTGACTAGAGAGAGCGACATTTGTGTTCATTTGAGCTCTTGCGCTTGGATTGCTTCTTTTCTTTCTCATTCTTTCTTGAGATACACTCAATTGTAACCGAGGCAAGAGACACCAATTGTGTGGTGATCCTCGTGGGGACTTAGTGTCCCGTGTGATTGAGAAGAGAAGCTCACTCGATCTAAGTGACCGTTTGAGAGAGGGAAAGGGTTGAAAGAGACCCGGTCTTTGTGACCACCTCAACGGGGAGTAGGTTTGCAAGAACCGAACCTCGGTAAAACAAATCCTTGTGTCTCACTCTTTATTTGCTTGCGATTTGTTTTTCTCCCTCTCTCTCGGACTCGCTTATATTTCTAACGCTAACCCGGCTTGTAGTTGTGATTAACTTTGTAAATTTCAGTTTCGCCCTATTCACCCCCCCTCTAGGCGACTTTCAATTGGTATCAAAGCCCGGTGCTTCATTAGAGCCTAACCGCTCGAAGTGATGTCGGGAGATCACGCCAAGAAGGAGATGGTGACCGGCGACAAGCCCGCTACAAGCCATGGGAAGGCTCCATCAAGAGAGTCCCACAACAAAGGGAAGGAGAAGGAATCCTCTTCCCACAAGTCGCATCGGAGTGGCGAAAAGAAAAAGAAGATGAGGAAGGTGGTCTACTACGAGACCGATTCTTCATCGCCATCCACCTTCGGCTCTGACGCGCCGTCCATAACTTCTAAGCGCCATGAGCGCAAGAAGTATAGTAAGATTCCCCTACGCTACCCTCGTATTTCAAAGCGTACTCCTTTACTCTCCGTTCCATTAGGCAAACCACCGGTTTTTGACGGTGAAGATTATAATATGTGGAGTGACAAAATGAGGCATCATCTAACCTCACTTCACACAAGCATTTGGAATGTTGTTGAGTTTGGTGTACAGGTACCATCCGTAGGGGATGAGGACTATGATTCGGACGAAGTGGCCCAAATCCACCACTTCAACTCCCAAGCCACCACTATACTCCTCGCCTCTCTAAGTCGAGAGGAGTATAATAAAGTGCAAGGGTTGAAGAGCGCAAAGAAAATTTAGGACGTGCTCAAGACCGCGCACGAAGGAGACGAGGTGACCAAGATCACCAAGCGGGAGACGATCGAGGGGGAGCTCGGTCGCTTCATGCTTCACCAAGGAGAGGATCCGCAAGCCATGTACAACCGCTTGAAGACCTTGGTGAATCAAGTGCGCAACCTTGGGAGCACCAAATGGGATGACCATGAAATGGTCAAGGTTATTCTAAGATCCCTCGTTTTTCTTAACCGTACACAAGTTCAATTAATTCGAGGTGATCCTAGACACAAGCTAATGTCTCCCGAGGAAGTCATAGGGAAATTTGTGAGCTTTGAGCTAATGATTAAAGGCTCAAAAAAAATCATCGAGCAAGGCACCTCCTCCACGCCCGAGGCACAACCCGTCGCATTCAAGGCAACGGAGGAGAAGAAGGAAGAGTCTACACCAAGTAGGCTCCCCATCGATGCCTCAAAGCTCGACAATGAGGAGATGGCTTTAATCATCAAAAGCTTTCGACAAATCCTCAAGCAAAGGAGGGGGAAGGACTACAAACCCCACTCTAAGAAGGTTTGCTACAAGTGTGGTAAGCCCGGTCACTTCATAGCAAAATGTCCTATTTCTAGTGACAGTGACAGGGGCGACGACAAGAAGGGGAGAAGAAAGGAAAAGAAGAGGTACCACAAGAAGAAGGGCGGTGATGCCCATGTGTGCCGCGAGTGGGACTCCGACGAGAGCTCCACCGACTCCTCCTCCGACGAGGACGCCGCCAACATCGCCGTCAACAAGGGACTTCTCTTCCCCAACGTCGGTCACAAGTGTCTCATGGCAAAGGACGGCAAAAAGAAAAAGGTTAAATCTAAATCCTTCACTAAATATGCCACCTCTAGTGATGAGGCAAATTCTAATGATGATGAGGATGATTTATTTACTCTTTTTGCCAACCTTAACATGCAACAAAAGGATAAGTTAAATGAATTAATTAGCACTATTCATGATAAGGATGATCTCTTGGATAGCCAAGAGGACTTCCTAATTAAGGAAAATAAGAAGCATGTTAAGGTTAAGAATGCTTATGCTCTAGAGATGGAAAATATGAAAAATTAACTAGTGAGCTAAGCACTTGTCATGATGTTATTGCCAACCTTAGAAATGAAAATGCTAGATTAATTGCTAAGGTTGATTCAAATGTTTGTGATGATTCATATGCCAATCTTAGAAATGATCATGCTATTTCTATTGCTAAGATTGAAAAATTGAATGCCTCTCTTGCTAGCCTTAGGATTGAAAATGAAAAATTGATTGCTAAGGCTAAAGACTTAGATGTTTGCAATGCTTCCATTTCCGATCTTAGAAGTGAAAATGATATTTTACATGCTAAGATTGTTGAACTAAAAACTTGCAAACCCTCTACATCCACTATTGAGCATGTTTCTATTTGCACTAGATGTAGAGATGTTGACATTGATGCTATTCATGATCACATGATTTTAATTAAACAACAAAATTATCATATAGCAAAATTAGATGCTAAAATTGCCGAGCATGAACTAGAAAATGAAAAATTTAAATTTGCTCATAGTATGCTTTATAGTGGGAGACGCCCTGGCATCAAGGATGGCATTGGCTTCCAAAAGAGAGACAATGTCAAACTTAATGCCCCTCCTAAAAAATTATCTAACTTTGTTAAGGGCAAGGCTCCCATGCCTTAGGATAACGAGGGTTACATTTTGTACCCTACCGGTTATCCCGAGCACAAAATTAGGAGAATTCACTCTAGGAAGTCTCACTCTGGCCCTAATCATGCTTTTATGTATAAGGGTGAGACATCTAGCTCTAGGCAATCAACTCGTGCTAAATTTCCTAAAAAGAAAACTCCTAGTGCATCAAATGAACCTAGCATTTCATTTAAAACTTTTGATGCATCTTATGTTTTGACTAACAAATCCGGCAAAGTAGTTGCCAAGTATGTTGGGGACAAACACAAGGGTTCAAAGACTTGTGTTTGGGTACCCAAAGTTCTTGTATCTAATGTTAAAGGACCCAAAACTGTTTGGGTACCTAAAATCAAGAACTAAATTTGTTTTGTAGGTTTATGCATCCGGGGTTTCAAGTTGGATCATCGATAGCGGGTGCACAAACCACATGACAGGGGAGAATAAGATGTTCTCCTCCTACGAGAAAAACCAAGATCCCCAACGAGCTATCACATTCAGGGATGGAAATCAAGGTTTGGTCAAAGGTTTGGGTAAAATAGCTATATCTCCTGACCATTCTATTTCCAATGTTTTTCTTGTAGACTCTTTAGATTACAATTTGCTTTCTGTTTCTCAACTATGCAAAATGGGCTACAACTGTCTATTTACTGATATAGGTGTCACTGTCTTTAGAAGAAGTGATGATTCAGTAGCATTTAAGAGAGTGTTAGAGGGCCAGCTATACTTAGTTGATTTCAATAGAGCTGAACTCGACACTTGCTTAATTGCTAAGACTAACATGGGCTGGCTCTGGCATCGCCGACTAGCACATGTTGGGATGAAGAATCTTCACAAACTTCTAAAGGGAGAACATATTTTAGGACTAACCAATGTTCATTTTGAGAAAGACAGGATTTGTAGCGCATGCCAAGCCAGGAAGCAAGTTGGTGTTCATCATCCACATAAGAACATCTTGACGACTGACAGGCCACTCGAGCTCCTCCACATGGACCTATTCAGCCCGATCGCTTACATAAGCATCGGCGGGAGTAAGTACTGTCTTGTTATTGTGGATGACTATTCTCGCTTCACTTGGGTATTCTTTTTACAGGAAAAATCTCAAACCCATGAGACTTTAAAGGGATTCTTGAGATGAGCTCAAAATGAGTTCGGCTTGAGGATCAAGAAATTAGAAGCGATAATGGGACGGAGTTCAAGAATTCACAAATTAAAGGCTTCCTTGAGGAGGAGGGCATCAAGCATGAGTTCTCTTCTCCCTACACGCCATAACAAAATGGTGTAGTGGAGAGGAAGAATAGAACTCTATTGGACATGGCGAGAACCATGCTTGATGAGTACAAGACTTCGGATCGGTTTTGGGCCAAGGCGGTCAACACCGCTTGCTATGCCATCAACCGGTTATATCTACACCGAATCCTCAAGAAGACATCATATGAACTCCTAACCGGTAAAAAGCCCAATGTTTCATATTTTAGAGTCTTTGGTAGCAAATGTTTTATACTTGTTAAAAGAGGAAGAAAATCCAAATTTGCTCCTAAGGCTGTAGAAGGCTTTTTACTAGGATATGATTCAAACACAAGGGCATATAGATTCTTTAACAAATCCACTGGACTAGTTAAAGTGTCTTGTGACATTGTGTTTGATGAGACTAACGTCTCTCAAGTAGAGCAAGTTGATCTTGATGAATTAGATGATGAAGAGGCTCCATGTGTCGCGCTAAGGAACATGTCCATTGGGGATGTGTGTCCTAAGGAATCCGAAGAGCCCATTCAAGCACAAGATCAACCATCCTCCTCCATGCAAGCATCTCCACCAACTCAAGATGGGGATGAGGCTCAAGATGATGAAGAAGAAGATCAAGAAGACGAGCCACCTCAAGACGACAGCAATGATCAAGGGGGAGATGCAAATGATCAAGATAAGGAGGATGAGCAAGTTCCAAGACCGCCACACCCAAGAGTCCACCAAGCAATCCAATGAGATCACCCCGTGAACACCATCCTCGGTGACATTCATAAGGGGGTAACCACTAGATCTCGTGTTGCACACTTTTGTAAGCATTACTCTTTTGTTTCCTCTATTGAGCCACACAGGGTAGAGGAAGCACTTCAAGATTCGGATTGGGTGATGGCGATGCAAGAGGAGCTCAACAACTTCATGAGGAATGAGGTATGGCATTTAGTTCCACGTCCTAACCAAAATGTTGTAGGAACCAAGTGGGTCTTCCGCAACAAGCAAGATGAGCATGGTGTGGTGACAAGGAACAAAGCCCGACTTGCGGCCAAGGGATATTCACAAGTCGAAGGTTTGGATTTCAGTGAAACCTATGCACCCGTAGCTAGGCTTGAGTCAATTCGCATTTTACTTGCCTATGCTACTTACCATGGCTTCAAGCTTTATCAAATGGACGTGAAGAGTGCCTTCCTCAATGGACCAATCAAGGAAGAGGTCTATGTTGAGCAACGTCCCGGCTTAGAAGACAGTGAGTATCCTAATCATGTTTATAGACTCTCTAAGGCGCTTTATGGGCTCAAGCAAGCCCCAAGAGCATGGTATGAATGCCTAAGAGATTTTCTTATCCCTAATGGCTTCAAAGTCGGCAAAGCCGATCCTACACTCTTTACTAAAACACTTGAAAATGATTTGTTTGTATGCCAAATTTATGTTGATGATATTATATTTGGGTCTACTAACGAATCTACATGTGAAGAGTTTAGTAGGATCATGACACAAAAATTCGAGATGTCAATGATGGGGGAGTTGAAGTATTTTCTAGGATTCCAAGTCAAGCAACTCCAAGAGGGCACCTTCATTAGACAAACAAAGTACATTCAAGACATTCTAACCAAGTTTGGGATGAAGGACACAAAGCCCATCAAGACACCCATGGGAACAAATGGGCATCTCGACCTCGACACGGGAGGTAAATCCGTAGATCAAAAGGTATACCGGTCAATGATAGGTTCCTTACTCTATTTATGTGCATCTCGACCGGACATTATGCTTTCCGTATGCATGTGTGCAAGATTCCAAGCCGATCCTAAGGAAGCTCACCTTAGGGCCGTAAAAAGAATCTTGAGATATTTAGTTTATACTCCTAAGTTTGGCCTTTGGTACCCTAGGGGATCCACATTTGATTTAATTGGTTGTTCCGATGCCGATTGGGCAGGGTGCAAAATTAATAGAAAGAGCACATCAGGGACTTGCCAGTTCTTGGGAAGATCTCTGGTGTCTTGGGCTTCAAAGAAGCAAAATTCTGTGGCTCTTTCAACCGCTGAAGCCTAGTATATTGCCGCAGGCCATTGTTGCGTGCAATTGCTTTGGATGAGGCAAACCCTTAGGGACTATGGTTACAAATTAACCAAAGTTCCTCTTCTATGTGATAATGAGAATGCAATCCGCATGGCGGATAATCCCATTGAGCATAGCCGCACTAAACACATAGCCATTCGGTATCATTTTCTAAGGGATCACCAACAAAAGGGGGATATCGAGATTGCATATGTTAGCACCAAAGAACAATTAGCCGATATCTTTACCAAGCCATTAGATGAACAAACTTTTACCAAACTTAGGCATGAGCTAAATATTCTTGATTCTAGGAATTTTTATTGATGCTTTTTGCACACATAGCTCATTATTATACCCTTGATCATCTCTTTCGTGTGCTATGACTAATGTGTTCTTTCAAGTCCATTTCATGCTAAGTCATAGATTGAAAGGGAAAAGGAGTCTTCGGCGAAGACAAGGCTTCCACTCCACTCCATCGAATCATTCATCCTTCGCTGTCGCTCCGCACATCTCTCCAACTTTGGTATAATCTTCACTTCTATACTTCTATCCAAAGGGGGAGAAAGTAGTTTAAAAGGGCTTATATTTCACTCAAGCATCCGTTTTTGGCCATTCATGCCAAAGGGGGAGAGAGTATTAGCCCAAAGCAAAAGGACCGCACCACCACCAATTTCAAAAATGTAGTCTTTTATTTGGTATTAAAAGAAGTTTTTCAATTGATGTCTTATTTTGATATAATTTCAAATTGGTATACCCTCTTCAAAATTAATATCTAAAACCCTCTTAAAGACTAAGAGGAGGATTTCATTAAGGGGGAGTTTTGTTTAGTCAAAGGAAAAGCTTTTGAACCAAGGGGAGAAAATTTCAAAACTTGAAAATGCTTCTCAAAAATATTATTCATTTACCTTTGACTATTTGCAAAAGAACTTTGAAAAGAATTTCCAAAACATTTTGCAAAACAAAACATGTGGTGCAAGCGTGGTCCAAAATGTTAATAAGAAGAAAAGCCATCCATGCGCATCTAGTAAGTAATATTGGTTACATTCCAAGCACCTTGGCACTTACATTATGCAAACTAGTTCAATTCTGCACTTCCATATTTGCTTTGGTTTGTGTTGGCATCAATCACCAAAAAGGGGGAGATTGAAAGGGAAATAGGCTTACACCTTTTCCTAATTGATTTTGGTGGTTGAATTGCCCAACACAAATAATTGGACTAACTAGTTTGCTCTAGATTATAAGTTTTACAGGTGCCAAAGGTTCACAACAAGCCAATAAAAAGACCAAAGATGGGTTCAAATAAAGAGAGCTAAAGAAATCCCAAAGGCACCCTGGTCTGGTGCACCGGACAGTGCCCGGTGCACCAGGGAACTCAACGCTGAACTTGCTACCTTCAGGAAAATGGAGGCCGCTCCGCTATAATTCACCGGACTGTCCGGTGTGTCAGCGGAGCAACGACTACTTCACGCGCAACGGTCGACTGCAACACATTTAATACGCGCCTGCGCGCGCAGAGGTCAGAGCACGCGCAGCAGGCGCACCAGACAGTCTACAGGACTTGTCCGGTGCACAACCGGACAGCCCAGAGGCCCCACCAGTCAGAGCTCCAACGGTCGAACCCTAACGGCCGGTTGATGTGGCTAGCGCACCGGACTGTCCGGTGCGCCATGCGACAGCAGCCTCCACCAAACGGCTAGTTTGGTGGTTGGGGCTATAAATACCCCAACCACCCCACATTCAATTGCATCCAAGTTTTCAACATTCACACCTCATACAAGAGCTATAACATTCAATTCTAGACACAACCAAAGAGATCAAATCCTCTCCCAAGTCCGGAATCACTCCAAATCAATAGTGACTAGAGAGAGCGACATTTGTGTTCATTTGAGCTCTTGCGCTTGGATTGCTTCTTTTCTTTCTCATTCTTTCTTGAGATACACTCAATTGTAACCGAGGCAAGAGACACCAATTGTGTGGTGATCCTTGCGGGGACTTAGTGTCCCGTGTGATTGAGAAGAGAAGCTCACTCGGTCTAAGTGACCATTTGAGAGAGGGAAAGGGTTGAAAGAGACCCGGTCTTTGTGACCACCTCAACGGGGAGTAGGTTTGCAAGAACCGAACCTCGGTAAAACAAATCCTTGTGTCTCACTCTTTATTTGCTTGCGATTTGTTTTTCTCCCTCTCTCTCGGACTCGCTTATATTTCTAACGCTAACCCGGCTTGTAGTTGTGATTAACTTTGTAAATTTCAATTTCGCCCTATTCACCCCCCTCTAGGTGACTTTCAGTGGACATGAATCAGAAGGTCGTCTAACAACGTGCGACTGATCTGGCTTCGCTCCGACCTATTGTAGCTACCCTCAAGGTAAGTGACACAAACGAAATCCAAGCTCTTAGATCTTACATAGATGAACAACGAGAACATTTGCAACAAATAATAAGGGGTATGCAAGATGATTACAAGAGGCTAGCATGTGCATTTGATAAATCAGTTGTTGCTAATTTTCCTTCGCACGAGGTTGAAACTAAGGAGAATACACACGATTCATCAGTTAAAAATTGGCACGACCAATCCCAACCACTTTACGGGATGCCGATGAACACATCTCCCGAACAACCACACCCTACACAGATTGGGGATAAACCCGCGCTAGGGCTGCCATATTCCATGCAAACCCAAATAGACGCATACGAACCGTCCTCCTACATGACCGAACAGTCCGAGTACACGGCCGGACAATCCGCTCGTTATGTCGGACAGTCCGACACAGAATATGTAGAACGCATCAGCCATCCCTACACCCGTCTCAGCCAAGCTTCCCCTTACTCCCTATGGCTCCTCAACATCATAGCATCTCCCCACAGATGTGTGGGGGCGAGCACTTTTCGACCTCTAGGAGGCCGGAAAAGGATGGCCAGCCATATGACCCGCTTAGGGCAAGCATTAATGCCCCACAGAACCCAACCCATGGGCAAGAAGCCAACATAATACATAAACACCAACACCGTTGATGGACCAGAAGGTCGGTGGACTACCATCGACCGCCATTGACATAGTTGTCACACTCGAGTTTTGGGGCACCAAGACTCAGGCGCGAACATAATCACCAGGTGTGCTGGGACCAAGTCTCACACATATGATGAATCATGGCACAGGATCGAATGTCACATCTTTACTATATAACAGGGGTTCTATACAAAATAAATAATTACATTATAAGGAGACAATGGTCCAGCAACCAAAGTTGACTGGGAGACGACGGCCTAGATCTCTCACGAACACATCACAACATCCCCCATGCGCCTCATCCTGCGGTACCAGTTCTTGACCTGTGGGGGGTGTGAGACAGCAAGAGTGAGCTCACATACGTTCATAGCTCAACAAGTTGTGGGGAATAATGTGCATGAACTCGCCAAAGGTGGGAGCTCACATGAAGTGTAAGGCTTACCAAAGGAGATGGTTAGAGCTGAGCATTGCTTTTAAAGTTGGTCAAAATTTTATTAGCAATTACTAAGTATAAGTAAATACCAAACCCAATTAATTAGTAGAACAAAAGTAACAACCTCACCTGCGATGCAATGCATATGACAAATTGAATTTAGTTCCATAATTTAATCATGTGAGGGTCCGAGCTGCTCATGACCGTGAGCACGGCTGATATACCAGTTTTACACTCTGCAGAGGTTGCACATCTTTACCCACAAGTCATGTTACCCATCTGCCAAGGGATCACGACTTCCCATACACCTCTACCGAGGAGGCGAGGCAGGGTAACACTACAAGGCCTTTATAAAGTTCCACTAGCTTCAGAAAACCCGCTACAGTTTATAGAAAGCTCCAATGCAGGGACCCCTCGCATGACCGCCATTGCAGCAAAATCATCCCAAGGGCCTCCCTACATTGACCACTCCCCTACTGCCCTTGCCCCTTTCGGGTAAGGTAGTCTTTCACTAGCTTTCCTAATTAATCAGCCAAGGGCATCCCATTAAACCCTTGTGGTAGCACTGTTTTCCCGGGTGGTCGCTCCATGTTCCAATTAACATAATGATCTTATCATGAACAGTAATAATAAACAGATAATAAAAGTGTGATAATGAATAATGAATCTTCATACCCAAAACCACATAAAGCACTAGCAAGTACTACCCAAAAAGTTTAGTGGTAAACAAGGTATAAAGATAG
Organism: Zea luxurians; assembly: GCA_029449295.1. Classification (NCBI taxonomy): domain Eukaryota; kingdom Viridiplantae; phylum Streptophyta; class Magnoliopsida; order Poales; family Poaceae; genus Zea; species Zea luxurians. Next base: position 559,572 of record JAOPSE010000240.1, on the reverse strand, counting down.
ACAAACTAGGGTAACCTATTGGGTTCCATCAAAATTAACCTATGCAGATCATTATGATTAATTAGAACATGAGTGGGTAAAAAGAAGTGATCAAGGGCACAACTTGCCTGACACTTGAGATTCTAGGTACCAATTTACTCTTCAGGTGACATGTGTTCTCACTGCTAAACGTAGCAATACAAACACACATGTATAGGCAAAATTAACATCACACCAAACATAAGAATAAACTGCGTAATAATAATCTACGCGAAGCTACGAGATCGTGGGCTCGAGAATCACTAATTTCGGAGCTACGGTTAAAAGGTACAGTTCTTGGAACATTTATGAGATTAATTATGAAATCTAGGTTCTAAGTTAATTATGTGAGAAAGATATTCTAAATAAACATCTAATTCATCCCTGATCCAAGTTTTATCTTACTTAGAGATCATATTGTAGTTAAATTATAACTATAAATAGATTAACTTTGATTAGCAAGGTTAATCTACTAAACATGGGTTAACCAATTATCTATTTTGGAAAACATGCTACCTAATAAAACCAATTATACAAAAATGTAGGCAGCATTATTACAAAGGTAGCACAACTTGAACGGATAAAATCAGAGGTATAACGGATGAGATATGATTTATCTAAGCTTTCTAGAATTATTTTTATGCTTAAAAATCCTTTTCCAGCCTTTATCTTATAATTAATAGAATTTTTGGGCTGAGCGTTCAGTTTTTTTGGGGATTATAGGGTGTGATTCATAAAATGTAGGACCTGGATTTAACGATTCTATAGTTGTACAGGATGGCGAGTCAATTTGCAGATACCCTAGGGTCTCCTTAATAAAAGTGGTCGGCTGACCAACCCGCAAGCACCCAGAGCCGCATATCGGATGATCGAGAGCCAAGAATACTCCACGAACCGGTATACGCCCCTGGCCGCATGATTCCGGATCAATGGTCGGATTTTTATGAAGCCCAGTCTATTATCATCCCTTGGATCCAATCTCAATGGCCCGTGTTCAGTCCAAGCGAAGGGGTATCTTATTCTAATCTCAGGCGTTTATCTCAATTTGGACGACCCATGCCCATCTTCAACCTCACGTTAAAAGAAACACCACTCGGGGCGGATGCAGGTCGGTCTCTGGTCATCTCGTTCCTTCTGGAACCCTGCGCGACTCAGAGTGGGTCTCAAACTCCTAGAGCAATCCTAGGGTTTCGAGTGGGTCCAAACCATTCCCAATCAAAATCCATCCATTCCCCCGCATCTAATCCACGTTGCGCCCCTTGCTGCCTTTCCCGTTCTTGTCTGCTTGCTCCTGTGTATCTGCCCTAGCAGGTGTGCAGTGACGTGCTGGTGGGAAGATTGGTGAGGTATGGAGCTTCGGGAAGAGAGGGAGGAGGAAGATCTGGGGCTCAAGCTGAGTGGTCTGCGCCTTTCAGAAGCAGAGCGGAGAGGAGTGAAGGGAGCCTGGCTGAATCTAGAAGAAGGAGGAGGGAAGGTGCAGGTGGTGGGCAAGCTGTTTGCTGAAAAGCCCGGCAGAGCAGACGGAATAGCTCAGACATTGGGGAAAATCTGGTGCCAATAAAGGGAATAAAATGCAAGGAGCTCGGTAACAATTTCTTCCTCATTACTTTTTTGCAATCGGGCGGGAAAAGAAGAGCCCTGGAGGAGGGCCCCTGGGATTTTGGTGGCGATTTATTTCTGGTAAAGGAATACGAGGGTAGCAGCAGCTTGGAAGATTTAGAGTTCCATACAACTCCTTGCTGGGTGAGAGTGATGAAACTCCCGTTAGGATTGATGAACAAAGCTACTGGACTTGCCATTGGGGAGAGTTTAGGAACCTTTCTGGAGGTGGAAACTGAGGAGGATGAGGTAGCCATCGGCCTTTTCCTAAGAGTGAAAGTTCTCCTAGATATCCATAAGCCACTTTAGAGAGGAGTGATAATGGAGTTGAACGAGAAGGGGGATAAAATTTGGTGTCCGGTGGTGTATGAATTTTTACCAAATTTCTGCTACATCTGTGGTCTCCTTGGGCATACAGATAAATCTTGTGACATTAAGAGCTCAAGAGAAAAGAGAAGACCGTATAGTGGTGATCTCAGAATAGTGCCGTCTCGGCGCCGGTTCCTGGAAGAAAACAGGGGGAGAGGGAGTGATGGGAGTGGTTTAGGTGGAGGCAAATGGGAGAAGAGCCAAGGTAGTGGGAGTAAACAAAGCTGGAAGATCGCAATCAGATCTGAATCTAGAAGTGCAAAGGCTTTCTCTGATTGTGAGAAGGGGGAGGAGTCAACTAGCCCTCTAAAGATTGCTAATACGAGCAGGAAAGGAGGAGTTCCACAAAAGCTCGATTTTGGTCCAGCAGAGAATATGGCGGGGAAGGACCATATAAATAAAGAGGGTTATCGAGGCAAGTCCAGTGAAAAGGCTGCTGCAAAAATTATGGGAAACCAAGAGGCCCAAGAAAGACAAACGGAAAAGACAGAGATGCGAAAGGAATCAGACTTAGTGAGCCAACCAGGTTTTCCCAAGTCAAGCATAATATCACAAGATACATCTCAACAGGACGGTGTAGAGGGGGAGATGGATGTTGATGGCCAGGAAGCTGAGGTGGGGGAAGAAATGAAAAAGAGCAGTGCACTTTTAATGGCCCCGGAGCCGAGCTTCCAGAAGAAGGGAACTTTCAAAAGAAGGAGAAACGAGAGGAAGGGTAATGGTGGAGAGGCTGCAGTACAAGGGGGGAGCATGGAAAGGAAGCGCCAAGCCCCAGAGGAGATAGACGTTGACTTTCTGGGCCCAAAAAAGTTGAAGTGGGCAGGGGATCTATCCGTGACGGAGGACAAGTCGAGGGGGAGTAAGGAGGAAATGGAGATGCTAATTGAAAGGGCGGGACTGCATGAGCAGTTCCGCCTAGCAAAATGAGGATTATAGCTTGGAACTGCCGAGGGTTGGGGAATGCCTCGGCAGTTCGAGGGCTTCTGGATGTCCAAAAGCTGGAATCCCCTGATGTTCTTTTCTTGTCTGAGACAAAAATGGACTTGAGAAGAATTGAGAAATTTAAGTGGATTTTGAATATGCCAAACCTGGTTGTGAAAAATTGTAAAGGCTTGAGCGGAGGATTGGCTCTTTTCTGGAGGAGCGAAGTTGATCTCTCAGTTAAAAGTCTTTCTAAATACCATATTGATGCTGTGATAAAGGAGGATGGAGGAGAATGGCGATTTACAGGAATATATGGTGAGCCAAAAGTGGAAGAGAGAGATAAAACTTGGAAGCTTCTTCGCATCCTGAAGAATAAATATAAGAAGCCATGGCTGTGCGCCGGTGACTTTAACGAAATTATGTTTGGGTATGAGAAGGAAGGCGGGCAGCCAAGAACGCAGGGTGTTATGGAAAAATTTAGGGAGGTTTTAGAGGAGTGCAACTTTCAAGACCTAGGGTTTATTGGAGATGCGTTTACATGGCGAAATAACCACCACATAGCTGCTGGCTATATAAAAGAGAGGCTGGATCGTGTTGTGGCTTGCGGAGATTGGAAGAGAGTCCATCCTCTATCTCGGGTAGTAAATGGAGATCCACGCCATTCTGACCACAGGCCTTTGATCATTGACACGGGAGGAAGGGGGAAGAGTCTGAATGGAAGATCATATGAATCATACCTTAAGTTTGAGGCAAAGTGGCTGGAGGAGGAAGACTGTTTGGAAAGGGTAAAGAAAGCATGGGCTGGTGCAATGGATTCAGGAGCTGATAGAGTTATGGAGGCCCAAAAAATTCTGCTGAGGGAGCTCCATGACTGGGATAGGAATGTTTTGGGGATGCTGGAGAAGAGGATCTGTAAGGTAAAAAAGGAGCTAGAGAGGTGTAGGAGGCAGCAAATCTGTCAAGAGAGTGTATCCCGGGAACATCTTTTGAGGTATAAGATGGAGCGTTTACAGGATCAACTAAATATTTATTGGAAGCAGCGATCTCATACCGCGTGGCTCACAAAGGGGGACCGGAATACACAATATTTTCATGCTGCAGCCTCAGAAAGAAGGAGAAGAAATGCAATTAAGAAGTTGAGAAAGGATGATGGAGCAGAAGTAGAAGGGAGTAGGCTGAAGGAGTTCATTGCTAACCATTATCAAAATCTCTTTCTTTCTTCTGCAGGTCATACTACGGCTGAAGTGTTGCGTTCTATCTCACCACGCATTACGGATGAGATGAACGAAGCACTTATTAAGCCTTTCTCTCAGGAGGAGATTTGGGAAGCTCTCCAATCTATAGGAGATCTCAAGGCGCCCGGACCGGACGGAATTCCTTCAATATTCTATAAAAGATTCTGGTCTATTGTGGGTGAGCAAGTCAAAAAAGAGGTGCTAGCAGTCCTCAATGGTGGCCAAATGCCCAGGGGGTGGAACGACACAATCATAGTCCTAATCCCAAAGGTCAAGAGCCCAGAAAAAGTCAAAGACCTTCGCCCAATAAGCCTCTGCAATGTGCTGTACAAGCTGATTGCCAAAGTTCTTGCCAACCGACTCAAGTCCATTCTACCAGAGATTATTGCTCCATCACAGAGCGCCTTTGTGCCAGGTCGCCTCATAACGGACAATGTTCTCCTTGCATATGAACTGACTCACCATCTGCGAAATAAAAGAGAAGGGAATTATGGTCTAGCTGCCTTTAAATTAAACATGAGTAAAGCATATGATAGGGTGGAATGGTCCTTTTTGGAAAGAATCATGAGGAGGATGGGTTTCTCGGAGAAGTGGATCAGCTTAATTATGCTCTGTGTTACTACTGTATCATATAAAATCAGAGTGAATGGGGAGTTTACAAGAACAATATGGCCACAAAGGGGGCTTCGGCAGGGTGATCCTTTATCGCCATATTTATTTATTATTTGTGCTGAAGCTTTCTCAGCATTAATGGAGAATGCGGGAAGAAGAGGGCAGTTAGAAGGAGTAAGGATCTGTCCAGATGCTCCTCGTGTCAGCCATCTATTTTTTGCTGATGACTCTCTGATTTTCATCAAAGCATCAGTTTCAGGGGCTGCACATCTGCAACAGATCCTATCTTTGTATGAAAATGCCTCAGGCCAGGTGATAAACAAGGATAAAACTGCGGCCTTTTTCAGCAAGAATACACCTCCACCAATAAGGGCTCAAATGATGGCTGAACTAGGCATCACCCAGATTGCTAGTAATGACAAGTACCTTGGACTCCCGATCCATATTGGGAAGTCTAGGAAATCGGCCTTTGAATATATAAAGCAAAGAGTCTGAGCAAAAATTCAAGGATGGCAACAGAAACTTCTATCCAAGGCTGGAAAAGAAATCCTTATTAAGGCTGTGGCACAAGCGATCCCAACTTATGCAATGTCTTGTTTTGATCTTACAAAGGGCCTTTGTGATGAGCTGAGTTCTATGATAGGGAAATACTGGTGGAGCAATCAAGACAAAGTAAATAAGATTCATTGGATTGGTTGGCAGAAACTTACAAGATCAAAGTCTTTAGGGGGACTGGGGTTTAGAGATCTGTACGCTTTTAACATGGCTATGCTGGCTAGGCAAGGGTGGCGGCTCATAACTCAAAATAACTCTCTTTGTGCACGGGTCCTAAGAGCTAAATACTTCCCCTCATCAAATGTTCTTGAAGCAAGAGCAAAAAAAAAGGCATATCTTACACTTGGCGCAGTGTCCTGAAAGGACTACATTTATTAAAAGAAGGATTAATTTGGAGGATTGGAGATGGGAACCAGGTGAATATATGGGTTGACCCATGGATTCCTAGAGGGGAAACTAGAAGGGTCATTACTCCAAGAAATGGCTCACTCTTACATAAGGTGGCTGAGCTAATTCACCCCATCACAGGTAGCTGGGATTGCCATCTTGTCCGTGATACTTTCCTACAAGAAGATGCAGATTGTATTCTAGCTATCCCAATCCAAGAAGGAATGGAGGATACACTTGCGTGGCATGGAGATCCTAAAGGAAATTTCTCTGTTAAATCAGCATATGCCTTGGCAAGTAGGAGACGTGACCATCACAATAATGCAGATGCATCCTCCTCAATTAGCGGGCGAGGGGAGAACGTTTGGAAGTCAATATGGAATGTAAATGTGACTAACAAAATAAAAATGTTCTTATGGAGGTTAGCCCACAATAGCCACCCTGTCAGAGTAAACATAGCAAGAAGAGGTATAAAAATTGAAACTCTGTGCCCCATGTGTTTCCGTCTTGATGAAGATGGTGGCCATCTCTTTTTTAAATGCAAAAAAGTGAAGCAGGTCTGGAGGTGTTTATGTCTGGAGGACACAAGAATACTCCTGGCAAGCAAAGCGTCGGCTTTGGAGGTCATTGAATCCATCCTAACTCTCCGAGAAGAAACCAAGATTAAGGTCGTGCTGTTGTTATGGTGCTGGTGGTCAGCTCGCAATAAGGCAATCCAAGGGGAAAGGTGTGGTTCTACTGAAGAGGTGTGCAATACTGTTGTCTACCATTTGATGAAGATGGAGAAACTTCAGATAGGAAAATCTGCTAGAGCCCCACCTATGAACCTAAAATGGCAGCCTCCCCCAGCAGGCTTTTACAAAATAAATTGCGATGGCTCATATTTGGCGAAATCAGGTTTGGGTGGCTGGGGATGTATTATCAGGGGCCACGATGGCGGTTTCTTGGCTGCGGGGGCAGGCGCTTTGACTGGCATATCCTCTGCCCTTCATGCTGAGAGTGTCGCCTGTATGAAAGGTTTGGAGCTGGCTGTTTTCCTTGGACTGCAAAATGTGATGATTGAAACCGATGCTGCGATCCTGAAGACGGCGTTGACCTCACAAGAATATGACCTCTCTGCTTTGGGCGTAGTATTCAAGGAAATAAGGAGTAGGATGTTTTCTGAGTTTGCTTGTTGTATTGTGTCTAAATGCCAAAGAACCTGTAATTTAGTTGCTGACTGTTTAGCTGCTCATGGAGCAAACTCAGGTGACGTTGACTCTAGTTTATGGCTAGATCATGCACCAGACTTCATTTGTAATCTTGTCTCCGGCGATGTGCCTGGAGCTGCTTAATAGCCATGGAATGCGTTTCCATTTCAAAAAAAAATCTTCAACCTCACGTTGCTATACCCCTTTCTATACGTATGCGAGACCCCGGTAATAGTAGGTACAGCAACCCGACACCGCCGGTATGGAAGAGGAGTCTCACCATCGATGGTGGTGCGGCTGGCCGATGATGGAGTGTGGATCCGCGGCGAGGCGCAGGCCATCGTTTGGCTGGACGCTGATGACCACGCAGCGAGCTCCGGCAGTCTGCAGTGGCCGCACGCCAGGATGCACCACACCACGACGGCAACCCATTCCTGCACAACTCTACGGCGGTAATCGGCTCCCGGTTACCTTCACGGCGTTTTCAACCTCACGGTGAAGTTTCTCCACCACCAATAGGGCTCCGACGACCACACAGGCAGGGATTTCGGCGTGGCCCGATCTCTCTCTTTCTCAATGGCGATGTGAGGCAGACATTTCTGCTCACGGTGGCAAGCTTCTTTGGCGGACTGCTCTTCCCGGCTAGACGTAGATGGCGGTATGGGCGCAGGCCTGGATATATAAATACTCGGTACTGAGAGATTCACGGCTGAATTCTAGCTCCAGGTTGTTGCAACGCCCACGGCAAAGTTGTCGCGTTTGCTATGATCCTGGCATGGTTGTTTGCTAATCAAATTTGGTTGATGACTATTCTATTCTAACGGCGCGAGGGGAGGACGAGTGGTCCATGTGTCAGCCATCTTGATTCCATCATCGCGCATGTGGCTATTCCGTGGCCTGGTGTTAGCGACTTGCTGTTAGCGACTGAAACTTGCATGCTTATGTCATAGCATATGTCATGATGACCACATTTGCGGCAAGAGAATAAATAAAAAGGAAATAGGGAGGCGTGAGGGACATGGGCTAGTTCTACATATTGGGCCATCCGGTAAGCTCCCTTCACCTTTTTTCCTTTTTCTTATTTCTATTTTCATTTCTATTTTGTATGTTCTATTTTATTTTAGTTCAAATATCCAAATTTTAAATCTGGTTTGGTCATAAATTCATATGCAACATTCAAAGAACTCGACATGAGATGCAAGTCACATTTATTTTGTATGTTAATTATTTATTTAGGCAAATGCTCCAAAATATGTAGTACACACACAAATATGTATTTTAAGAATTAATTGCTCATGTAGTGTAATCAAAAGTCAATTCCAATATTCAATGTTCAATACTCATTTATTCTAATAGAAATTAAGCTCTAATGTCTAATTTCTACCACGAGATACTTTTAATCTAATATTTTTAAATGAACGTTTCAAAACTTATATTCCATCAATTAAACAATAGAGGATTTTATGTTGTCCCTTCTCAATTACAAATTCGAATTCTAGTCTCCAAGTTTGAATATAAAGTTTGAACTACCAAAAATTTTATATATCTAGTTATTTATTTTAGGAAGGTATAATCCTTTATTAGAAGATACTTTAGTTTAATTCTATTTGAACAAAAATTACTAAACACAAAATCAGGATTTTTTTGGGGTGTTACAAATTCTACCCCCCTTAAAAATAATCTCGTCCTCGAGATTTGTAAGAGAAAGGATATAGAAGAAATTGTTTGCAGTCTATGGGTTAGTTTCTAATTGATTTTAATATCAATTTTTTTCCATATCAAAAATTATCAGGTGATTAGAAAAGCATGGGTATACATGGGTATAGCCACATTATTATGTAGGATAAAAGATAGGAAGGTTAGGGCAAGGATAGCCTGGGGTAAGACAGTTTATGGTGAGAAAAACTCCGTGTTGGATGCATCTAAAGATCAAGTTTGACTTCTCTCTTTACTTGACGAGGTTGTTCTTGTCCTTTTCTGGTCTTGGTCTCATTGATTTCAGGGTTAGTGTATATTATCGGGATTGGGGAATATGGTTAAGATAGATATGGATGAGATAGTCTACATGATGTAGGTCAAAATCTTGTTTGATGTTAGGTGAGGGTAGACAGATTATGCAATCTATCATGACACTATTGGTTGGGTTAGCTCTTATGCTCACGGTTGAGTTGGTCTAATGCACTAATTTAGGTTTAAGTGCATGAGGGGAGAACAATGTTCATAGGAGTTGGATCCAGTTTATTTCACTAGTGTTAACTTGTTGAGTGACTGTCCTTAGGTTAGCTCAACTTAAGGTTAGACTTTGTTAGGTTAGATTAACTTATTAGGTTGGATCAGATCTAGAATAAATTGGTATGACTATTTTAGATTAGATAAGATCCAATTAATTTGGGTTAGATCATGATCATGGTGGGATAAATCATGTGGTTTTAGTCACACAAATATAACTTAGATCTGATATCATTATTTTGGATTAGATCCTAGTTGTTCTTTAGGATGAGATAAGTAAAGTGATTAGGATAAGATGAATCCTTCAAGATAAGATGAATCTATTAGGATAAGGGAGGATCTTTTTAAGATAAGATGGATCCATTAGGCTTGATGTATTTTTAATAGGGAATATTCTGTGTTGTCTATTTTATAAATATTTTTCCTTATGCCTAGGTGTATATGTAGATGCAATTGTGGACATTACTCCACAACCCATCACACTCAATCAAAGATCCAAATTAGACATATACCACAAGAACAAACATTTAAGCACATAGATACTTATAAAAATAGTTTTTTGTTCCTAAGAGTAGGTCTCCTATTCCTAAAAGTCACTTTAGGTACGGGACTTTAAAGTGTGAAATCCACATCTGTCTTTAGAATGAAAAGGTAAGAATAATCAGAGTAAGCGGAAATAGATGAGAAAAGATTAAGAAAAGTTTAGAAAGGATCAAAGTAGCAAAGGTAAGTAGATAATGGTTGTCCAGTTCTATCTTGGTTTCGTCCTACAGTCAACATTCCTCTGATACCACTTCTGTCACACCCGGGTTTTGGGGCACCAACACCCAGGCGCGAACATAATCACCAGGTGTGCTGGGACCAAGTCTCACACATATGATGAATCATGGCACAGGATCGAATGTGCCGCCTCAGCATTTAATGAGACCTGTCCATTCCGCTGACAGGCGGCGACCTGTCCACTGGCAGGCGGTGACCTGTCCATTCTACAGGTGGCGTGCCTGTCCATTCCATTGGCAGGCAGCATGCCGTACTGCCGCGTACACTATGCTCATCATCACTCGTGCTTTACCAAGGAAGCTACCGCTGCACATCAATACTGCGCGGGCTGCGGACATCATGGCGCCAGGAGATTGCACAAGCGCTACTTGCATTAGTTGCTCCAGGTGTTCCTTCCGTTATGTTCCTGGGCCCACATGTCGGGGCTCAGCATCCTTGTACGTGCCTCCCTTGAGCTATAAAAGGGAAGGCACACGACGTTACAAGGCAAGTCACTTAGACCCAACTCAAGCTCTCAAGTCACTCAGACTCACTTAGACCCTCGGGAAGTTCTCCAAGCTCTCGAGCATCAGCAATACTACACACAGTCGAGTATGGTTTTACGCTCCGGTGGCCTGAACCACTCTAAACTCTTATGTGCTCTCGCGAGTTCATCGACCATCTAGCGGACAGGCAAAACGCTTAGGCCCCTCCTCATCTTAGGATTTAGGGCGGGTGTGTTCCACCACCCGGCCGGAGATTTTCTCCTTCCGACATTTGGCGCGCCAGGTAGGGGGCTTGGCTTTAGGTTTTCGCCTGCTTTTTGTTCGACACGATGGTGCAGATCGTCGAGCACCACGGCGGGGCCTCCGAAGACTTCCTGATGGAGGAGGAGGCTGTGTCGTCCATGCCACGGGCCTCCAACCACCCTGTGCCTGGTGCTGCTGCTGTGCACGCTGCACAGCAGCACACTCCCGCTCAGTCGTCCTGGGTCCCGTCAAGGGCTGCTCTCGGTGCGCTGTCTGCAGCCAGGGAGTTGTTGCGCCACCCTCCGAGCTCCACGGCCTCGCCGGGGGCCATGAAGCAATGGCGCGACGATGTTGATTGTCTCCTGGGCATGGCGCAAACTGGCTCGACCAGGCCTAGGCCTCGGTCATCCTGGCATCAACATGAGGCGTCGGCGTCGGTGCGCTCGCCTTCAGTGAGGGCTACGCCTACCGAGGACCTGCGGGCGGAGCTCAACCGCAGGCATGCAGGAGAGGATGCTCCAGTCTCTCTAGAGAGGCCTGACGACCTGCAGGCAGAACTCAACCGCAGGCGTGCGGGCGAGGATGCCCGTGTCTCTCTGGAGAGGGCGCGTGAGTGCCGACAGAACATCGAGGGTCGCAACCTCGACCAAGACTTCGGTGCGGTCGCGCCGCAAACTCCAAGGGGTGCCCAAATTCAGGTGAATGTCCCATTAGCCAGCGTGGGCTGCGCCGCTCTAGCGGATCATCTCCGCGTGGCATGGCCGTCCAAGTTCCGGCCACACCTGCCAGAAAAGTACGACGATACGTCAAACCCGTCGGAATTCTTGTAGGTATACGTCACCGCCATTATGGCAGCAGGTGGAGATACTGTTGTAATGGCAACATACTTCCATGTAGCCTTATCTGGGCTGGCCCGGACCTGGCTCATGAACCTCGCCCTAGGACCGATCTACTCCTGGGAAGAGCTCTGTGCGTGGTTCACATCGAACTTCGCCAGTGTTTATCAGCAGCCTGGTGTGGAGGCTCACCTCCATGCAATGAGGCAGGAACCCGGGTAAACACTTTGGGCTTTCATCTCCTGCTTCACTAAGGTATGGGGCACTATACCTCATATCTCCGATGCTTCCATCATCACTGCCTTCCGCCAAGGGGTATGTGATGAGAAGATATTGGAGAAGTTGGCCACGCATGACGTGGAAACTGTCACCACACTCTTTGCTCTGGCTGATAAGTGTGCCAGAGCCGCCAAGGGCCGCACATGGCACTCGGCACCACAGACTGGGGTTGCTCAGATGGGTGGCTCCGGTGCCGTCACCCAGGACGGCAAGAAGAAGAACCGTGGCCACGAGAGGCTGTAGCCTACCGCTCCGGTCGTCGCAGCTGCGGCCAGGGGCCGGAATGAGCGCAACAAGCACCCACGGCCACAGGGGGGCAACAACGGCTCATGCCCTATGCACCCCAATAGTCGCCACAGCGCCGCGGAGTGTCGCGAGATCATCAAGCTCGTGAAGCGCGTCAGCGAACGGCACGAGCAGACCTCCAAGGATGGCTCCCCACCTCGTCGCCAGCCTGGCAAGGAGAGGGTCGACGACGGTGACATGGCCACCGGAGAATGGGACCTTGGGTATCAGTCACCCGAGGGGGTCCTGAAGGACGTCTTCACCGAGGACTCTGACTCCGACGGCGAGAGCGACTGCCGTAAGAAGTTGTACGTCATGTACGGTGGGAGCTGGGAGCTCACCTCCCGCAGGAACGTCAAGTCCCTGCACCGTGAGGTCCTGTCGATGACCCTAGGGGTCCCGAAGGCTGCTCCACACCAGTGGTGGAGGAGCACTACCATCTCCTTTGGGGCATCTGACTGCCCCGACAACATGGCAGGGGCTGGTATACTACCGCTCGTCACTGCCCCTGTCATCGCCAACATGCGGCTGCACCATGTGTTGATTGACGGCGGGACAGGCCTCAACGTTATCAGCCACGCTGCATTTAAGCAGCCGCAGATCCCGGGGTCCCGACTGGGACCCTCTCGTCCATTTTCCGGAGTGGGCGCTCAACCGGTGTATCCCCTTGGGAGCATCACGCTCCCGGTTACATTTGGGACAGAGGAAAACTTCCGCACTGAGAACGTCCAGTTCGACGTCGCGGAGGTTAACCTCCCATTCAATGCCATCATTGGCAGACCGGCCCTGTACCAATTCATGGCCATTGCCCATTACGAGTATTTGGTCCTCAAGATGTCGTCCCCTGCTGGGGTCCTCACCGTGAGGGTCGACCGTGCCGTTGCTGTTGGGGGCCTTCGGCTTCCGAAGGTCCTCAAAAGCATGATTTAACAAAGTTTCTGGAGTATGATGCATGAACAGGTATCTTTGGACTTGAGTTAAAACCACAGTGTAAAGAAGCACAAAAGGAATACGAAGGATGGCATGGAGCTGAAGCTGTGCGCAGAAGAGCTTCGGCATGATAGCAAAAAAGGAAACCGACTTAAAGATGAAAAGGCTATTTAGACCTCGATGGGTTACTATAGAGTTATTAGCAAATGTAAAGGACATGGGTGTAATTTTACATGGGCTGCGTCCCGTGCCTATAAATAGATGAACAGTACCCCCGTACTGTTCAGGCTGACTTGGCATTTGCTTTTGCGTCACGCTTGTATCTTTACCTTCATTCAAGCCCAAGGTACACTTGTAACTTAATATTATTTCTATTTTTCTATAGCAATAAAATAGAAATGAGTTAATAATAAGATATGACTATTCATATTGTCCTTTGTTTTTTACGTGATTCTTTCTTCAGTATTATATATTATGACTTACGAAGGTACGTCCTTCATAACCTTCGTCCGAGAATCATTATATCCCAAGGGAAATAATGTTCCGAAGGACGAAGGGCTTTAACGTTTAACGTTCTCTATGTTGCCTTGTTCTTAATTCATAGCATTTGAGAGCAAGTCCCCAACATTGGCGCCCACCTCCGGTGAACCCTTTTTGACCACCTTCGGCAAGCATCGACCTTCGTCATGCCGCCAAAGAAAGCTTTAGCGACAGGGGTTGCCGCTCTGCAGCCGCTGGACCCGAACCAGGAGACCTTTTCTCTTCGAGAGGCCCGAAGCCAGAAGAGGAAGGCCACCAGTCCAACGCCCTAGGAGGACGAGTTGGACCAAGAGATCAGGAATATGGAAATGCTCCATCAGCAAGTGCAAAGAAAGAAGGAAAAGATGGCTCGGCTAGCTGACCTACAAAGGCAGATTGACGAAGCCACAGAAGAAGTTCGTCATCTTGCTCAAGATGAGCAAAATCGAAGGCCCCAGCACAGGGAGCTTCACCAAGAGGGCTTCTTCAATGAGGATGACTGGTATGAGAATTTCCATCATGGAAATTTTGCTTTTGATGATGCTTCTCCTCTGTCAGTAGAACTACAGACTACACCTTGGCCCCCATCTTACAAGCCACCCCAGCTCCCCATGTATGACGGACACTCAGACCCGAAGCAGTTTCTGATGAGCTACAAAGCAACAATATCTTTGTATGGTGGCAATACTGCAGTCATGGTGAAGTCTTTCGTCATGGCAGTCAAGAATGTTGCACAAACTTGGTACTCCTCTCTTCGGCCAGGAACAATCACATCATGGCAGAAGCTGAAGGACATGCTGATCACCAGTTTCCAAGGGTTTCAGACGAAGCCGGTCACCGCTCAAGCTTTGTTCCAGTGCACACAAGATCACAAAGAATACCTTCAGGCGTACGTCCGAAGGTTCTTGCATCTGAGGGCACAAGCGCCAACAGTGCCCAATGAAATCGTCATTGAGGCCATGATTAAGGGGCTTCGGCCAGGACCTACGGCCCAATACTTTGCCAGGAAGCCCCCTCAGACCCTGGAAAAACTGCTTCAGAAAATGGATGATTACATCCGTGCTGATAATGACTTTCATCAGAGAAGGGAGGAAGCTTACAGGTTCTCCGAAATGACCAGGGGCTTCGGAGGGAGAATCCACCCAAGGCACGTCAGATCAATTCACTCTACTTAGAATGATGACAGAGGAAGTCAGCAACAGAGGCCGCAATATTCCTCGCAGGCTTCGGGGCAGCAACAAAGTTACCCTTGGCCGCCAGCTCCAAGGGGCAGAGGCGCCAGGGGCTTCGGAGGGAGGTTTGGGGATCAGCCCAGGAAAATCTATTGCCTATTCTGCGGTGAGGACAAGGGCCATACTACAAGAATGTGCCATGTCACCATTCAAAAACAGAAGGAGATAGCAGAAGCAGCAGCTCAACAGAACCAGCCGAAGCAGGTCATGCACACTGCTTCGTATCACTCACCATACATACCAGAGTATGTGGGTAACCAATGTGCAGCTTCTGTTGCTTCGGCTAGCCAACCGCAAGCATCTTGGCAACAACCTCCACCTCCACCACCAATACAACCCACATATTCCCGAGGCCAACAACCAGAAGGGAGCCAGCATAATCACCAACAACGGGACTTCAGGGAGGAGTCCGAAGCTCGCACAGTCAACAGTACTGTGCCAGAATCGAAGCACATCTACTAGGAGATATCCTACCTCTAAAGCAGTTTTTGCATTCGTCATCATTTTCTTTTTAATAAGGAACAATCATTGAAAGCCTAAGTTTTTCTTGTCATTTTCAATTTCTTGTAATAGCTTCGTTTTTGTCATAATGAAAATATATCTTCTCCAGAGACTTACAGAGTCCAAAATTTGCCGAAGCATGAAAATTCGTTCCTAAGAGAACTTGTGGCTACAAAAAATATCTCTGAAGCTACAAAAAGTCGTTCTACGGAACGCAGCGTAAGCTTGCCGAAGCTACAAAAAGTCGTTCCTAAGGGAGCGCAGCGTAAGTTTTCTGCTCAAAAGTCGTTCCAAAGGGAATGCAGAGCTTACAACAAAAAATAAACGCTGATTCCACCGAAATATAAGGCAAAGCGCGAAAAGTCAACGCGAATACCGCCGAAATAGAAGGCGAAGAAGTTCAAAAGTCGTTTCTAAGGGGATGCAGAACTTACAGCGAAAAGTCAATGCTGATACACCAAAAAATAAGCGGTGAAGCCAAAAAATAAACGGCAAAGTGATTGTGTATTCCACTGAGGGAATGTGTTTGTATCTTCGGCACGAATATCATTTTGCATAGCATAACATCATCACATCATTTGCATAACATAACATCATACATCATATTGCATCAATGACACAAGAAGGGGATACAATATAGATCTTCGGAAATTGCTTCGAAGAAGTTGTGCCAAGACATAAAATGATTTGAAGAAGTATAGCTTCACCAACTCTAAAATGAAAGGAGCTGTTGCTTATGAAGCATAATATTTTTACGGAGATTGGATGTTTTTACAGAATATGGATATTCTTCACGAAGCATGAAAAGAAGGGAAGGTGTTTTTCACTGAAGGCTCAAAAACGGTATTTACACAAAGTTTCATGCATCATAAAGAATTGAATTACAGAAAGCTTATATGTTACATTCAAAATCATAAAATATTACACACTTTGTTAAGCAAATATTACATTCCAAATGTTTTTATAATAACAGCTATTCTTCTTTTAAAACTATTTTTGTAGCTTCGTTTAGTAGTTGAGTAACAGCTTCATCCATAATAGCTTCGGCCACTTTAGTAATTTCATCTTCTTTCTTTGCTTCGGGATCGACCAATGGCTCGGCGGGCTCCGGGGGAGGAGATAGTGCGGCTGCAAGATAAAACGTAAATAAGTTCGAAGTCGCAAAAATAAAACATAAAGTTAAAAGTAATTAGGCAATACCTATCCGCCTTTCGAGTTCCGCAGCCTTTTTAGCTGCTTCCGTTGCTTCTCTTGCATCGTGAGAATCTTTTTCGCTCCTTTTTATTATTTCGTGGGCCATCTCTCGGCCGCCATTCTCCCAGATGTCAGTAAAGAATTTCCCACCAACCAAGCTTACTTCGGCTGAGGGGTCTTTTATATCCTCAACAGATAAAGTAGCTTCGGCTTGGGCTAAAGCTTTAACATGATCGCTGCCTGACATCTCCAAAATGACCGCGATTCCCCTGGCACCTGAGAAAGCGCACACATCCCCGCGACCACTCAAAATTTCCTCAAAGCTTCAGCTTCATTGCTAATCCAATCAATTGGGCCCTCAGGATCGCCTCTTACAAAGTTGTCCTCGCTGGAGAATGCGCCAACATTGGCGAAGCTAGTTTTAATTTTTTCCACACATTTTATGGATTTTTCATAACATTTCTCTTTTGAAGATCGAAGTTCCACAACTATCTTCTCTCAATGATTTTTCCAATAGTTACTGGCGTCTCGGTCAGCTTCAGCAGTAGCACATTTCAATTTCGCTTCTGTCAGCTGTTTTCGAAGGTTTTCAATTTCACATTTCTGGGTTTCAGCTTGGGCTTTGGAAATAGCCTCGTCTTCTTTTATTTTGTTCAATAATGAGTTTAATATTTTATCTTTTTCAAGACCTTCGTTCCTTAGTTCAATTACTTCGGAACGAAGGTTGTTCAAGGCTATGGTACATCCTTCATCTTCAGCACTTTTTTGCGCCCTGAGGGCGTTGCTAAGAATAAGGCCCTACAAAAGGAGTACAATATTAAGTATAAGCAAATGAAAAATTTTGTTTTCAATTACAAAAATCTCATTCTCTCACCTTAAAACTATTGTATGCTAAGCTGTCGGCCAATTCATCTTTTGATAGTACCGAGAGCCCCTTTTCTAGTGTCGAGAATCTGAAGCTCCTGCTCATCTCCCAGCAGACAGAAATCTCTTTGTTGTCTGGGAGACAATACAAGAAGTCTTCTTCTCCGCTGCCGTTGAATATCAACGCCCCTTTTGGATATTTCAGTCTCTGGGCATAATATTGGGCTTCTCGCTTCTCTTCTGCAGATAACCTCTTTCCCGAAGCATGTCGTACAATATAATCGAGAGCTTCGGAAGATGCTTCGGGAATAGGAATGGCAGTTTTTTCAGACAGAATTTCTTCTGCAGCCTCTTTTTCCGTTTCTTCTTCTCCAATTTCCAAGGATTTCTCCTTGGTAGGCTCTGAGGGCCCAACTTCGGTCTCGGCTTGGCTCTTAGCAGCTTCGGCTTTGGATAGTTTCGCCTCAATTTGTGTTTTCGAAGCTTCGACAGTCTTCTTTGGAGTAGAGCTTGAAGTTTTTATTGTTTCCAGCACATCTAGTACGATCACCATCCTCTTCCTCTTGGGAGTCGTTGTAAGATCCTTTTGTGCCTTCGGCATTGTCACCTCTGCCGAAGGGCTTATAGCTTCTAATGTCTTTGTTTTCTCGACCTCTATCTCTTCAATATTAGTGGCCTTTGGTTCATCTGATTTGGCTGATGACGCCTTCGGCATTGCAGCCGGCTCTTCAGTTTTCTGTGTAATCGCAGGTTCTTTGGCTTCGGTCGCCGAAGATGTTTCACCGCCAAATTCGGGCACTATGGTCGGTTCAATGAAGCGCGGTCGGTGAGTAAGGACTTTCACCTTTTTTCCCCTTCAGCGCGGGCTCGCTTGGAGCAGCTGAAGCATCGTCTTTCCCGGAAGTTGCATTTTTTCTTTTTTGCCCCCGCGACGAGTAGCGGTAATTAGGGTACATGAACCCAATAGCATCAAAAACTCTATTTAGCCTCTTCTTCTTTCGGCTCCCGAAGGCCGTAGATAACGCATTATCCTCCGCTTTGGAGTATGGCCCAAGCAGATCATCACTTGTAGCTTCGACGCTTTTTAGCCAGTCGTCGTCTGGCTCGATAAACTGGTCTCTAAACCTGAAGGTATATTTTAGTCGAACCAAACCACATTCATGGGGATTGCTGATGGTTTCTTTTGGTATCTCCTAGTTGGCTATCGATGGCCATATCCTGTAGGCCACGTGCTCTTGAACTAAGTCTCTTGTCCCGATGAAAGAGCAGACTAAGCCGAAGGCCTTGCGACATTCTTCGGCTGCTTCGTCAATTTCTACCTTCTGCTTCTGGAGGCCGAAATGCTGCCAGATAGGGCGCATGATTATCTCTTTAATGTCTTCTCGTGCCTTTAAATCATTTTTCACATAGAACCATTCTTTCATCCAGTCTCTGGGCCATCTCTTCCGAAAAGTCGGCACTGGGCAGCTTGACCCAGAGCGGGCAACGAAGCTATAGCAGCCAAAGTTGTTGTGATACTGCTCTTTACCCTAGGGCTTCGTCTCATATAAAAGTTTGTGCATACTGCAGAAACTTTTTGCATTTGGCTCCAAGCCCTGACTCCTCACAGCCCATACGAAGATCCCCATTCTTATGATTGCTTCGGGCGTAATTTGATGAAGGTAAACCTGATATATCTTCAAAACTTCTACCACAAAACTACTTAGGGGGAACCAAAGCCCAGCTTTGAAGAAGCTTCAGAAGATCACGACTTCGTTCTTTTCGGGAGCAAGAGAAGTCTTGTCTCCATTATCAGCCCTCACGATAAACACATCTCGAAAGTATCTTCCCCTCATATTGTCGAGATGACTCTGTTTAATAGTTGATTTTCCGAAAACTGTATGGCTTGGTCGCCAGGGTCGACCTTCAGAGTCTTCCCTGCCACTTTCCACATCATAACTGTCACTATCACCAATGTCTTCAGATAAACCTTCCAAAATCTCCCTTGTAATCTTCTCTGTATTTGTCTTTGCTGTTGATTCAAGAAAGCCAAGATTCTTCTCCTCAGAAAGGCTCAGCTTCGTTTTAGCAACAACTTTTTTATCTTGAGACATCTTTGGAAATGCTGAAAAAGAGCTCTCAAAGCCGAAGCTTAAAAAATTTAAAAAGACAAGCAAATGTTGGTGCGCAAGAGCTAAAAATTGAGTAAGCAAGAGCAGATGGCAAGAAAGCGTGCCAAATGAGCTCGTGGTGCGCTCTTATTTATACGCCTAGTACGTTGAAAATTGGAAGGCCTTGCTTGTCAGTGACTGTTGCTATTCTAGGAAAAGGAAGGTGTTTTTTCGGACCTTCGGCTTAGGGCCTTCGTCCATATCACAATCTGAATTTATCATTCTAAAAAATTAACATTACGAGGGGCTACTGTTGGGGGCCTTCGGCTTCCGAAGGTCCTCAAAAGCATGATTTAACAAAGTTTCTGGAGTATGATGCATGAACATGTATCTTCGGACATGAGTTAAAACCACAGTGTGAAGAAGCACAAAAGGAATACGAAGGATGGCATAGAGCCGAAGCTGTGCGCAGAAGAGCTTCGGCATGATAGCAGAAAAGGAAACTGACTTAAAGATGAAAAGGCTATTTAGACCTCAACGGGTTACTATAGAGTTATTAGCAAATGTAAAGGGCATGGGTGTAATTTTACATGGGCTGCGTCCCGTGCCTATAAATAGATGAACAGTACCCCCGTACTGTTCAGGCTGACTTGGCATTTGCTTTTGCGTCACGCTTGTATCTTTACCTTCATTCAAGCCGAAGGTACACTTGTAGCTTAATTTTATTTCTATTTTTCCATAGCAATAAAATAGAAATGAGTTAATTATAAGATATGACTGTTCATATTGTCCTTTGTTTTTTACGTGATTCTTTCTTCAGTATTATATATTATGACTTACGAAGGTACGTCCTTCATAACCTTCGTCCGAGAATCATTATATCCCAAGGGAAATAATGTTCTGAAGGACGAAGGGCTTTAATGTTTAACGTTCTCTATGTTGTCTTGTTCTTAATTCATAGCATTTGAGAGCAAGTCCCCAACAGCTGCGGTGACGGCTGTCAAGAAGCTGCACGCCTTGGCGGCGGAAGCTGCTCGCCTGGACGACGGGGGGAAGGACCCCTCGACCTCTGGTACCAAGGCACCAGCCAAGGTGCCAAAGGTATAGCCGTTCGGTGCAGACAACGGTCCCGTCAAGACCATCCAGGTCGGCGCGGACTCCTCCCAGACCACCCGCATCGCGAGCAATCTGGGAGAGAAATAGGAACTCACGCTCGTCGCCTTCCGCCGGGCAAATGTCGACATTTTCATTTGGG
Source organism: Zea luxurians (assembly GCA_029449295.1). NCBI lineage: Eukaryota > Viridiplantae > Streptophyta > Magnoliopsida > Poales > Poaceae > Zea > Zea luxurians. The sequence continues at coordinate 538,961 of JAOPSE010000240.1, read as the reverse complement.
AACCATCACAGATGCCTGGGATCCCCAGGGAGGTGATTGAGCACCATCTGAAGATCCACCCTGACGCCAAGCCGGTGAGTCAGAAGCCTCGGAGACAGTCCGTTGAGCGGCAGGACTTTATTCGCCAGGAGGTCCGGAAGCTGCTTGACGCTGGCTTCATCGAAGAGGTTCATCACCCAGTGTGGCTGGCCAACCCAGTCATTGTTCCAAAGGCAAATGGGAAGCTTCGGATGTGCATCGACTACACTAGCCTAAATAAGGCTTGTCCTAAGGACCCGTATCCACTTCCACGCATAGATCAAATCATGGACTCTACCTTTGGGTGCGACCTCTTGTCCTTTCTAGATGCCTACTCTGGTTTCCATCAAATCCAGATGTCTAGGGAAGATAGGAAGCATACCACTTTTGTAACAGTGGATGGGCTTTACTGCTATGTGAAAGGGAATTAGGCTTACACCTATTTCCTAAATTGATTTTGGTGGTTAAATTGCCCAACACAAATATTTGGACTAACTAGTTTGCTCTAGTTTATAAGTTCTACAGGTGCCAAAGGTTCACAATAAGCCAATAAAAAGACAAAGAAAAAGGGTTCAAACAAAAGAGCAAAGGGACAACCGAAGGCACCCTGGTCTGGCGCACCGGACTGTCCGGTGTGCCACCGGACAGTGTCCGGTGCACCAGGGGACTCCAAGCTGAACTTCGCAGCTTCGAGAAAACTCAGAGGCGCCACGCTATAATTCACCGGACTGTCCGGTGTACACCGGACAGTGTCTGGTGCTCCAGAGGAGAGCGACTCTAAACTCGCCAGCTTCAGGAATTCGCTCCGCTATAATTCACCGGACATGTCCGGTGCACACCGGACTGTCCGATGTAACGGCGGAGCAACGATTATTCGACGCCAACGGTCACCTGCTACAGCATTTAATGCGCGCCTGCGCGCTTAGGAGCAGAGCACGCGCGGGTGGCACACCGGACAGCCTACAGGGCCTGTCCGGTGCACCACCGGACAGCCAAGCGGGCCCACAAGACAGAGCTCAACGGTCGAACCCCAATGGTCTGCTGACGTAGGCTGGCGCACCGGACAGTGTCCGGTGGCGCACCGGACTGTCCGGTGCGCCATGCGACTGCAGCCTTCCAACGGCCACTTTGTGGTGGTTGGGGCTATAAATACCCCAACCACCCCACATTCAAGTCATCCAAGTTTTCACACTTCTACACCTTACAAGAGCTCTAGCATTCAATTCTAGACACACCCAAGTGATCAAATTCTCTCCAATTCCACACAAGGCTTTAGTGATTAGTTAGAGAGATTTGTTGTGTTCTTTTGAGCTCTTGCGCTTGGATTGCTTCTTTTCTTTCTCATTTGTTGTAACGCCCTGAATTTGGGGGTAGAATTTTTTTCTTCTTTTCTCTCACTAAATTCAGGCGTTACTCTTTTCTTTTCTCGTTCTCTCGCTAAACCTTGACCTTCTCCAAAGTTTTAGCGGGGTTCGGCTTGGAATTCCCGTGTTAAGCAAAACCTTAAAATACTTTATTTTGTGTGATGCACCATGCCGAACCATGCATACTTTTTGATTGATTAAAAATGTGAATGCTTTCATCTAGAGGAAAATGGATTTTAGAAAAAGAAGAAGCCTTTTTCTTTTTTTTCTCTCTCTCCTCCCCCCCTTCGGCCGGCCCAGCCGCCCCCTTTCCCCCCCTTCCCGCGTGGGCCCCCTGGCGGCCCAGCCGCGCGCCCCTTCTCCCTTTGGGCCCAGCTGGCGGCCCAACCGCCCCCCTCCCCTTTTCTTTTTTTCCCCCAAAATTTTCCTCTCTCTCTCTCTCTCTCCCTCTCCCTAGCCCTAGCGCCACCGCCGCTCTCCCTTGCCCTAGCGCGCCGCCGCCCTCCCTCCCCGGCGCCGCCGCCGCGCCGTCCCCCTCCGGTGAGGCTTCCCCCCTCCTCCTCCCTCCTCTCCTCCCTCTCCCTCCTCCCTCTCCTCCCTCCGGCGCACTCCCCTCCCCCGCGCCGCCCGGCCCAACCGCCCCGCTCGCGCCCGGCCTTGGCCGCCCCCGGCCCCGGCTCGGCCGCCTTGGCTCGGCCGCCCGCGCCCCGGCCCCGGCCCAACCGCCCCGCTCGCGCCCGGCCTCGGCCGCCCCGCCCGGCTCGGCCGCCCTGGCTCGGCCGCCCGCGCCCCGGCCCCGGCCCAACCGCCCCGCTCGGCTCGGCCGCCCGTCTCCCGGCGAGCTCGGCTGCCCCCCCGGTTCAACCGCCCCTGGCCGGCTCGGCCGCCCCCTGCCCCGCGCCCGCGCCCTGCCCAGCCGCCCCTGCCCCAGGCCGGTTCAACCGCCCCCCCTTTTTTATTTTTTTTATTTTATTTTATTTTATTTTCTTTCATTACTGTTATATATTTTATTTTAGGCAGGTTAATCATTGTTCATGTTATTGAAATAGGAAACTTAATTTAGAATTCTGTTACGCTAGTTAATTCATACAATCAATTGTTTATCCAGTTCAATGTTGATCAACTAAAAATGACTAGGTTTCCATTAGTGCATATAACTAAATTCTTTTGTTAGAACCAATTGTAACTAATCATTAGTGCATAGGCTTTAACCCCTGCGAGACCTTTCCCTGTTTCTTTCTAACCTTAACGAATGCGATGTCGCATGTCATACTTGATGCATATTTACTTTATTTGTCCCCTTGTGTGGTGTACTGTTTGTTTCCTAATTTGAATGGATGTACGTATGTATGCTTGCAATCGCATAGAGAGCGATCCGGTCGAAGAGCCCGAGGAACTCGCAGGAGAAGCCCCTGAGCAGCAGTCGGTTGGTGGAGGCAAGTGTCCTTTGACCTATCTCTGTCCTATTCATTCTTTAATTCACCTCCCGCATTACACATTTATACTTAAGGATTGACTAGCTTTTGTTATCCATGTCCTTGTTTACCTATTTGGGTCGGATTATTATTGTTTAGCTCTATGCTATTGCTCAAACTCTAATCAATGAACATGATGAGATTATATATGATACGCTGTTTTCCCTTCTCTTATTATGATGTTGTACTTGTGGTCTTCAAGGGGGCTCGAGCGGTTTCTCGAGTGCCTCTCCGTAAGGACCTGTTCTATGGATGACCGCCCGGGAAAACAGTGCAACCATGAGGGTGGAGTGGGACGCCCTTAGCTGAATAATTAGAGGAACCGGGGTGTAGTTCGCTTAGCCGTTGTGCCGTCAATGGGGCTCGGTGTATGCGACTCGCTCTGCCAAGGTTGATTTGTCCCTTGGGGAGGAGTGCGGTACATTTAGGAAACCTAATGGGCGGCTACAGCCTCGGGGAATCTTTGTAAAGGCTACGTAGTGATGCCCTGCTGGACCACCTAGGTAGTGGTCAATGGGGAGTAGCTCTCTCCGGGCAGAAAGGGAATCACGGCTTGTGGGTAAAGTGCACAACCTCTGCAGAGTGTTTGAAAACTGATATATCAGCCGTGCTCGCGGTTATGAGCGGCCAAGGGAGCTCCAATGATTAGTGGTACTTGATCAGAGACATTTTGGTTTACAGGTGGCAATGAGACCGATGGTTTTTGGTTATGTCTATGGTGCTGGTAAGTGGTATTCTTTCCGTTTGGAAAGGGTATATCGGTCTAATAACGTGGGCTAATGTTAAAACCTGGCTTTCTACTAGTAAATAATAACCTGACCAACTAAAAGCAACTGCTTGACTTATCCCCACATAAAGCTAGTCCACTACAGCCAAACACGATACTTGCTGAGTATGTTGATGTGTACTCACCCTTGCTCTACACACCAAACCCCCCCCCCCCAGGTTGTCAGCATTGCAACCACTGCTCAGGAGAAGATGAAGCTGTGGAAGGAGACTCCCAGGAGTTCCGAGACCACGACGAGTTCTAGGTGTGGGTTAGCGGCAACCCCCAGTCGGCTGCCTGTGAAGGCCGCAGTTATCTACGTTTCTTTTCCGCACTTTGATTTATTGTAAGGACTATATGGACGTCTCAGACGTATGATGTAATCGACTATTATTTCCCTTTTAATACTATTTTGAGCACTGTGTGATGATGTCCATATTATGTAACTGCTGTGTACGTGAATAACTGATCCTGGCACGTACATGGTTCGCATTCGGTTTACCTTCTAAAACCGGGTGTGACATAAGTGGTATCAAAGCCGTGCTGGCTGTAGGACCGCTAACCTAGAGTAGAATGGTCGTTCTAAGGATTATAGACCTCTGTCCCTGCCTTGACTTTGGTACCCCTTCAAAAGTTGGTCATACTGACCAAACCTATGTTCTACTATATACTATACCTTGTTGAAAATTTAGTTTTATTCTAATCCTTCATTTATTTATGGTTCATTATTTGCTGGTCATATTAATTATGTTCTCACTCTTTTGCTTGCGGTGTCTTTTGTAGATGGCTCGACTTAGACACACTGCACGAAAGTCCGTCATCCCCTTCTTACCCTCCCGCCTTGCTGAGCGTCCGCTTCGCCGTCCCGTGGCCGGACAGTCCAGCCACTTGGAGAGACTGCACCACCGCCTGCATGAGGAGCAGGAACGTCGACGACAGGAGCAGCAGGGCTCTTCCTTCTCGCTCCAGCAGGAGATAGAGTCTGTGAGGATCTGCTCTCCTGTGCTTCCCCTGGAGGCGCCCCCTGCCCCACCACTGGGCGCCCCAGCCTCTGGAGTAGCTGCTGGGGGAGACCCAGACGACGGAGGTGGCGGCGACAGCCCGAGCCACGACACCGACTTCCCTGCTGACCATGAGCCGGAAGGATGGGTTGCTCGACCCATCACTCGCGACGCTGCTCGCGGGTGTCACTTCCACGACACGCTCGACACCCTGCTACGTCGGGCACTTGACCGGCGTACTTGGTCCATCGAGTATCGCTGTGTGGTCTACCAGCATAGTCGCGGGGTTTACCCGGACCGCTGGGAGGCAACCTGCTTGGTGCGCCGCCCGGAGAACAGTCTCCAGGGTGCGGAGGCTTGCTCAGAGCACTATTCTATCTCTGAGCGGGTCTCAGCTGAGGCAGCCATGCAGGATGCTGCACGGCGTGCGCTTTCGCACTACTGCTCGGTTCTCGGTGGGATAGCTGACGGTCTCGACCTGAATTATTACCCCCGCCGTCCATCTGGCAGCACAGGAGGCGTGATTGTTTCACCTGCTGGTGAGGACAATCCTAGGTTGAGCAGCACAGTCAACCTAGCCGCCGTGCTAAACACGGAGCTGGACCATGCACTAGACGAGCTGAGTAGGGCTCGTGCTGAGATCGCCCTGCTGCGGGCTGAGCGCGCGGAACGTCGTCACTTGGATGATGGTTCCCCCGCCCCCGTTGGGACTCAGCACCCGTACCGCTCACCTCGGCGTGGACGCCAGTCTTATGGCAATCCCGACTGCAAGACCAAGATAAATCTAGAACCATAGATCGTTAGAGTTGGATCTTGTAATTAATACAAAATATATATGTAGAAGCTACAGTCTTAGCGTTAGTCTCGTTGTTAGTTAGTCTTAGTTAGACAGGGTAGTTTGCTATATCCTGTGCATCTATGTTTGTCATGATGAACTATGTTTGGTTTGGATCTTTGTAATGACTGTCACCAGAGTGTGGGTACCCCTGCATTTTGGTTTATATATTATGTTAATAGAGTTAGTTATATAGTTGGGAAAGCCTTTTATTCCACTTTCCTCTTTATCTGAGAAGCTGTGTGGTCTGCAATGGAGATCAGTGAAGATGCTCATCTGTTCAGTGCTGTTGAAGAATTCTATACTCTTTTCTTATGCTGCAAGATTTGCCAGATCAGTCCTGATGTGTGGTTGCATCCTGCAGATGTCAGAGAACAGGCGCAGAGGAGGAAGGCGTGCTCAGCAGGAGCGAGCCGCTCCGCAGGATGAGGTGCCTCAGCAGCAGCACCTGCCGCCCCCGCCCCCGATGTCGATTGAGCAGATGTTTCTGATGCAGACTCAGGCAGTTCAAGCCATCGGTCAGACTCTGGCCGCCATTCAGCAGCAGCAGCAGCAACAGCAGCAAGCACCACCCCAGCCTCAGATGCCTCAGATGCCCAGAGACAAGCGTGCTGAATTCATGAGAGGTCATCCACCAACGTTCGCTCATTCTTCTGACCCCATGGATGCTGAAGATTGGCTGCGCACTGTGGAGCGGGAGTTGCATACCGTTCAGTGTGATGACAGGGAGAAAGTCCTGTATGGTCCCCGTCTGTTGAGAGGAGCAGCCCAGTCATGGTGGGAGTCTTATCTCGCCACCCATGCCAACCCCGATGCCATCACCTGGGAAGAGTTCAGAGGTAGCTTTCGTCAGTACCATGTGCCTGCAGGTCTGATGACAGTGAAGAAGGAAAAGTTCCTGGCCCTCAAGCAAGGGTCATCATCTGTCAGTGAGTACCGGGACAGGTTTCTGCAATTGTCTCGCTATGCTCCTGAAGATGTCAACACCGACGCCAAGCGACAGTACCGTTTCTTGAGAGGCTTGGTTGACCCCCTTCACTACCAATTGATGAATCACACCTTCCCGACATTTCAGCACCTGATTGACAGGGCAATCATGACAGAAAGAAAGCGTAAGGAGATGGAGGATCGTAAGCGCAAGATCAGTGGACCCCAGCCTGGAAGCAGCAATCGCCCTCGTTTCTCAGGCAATCAACCTCAGCAGTTCAGGCAGAACCAGCGTCCACCTCAGCAGCAGCAGTTCCAAAGGCAGTATCCTCAGCACCAGTACCAGAACCGTCAGAACAATCAGTCAGGAGGCCAGTTTTAGAGGCAGAATCAGCAGACACCTCGTCTTCCGGCCCCAGCAAACCAGCAGAACAGTCAGGCAGCACCAGCTCAGGTTGGAAACAGAGCATGTTTCCACTGTGGAGAGCAAGGCCATTGGGTGATGCAATGCCCGAAGAAGGCAGCCCAGCAGCAGTCAGGCCCCAATGCCCCAGCAAAGCAGAATGTGTCTCAGCTTGGAGCAGGCAACCGCCCTCAGCCGCGCTATAATCATGGGAGACTGAACCACTTGGAGGCTGAAGCAGTTCAGGAGACCCCCGGCATGATAGTAGGTATGTTCCCAGTCGACTCCCATATTGCAGAAGTGTTATTTGATACTGGAGCAACGCATTCTTTCATTACTGCATCATGGGTAGAAGCACATAATCTTCCAATTACTACCATGTCAACCCCCATTCAAATTGACTCAGCCGGTGGTAGAATTCGAGCTGATAGCATCTGTTTGAATGTAAGCGTGGAAATAAGGGGGATAGCGTTTCCCGCCAACCTTATAGTAATGGGTACTCAGGGAATAGATGTCATCCTAGGGATGAATTGGCTAGACAAGTATTAGGCAGTTATCAGTTGTGATAAAAGGACAATCAAGTTGGTGTCCCCACTAGGAGAGGAAGTGGTGACCAAGTTAGTCCCGCCCGAGCCAAAGAAAGGAAGTTGTTATCGGTTGGCTGTCGATAGCAGTGAAGCAGACCCAATTGAGAGTATGAAGGTTGTGTCTGAGTTCCCAGACGTGTTTCCAAAGGACTTACCGGGTATGCCACCAGAGCGGAAAGTTGAGTTTGCCATAGAGCTTCTTCCTGGAACCGCCCCCATCTTTAAGAGAGCTTACAGAATATCTGGACCAGAGTTGGTTGAGCTTAAGAAGCAGATTGATGAGTTGTCAGAGAAAGGTTACATCCGGCCAAGCACCTCGCCTTGGGCCGCCCCTGTCTTGTTTGTGGAGAAGAAAGATGGCACCAAAAGGATGTGTATCGATTATCGAGCTCTGAATGAAGTCACAATCAAGAACAAGTACCCTTTGCCCAGGATAGAAGATCTGTTCGACCAGTTGAGAGGAGCCAGTGTGTTCTCCAAGATTGATTTGAGGTCAGGTTATCACCAGCTCAGGATCCGACCTTCGGACATTCCGAAGACGGCATTCATTACCAAGTATGGTTTGTATGAGTTCACAGTGATGTCTTTTGGTTTGACCAATGCACCAGCGTTTTTCATGAATCTGATGAACAGTGTATTCATGGATTATCTTGATAAGTTTGTGGTGGTATTCATCGATGACATTCTGGTTTATTCTCCAAGCGAGGAAGAACATGCAGGTCATTTGAGGATGGTATTGCAGAGATTGCGAGAGCACCAGTTGTATGCAAAGTTGAGCAAATGTGAGTTCTGGATCAATGAAGTCCTGTTCTTGGGTCACATAATCAACAAAGAAGGATTGGCTGTGGATCCGAAGAAAGTGGCAGACATTCTGAACTGGAAAGCGCCAACGGATGCTCGAGGAATCAAGAGCTTCATTGGAATGGCCGGATATTATCGGCGATTCATTGAAGGGTTTTCGAAGATTGCGAAACCAATGACAGCGTTGCTAGGCAACAAAGTTGAGTTCAAGTGGACCCAGAAATGTCAAGAGGCCTTCGAAGCGCTGAAAGAGAAGTTGACAACAGCGCCTGTCCTAGTCTTGCCTGATGTGCACAAGCCCTTCTCTGTGTATTGTGATGCTTGTTACACAGGTTTGGGATGCGTATTGATGCAAGAGGGAAGAGCTGTGGCTTACTCGTCCCGACAGCTGAAGGTTCATGAGAAGAATTACCCAATCCATGACCTAGAGTTGGCAGCAGTGGTTCACGCACTGAAGACATCGAGGCACTATCTGTATGGACAGAAATGCGATGTTTACACAGACCACAAGAGTCTGAAGTACATATTCACTCAGTCAGAATTGAATATGAGGCAGCGAAGATGGTTAGAGTTGATCAAAGACTATGAGTTGGAGATCCATTACCATCCAGGCAAAGCAAACGTAGTGGCAGATGCTTTGAGCAGGAAGAGTCAAGTCAATCTGATGGTCGCTCGTCCGATGCCTTATGAGTTGGCCAAGGAGTTTGACAGGTTGAGTCTCGGGTTTCTGAACAATTCGCGAGGAGTCACGGTTGAGTTGGAACCTACCTTGGAGCGAGAAATCCAAGAAGCACAGAAGAATGATGAGAAGATCAGTGAGATTCGGCGACTGATTCTAGATGGCAGAGGCAAAGATTTTCGAGAAGATGCAGAAGGCGTGATATGGTTCAAAGACCGCTTGTGTGTTCCCAATGTCCAGTCCATTCGGGAGTTGATCCTTAAGGAAGCTCATGAGACAGCCTATTCGATTCACCCTGGTAGTGAGAAGATGTATCAGGATCTGAAGAAGAAATTCTGGTGGTACGGAATGAAGAGGGAAATCACAGAGCATGTGGCTATGTGCGATAGTTGTCGAAGAATTAAGGCAGAGCATCAGAGACCAGCTGGATTGTTGCAACCGTTGCAGATCCCTCAGTGGAAATGGGATTAAATCGGCATGGATTTCATAGTCGGATTGCCTCGCACTCGAGCCGGCTACGATTCTATCTGGGTAGTAGTGGACCGTTTGACCAAGTCAGCCCACTTCATACCTGTCAAGACCAACTATAGCAGCGCAGTACTGGCAGAGTTGTATATGTCTCGGATCGTTTGTCTTCATGGTGTGCCAAAGAAGATAGTGTCAGACAGAGGAACGCAGTTCACCTCTCATTTCTGGCAGCAGTTGCACGAAGCTTTGGGCACGCATCTAAATTTCAGCTCAGCTTATCATCCGCAGACAGATGGCCAGACCGAAAGAACCAACCAAATTCTTGAAGACATGTTGAGAGCCTGTGCATTGCAAGATCAGTCCGGATGGGACAAGCGATTGCCTTATGCGGAGTTTTCCTATAACAACAGTTATCAGGCCAGTTTGAAGATGTCACCATTTCAGGCGCTCTATGGAAGGAGTTGTAGAACTCCTTTGCAATGGGATCAGCCTGGAGAAAAGCAAGTGTTCAGACCAGACATTCTGCTTGAAGCCGAAGAGAACATCAAGATGGTCCGAGAGAATCTGAAGATAGCGCAATCGAGACAGCGAAGCTATGCAGACACAAGAAGAAGAGAGCTGAGTTTCGAAGTCGGAGACTTCGTCTATCTGAAAGTGTCACCGATCAGAGGAGTCAAGAGGTTCGGAGTCAAAGGCAAGTTGGCACCCCGCTACATTGGTCCGTACCAAATTCTTTCAAAGCGTGGAGAAGTGGCCTATCAGCTCAGTCTGCCAGAGAATTTGTCAGCTGTGCATGATGTCTTTCATGTGTCTCAGTTGAAGAAGTGCTTGCGTGTGCCAGAAGAGCAGTTGCCAGTGGAAGGTCTTGAAGTCCAGGAGGACTTGACCTACGTTGAGAAGCCAGTGCAAATCCTTGAGGTTGCAGACAGAGTCACCCGAAGGAAGACCACCAGAATGTGCAAAGTCAGATGGAATCACCACTCTGAGGAAGAAGCAACCTGGGAGCGTGAAGATGATCTGATGTCCAAGTACCCAGAGCTCTTTGCTAGCCAGCCCTGAATCTCGAGGGCGAGATTCTTTTAAGGGGGATAGGTTTGTAACGCCCTGAATTTGGGGGTAGAATTTTTTTCTTCTTTTCTCTCACCAAATTCAGGCGTTACTCTTTTCTTTTCTCGTTCTCTCGCTAAACCTTGACCTTTTCCAAAGTTTTAGCGGGGTTCGGCTTGGAATTCCCGTGTTAAGCAAAACCTTAAAATACTTTATTTTGTGTGATGCACCATGCCGAACCATGCATACTTTTTGATTGATTAAAAATGTGAATGCTTTCATCTAGAGGAAAATGGATTTTAGAAAAAGAAGAAGCCTTTTTCTTTTTTTTTCTCTCTCTCCTCCCCCCCCTTCGGCCGGCCCAGCCGCCCCCTTTCCCCCCCCTTCCCACGTGGGCCCCCTGGCAGCCCAGCCGCGCGCCCCTTCTCCCTTTGGGCCCAGCTGGCGGCCCAACCGCCCCCCTTTTCTTTTTTTTCCCCCAAAATTTTCCTCTCTCTCTCTCTCTCCCTCTCCCTAGCCCTAGCGCCGCCGCCGCTCTCCCTTGCCCTAGCGCGCCGCCGCCCTCCGTCCCCGGCGCCGCCGCCGCACCGTCCCCCTCCGGTGAGGCTTCCCCCCTCCTCCTCCCTCCTCTCCTCCCTCTCCCTCCTCCCTCTCCTCCCTCCGGCGCACTCCCCTCCCCCGCGCCGCCCGGCCCAACCGCCTCGCTCGCGCCCGGCCTCGGCCGCCCCTGGCCCCGGCTCGGCCGCCTCGGCTCGGCCGCCTGCGCCCCGGCCCCGGCCCAACCGCCCCGCTCGCGCCCGGCCTCGGCCGCCCCGCACGGCTCGGCCGCCTTGGCTCGGCCGCCCGCGCCCCGGCACCGGCCCCGGCCCAACCGCCCCGCTCGGCTCGGCCGCCCGTCTCCCGGCGAGCTCGGCCGCCCCCTGCCCCACGCCCGCGCCCTGCCCAGCCGCCCCTGCCCCAGGCCGGTTCAACCGCCCCCCTTTTATTTTTTTATTTTATTTTATTTTATTTTCTTTCATTACTGTTATATATTTTATTTTAGGCAGGTTAATCATTGTTCATGTTATTGAAATAGGAAACTTAATTTAGAATTCTGTTACGCTAGTTAATTCATACAATCAATTGTTTATCCAGTTCAATGTTGATCAACTAAAAATGACTAGGTTTCCATTAGTGCATATAACTAAATTCTTTTGTTAGAACCAATTGTAACTAATCATTAGTGCATAGGCTTTAACCCCTGCGAGACCTTTCCCTGTTTCTTTCTAACCTTAACGAATGCGATGTCGCATGTCATACTTGATGCATATTTACTTTATTTGTCCCCTTGTGTGGTGTACTGTTTGTTTCCTAATTTGAATGGATGTACGTATGTATGCTTGCAATCGCATAGAGAGCGATCCGGTCGAAGAGCCCGAGGAACTCGCAGGAGAAGCCCCTGAGCAGCAGTCGGTTGGTGGAGGCAAGTGTCCTTTGACCTATCTCTGTCCTATTCATTCTTTAATTCACCTCCCGCATTACACATTTATACTTAAGGATTGACTAGCTTTTGTTATCCATGTCCTTGTTTACCTATTTGGGTCGGATTATTATTGTTTAGCTCTATGCTATTGCTCAAACTCTAATCAATGAACATGATGAGATTATATATGATAAGCTGTTTTCCCTTCTCTTATTATGATGTTGTACTTGTGGTCTTCAAGGGGGCTCGAGCGGTTTCTCGAGTGCCTCTCCGTAAGGACCTGTTCTATGGATGACCGCCCGGGAAAACAGTGCAACCATGAGGGTGGAGTGGGACGCCCTTAGCTGAATAATTAGAGGAACCGGGGTGTAGTTCGCTTAGCCGTTGTGCCGTCAATGGGGCTCGGTGTATGCGGCTCGCTCTGCCAAGGTTGATTTGTCCCTTGGGGAGGAGTGCGGTACATTTAGGAAACCTAACGGGCGGCTACAACCTCGGGGAATCTTTGTAAAGGCTACGTAGTGATGCCCTGCTGGACCACCTAGGTAGTGGTCAATGGGGAATAGCTCTCTCCGGGCAGAAAGGGAATCACGGCTTGTGGGTAAAGTGCACAACCTCTGCAGAGTGTTTGAAAACTGATATATCAGCCGTGCTCGCGGTTATGAGCGGCCAAGGGAGCTCCAATGATTAGTGGTACTTGATCAGAGACATTTTGGTTTACAGGTGGCAATGAGACCGATGGTTTTTGGTTATGTCTATGGTGCTGGTAAGTGGTATTCTTTCCGTTTAGAAAGGGTATATCGGTCTAATAACGTGGGCTAATGTTAAAACCTGGCTTTCTACTAGTAAATAATAACCTGACCAACTAAAAGCAACTGCTTGACTTATCCCCACATAAAGCTAGTCCACTACAGCCAAACAGGATACTTGCTGAGTATGTTGATGTGTACTCACCCTTGCTCTACACACCAAACCCCCCCAGGTTGTCAGCATTGCAACCACTGCTCAGGAGAAGATGAAGCTGTGGAAGGAGACTCCCAGGAGTTCCGAGACCACGACGAGTTCTAGGTGTGGGTTAGCGGCAACCCCCAGTCAGCTGCCTGTGAAGGCCGCAGTTATCTACGTTTCTTTTCCGCACTTTGATTTATTGTAAGGACTATATGGACGTCTCAGACGTATGATGTAATCGACTATTATTTCCCTTTTAATACTATTTTGAGCACTGTGTGATGATGTCCATATTATGTAACTGCTGTGTACGTGAATAACTGATCCTGGCACGTACATGGTTCGCATTCGGTTTACCTTCTAAAACCGGGTGTGACATAAGTGGTATCAAAGCCGTGCTGGCTGTAGGACCGCTAACCTAGAGTAGAATGGTCGTTCTAAGGATTATAGACCTCTGTCCTTGCCTTGACTTTGGTACCCCTTCAAAAGTTGGTCATACTGACCAAACCTATGTTCTACTATATACTATACCTTGTTGAAAATTTTGTTTTATTCTAATCCTTCATTTATTTATGGTTCATTATTTGCTGGTCATATTAATTCTGTTCTCACTCTTTTGCTTGCGGTGTCTTTTGTAGATGGCTCGACTTAGACACACTGCACGAAAGTCCGTCATCCCCTTCTTACCCTCCCGCCTTGCTGAGCGTCCGCTTCGCCGTCCCGTGGCCGGACAGTCCAGCCACTTGGAGAGACTGCACCACCGCCTGCATGAGGAGCAGGAACGTCGACGACAGGAGCAGCAGGGCTCTTCCTTCTCGCTCCAGCAGGAGATAGAGTCTGTGAGGATCTGCTCTCCTGTGCTTCCCCTGGAGGCGCCCCCTGCCCCACCACTGGGCGCCCCAGCCTCTGGAGTAGCTGCTGGGGGAGACCCAGACGACGGAGGTGGCAACGACAGCCCGAGCCACGACACCGACTTCCCTGCTGACCATGAGCCAGAAGGATGGGTTGCTCGACCCATCACTCGCGACGCTGCTCGCGGGTGTCACTTCCACGACGCGCTCGACACCCTGCTACGTCGGGCACTTGACCGGCGTACTTGGTCCATCGAGTATCGCTGTGTGGTCTACCAGCATAGTCGCGGGGTTTACCCGGACCACTGGGAGGCAACCTGCTTGGTGCGCCGCCCGGAGAACAGTCTCCAGGGTGCGGAGGCTTGCTCAGAGCACTATTCTATCTCTGAGTGGGACTCAGCTGAGGCAGCCATGCAGGATGCTGCACGGCGTGCGCTTTCGCACTACTGCTCGGTTCTCGGTGGGATAGCTGACGGTCTCGACCTGAATTATTTCCCCCACCGTCCATCTGGTAGCACAGGAGGCGTGATTGTTTCACCTGCTGGTTAGGACAATCCTAGGTTGAGCAACACAGTCAACCTAGCCGCCGTGCTAAACACGGAGCTGGACCATGCACTAGACGAGCTGAGTAGGGCTCGTGCTGAGATCGCCCTGCTGCGGGCTGAGCGCGCGGAACGTCGTCACTTGGATGATGGTTCCCCCGCCCCCGTTGGGACTCAGCACCCATACCGCTCACCTCGGCGTGGACGCCAGTCTTATGGCAATCCCGACTGCAAGACCAAGATAAATCTAGAACCATAGATCGTTAGAGTTGGATCTTGTAATTAATACAAAATATATACGTAGAAGCTACAGTCTTAGCGTTAGTCTCGCTGTTAGTTAGTCTTAGTTAGACAGGGTAGTTTGCTATATCCTGTGCATCTATGTTTGTCATGATGAACTATGTTTGGTTTGGATCTTTGTAATGACTGTCACCAGAGTGTGGGTACCCCTGCATTTTGGTTTATATATTATGTTAATAGAGTTAGTTATATAGTTGGGAAAGCCTTTTATTCCACTTTCCTCTTTATCTGAGAAGCTGTGTGGTCTGCAATGGAGATCAGTGAAGATGCTCATCTGTTCAGTGCTGTTGAAGAATTCTATACTCTTTTCTTATGCTGCAAGATTTGCCAGATCAGTCCTGATGTGTGGTTGCATCCTGCAGATGTCAGAGAACAGGCGCAGACGAGGAAGGCGTGCTCAGCAGGAGCGAGCCGCTCCGCAGGATGAGGTGCCTCAGCAGCAGCACCTGCCGCCCCCGCCCCCGATGTCGATTGAGCAGATGTTTCTGATGCAGACTCAGGCAGTTCAAGCCATCGGTCAGACTTTGGCCGCCATTCAGCAGCAGCAGCAGCAACAGCAGCAAGCACCACCCCAGCCTCATATGCCTCAGATGCACAGAGACAAGCGTGCTGAATTCATGAGAGGTCATCCACCAACGTTCGCTCATTCTTCTGACCCCATGGATGCTGAAGATTGGCTGCGCACTGTGGAGCGGGAGTTGCATACCGTTCAGTGTGATGATAGGGAGAAAGTCCTGTATGGTCCCCGTCTGTTGAGAGGAGCAGCCCAGTCATGGTGGGAGTCTTATCTCGCCACCCATGCCAACCCCGATGCCATCACCTGGGAAGAGTTCAGAGGTAGCTTTCGTCAGTACCATGTGCCTGCAGGTCTGATGACAGTGAAGAAGGAGGAGTTCCTGGCCCTCAAGCAAGGGTCATCATCTGTCAGTGAGTACCGGGACAGGTTTCTGCAATTGTCTCGCTATGCTCCTGAAGATGTCAACACCGACGCCAAGCGACAGTACCGTTTCTTGAGAGGCTTGGTTGACCCCCTTCACTACCAACTGATGAATCACACCTTCCCGACATTTCAGCACCTGATTGACAGGGCAATCATGACAGAAAGAAAGCGTAAGGAGATGGAGGATCGTAAGCGCAAGATCAGTGGACCCCAGCCTGGAAGCAGCAATCGCCCTCGTTTCTCAGGCAATCAACCTCAGCAGTTCAGGCAGAACCAACGTCCACCTCAGCAGCAGCAGTTCCAAAGGCAGTATCCTCAGCACCAGTACCAGAACCGTCAGAACAATTAGTTAGGAGGCCAGTTTCAGAGGCAGAATCAGCAGACACCTCGTCTTCCGGCCCCAGCAAACCAGCAGAACAGTCAGGCAGCACCAGCTCAGGTTGGAAATAGAGCATGTTTCCACTGTGGAGAGCAAGGCCATTGGGTGATGCAATGCCCGAAGAAGGCAGCCCAGCAGCAGTCAGGCCCCAATGCCCCAGCAAAGCAGAATGTGTATCAGCCTGGAGCAGGCAACCGCCCTCAGCCACGCTATAATCATGGGAGACTGAACCACTTGGAGGCTGAAGCAGTTCAGGAGACCCCCGGCATGATAGTAGGTATGTTCCCAGTCGACTCCCATATTGCAGAAGTGTTATTTGATACTGGAGCAACGCATTCTTTCATTACTGCATCATGGGTAGAAGCACATAATCTTCCAATTACTACCATGTCAACCCCCATTCAAATTGACTCAGCCGGTGGTAGAATTCGAGCTGATAGCATCTGTTTGAATGTAAGCGTGGAAATAAGGGGGATAGCGTTTCCCGCCAACCTTATAGTAATGGGTACTCAGGGAATAGATGTCATCCTAGGGATGAATTGGCTAGACAAGTATCAGGCAGTTATCAGTTGTGATAAAAGGACAATCAAGTTGGTGTCCCCACTAGGAGAGGAAGTGGTGACCAAGTTAGTCCCGCCCGAGCCAAAGAAAGGAAGTTGTTATCGGTTGGCTGTCGATAGCAGTGAAGCAGACCCAATTGAGAGTATCAAGGTTGTGTCTGAGTTCCCAGACGTGTTTCCAAAGGACTTACCGGGTATGCCACCAGAGCGGAAAGTTGAGTTTGCCATAGAGTTTCTTCCTGGAACCGCCCCCATCTTTAAGAGAGCTTACAGAATATCTGGACCAGAGTTGGTTGAGCTTAAGAAGCAGATTGATGAGTTGTCAGAGAAAGGTTACATCCGGCCAAGCACCTCGCCTTGGGCCGCCCCTGTCTTGTTTGTGGAGAAGAAAGATGGCACCAAAAGGATGTGTATCGATTATCGAGCTCTGAATGAAGTCACAATCAAGAACAAGTACCCTTTGCCCAGGATAGAAGATCTGTTCGACCAGTTGAGAGGAGCCAGTGTGTTCTCCAAGATTGATTTGAGGTCAGGTTATCACCAGCTCAGGATCCAACCTTCGGACATTCCGAAGACGGCATTCATTACCAAGTATGGTTTGTATGAGTTCACAGTGATGTCTTTTGGTTTGACCAATGCACCAGCGTTTTTCATGAATCTGATGAACAGTGTATTCATGGATTATCTTGATAAGTTTGTGGTGGTATTCATCGATGACATTCTGGTTTATTCTCCAAGCGAGGAAGAACATGCAGGTCATTTGAGGATGGTATTGCAGAGATTGCGAGAGCACCAGTTGTATGCAAAGTTGAGCAAATGTGAGTTCTGGATCAATGAAGTCCTGTTCTTGGGTCACATAATCAACAAAGAAGGATTGGCTGTGGATCCGAAGAAAGTGGCAGACATTCTGAACTGGAAAGCGCCAACGGATGCTCGAGGAATCAAGAGCTTCATTGGAATGGCCGGATATTATCGGCGATTCATTGAAGGGTTTTCGAAGATTGCGAAACCAATGACAGCGTTGCTAGGCAACAAAGTTGAGTTCAAGTGGACCCAGAAATGTCAAGAGGCCTTCGAAGCGCTGAAAGAGAAGTTGACAACAGCGCCTGTCCTAGTCTTGCCTGATGTGCACAAGCCCTTCTCTGTGTATTGTGATGCTTGTTACACAGGTTTGGGATGCGTATTGATGCAAGAGGGAAGAGCTGTGGCTTACTCGTCCCGACAGCTGAAGGTTCATGAGAAGAATTACCCAATCCATGACCTAGAGTTGGCAGCAGTGGTTCACGCACTGAAGACATGGAGGCACTATCTGTATGGACAGAAATGCGATGTTTACACAGACCACAAGAGTCTGAAGTACATATTCACTCAGTCAGAATTGAATATGAGGCAGCGAAGATGGTTAGAGTTGATCAAAGACTATGAGTTGGAGATCCATTACCATCCAGGCAAAGCAAACGTAGTGGCAGATGCTTTGAGCAGGAAGAGTCAAGTCAATCTGATGGTCGCTCGTCCGATGCCTTATGAGTTGGCCAAGGAGTTTGACAGGTTGATTCTCGGGTTTCTGAACAATTCGTGAGGAGTCACGGTTGAGTTGGAACCTACCTTGGAGCGAGAAATCCAAGAAGCGCAGAAGAATGATGAGAAGATCAGTGAGATTTGGTGACTGATTCTAGATGGCAGAGGCAAAGATTTTCGAGAAGATGCAGAAGGCGTGATATGGTTCAAAGACCGCTTGTGTGTTCCCAATGTCTAGTCCATTCGGGAGTTGATCCTTAAGGAAGCTCATGAGACAGCCTATTCGATTCACCCTGGTAGTGAGAAGATGTATCAGGATCTGAAGAAGAAATTCTGGTGGTACGGAATGAAGAGGGAAATCGCAGAGCATGTGGCTATGTGCGATAGTTGTCGAAGAATTAAGGCAGAGCATTAGAGACCAGCTGGATTGTTGCAACCGTTGCAGATCCCTCAGTGGAAATGGGATGAAATCGGCATGGATTTCATAGTCGGATTGCCTCGCACTCGAGCCGGCTACGATTCTATCTGGGTAGTAGTGGACCGTTTGACCAAGTCAGCCCACTTCATACCTGTCAAGACCAACTATAGCAGCGCAGTACTGGCAGAGTTGTATATGTCTCGGATCGTTTGTCTTCATGGTGTGCCAAAGAAGATAGTGTCAGACAGAGGAACACAGTTCACCTCTCATTTCTGGCAGCAGTTGCATGAAGCTTTGGGCACGCATCTAAATTTCAGCTCAGCTTATCATCCGCAGACAGATGGCCAGACCGAAAGAACCAACCAAATTCTTGAAGACATGTTGAGAGCCTGTGCGTTGCAAGATCAGTCCGGATGGGACAAGCGATTGCCTTATGCGGAGTTTTCCTATAACAACAGTTATCAGGCTAGTTTGAAGATGTCACCATTTCAGGCGCTCTATGGAAGGAGTTGTAGAACTCCGTTGCAATGGGATCAGCCTGGAGAAAAGCAAGTGTTCAGACCAGACATTCTGCTTGAAGCCGAAGAGAACATCAAGATGGTCCGAGAGAATCTGAAGATAGCGTAATCGAGACAGCGAAGCTATGCAGACATAAGAAGAAGAGAGCTGAGTTTCGAAGTCGGAGACTTCGTCTATCTGAAAGTGTCACCAATCAGAGGAGTCAAGAGGTTCGGAGTCAAAGGCAAGTTAGCACCCCGCTACATTGGTCCGTACCAAATTCTTTCAAAGCGTGGAGAAGTGGCCTATCAGCTCAGTCTACCAGAGAATTTGTCAGCTGTGCATGATGTCTTTCATGTGTCTCAGTTGAAGAAGTGCTTGCGTGTGCCAGAAGAGCAGTTGCCAGTGGAAGGTCTTGAAGTGCAGGAGGACTTGACCTACATTGAGAAGCCAGTGCAAATCCTTGAGGTTGCAGACAGAGTCACCCGAAGGAAGACCACCAGAATGTGCAAAGTCAGATGGAATCACCACTCTGAGGAAGAAGCAACCTGGGAGCGTGAAGATGATCTGATGGCCAAGTACCCAGAGCTCTTTGCTAGCCAGCCCTGAATCTCGAGGGCGAGATTCTTTTAAGGGGGATAGGTTTGTAACGCCCTGAATTTGGGGGTAGAATTTTTTTCTTCTTTTCTCTCACCAAATTCAGGCGTTACTCTTTTCTTTTCTCGTTCTCTCGCTAAACCTTGACCTTTTCCAAAGTTTTAGCGGGGTTCGGCTTGGAATTCCCGTGTTAAGCAAAACCTTAAAATACTTTATTTCGTGTGATGCACCATGCCGAACCATGCATACTTTTTGATTGATTAAAAATGTGAATGCTTTCATCTAGAGGAAAATGGATTTTAGAAAAAGAAGAAGCCTTTTTCTTTTTTTTCTCTCTCTCCTCCCCCCCCCCTTCGGCCGGCCCAGCCGCCCCCTTTCCCCCCCCCCTTCCCGCGTGGGCCCCCTGGCGGCCCAGCCGCGCGCCCCTTCTCCCTTTGGGCCCAGCTGGCGGCCCAACCGCCCCCCTCCCCTTTTCTTTTTTTCCCCCAAAATTTTCCTCTCTCTCTCTCTCTCTCTCCCTCTCCCTAGCCCTAGCACCGCCGCCGCTCTCCCTTGCCCTAGCGCGCCACCGCCCTCCGTCCCCGGCGCCGCCGTCGCGCCGTCCCCCTCCGGTGAGGCTTCCCCCCTCCTCCTCCCTCCTCTCCTCCCTCTCCCTCCTCCCTCTCCTCCCTCCGGCGCACTCCCCTCCCCCGCGCCGCCCGGCCCAACCGCCCCGCTCGCGCCCGGCCTCGGCCGCCCCCGGCCCCGGCTCGGCCGCCTTGGCTCGGCCGCCTGCGCCCCGGCCCCGGCCCAACCGCCCCGCTCGCGCCCGACCTCGGCCGCCCCGCCCGGCTCGGCCGCCTTGGCTCGGCCGCCCGCGCCCCGGCCCCGGCCCCGGCCCAACCGCCCCGCTCGGCTCGGCCGCCCGTCTCCCGGCGAGCTCGGCCGCCCCCTGCCCCGCGCCCGCGCCCTGCCCAGCCGCCCCTGCCCCAGGCCGGTTCAACCGCCCCCTTTTATTTTTTTATTTTATTTTATTTTATTTTCTTTCATTACTGTTATATATTTTATTTTAGGCAGGTTAATCATTGTTCATGTTATTGAAATAGGAAACTTAATTTAGAATTCCGTTACGCTAGTTAATTCATACAATCAATTGTTTATCCAGTTCAATGTTGATCAACTAAAAATGACTAGGTTTCCATTAGTGCATATAACTAAATTCTTTTGTTAGAACCAATTGTAACTAATCATTAGTGCATAGGCTTTAACCCCTGCGAGACCTTTCCCTGTTTCTTTCTAACCTTAACGAATGCGATGTCGCATGTCATACTTGATGCATATTTACTTTATTTGTCCCCTTGTGTGGTGTACTGTTTGTTTCCTAATTTGAATGGATGTACGTATGTATGCTTGCAATCGCATAGAGAGCGATCCGGTCGAAGAGCCCGAGGAACTCGCAGGAGAAGCCCCTGAGCAGCAGTCGGTTGGTGGAGGCAAGTGTCCTTTGACATATCTCTGTCCTATTCATTCTTTAATTCACCTCCCGCATTACACATTTATACTTAAGGATTGACTAGCTTTTGTTATCCATGTCCTTGTTTACCTATTTGGGTCGGATTATTATTGTTTAGCTCTATGCTATTGCTCAAACTCTAATCAACGAACATGATGAGATTATATATGATACGCTGTTTTCCCTTCTCTTATTATGATGTTGTACTTGTGGTCTTCAAGGGGGCTCGAGCGGTTTCTCGAGTGCCTCTCCGTAAGGACCTGTTCTATGGATGACCGCCCGGGAAAACAGTGCAACCATGAGGGTGGAGTGGGACGCCCTTAGCTGAATAATTAGAGGAACCGGGGTGTAGTTCGCTTAGCCGTTGTGCCGTCAATGGGGCTCGGTGTATGCGGCTCGCTCTGCCAAGGTTGATTTGTCCCTTGGGGAGGAGTGCGGTACATTTAGGAAACCTAACGGGCGGCTACAGCCTCGGGGAATCTTTGTAAAGGCTACGTAGTGATGCCCTGCTGGACCACCTAGGTAGTGGTCAATGGGGAGTAGCTCTCTCCAGGCAGAAAGGGAATCACGGCTTGTGGGTAAAGTGCACAACCTCTGCAGAGTGTTTGAAAACTGATATATCAGCCGTGCTCGCGGTTATGAGTGGCCAAGGGAGCTCCAATGATTAGTGGTACTTGATCAGAGACATTTTGGTTTACAGGTGGCAATGAGACCGATGGTTTTTGGTTATGTCTATGGTGCTGGTAAGTGGTATTCTTTTCGTTTGGAAAGGGTATATCGGTCTAATAACGTGGGCTAATGTTAAAACCTGGCTTTCTACTAGTAAATAATAACCTGACCAACTAAAAGCAACTGCTTGACTTATCCCCACATAAAGCTAGTCCACTACAGCCAAACAGGATACTTGCTGAGTATGTTGATGTGTACTCACCCTTGCTCTACACACCAAACCCCCCCCCAGGTTGTCAGCATTGCAACCACTGCTCAGGAGAAGATGAAGCTGTGGAAGGAGACTCCCAGGAGTTCCGAGACCACGATGAGTTCTAGGTGTGGGTTAGCGGCAACCCCCAGTCGGCTGCCTGTGAAGGCCGCAGTTATCTACATTTCTTTTCCGCACTTTGATTTATTGTAAGGACTATATGGACGTCTCAGACGTATGATGTAATCGATTATTATTTCCCTTTTAATACTATTTTGAGCACTGTGTGATGATGTCCATATTATGTAACTGCTGTGTACGTGAATAACTGATCCTGGCACGTACATGGTTCGCATTCGGTTTACCTTCTAAAACCGGGTGTGACATAAGTGGTATCAAAGCCGTGCTGGCTGTAGGACCGCTAACCTAGAGTAGAATGGTCGTTCTAAGGATTATAGACCTCTGTCCCTGCCTTGACTTTGGTACCCCTTCAAAAGTTGGTCATACTGACCAAACCTATGTTCTACTATATACTATACCTTGTTGAAAATTTTGTTTTATTCTAATCCTTCATTTATTTATGGTTCATTATTTGCTGGTCATATTAATTCTGTTCTCACTCTTTTGCTTGCGGTGTCTTTTGTAGATGGCTCGACTTAGACACACTGCACGAAAGTCCGTCATCCCTTTCTTACCCTCCCGCCTTGCTGAGCGTCCGCTTTGCCGTCCCGTGGCCGGACAGTCCAGCCACTTGGAGAGACTGCACCACCGCCTGCATGAGGAGCAGGAACGTCGACGACAGGAGCAGCAGGGCTCTTCCTTCTCGCTCCAGCAGGAGATAGAGTCTGTGAGGATCTGCTCTCCTGTGCTTCCCCTGGAGGCGCCCCCTGCCCCACCACTGGGCGCCCCAGCCTCTGGAGTAGCTGCTGGGGGAGACCCAGACGACGGAGGTGGCGGCGACAGCCCGAGCCACGACACCGACTTCCCTGCTGACCATGAGCCGGAAGGATGGGTTGCTCGACCCATCACTCGCGACGCTGCTCGCGGGTGTCACTTCCACGACGCGCTCGACACCCTGCTACGTCGGGCACTTGACCGGCGTACTTGGTCCATCGAGTATCGCTGTGTGGTCTACCAGCATAGTCGCGGGGTTTACCCGGACCGCTGGGAGGCAACCTGCTTGGTGCGCCGCCCGGAGAACAGTCTCCAGGGTGCGGAGGCTTGCTCAGAGCACTATTCTATCTCTGAGCGGGACTCAGCTGAGGCAGCCATGCAGGATGCTGCACGGCGTGCGCTTTCGCACTACTGCTCGGTTCTCGGTGGGATAGCTGACGGTCTCGACCTGAATTATTACCCCCGCCGTCCATCTGGCAGCACAAGAGGCGTGATTGTTTCACCTGCTGGTGAGGACAATCCTAGGTTGAGCAACACAGTCAACCTAGCCGCCGTGCTAAACACGGAGCTGGACCATGCACTAGACGAGCTGAGTAGGGCTCGTGCTGAGATCGCCCTGCTGCGGGCTGAGCGCGCGGAACGTCGTCACTTGGATGATGGTTCCCCCGCCCCCGTTGGGACTCAGCACCCATACCGCTCACCTCGGCGTGGACGCCAGTCTTATGGCAATCCCGACTGCAAGACCAAGATAAATCTAGAACCATAGATCGTTAGAGTTGGATCTTGTAATTAATACAAAATATATACGTAGAAGCTACAGTCTTAGCGTTAGTCTCGCTATTAGTTAGTCTTAGTTAGACAGGGTAGTTTGCTATATCCTGTGCATCTATGTTTGTCATGATGAACTATGTTTGGTTTGGATCTTTGTAATGACTATCACCAGAGTGTGGGTACCCCTGCATTTTGGTTTATATATTATGTTAATAGAGTTAGTTATGTAGTTGGGAAAGCCTTTTATTCCACTTTCCTCTTTATCTGAGAAGCTGTGTGGTCTGCAATGGAGATCAGTGAAGATGCTCATCTGTTCAGTGCTGTTGAAGAATTCTATACTCTTTTCTTATGCTGCAAGATTTGCTAGATCAGTCCTGATGTGTGGTTGCATCCTGCAGATGTCAGAGAACAGGCGCAGAGGAGGAAGGCGTGCTCAGCAGGAGCGAGCCGCTCCGCAGGATGAGGTGCCTCAGCAGCAGCACCTGCCGCCCCCGCCCCCGATGTCGATTGAGCAGATGTTTCTGATGCAGACTCAGGCAGTTCAAGCCATCGGTCAGACTCTGGCCGCCATTCAGCAGCAGCAGCAGCAACAGCAGCAAGCACCACCCCAGCCTCAGATGCCTTAGATGCCCAGAGACAAGCGTGTTGAATTCATGAGAGGTCATCCACCAACGTTCGCTCATTCTTCTGACCCCATGGATGCTAAAGATTGGCTGCGCACTGTGGAGCGGGAGTTGCATACCGTTCAGTGTGATGACAGGGAGAAAGTCCTGTATGGTCCCCGTCTGTTGAGAGGAGCAGCCCAGTCATGGTGGGAGTCTTATCTCGCCACCCATGCCAACCCCGATGCCATCACCTGGGAAGAGTTCAGAGGTAGCTTTCGTCAGTACCATGTGCCTGCAGGTCTGATGACAGTGAAGAAGGAGGAGTTCCTGGCCCTCAAGCAAGGGTCATCATCTGTCAGTGAGTACCGGGACAGGTTTCTGCAATTGTCTCGCTATGCTCCTGAAGATGTCAACACCGACGCCAAGCGACAGTACCGTTTCTTAAGAGGCTTGGTTGACCCCCTTCACTACCAACTGATGAATCACACCTTCCCGACATTTCAGCACCTGATTGACAGGGCAATCATGACAGAAAGAAAGCGTAAGGAGATGGAGGATCGTAAGCGCAAGATCAGTGGACCCCAGCCTGGAAGCAGCAATCGCCCTCGTTTCTCAGGCAATCAACCTCAGCAGTTCAGGCAGAACCAGCGTCCACCTCAGCAGCAGCAGTTCCAAAGGCAGTATCCTCAGCACCAGTACCAGAACCGTCAGAACAATCAGTCAGGAGGCCAGTTTCAGAGGCAGAATCAACAGACACCTCGTCTTCCGGCCCCAGCAAACCAGCAGAACAGTCAGGCAGCACCAGCTCAGGTTGGAAACAGAGCATGTTTCCACTGTGGAGAGCAAGGCCATTGGGTGATGCAATGCCCAAAGAAGGCAGCCCAGCAGCAGTCAGGCCCCAATGCCCCAGCAAAGCAGAATGTGTCTCAGCCTGGAGCAGGCAACCGCCCTCAGCCGCGCTATAATCATGGGAGACTGAACCACTTGGAGGCTGAAGCAGTTCAGGAGACCCCCGGCATGATAGTAGGTATGTTCCCAGTCGACTCCCATATTGCAGAAGTGTTATTTGATACTGGAGCAACGCATTCTTTCATTACTGCATCATGGGTAGAAGCACATAATCTTCCAATTACTACCATGTCAACCCCCATTCAAATTGACTCAGCCGGTGGTAGAATTCGAGCTGATAGCATCTGTTTGAATGTAAGCGTGGAAATAAGGGGGATAGCGTTTCCCGCCAACCTTATAGTAATGGGTACTCAGGGAATAGATGTCATCCTAGGGATGAATTGGCTAGACAAGTATCAGGCAGTTATCAGTTGTGATAAAAGGACAATCAAGTTGGTGTCCCCACTAGGAGAGGAAGTGGTGACCAAGTTAGTCCCGCCCGAGCCAAAGAAAGGAAGTTGTTATCGGTTGGCTGTCGATAGCAGTGAAGCAGACCCAATTGAGAGTATCAAGGTTGTGTCTGAGTTCCCAGACGTGTTTCCAAAGGACTTACCGGGTATGCCACCAGAGCGGAAAGTTGAGTTTGCCATAGAGCTTCTTCCTGGAACTGCCCCCATCTTTAAGAGAGCTTACAGAATATCTGGACCAGAGTTGGTTGAGCTTAAGAAGTAGATTGATGAGTTGTCAGAGAAAGGTTACATCCGGCCAAGCACCTCGCCTTGGGCCGCCCCTGTCTTGTTTGTGGAGAAGAAAGATGGCACCAAAAGGATGTGTATCGATTATCGAGCTCTGAATGAAGTCACAATCAAGAACAAGTACCCTTTGCCCAGGATAGAAGATCTGTTCGACCAGTTGAGAGGAGCCAGTGTTCTCCAAGATTGATTTGAGGTCAGGTTATCACCAGCTCAGGATCCGACCTTCGGACATTCCGAAGACGGCATTCATTACCAAGTATGGTTTGTATGAGTTCACAGTGATGTCTTTTGGTTTGACCAATGCACCAGCGTTTTTCATGAATCTGATGAACAGTGTATTCATGGATTATCTTGATAAGTTTGTGGTGGTATTCATCGATGACATTCTGGTTTATTCTCCAAGCGAGGAAGAACATGCAGGTCATTTGAGGATGGTATTGCAGAGATTGCGCGAGCACCAGTTGTATGCAAAGTTGAGCAAATGTGAGTTCTGGATCAATGAAGTCCTGTTCTTGGGTCACATAATCAACAAAGAAGGATTGGCTGTGGATCCGAAGAAAGTGGCAGACATTCTGAACTGGAAAGCGCCAACGGATGCTCGAGGAATCAAGAGCTTCATTGGAATGGCCGGATATTATCGGCGATTCATTGAAGGGTTTTCGAAGATTGCGAAACCAATGACAGCGTTGCTAGGCAACAAAGTTGAGTTCAAGTGGACCCAGAAATGTCAAGAGGCCTTCGAAGCGCTGAAAGAGAAGTTGACAACAGCGCCTGTCCTAGTCTTGCCTGATGTGCACAAGCCCTTCTCTGTGTATTGTGATGCTTGTTACACAGGTTTGGGATGCGTATTGATGCAAGAGGGAAGAGTTGTGGCTTACTCGTCCCGACAGCTGAAGGTTCATGAGAAGAATTACCCAATCCATGACCTAGAGTTGGCAGCAGTGGTTCACGCACTGAAGACATCGAGGCACTATCTGTATGGACAGAAATGCATTGTTTACACAGACCACAAGAGTCTGAAGTACATATTCACTCAGTCAGAATTGAATATGAGGCAGCGAAGATGGTTAGAGTTGATCAAAGACTATGAGTTGGAGATCCATTACCATCCAGGCAAAGCAAACGTAGTGGCAGATGCTTTGAGCAGGAAGAGTCAAGTCAATCTGATGGTCGCTCATCCGATGCCTTATGAGTTGGCCAAGGAGTTTGACAGGTTGAGTCTCGGGTTTCTGAACAATTCGCGAGGAGTCACGGTTGAGTTGGAACCTACCTTGGAGCGAGAAATCCAAGAAGCGCAGAAGAATGATGAGAAGATCAGTGAGATTCGGCGACTGATTCTAGATGGCAGAGGCAAAGATTTTCGAGAAGATGCAGAAGGCGTGATATGGTTCAAAGACCGCTTGTGTGTTCCCAATGTCCAGTCCATTCGGGAGTTGATCCTTAAGGAAGCTCATGAGACAGCCTATTCGATTCACCCTGGTAGTGAGAAGATGTATCAGGATCTGAAGAAGAAATTCTGGTGGTACGGAATGAAGAGGGAAATCGCAGAGCATGTGGCTATGTGCGATAGTTGTCGAAGAATTAAGGCAGAGCATCAGAGACCAGCTGGATTGTTGCAACCGTTGCAGATCCCTCAGTGGAAATGGGATGAAATCAGCATGGATTTCATAGTCGGATTGCCTCGCACTCGAGCCGGCTACGATTCTATCTGGGTAGTAGTGGACCGTTTGACCAAGTCAGCCCACTTCATACCTGTCAAGACCAACTATAGCAGTGCAGTACTAGCAGAGTTGTATATGTCTCGGATCGTTTGTCTTCATGGTGTGCCAAAGAAGATAGTGTCAGACAGAGGAACGCAGTTCACCTCTCATTTCTGGCAGCAGTTGCACGAAGCTTTGGGCACGCATCTAAATTTCAGCTCAGCTTATCATCCGCAGACAGATGGCCAGACCGAAAGAACCAACCAAATTCTTGAAGACATGTTGAGAGCCTGTGCGTTGCAAGATCAGTCCGGATGGGACAAGCGATTGCCTTATGCGGAGTTTTCCTATAACAACAGTTATCAGGCCAGTTTGAAGATGTCACCATTTCAGGCGCTCTATGGAAGGAGTTGTAGAACTCCGTTGCAATGGGATCAGCCTGGAGAAAAGCAAGTGTTCAGACCAGACATTCTGCTTGAAGCCGAAGAGAACATCAAGATGGTCCGAGAGAATCTGAAGATAGCGCAATCGAGACAGCGAAGCTATGCAGACACAAGAAGAAGAGAGCTGAGTTTCGAAGTCGGAGACTTCGTCTATCTGAAAGTGTCACCGATCAGAGGAGTCAAGAGGTTCGGAGTCAAAGGCAAGTTAGCACCCCGCTACATTGGTCCGTACCAAATTCTTTCAAAGCGTGGAGAAGTGGCCTATCAGCTCAGTCTGCCAGAGAATTTGTCAGCTGTGCATGATGTCTTTCATGTGTCTCAGTTGAAGAAGTGCTTGCGTGTGCCAGAAGAGCAGTTGCCAGTGGAAGGTCTTGAAGTCCAGGAGGACTTGACCTACGTTGAGAAGCCAGTGCAAATCCTTGAGGTTGCAGACAGAGTCACCCGAAGGAAGACCACCAGAATGTGCAAAGTCAGATGGAATCACCACTCTGAGGAAGAAGCAACCTGGGAGCGTGAAGATGATCTGATGGCCAAGTACCCAGAGCTCTTTGCTAGCCAGCCCTGAATCTCGAGGGCGAGATTCTTTTAAGGGGGATAGGTTTGTAACGCCCTGAATTTGGGGGTAGAATTTTTTTCTTCTTTTCTCTCACCAAATTCAGGCGTTACTCTTTTCTTTTCTCGTTCTCTCGCTAAACCTTGACCTTTTCCAAAGTTTTAGCGGGGTTCGGCTTGGAATTCCCGTGTTAAGCAAAACCTTAAAATACTTTATTTCGTGTGATGCACCATGCCGAACCATGCATACTTTTTGATTGATTAAAAATGTGAATGCTTTCATCTAGAGGAAAATGGATTTTAGAAAAAGAAGAAGCCTTTTTCTTTTTTTTTCTTTCTCTCCTCCCCCCCCTTCGGCCGGCCCAGCCGCCCCCTTTCCCCCCCTTCCCGCGTGGGCCCCCTGGCGGCCCAGCCGCGCGCCCCTTCTCCCTTTGGGCCCAGCTGGCGGCCCAACCGCCCCCTCCCCTTTTCTTTTTTTCCCCCAAAATTTTCCTCTCTCTCTCTCTCTCTCTCTCTCTCTCTCTCCCTCTCCCTAGCCCTAGCGCCGCCGCCGCTCTCCCTTGCCCTAGCGCGCCACCGCCCTCCGTCCCCGGCGCCGCCGTCGCGTCGTCCCCCTCCGGTGAGGCTTCCCCCCTCCTCCTCCCTCCTCTCCTCCCTCTCCCTCCTCCCTCTCCTCCCTCCGGCGCACTCCCCTCCCCCGCGCCGCCCGGCCCAACCGCCCCGCTCGCGCCCGGCCTCGGCCGCCCCCGGCCCCGGCTCGGCCGCCTTGGCTCGGCCGCCTGCGCCCCGGCCCTGGCTCGGCCGCCTTGGCTCGGCCGCCCGCGCCCCGGCCCCGGCCCCGGCCCAACCGCCCCGCTCGGCTCGGCCGCCCGTCTCCCGGCGAGCTCGGCCGCCCCCCCGGTTCAACCGCCCCTGGCCGGCTCGGCCGCCCCCTGCCCCGCGCCCGCGCCCTGCCCAGCCGCCACTGCCCCAGGCCGGTTCAACCGCCCCCTGGCCGGTTCAACCGCCCTCCCTTTTTATTTTTTTTTTATTTTATTTTATTTTCTTTCATTACTGTTATATATTTTATTTTAGGCATGTTAATCATTGTTCATGTTATTGAAATAGGAAACTTAATTTAGAATTCCGTTACGCTAGTTAATTCATACAATCAATTGTTTATCCAGTTCAATGTTGATCAACTAAAAATGACTAGGTTTCCATTAGTGCATATAACTAAATTCTTTTGTTAGAACCAATTGTAACTAATCATTAGTGCATAGGCTTTAACCCCTGCGAGACCTTTCCCTGTTTCTTTCTAACCTTAACGAATGCGATGTCGCATGTCATACTTGATGCATATTTACTTTATTTGTCCCCTTGTGTGGTGTACTGTTTGTTTCCTAATTTGAATGGATGTACGTATGTATGCTTGCAATCGCATAGAGAGCGATCCGGTCGAAGAGCCCGAGGAACTCGCAGGAGAAGCCCCTGAGCAGCAGTCGGTTGGTGGAGGCAAGTGTCCTTTGACCTATCTCTGTCCTATTCATTCTTTAATTCACCTCCCGCATTACACATTTATACTTAAGGATTGACTAGCTTTTGTTATCCATGTCCTTGTTTACCTATTTGGGTCGGATTATTATTGTTTAGCTCTATGCTATTGCTCAAACTCTAATCAATGAACATGATGAGATTATATATGATACGTTGTTTTCCCTTCTCTTATTATGATGTTGTACTTGTGGTCTTCAAGGGGGCTCAAGCGGTTTCTCGAGTGCCTCTCCGTAAGGACCTGTTCTATGGATGACCGCCCGGGAAAACAGTGCAACCATGAGGGTGGAGTGGGACGCCCTTAGCTGAATAATTAGAGGAACCGGGGTGTAGTTCGCTTAGCCGTTGTGCCGTCAATGGGGCTCGGTGTATGCGGCTCGCTCTGCCAAGGTTGATTTGTCCCTTGGGGAGGAGTGCGGTACATTTAGGAAACCTAACGGGCGGCTACAGCCTCGGGGAATCTTTGTAAAGGCTATATAGTGATGCCCTGCTGGACCACCTAGGTAGTGGTCAATGGGGAGTTGCTCTCTCCGGGCAGAAAGGGAATCACGGCTTGTGGGTAAAGTGCACAACCTCTGCAGAGTGTTTGAAAACTGATATATCAGCCGTGCTCGCGGTTATGAGCGGCCAAGGGAGCTCCAATGATTAGTGGTACTTGATCAGAGACATTTTGGTTTACAGGTGGCAATGAGACCGATGGTTTTTGGTTATGTCTATGGTGCTGGTAAGTGGTATTCTTTCCGTTTGGAAAGGGTATATCGGTCTAATAACGTGGGCTAATGTTAAAACCTGGCTTTCTACTAGTAAATAATAACCTGACCAACTAAAAGCAACTGCTTGACTTATCCCCACATAAAGCTAGTCCACTACAGCCAAACAGGATACTTGCTGAGTATGTTGATGTGTACTCACCCTTGCTCTACACACCAAACCCCCCCCCCCCAGGTTGTCAGCATTGCAACCACTGCTCAGGAGAAGATGAAGCTGTGGAAGGAGACTCCCAGGAGTTCCGAGACCACGATGAGTTCTAGGTGTGGGTTAGCGGCAACCCCCAGTCGGCTGCCTGTGAAGGCCGCAGTTATCTACGTTTCTTTTCCGCACTTTGATTTATTGTAAGGACTATATGGACGTCTCAGACGTATGATGTAATCGACTATTATTTCCCTTTAATACTATTTTGAGCACTGTGTGATGATGTCCATATTATGTAACTGCTGTGTACGTGAATAACTGATCCTGGCACGTACATGGTTCGCATTCGGTTTACCTTCTAAAACCGGGTGTGACATAAGTGGTATCAAAGCCGTGCTGGCTGTAGGACCGCTAACCTAGAGTAGAATGGTCGTTCTAAGGATTATAGACCTCTGTCCCTGCCTTGACTTTGGTACCCCTTCAAAAGTTGGTCATACTGACCAAACCTATGTTCTACTATATACTATACCTTGTTGAAAATTTAGTTTTATTCTAATCCTTCATTTATTTATGGTTCATTATTTGCTGGTCATATTAATTCTGTTCTCACTCTTTTGCTTGCGGTGTCTTTTGTAGATGGCTCGACTTAGACACACTGCACGAAAGTCCGTCATCCCCTTCTTACCCTCCCGCCTTGCTGAGCGTCCGCTTCGCCGTCCCGTGGCCGGACAGTCCAGCCACTTGGAGAGACTGCACCACCGCCTGCATGAGGAGCAGGAACGTCGACGACAGGAGCAGCAGGGCTCTTCCTTCTCGCTCCAGCAGGAGATAGAGTCTGTGAGGATCTGCTCTCCTGTGCTTCCCCTGGAGGCGCCCCCTGCCCCACCACTGGGCGCCCCAGCCTCTGGAGTAGCTGCTGGGGGAGACCCAGACGACGGAGGTGGCGACGACAGCCCGAGCCACGACACCGACTTCCCTGCTGACCATGAGCCGGAAGGATGGGTTGCTCGACCCATCACTCGCGACGCTGCTCGCGGGTGTCACTTCCACGACGCGCTCGACACCCTGCTACATCGGGCACTTGACCGGCGTACTTGGTCCATCGAGTATCGCTGTGTGGTCTACCAGCATAGTCGCGGGGTTTACCCGGACCGCTGGGAGGCAACCTGCTTGGTGCGCCGCCCGGAGAACAGTCTCCAGGGTGCGGAGGCTTGCTCAGAGCACTATTCTATCTCTGAGCGGGACTCAGCTGAGGCAGCCATGCAGGATGCTGCACGGCGTGCGCTTTCGCACTACTGCTCGGTTCTCGGTGGGATAGCTGACGGTCTCGACCTGAATTATTACCCCCGCCGTCCATCTGGCAGCACAAGAGGCGTGATTGTTTCACCTGCTGGTGAGGACAATCCTAGGTTGAGCAACACAGTCAACCTAGCCGCCGTGCTAAACACGGAGCTGGACCATGCACTAGACGAGCTGAGTAGGGCTCGTGCTGAGATCGCCCTGCTGCGGGCTGAGCGCGCGGAACGTCGTCACTTGGATGATGGTTCCCCCGCCCCCGTTGGGACTCAGCACCCATACCGCTCACCTCGGCGTGGACGCCAGTCTTATGGCAATCCCGACTGCAAGACCAAGATAAATCTAGAACCATAGATCGTTAGAGTTGGATCTTGTAATTAATACAAAATATATACGTAGAAGCTACAGTCTTAGCGTTAGTCTCGCTATTAGTTAGTCTTAGTTAGACAGGGTAGTTTGCTATATCCTGTGCATCTATGTTTGTCATGATGAACTATGTTTGGTTTGGATCTTTGTAATGACTGTCACCAGAGTGTGGGTACCCCTGCATTTTGGTTTATATATTATGTTAATAGAGTTAGTTATATAGTTGGGAAAGCCTTTTATTCCACTTTCCTCTTTATCTGAGAAGCTG
This sequence comes from Zea luxurians, assembly GCA_029449295.1. Taxonomy (NCBI): domain Eukaryota; kingdom Viridiplantae; phylum Streptophyta; class Magnoliopsida; order Poales; family Poaceae; genus Zea; species Zea luxurians. Next base: position 506,186 of record JAOPSE010000240.1, on the reverse strand, counting down.
TGTGGTCTGCAATGGAGATCAGTGAAGATGCTCATCTGTTCAGTGCTGTTGAAGAATTCTATACTCTTTTCTTATGCTGCAAGATTTGCCAGATCAGTCCTGATGTGTGGTTGCATCCTGCAGATGTCAGAGAACAGGCGCAGAGGAGGAAGGCGTGCTCAGCAGGAGCGAGCCGCTCCGCAGGATGAGGTGCCTCAGCAGCAGCACCTGCCGCCCCCGCCCCCGATGTCGATTGAGCAGATGTTTCTGATGCAGACTCAGGCAGTTCAAGCCATCGGTCAGACTCTGGCCGCCATTCAGCAGCAGCAGCAGCAACAGCAGCAAGCACCACCCCAGCCTCAGATGCCTTAGATGCCCAGAGACAAGCGTGTTGAATTCATGAGAGGTCATCCACCAACGTTCGCTCATTCTTCTGACCCCATGGATGCTGAAGATTGGCTGCGCACTGTGGAGCGGGAGTTGCATACCGTTCAGTGTGATGACAGGGAGAAAGTCCTGTATGGTCCCCGTCTGTTGAGAGGAGCAGCCCAGTCATGGTGGGAGTCTTATCTCGCCACCCATGCCAACCCCGATGCCATCACCTGGGAAGAGTTCAGAGGTAGCTTTCGTCAGTACCATGTGCTTGCAGGTCTGATGATAGTGAAGAAGGAGGAGTTCCTGGCCCTCAAGCAAGGGTCATCATCTGTCAGTGAGTACCGGGACAGGTTTCTGCAATTGTCTCGCTATGCTCCTGAAGATGTCAACACCGACGCCAAGCGACAGTACCGTTTCTTGAGAGGCTTGGTTGACCCCCTTCACTACCAACTGATGAATCACACCTTCCCGACATTTTAGCACCTGATTGACAGGGCAATCATGACAGAAAGAAAGCGTAAGGAGATGGAGGATCGTAAGCGCAAGATCAGTGGACCCCAGCCTGGAAGCAGCAATCGCCCTCGTTTCTCAGGCAATCAACCTCAGCAGTTCAGGCAGAACCAGCGTCCACCTCAGCAGCAGCAGTTCCAAAGGCAGTATCCTCAGCACCAGTACCAGAACCGTCAGAACAATCAGTCAGGAGGCCAGTTTTAGAGGCAGAATCAGCAGACACCTCGTCTTCCGGCCCCAGCAAACCAGCAGAACAGTCAGGCAGCACCAGCTCAGGTTGGAAACAGAGCATGTTTCCACTGTGGAGAGCAAGGCCATTGGGTGATGCAATGCCCGAAGAAGGCAGCCCAGCAGCAGTCAGGCCCCAATGCCCGAGCAAAGCAGAATGTGTCTCAGCCTGGAGCAGGCAACCGCCCTCAGCCGCGCTATAATCATGGGAGACTGAACCACTTGGAGGCTGAAGCAGTTCAGGAGACCCCCGGCATGATAGTAGGTATGTTCCCAGTCGACTCCCATATTGCAGAAGTGTTATTTGATACTGGAGCAACGCATTCTTTCATTACTGCATCATGGGTAGAAGCACATAATCTTCCAATTACTACCATGTCAACCCCCATTCAAATTGACTCAGCCGGTGGTAGAATTCGAGCTGATAGCATCTGTTTGAATGTAAGCGTGGAAATAAGGGGGATAGCGTTTCCCGCCAACCTTATAGTAATGGGTACTCAGGGAATAGATGTCATCCTAGGGATGAATTGGCTAGACAAGTATCAGGCAGTTATCAGTTGTGATAAAAGGACAATCAAGTTGGTGTCCCCACTAGGAGAGGAAGTGGTGACCAAGTTAGTCCCGCCCGAGCCAAAGAAAGGAAGTTGTTATCGGTTGGCTGTCGATAGCAGTGAAGCAGACCCAATTGAGAGTATGAAGGTTGTGTCTGAGTTCCCAGACGTGTTTCCAAAGGACTTACCGGGTATGCCACCAGAGCGGAAAGTTGAGTTTGCCATAGAGCTTCTTCCTGGAACTGCCCCCATCTTTAAGAGAGCTTACAGAATATCTGGACCAGAGTTGGTTGAGCTTAAGAAGCAGATTGATGAGTTGTCAGAGAAAGGTTACATCCGGCCAAGCACCTCGCCTTGGGCCGCCCCTGTCTTGTTTGTGGAGAAGAAAGATGGCACCAAAAGGATGTGTATCGATTATCGAGCTCTGAATGAAGTCACAATCAAGAACAAGTACCCTTTGCCCAGGATAGAAGATCTGTTCGACCAGTTGAGAGGAGCCAGTGTGTTCTCCAAGATTGATTTGAGGTCAGGTTATCACCAGCTCAGGATCCGACCTTTGGACATTCCGAAGACGGCATTCATTACCAAGTATGGTTTGTATGAGTTCACAGTGATGTCTTTTGGTTTGACCAATGCACCAGCGTTTTTCATGAATCTGATGAACAGTGTATTCATGGATTATCTTGATAAGTTTGTGGTGGTATTCATCGATGACATTCTGGTTTATTCTCCAAGCGAGGAAGAACATGCAGGTCATTTGAGGATGGTATTGCAGAGATTGCGAGAGCACCAGTTGTATGCAAAGTTGAGCAAATGTGAGTTCTAGATCAATGAAGTCCTGTTCTTGGGTCACATAATCAACAAAGAAGGATTGGCTGTGGATCCAAAGAAAGTGGCAGACATTCTGAACTGGAAAGCGCCAACGGATGCTCGAGGAATCAAGAGCTTCATTGGAATGGCCGGATATTATCGGCGATTCATTGAAGGGTTTTCGAAGATTGCGAAACCAATGACAGCGTTGCTAGGCAACAAAGTTGAGTTCAAGTGGACCCAGAAATGTCAAGAGGCCTTCGAAGCGCTGAAAGAGAAGTTGACAACAGCGCCTATCCTAGTCTTGCCTGATGTGCACAAGCCCTTCTCTGTGTATTGTGATGCTTGTTACACAGGTTTGGGATGCGTATTGATGCAAGAGGGAAGAGTTGTGGCTTACTCGTCCCGACAGCTGAAGGTTCATGAGAAGAATTACCCAATCCATGACCTAGAGTTGGCAGCAGTGGTTCACGCACTGAAGACATCGAGGCACTATCTGTATGGACAGAAATGCGATGTTTACACAGACCACAAGAGTCTGAAGTACATATTCACTCAGTCAGAATTGAATATGAGGCAGCGAAGATGGTTAGAGTTGATCAAAGACTATGAGTTGGAGATCCATTACCATCCAGGCAAAGCAAACGTAGTGGCAGATGCTTTGAGCAGGAAGAGTCAAGTCAATCTGATGGTCGCTCGTCCGATGCCTTATGAGTTGGCCAACGAGTTTGACAGGTTGAGTCTCGGGTTTCTGAACAATTCGCGAGGAGTCACGGTTGAGTTGGAACCTACCTTGGAGCGAGAAATCCAAGAAGCGCAGAAGAATGATGAGAAGATCAGTGAGATTCGGCGACTGATTCTAGATGGCAGAGGCAAAGATTTTCGAGAAGATGCAGAAGGCGTGATATGGTTCAAAGACCGCTTGTGTGTTCCCAATGTCCAGTCCATTCGGGAGTTGATCCTTAAGGAAGCTCATGAGACAGCCTATTCGATTCACCCTGGTAGTGAGAAGATGTATCAGGATCTGAAGAAGAAATTCTGGTGGTACGGAATGAAGAGGGAAATCGCAGAGCATGTGGCTATGTGCGATAGTTGTCGAAGAATTAAGGCAGAGCATCAGAGACCAGCTGGATTGTTGCAACTGTTGCAGATCCCTCAGTGGAAATGGGATGAAATCGGCATGGATTTCATAGTCGGATTGCCTCGCACTCGAGCCGGCTACGATTCTATCTGGGTAGTAGTGGACCGTTTGACCAAGTCAGCCCACTTCATACCTGTCAAGACCAACTATAGCAGCGCAGTACTGGCAGAGTTGTATATGTCTCGGATCGTTTGTCTTCATGGTGTGCCAAAGAAGATAGTGTCAGACAGAGGAACGCAGTTCACCTCTCATTTCTGGCAGCAGTTGCATGAAGCTTTGGGCACGCATCTAAATTTCAGCTCAGCTTATCATCCGCAGACAGATGGCCAGACCGAAAGAACCAACCAAATTCTTGAAGACATGTTGAGAGCCTGTGCGTTGCAAGATCAGTCCGGATGGGACAAGCGATTGCCTTATGCGGAGTTTTCCTATAACAACAGTTATCAGGCCAGTTTGAAGATGTCACCATTTCAGGCGCTCTATGGAAGGAGTTGTAGAACTCCGTTGCAATGGGATCAGCCTGGAGAAAAGCAAGTGTTCAGACCAGACATTCTGCTTGAAGCCGAAGAGAACATCAAGATGGTCCGAGAGAATCTGAAGATAGCGCAATCGAGACAGCGAAGCTATGCAGACACAAGAAGAAGAGAGCTGAGTTTCGAAGTCGGAGACTTCGTCTATCTGAAAGTGTCACCGATCAGAGGAGTCAAGAGGTTCGGAGTCAAAGGCAAGTTAGCACCCTGCTACATTGGTCCGTACCAAATTCTTTCAAAGCGTGGAGAAGTGGCCTATCAGCTCAGTCTGCCAGAGAATTTGTCAGTTGTGCATGATGTCTTTCATGTGTCTCAGTTGAAGAAGTGCTTGCGTGTGCCAGAAGAGCAGATGCAAGTGGAAGGTCTTGAAGTCCAGGAGGACTTGACCTACGTTGAGAAGCCAGTGCAAATCCTTGAGGTTGCAGACAGAGTCACCCGAAGGAAGACCACCAGAATGTGCAAAGTCAGATGGAATCACCACTCTGAGGAAGAAGCAACCTGGGAGCGTGAAGATGATCTGATGGCCAAGTACCCAGAGCTCTTTGCTAGCCAGCCCTGAATCTCGAGGGCGAGATTCTTTTAAGGGGGATAGGTTTGTAACGCCCTGAATTTGGGGGTAGAATTTTTTTCTTCTTTTCTCTCACCAAATTCAGGCGTTACTCTTTTCTTTTCTCGTTCTCTCGCTAAACCTTGACCTTTTCCAAAGTTTTAGCGGGGTTCGGCTTGGAATTCCCGTGTTAAGCAAAACCTTAAAATACTTTATTTTGTGTGATGCACCATGCCAAACCATGCATACTTTTTGATTGATTAAAAATGTGAATGCTTTCATCTAGAGGAAAATGGATTTTAGAAAAAGAAGAAGCCTTTTTCTTTTTTTTTCTCTCTCTCCTCCCCCCCCTTCGGCCGGCCCAGCCGCCCCCTTTCCCCCCCCCTTCCCGCGTGGGCCCCCTGGCGGCCCAGCCGCGCGCCCCTTCTCCCTTTGGGCCCACCTGGCGGCCCAACCGCCCCCCTCCCCTTTTCTTTTTTTCCCCCAAAATTTTCCTCTCTCTCTCTCTCTCCCTCTCCCTAGCCCTAGCGCCGCCGCCGCTCTCCCTTGCCCTAGCGCGCCACCGCCCTCCGTCCCCGGCGCCGCCGTCGCGCCGTCCCCCTCCGGTGAGGCTTCCCCCCTCCTCCTCCCTCCTCTCCTCCCTCTCCCTCCTCCCTCTCCTCCCTCCGGCGCACTTCCCTCCCCCGCGCCGCCCGGCCCAACCGCCCCGCTCGCGCCCGGCCCCGGCTCGGCCGCCTTGGCTCGGCCGCCTGCGCCCCGGCCCCGGCCCAACCGCCCCGCTCGCGCCCGGCCTCGGCCGCCCCGCCCGGCTCGGCCGCCTTGGCTCGGCCGCCCGCGCCCCGGCCCCGGCCCCGGCCCAACCGCCCCGCTCGGCTCGGCCGCCCGTCTCCCGGCGAGCTCGGCCGCCCCCCCGGTTCAACCGCCCCTGGCCGGCTCGGCCGCCCCCTGCCCCGCGCCCGCGCCCTGCCCAGCCGCCCCTGCCCCAGGCCGGTTCAACCGCCCCCTGGCCGGTTCAACCGCCCTCCCTTTTTATTTTTTTTATTTTCTTTCATTACTGTTATATATTTTATTTTAGGCAGGTTAATCATTGTTCATGTTATTGAAATAGGAAACTTAATTTAGAATTCCGTTACGCTAGTTAATTCATACAATCAATTGTTTATCCAGTTCAATGTTGATCAACTAAAAATGACTAGGTTTCCATTAGTGCATATAACTAAATTCTTTTGTTAGAACCAATTGTAACTAATCATTAGTGCATAGGCTTTAACCCCTGCGAGACCTTTCCCTGTTTCTTTCTAACCTTAACGAATGCGATGTCGCATGTCATACTTGATGCATATTTACTTTATTTGTCCCCTTGTGTGGTGTACTGTTTGTTTCCTAATTTGAATGGATGTACGTATGTATGCTTGCAATCGCATAGAGAGCGATCCGGTCGAAGAGCCCGAGGAACTCGCAGGAGAAGCCCCTGAGCAGCAGTCGGTTGGTGGAGGCAAGTGTCCTTTGACCTATCTCTGTCCTATTCATTCTTTAATTCACCTCCCGCATTACACATTTATACTTAAGGATTGACTAGCTTTTGTTATCCATGTCCTTGTTTACCTATTTGGGTCGGATTATTATTGTTTAGCTCTATGCTATTGCTCAAACTCTAATCAATGAACATGATGAGATTATATATGATACGCTGTTTTCCCTTCTCTTATTATGATGTTGTACTTGTGGTCTTCAAGGGGGCTCGAGCGGTTTCTCGAGTGCCTCTCCGTAAGGACCTGTTCTATGGATGACCGCCCGGGAAAACAGTGCAACCATGAGGGTGGAGTGGGACGCCCTTAGCTGAATAATTAGAGGAACCAGGGTGTAGTTCGCTTAGCCGTTGTGCCGTCAATGGGGCTCGGTGTATGCGGCTCGCTCTGCCAAGGTTGATTTGTCCCTTAGGGAGGAGTGCGGTACATTTAGGAAACCTAACGGGCGGCTACAGCCTCGGGGAATCTTTGTAAAGGCTACGTAGTGATGCCCTGCTGGACCACCTAGGTAGTGGTCAATGGGGAGTAGGTCTCTCCGGGCAGAAAGGGAATCACGGCTTGTGGGTAAAGTGCACAACCTCTGCAGAGTGTTTGAAAACTGATATATCAGCCGTGCTCGCGGTTATGAGCGGCCAAGGGAGCTCCAATGATTAGTGGTACTTGATCAGAGACATTTTGGTTTACAGGTGGCAATGAGACCGATGGTTTTTGGTTATGTCTATGGTGCCGGTAAGTGGTATTCTTTCCGTTTGGAAAGGGTATATCGATCTAATAACGTGGGCTAATGTTAAAACCTGGCTTTCTACTAGTAAATAATAACCTGACCAACTAAAAGCAACTGCTTGACTTATCCCCACATAAAGCTAGTCCACTACAGCCAAACAGGATACTTGCTGAGTATGTTGATGTGTACTCACCCTTGCTCTACACACCAAACCCCCCCCAGGTTGTCAGCATTGCAACCACTGCTCAGGAGAAGATGAAGCTGTGGAAGGAGACTCCCAGGAGTTCCGAGACCACGACGAGTTCTAGGTGTGGGTTAGCGGCAACCCCCAGTTGGCTGCCTGTGAAGGCCGCAGTTATCTACGTTTCTTTTTCGCACTTTGATTTATTGTAAGGACTATATGGACGTCTCAGACGTATGATGTAATCGACTATTATTTCCCTTTTAATACTATTTTGAGCACTGTGTGATGATGTCCATATTATGTAACTGCTGTGTACGTGAATAACTGATCCTGGCACGTACATGGTTCGCATTCGGTTTACCTTCTAAAACCAGGTGTGACATTTGTTCTTGTGATCAAAACTCAATTGTAACCGAGGCAAGAGACACCAATTGTGTGGTGGTCCTTGCGGGGAAGTTTTGTTCCCGGTTGATTTGAAAAGAGAAGCTCACTCGGTCTGTGGGACCATTTGAGAGAGGGAAAGGGTTGAAAGAGACCCGGTCTTTGTGACCACCTCAACGGGGAGTAGGTTTGCGAAAACTGAACCTCAGTAAAACAAATCCGCGTGTCACACTCTTTATTCGCTTGCGATTTGTTTTGCACCCTCTCTCTCGGACTCGATTATATTTCTAACACTAACCCGGCTTGTAGTTGTGATTAATTTTGTAAATTTCAGTTTTGCCCTATTCACCCCCCTCTAGGCGACTTTCAATTGGTATCAGAGCCCGGTGCTTCATTAGAGCCTAACCGCTCGAAGTGATGTCGGGAGATCACGCCAAGAGGGAGATGGAGACCGGCGACAAGCCCACTACAAGCCACGGGAAGGCTTCATCGGAAGAGTCCCGCAACAAGGGGAAGGGGAAGGAGAAGAAGTCCTCTTCTCACAAGTCGCATCGGAGTGGCGACAAGAAAAAGAAGATGAGGAAGGTGGTCTACTACGAGACCGATACTTCATCACCTTCCACCTCCGGCTCCAATGCGCCGTCTATTACTTCTAAGCGCCATGAGCGCAAGAAGTTTAGTAAGATCCCCCTACGCTACCCTCGCATTCCTAAGCATATACCTTTACTTTCTTTCCCATTAGGCAAACCACCAACTTTTGATGGTGAAGATTATGCTAGGTGGAGTGATTTGATGCGATTTCATCTAACCTCACTCCACAAAAGTATATGGGATGTTGTTGAGTTTGGTGTACAGGTACCATCCGTAGGGGATGAAGATTATGATGAGGACGAAGTAGCCCAAATCCAACACTTCAACTCCCAAGCCTCAACTATACTCCTCGCCTCTCTAAGTCGAGAGGAGTATAATAAGGTGCAAGGGTTGAAAGGTGCCAAGGAGATTTGGGACACGCTAAAGACCGCACACGAAGGAGACGAGGTGACCAAAATCACCAAGCGGGAGACGATTGAGGGGGAGCTCGGTCGCTTCCGACTATGCCAAGGGGAGGAGCCACAAGACATGTACAGCTGGCTCAAAACCTTGGTGAACCAAGTGCGCAACCTCGGGAGCAAAAAATGGGATGACCACGAAATGGTTAAGGTTATTCTAAGATCACTTGTTTTCCTTAACCCTACTCAAGTTCAACTAATTCGTGGCAATCCTAGATACACGCTAATGACTCCCGAGGAAGTAATCGGGAATTTTGTGAGCTTTGAATTGATGATCAAAGGCTCGAAGAAGATCAACGAGCTTGACGGCCCCTCCACGTCCGAAGCACAACCGGTCGCATTCAAAGCAACGGAGAAGAAGAAGGAGGAGTCTACATCAAGTAGACAACTCATTGACGCCTCCAATCTCGACAACGAGGAAATGACGCTCATCATCAAGAGCTTCCGCCAAATCCTCAAGCAAAGGAGGGGGAAAGATTACAAGCCCCGCTCCAAGAAGGTTTGCTACAAGTGTGGTAAGCCCGGTCACTTTATAGCAAAATGTCCTATTTCTAGTGACAGTGACAGGGGCGACGACAAGAAGGGGAGAAGAAAGGAGAAGAAGAAATACTACAAGAAGAAGGGTGGTGACGCCCATGTATGCCACGAGTGGGACTCGGACGAGAGCTCCTCCGACTCCTCCTCTGACGAGGACGCCGCCAACATCGCCATCAACAAAGGCCTTCTCTTCCCCAACGTCGGCCACAAGTGCCTCATGGCAAAGGACGGCAAAAAAAAAGGTTAAATCCAAATCCTCCACTAGATATGAGTCCTCTAGCGATGATAATGCTAGTGATGAGGAAGATAATTTACGTACTCTTTTTGTCAACTTAAACATGCTACAAAAAGAGAAATTAAATGAATTGATTAGTGCTATCCATGAGAAGGATGATCTCTTGGACTCCCAAGAGGACTTCCTTATTAAAGAAAACAAGAAGCATGTTAAAGTTAAAAATGCTTACGCTCTAGAAGTAGAAAAATGTGAAAAACTATCTAGTGAGCTAAGCACTTGCCATGAGACTATAGACAACCTTAGAAATGAAAATGCTAACTTGTTAGCTAAGGTTGATTTAAATGTTTGTGATATTTCAATTCCCAACCTTAGAAATTATAATGATAATTTGCTTCCTAAGATTGAAGAATTAAACATTACCCTTGCTAGCCTTAGAAATGAAAATGAAAAATTGCTTGCTAAGGCTAAAGAACTTGATGTTTGCAATATTACAATTTCTGATCTTAGAGATAAAAATGATATATTGCGTGCAAAGATTGTTGAACTTAACTCTTGCAAACCCTCTTCATCCACCACTGAGCATGTCACTATTTGCACTAGATGTAGAGATGTTGATATTGATTCTATTCATGATCATATGGTATTAATTAAGCAACAAAATGATCATATAGCAATATTAGATGCAAAAATTGCCGAGCATAACTTATAAAATGAAAAGTTTAAATTTGCTAGAAGTATGCTCTATAGTGGGAGACGCCCTGGCATCAAGGATGGCATTGGCTTCCAAAAGGGAGACAATGTCAAACTTAATGCCCCTCCTAAGAAATTATCCAACTTTGTTAAGGGCAAGGCTCCCATGCCTCAAGATAACGAGGGTTACATTTTATACCCTACCGGTTATCCTGAGAGCAAGATTAGGAGAATTCACTCTAGGAAATCTCACTCTGGCCCTAACCATGCTTTTATGTATAAGGGTGAGACATCTAGCTCTAGGCAACCAACCCGTGCTAAGTTGCCTAAGAAGAAAACTCCTAATGCATCAAATGGACATGACATTTCTTTTAAAACTTTTGATGCATCTTATTTTTTGATTAACAAATCCAGCAAGGTAGTTGCCAAGTTTGTTGGGGGCAAACACAAGGGCTCCAAGACTTGTGTTTGGGTACCCAAAGTTCTTGTGTCTAATGCCAAAGGACCCAAAACCGTTTGGGTACCTAAAGTCAAGAACTAAATTTGTTTTGTAGGTTTATGCATCCGGGGGCTCAAGTTGGATCATCGATAGCAGATGCACAAACCACATGACAGGGGAGAAGAAGATGTTCTCCTCCTACGAGAAAAACCAAGATCCCCAATGAGCTATCACATTCGGGTATGGAAATCAAGGTTTGGTCAAAGGTTTGGGTAAAATAGCTATATCTCCTGACCATTCCATTTCCAATGTTTTTCTTGTTGATTCATTAGATTACAACTTGCTTTCCGTTTCCCAATTATGTCAAATGGGCTACAACTGTCTATTTACTGATGTAGGTGTCACTGTCTTTAGAAGGAGTGATGATTCAATAGCATTTAAGGGGGTGTTAGAGGGTCAGCTATACTTGGTAGATTTTGATAGAGCTGAACTCGACACTTGCTTAATTGCTAAGACTAACATGGGTTGGCTCTGGCACCGCCGACTAGCCCATGTTGGAATGAAGAATCTTCATAAGCTTCTAAAGGGAGAGCACATTTTAGGATTAACAAATGTTCATTTTGAGAAAGACAGGATTTGTAGCGCATGCCAAGCTGGGAAGCAAGTTGGGGTTCATCATCCACACAAGAACATCATGACGACTGACAGGCCACTGGAGCTCCTACACATGGATTTATTCGACCCAATCGCTTACATAAGCATCGGCGGGAGTAAGTACTGTCTATTTATTGTGGATGATTATTCTCGCTTCACTTCGGTATTCTTTTTGCAGGAAAAATCTCAAACCCAAGAGACCTTAAAGGGATTCTTGAGACGGGCTCAAAATGAGTTCGGCTTAAGGATCAAGAAAATAAGAAGCGACAACGGGACGGAGTTCAAGAATTCACAAATTGAAGGCTTCCTTGAGGAGGAGGGCATCAAGCATGAGTTCTCCTCTCCCTACACGCCACAACAAAATGGTGTAGTGGAGAGAAAGAATAGAACTCTATTGGACATGGCAAGAACCATGCTTGATGAGTACAAGACACCGGATCGGTTTTGGGCCGAGGCGGTTAACACCGCTTGCTACGCCATCAACCGGTTATATCTACACCGAATCCTCAAGAAGACATCATACGAACTCCTAACCGGTAAAAAGCCCAACATTTCATATTTTAGAGTCTTTGGTAGCAAATGCTTTATTCTTGTTAAAAGAGGTAGAAAATCTAAATTTGCTCCTAAGACAGTAGAAGGCTTTTTACTAGGATATGATTCAAACACAAGGGCATATAGAGTCTTTAACAAGTCCTCCGGACTAGTTGAAGTTTCTTATGACGTTGTGTTTGATGAAACTAACGGCTCTCAAGTAGAGCAAGTTGATCTTGATGAGATAGGTGATGAAGAGGCTCCGTGCATCGCGCTAAGGAACATGTCCATTGGGGATGTGTGTCCTAAGGAGTCCGAAGAGCTTCCAAATGCACAAGATCAACCATCCTCCTCCATGCAAACATCTCCACCGACTCAAAATGAGGATGAGGCTCAAGTTGATGAAGGAGAAAATCAAAGAGATGAGCCACCTCAAGATAACGGCAATGATCAAGGGGGAGATGCAAATGATCAAGACAAGGAGGATGAAGAACCAAGGCTGCCACACCCAATAGTCCACCAAGCAATCCAACGAGATCACCCCGTCGACACCATCCTCGGCGACATTCATAAAGGGGTAACCACTAGATCTCGTGTTGCACATTTTTGTGAGCATTACTCTTTTGTTTCCTCTATTGAGCCAAACAGGGTAGAGGAAGCACTCCAAGACTCGGATTGGGTGATGGCAATGCAAGAGGAGCTCAACAATTTCACTAGAAACGAGGTATGGCATTTAGTTCCACGTCCTAATCAAAATGTTGTAGGAACCAAATGGGTCTTCCGCAACAAGCAAGATGAGCATGGTGTGGTGACAAGGAACAAAGCTCGACTCATGGCCAAGGGGTATTCACAAGTCGAAGGTTTGGATTTTGGTGAAACCTATGCACCCGTAGCTAGGCTTGAGTTAATTCGTATATTATTAGCCTATGCTACTTACCACGGCTTCAAGCTTTACCAAATGGACGTGAAGAGTGCCTTCCTCAATGGACCAATCAAGGAAGAGGTCTATGTTGAGCAACTTCCCGGCTTTGAAGACAGTGAGTACCCTAACCATGTCTATAGGCTCTCTAAGGCGCTTTATGGGCTCAAGCAAGCCCCAAGAGCATGGTATGAATGCCTAAGAGATTTCCTTATTGCTAATGGCTTCAAAGTCGGCAAGGCCGATCCTACTCTATTCACTAAAACTCTTGCTAATGATTTGTTCGTATGCCAAATTTATGTTGATGATATTATATTTGGGTCTACTAACAAATCTACATGTGAGGAATTTAGTAGGATCATGACACAGAAATTCGAGATGTCAATGATGGGGGAGTTGAAGTATTTCTTGGGATTTCAAGTAAAGCAACTCCAAGAGGGCACCTTCATTTGCCAAACGAAGTATACCCAAGACATTTTAAACAAGTTTGGGATGAAGGATGCTAAGCCCATCAAGACTCCCAAGGGAACAAATGGGCATCTCGACCTCAACACGGAAGGTAAATCCGTGGATCAAAAGGTATACTGGTCGATGATAGGTTCATTACTCTATTTATGTGCATCTCGACCAGACATTATGCTTTCCGTATGCATGTGTGCAAGATTCCAAGCCGACCCTAAGGAATCTCACCTTACGACCGTAAAACGAATCTTGCGATATTTGGCTTATACTCCTAAGTTTGGGCTTTGGTACCCTCGGGGATCCACATTTGATTTAATTGGTTATTCGGATGCCGATTGGGCGGGGTGTAAAATTAATCGAAAGAGCACATCGGGGACTTGCCAGTTCTTGGGAAGGTCCTTGGTGTCTTGGGCTTCAAAGAAGCAAAATTCTGTGGCTCTTTCAACCGTCGAAGCCGAGTATATTGCCACAGGCCATTGTTGCGCGCAATTGCTTTGGATGAGGCAAACCCTTAGGGACTATGGTTACAAATTAACCAAAGTTCCTCTTCTATGTGATAATGAGAGTGCAATCCGCATGGCAGATAATCCCGTTGAGCATAGCCGCACTAAACACATAGCCATTCAGTATCATTTCTTAAGGGATCACCAACAAAAGGGGGATATCAAGATTGCATATATTAATACTAAAGATCAATTAGCCGATATCTTTACCAAGCCACTAGATGAACAAACTTTTACCAAACTTAGGCATGAGTTAAATATTCTTGATTCTAGAAATTTCTTTTGATGTCTTGCACACATAGCTCATAAATATACCTTTGATCATGTCCCTTTTATATATGCTATGACTAATGTATTTTCAAGTGAATTTCAAACCAAGTCATAGGTGTATTGAAAGGGAATTGGAGTCTTCGGCGAAGACAAGGCTTCCACTCCACTCTATCACTCATCCTTCGTCGTCGCTCCGAGCAATTCTTCGTCTTTGGTATAATCTTCACTCATATGTTTTATTTGCCAAAGAGGAGAAAATAGTTAGCAAAGGGCTTATATTTCACTCAAGTATCTGTTTTTGGTGATTCATGCCAAAGGGGGAGAAAGTATTAGCCCAAAGCAAAAGGACCGCACCGACACTCTAATTTTAAAAACTAGTGATTTTCAATTGGTAAATTTCAAATTGGTACCTTATTGTGTTCAAAAGGGGGAGAAAGTAGTATTTTCAAAATTGATATCTTAAAACCCTCTTGAACACTAAGAGGAGAATTTATTAAGGGGGAGTTTTGTTTAGTCAAAGGAAAAGCATTTGAAACATGGGGAGTAAATGTCAAATCTTGAAAATGCTTCGCAAAATCTTATTTATTTACCTTTGACTATTTTGCAAAAGGACTTTGAAAAGGATTTACAAAAATATTTTGCAAAAGCAAAACTTGTGGTGCAAGCGTGGTCCAAAATGTTAAAAATAAAGAAACAATCCATGCATATCTAGTAAGTAATTTTTATTGGCTCAATTCTAAGTAACCTTTGCACTTACATTTTGCAAACTAGTTCAAATTATGCACTTGTATATTTGCTTTGGTTTCTGTTGGCATCAATCACCAAAAAGGGGGAGATTGAAAGGGAATTAGGCTTACACCTATTTCCTAAATTGATTTTGGTGGTTAAATTGCCCAACACAAATATTTGGACTAACTAGTTTGCTCTAGTTTATAAGTTCTACAGGTGCCAAAGGTTCACAATAAGCCAATAAAAAGACAAAGAAAAAGGGTTCAAACAAAAGAGCAAAGGGACAACCGAAGGCACCCTGGTCTGGCGCACCGGACTGTCTGGTGTGCCACCAGACAGTGTCCGGTGCACCAGGGGACTCCAAGCTGAACTTCGCAGCTTCGAGAAAACTCAGAGGCGCCACGCTATAATTCACCGGACTGTCCGGTGTACACCGGACAATGTCCGGTGCTCCAGAGGAGAGCAACTCTGAACTCGCCAGCTTCGGGAATTCGCTCTGCTATAATTCACCGGACATGTTCGGTGCACACCGGACTGTCCGGTGTAACGGAGGAGCAACGGCTATTCGACACCAACGGTCACCTACTACAGCATTTAATGCACGCCTGCGCGTGCAGAGGAGCAGAGCAAGCGCGGGTGGCACACCGGACAGCCAACAGGGCCTGTCCGGTGCACCACCGGACAGCCAGGCGGGCCCACAAGACAGAGCTCAACGGTCGAACCCCAACGGTCTACTGATGTAGGCTGGCGCACCGGACAGTGTCCGGTGGCGCACCGAACTGTCCGGTGCACCATGCGACTGCAGCCTTCCAACGGCCACTTTGTGGTGGTTGGGGCTATAAATACCCCAACCACCCCACATTCAAGTCATCCAAGTTTTCACACTTCTACACCTTACAAGAGCTCTAGCATTCAATTCTAGACACACCTAAGTGATCAAATCCTCTCCAATTCCACACAAGGCTTTAGTGATTAGTGAGAGAGATTTGTTATGTTCTTTTGAGCTCTTGCGCTTGGATTGCTTCTTTTCTTTCTCATTTGTTCTTGTGATAAAAACTCAATTGTAACCGAGGCAAGAGACACCAATTGTGTGGTGGTCCTTGCGGGGAAGTTTTGTTCCCGGTTGATTTGAGAAGAGAAGCTCACTCGGTTCGTGGGACCGTTTGAGAGAGGGAAAGGGTTGAAAGAGACCCGGTCTTTGTGACCACCTCAACGGGGAGTAGGTTTGCGAAAACCAAACCTCGGTAAAACAAATCCGCGTGTCACACTCTTTATTCGCTTGCGATTTGTTTTGCACCCTCTCTCTCAGACTCGATTATATTTCTAACACTAACCCGGCTTGTAGTTGTGATTAATTTTGTAAATTTCAGTTTCACCCTATTCACCCCCCTCTAGGTGACTTTCACTATGTTGTAATGCCCTACGGTCTGAAGAACGCCATGCCAACATTTGTACGGGCGATGAGTAAGACCTTCGGGGACCTGATTAGGGACAAGGTAGAGATATATGTCGATGACATCATGGTCAAGACTAGGAGGGGGTCAACTCTGGTGGAAGACCTGACCCTAGTCTTTGATAAGCTGCGGGCGACGTGCACGAAGCTAAACCTGGACAAGTGTGTCTTTGGTGTCTCCGCTGGGAAGTTGCTGGGATTCTTGGTTTCACACCGGGGCATTGAAGCAAACCCGGAGAAAATCAGGGCGATTGAGGCGATGAGGCCTCCGGCCCGAATCAAGGACGTCCAGAAGCTTACGGGGTCATTAGCCGCCCTTAGCCACTTCATTTCAAGGCTGGCTGAGAGGGCGCTAGCCTTCTTCAAGCTCCTGAGAAAATCTGGTCCATTCTCTTGGATCGAAGAGGCAGAACGTGTCTTCCAAGAGTTGAAGCAGCACCTTGTGTCCCTGCCGATACTGGTAGCTCCGGAGCCAGGGGAGCCGTTGTACTTGTACATTGCAGCGGCTGTGGAGGCGGTGAGCATGGTGCTGGTCGTCGAACGGACGGAGCAGCATTCCCAGGGGAGTCAGGAGGTTCCCCTAGGAGAAGGTGGAGGTCCGACCACCACGAAACCTGAGGACTTGGGACCAGCTACAGGGGTCTAAACCGTTCAGAGGCCGGTCTACTACTTCAATGAGGTCCTCCATGAGGCAAAGACACTAGCTAGGGTTTAGGTACTTTGAGATGCACAAGCTCCTTTATGCTGTACTTGTTGCGTCCAGGAAGCTACGCCACTATTTCCAAGCACACAGGGTTGTGGTGGTGACCTCCTTTTCGTTAAGGGCCATCCTCCACAACTCTAACGCCACAGGCAACATCGCCAAGTGAGCCGCGGAGCTCGCTGAGTTCTAGCTAGACTTCCAGCCTCGCCATGCCGTAAAGAGCCAGGTCCTGGCTGACTTCATCGTGGAGTGGACACCTACCCCGAGCGCTCCTGGGGGTCCGGATCTTGATTCAGACCCCACACCTACGGAGCCCAAGGGTCCAGTCTTCACCGAGCCCCACTAGACGCTCTTCTTCGACGGATCTGTCCGTCAGCAAGTTAGCAGGGCTGGGGTGGTCCTCATCGACCCGAGCGGATATCAAGTAAAGTACATGGTGCACCTTGAGTTCAAGGCCACCAACAACATGGTAGAGTACGAGGCACTTATCTTCGGCTTGTCTATGGCCCTATCCCTAGGGATCCGCTAGCTCCTCGTGAAGGGGGACTCCCAGCTGATCATCAAGCAAGTCCACGGGGAATGTAGCTGTAACGAGCCTAGGCTTGCAGCTTACCTCCTCCATGTAAGGAAGCTGGAGAAGGACTTCACGGCCCTAGAACTACAACATGTTCCTCGGGCTGACAACTCGGCGGCAGATGAACTCTCCACGAGGGCATCAACTTGGGCACCTTGCCCGAGGGCGTCTTCGAAAGACAGCTGCTGAGACCCACCGCCCAGCCTGCCGAACTGAGCGAAGGGGGCGAGACTAGCACCTCGAAGCTAGCGGTCCTGGTGGCGTTACATCTACAGAACCCACCAGAGGTTGTGTGTGCAATAGGGGGTCCTGCCTACCCCTTAGTGCCACAGCCAGTATCTCAGAGTGGTCCCGATGCATGGAACTCCGAGATCCGGGACTACCTGAAGGAAAGCATCCTCCTGAAGATCATGTATCCGCAGAGCGCATAGTGCGGTTGGCTAAGCGATACACGATGGTGGAAGGGGATCTCTACCACCGTGGCGCCAATAGCATTCTCATGTGATGCATTACCCAGGAGGAGGGCCATGAGTTGCTCACGGAGATCCATGGAGGAGAGTGCGGAAGTCATTCCTCATTCCGCACGCTGGTCGGTAAGGCCTTCTAGCATGGCTTTTACTGGCCAATCGCCCTCCAGGATGCAGCTGAGATGGTAAAGTCCTGCAAGGCATGTCAATTCCATGCAAAGCAAATACACACACCAGCTCAGGCTCTGGAGATGATTCCGCCCTCCTGGCCATTCGCCGTATGGGGGTGGATATCCTAGGACTGTTCCCTAGGGCCATCGGCGGGTACCGGTACCTCTTCGTCGCCATCAACAAGTTCACAAAGTGGCCAGAGGCCACCCCTATGGTCAACATCACCCATGGTGCTGCTATTGCTTTCCTTAAGTCGATTGTCTATAGATTTGGGGTCCCAAGCCATATCATTACGGACAACGGGACCCAGTTTACAAGTCAGCTTTTCCAGGAGTATTGCGAGGGCATCGGCACCCAGCTCTGCTTTGCGTCTGTGGCTCATCCCAGGAGCAACGGCCAGGTGGAGAGGGCAAACGTAGAGATCCTCAGGGGACTCAAGACACGCACCTACGACTGCTTGAAAAAGCATGGTGCAAATTGGGTTAGAGAGCTTCCGTCCGTGCTGTGGGGGAACTGGACCACACCCAGCCGAGCTACCGGGGAGACCCCATTCTTCCTGGTCTACGGGGCCGAAGCCTGCCTTCCCCTGGAAATCATTATGGGCTCTCCATGGGTCTAGGCTTTCGATGAGTCTATGTAGGAGCAGCTACGGCGTGAGGGCGTGGACTTCATCGACGAGCGCAGATGGCGAGCGGCGATCCGAAATGCACGGTACAACCAGGCGCTCAGGCGCTACCACCAACGGTTCATGCATAGTAGGGAGCTCAGGGTCGAGGACCTGGTCCTAAGGTGAGTACTAAACTGAGAAGGGCTCCACAAACTCTCCCCCAGCTGGGAAGGACCCTTCAAGGTGACAGAAATATGCCGACCTGGGTGTGTCCGCCTTGCTACAACTAAAGGAGAGCCTCTTCCCAATCCCTAGAACATAGAGCATCTCCGTAAGTTTTACCCATAAAAACAAACCTGGGGACCCGATTTTCTTCCTTTGTAACTAGGTAGCACATATATGTACGTCAACCCGGTGAGGTCCGCCCTCATAAACCCGGTCTGTTGTCCTACACTCATGAATATCAAGTTATAAAGAAAAGATTCACCCCTAGATTTGTTTTTGTGATGTTTTTAGCCTGCTTCAACTTACGAGCATTATTTTTTATCTAACTCACCCATACAGTTCCCACCCTTGCTGGTATAATGACATCCGAATTGAGTAGCCAGGCTTGCAGTTGGGACCCCTCGGCAGGGGGGGTCTG
Organism: Zea luxurians; assembly: GCA_029449295.1. Classification (NCBI taxonomy): domain Eukaryota; kingdom Viridiplantae; phylum Streptophyta; class Magnoliopsida; order Poales; family Poaceae; genus Zea; species Zea luxurians. The sequence continues at coordinate 487,061 of JAOPSE010000240.1, read as the reverse complement.
ACAACCTGGGGGTCAGTTCTGGAGAACGGATACTTGTCTCCTAGGGTGGTCCGGAGCCGTGTAGCCATTTAGCTTGGTTCTGTACCCTAAGCCTGCACGCTCCACCACTCTGTGACGGGTATCCTAGTATTTGGAACTATAGTCCTATGGGTCCAACAACCTAGGGTCTAGTTCTAAAGAATGGACACTTGTCTCCTGGGGTGGTCCGGAGCTGTGTAGTCGCTTAGCCTGCTCCTGTACCCTAAGCCTATACGCTCCACCACTCTGCGATTGGTGTCCTAGTATTTGGAGCTGTAATCCAAGGGTTCCGGGCACACGGCTTGGCTTCCCGGGCTAAGTCCTGCAGGTCCTGTTGCATGAATCAAAAGATGGCAGATACTAGACGATGGGTACTATGGGTGTGCTACTAACACTTCCTAGCCGAAGCTGTGTACAGATCCAAGTCCCAGCCAAGACTACCTCCTAGGGGCCAGGTCACCAACTAATTTTCCCTTAGGAATACTGGCATCCAACCTCGACACATCGAGCCTACATCCCAGGGGGCCAAGTACTAGGGAGGAGTTGGTAACGTCACACACAGCAAAGACAAATAGTATACAGATAAGTTCTGATACTGCTTGATAAAGAGTACTCAAAAGTATCTTACAAAACCAAAAAAATATTACAAAGCCGCTTCCTAGTGGAACCCTCGCCTTGTTTCTGCAGATCTAGCTACTCATCATCGGCAGGATCCCACTGGAAGCGCTCGGCCACCACCTCCACTGTGTCTTGTACGCCCTCCCGGGGGCGTCCTCTGTGTCGGCCACCGGACCAGCAATCACCGGCTCTAAGGAGATGGCCGGGTCGTGGCTTCGGAAGCACGTCAGGATATACTCGATCACCGCCCGACAGAGCCTGCTGCCCTCGGCCTCCAAACGGGTGCCAAGAATCTAGTCCAGGTGACGGAGGCGGTCGGCGGTGGAGTCTAGCACCGGGAGCGCGTCGAAGATGGACAACGGTAGCTCCGACACCGGGATGGGACTCATCCCTAGCGGCACCAGTGTCGTGCTCGCCTCGCCGACCCATGCAGCGATGCGCTGGACCCTAGCACGATGCTCCGCCTAGAGATCTTCAAGTGCTTTCTTCGTCGCCTCCACCGCCTGGGGCCCGGTGCAGCCTGCGTCGCCTGGAACTGCCGGATCTGCTCTTCCAGCTGTTTCTCCTCCTCCGCCTCGAGCTCATGCTCGGCCAGCAACTTATCCCGCCTTTCAAACATTTCCTCCCTGAAGGCGAGGTCCTTCTCTCGCCAGGCGAGATTCATCGCCCGCTTATCCAGGGAGGCATCCTTCTCCTTGAGGTTCTCCTCGGCCAGGGCAATGTTGTTGGCCTTGTCCTCTAGCTCCCGCTCCCATTTCTGGATCCTCTCCACAGCCACGGTCTGCTGGGTCCGCTGCTCTTCCAAAATGGCGTTCATGGCACTCAGCTTGGCACTCAGCTCTTTGACGACCTCCTCCCTCTGGTTCAAGGCCTTCTCCTTCTTGGCCAGCCTCTTCTCCTTCCGACTCACCTCCAGCTCCCTGGCGTACACCTTCTGGAGGTCTTTCTTGTAGTCTTTGCGGTCCCGCGCCAGTTCGGACCACTCAAAGGCGAACTAGTGGGACGCCGCCTTGGTGCGCTCCTCTAGCTGGGTGCGTAAGTTGCCGAGGCGCTGGTGCTCAGATTCCAGCGCCTCCCATTCCTGCCGGATTCTCGCCTCGGTCTCTTGAAGAGCCTGGTGGGCACGAGACAGCACCCGGGGGAGGGGAACCGGCGCTGCTTCTGGCTCGGCGCCGGACCGGAGCCGCCGCCCAAGAACCACCTCCGGCTCCTCCAGAGTGGGCAGCGGGTTGGAGCTGGACGCGCCCCCCCGTCACCCCCCTGGCGGGGGTGGGCGCAGCTGGGACCTCCTCCGCTGCTGCTGACGGTGTACTCGATGGCATCGCCGTCGTTGAGGCTACGGTAGCCGTCGGCGGTTCGCCGGCACCACTCCCAGCGGATGCCTGCTGCTAGGAGCCAGACCCACAGGCGGGCATGGTATCTGGCGGAGGAGGCACGACCTTGGGAGCAGAGGGGGATGAAGCCCTAGCAAACAAGGATGGGTTAAGACCCATTGGCATGATAATTACACTCGTGGAAAAAAGGGGCTACACTTACTTGGGGCCCTAGACCTTCCAGCGACCCTGGAAGCGGGACATCCGCTGCTGTTGTTGTTGTTGTTGCTGCTGTTGCTACTGCTGTTGTTGTTGCTGCCACTGGTGCCCCTGGGGGAGATCACCCCCAGGTGGTGGTGGCGGCGGCAGGACCGATGGTGGTGGAGGTTGTGGTGGTGGCGGAGGACTGGCGCGCCTCAGCGCGCCCTGGGCCTGGGAGCCGGCCTCCTCAGCCCCACCAGCTATCCTCTGACGCTTCTGGAGGGTCCAAAACGAGGGGAGGGTCCGAAACAAGCGACCCGTCGGCGCGACGCAGCCGGCGCCGCCTCTCTTCCTCTGACCCCCCGGTGCCGCCTGGGGTGGAGGAACTTGTTGCAGCCCCCTTACCCTTGTCCAGGGGCGGGGGGCCGCGGCGGGGGCACTGGGAGCCATAGCGAGGGCGCTGGGAGCCATGTCGGTAGACTGAGGGCCTCCAGCTGGCGCGTCAGAGATCTGGATCCCACGGTGGGGGTCCCGACCGCCGGTTTGGCGAACCACCACGTCGCTCTCGTCAAAGGTCGGCAGCGAGGCCAGGATCACCGTCCTCAACCCTGGGTCATCGCAGAGCGCAGGGATGCCCTGGGGAAGAATTAGGGACTCAGGGATGAAGGACTCACCAGTAATCCCCTTAACCAGGACTTCCAGCTCCACCCAAGACAGGTCGGTACCCGGCCTGCGCTGGATTCGGCCGATGTCGTTCGAGCCGGTGAACCAGCAACATAGACGCGCCCTCCTCTGCAGCGGCGCGATCCGACGCTTCAGGAAGTCGCCGACCACATGCATCGACATCAGGCCACCGGTTGCCAAGGTCTTGATCCTGTCCAGTATGGGCAGGAACTCCGGCGCCAGCGATGGCTTGGCCCTCCATTGCTTCTGGTCGAGTGTTGGTCCATCACTCGACAGGACGAGGCAGTCGTTGGCCTCGGTGCTGGCGATCACCCAGTCGGCATGCCAGTTTTCCCACCTCGCGCCGCCAAGGGAGGGGATGTAGGCGCCGGCCGAATCCGGCCTCGTCTGGAAGTAGTAGGCGCCGAGGTGGTCCTTAGCCTTCCTAGACTTCAACAACACGAAGAAATGGCGGAAGAGGGAGGTGCAGGGGGCCACCCCCATGAACATCTCGTAGAGGTGGACGAAGATGGGCGCCTGGAGGATAGAGTAGGGCGTGAGGTGCTGAAGCTGGAGCCTGAGCTCCTCCAGTAGCAGAAGGAGGAAAGGCGAGATCGACAGCGCCAACCCGCAGGAGAGGTAGGAGACGAACAAGACGAACTCCTCGGCGGCGAGGCGACCGAGAGGGACAGCGCCAGCGTGGATCCTTCTGGCGAACGCCGGCGCGCTCCATCCCAGCAGGTTGCGCACCAGATTGAGCGTCGCCTCAGACTGGAAGCGATCAGGACGAACTAGCGAAGTCATGGCGTCGGCGGCGGTGCAAGTGCAGAGCAGGAAAGCGCGAATACAAAGGGGCGCACAGAGCTCGGAGGCGAAAGGGCGCAATGATTGGGAGAGAATGCGAAAGCGTAACTGCTGCCCACGGGGTGAATCCCTTTTTCAAGGAGACTCTCCTGCTCGCGCCCCGAGACGCTGCAGGAAATCCCGTCCGACGCGCACCTAGCGCCCGGGCAGTCCAGTCTCTGGCACGGGGGCCCGGGCCCACAAGTCATGCGGCTGGTGTGCCAGTCTCCGAGTGCGAAAAAGGCAAACCGCCGGGCGAGGAGCGAACCGCCGCACACAACCGCGCACTGCCTCGGGGCCGCTGCGGAGAGATATCATTAACCAAGGTGGCGGCAACGAGGCGCCCCGTGCGTGGCCCGATAGAACCGCGGGGACAAATGTTGCAGTTGACGTGACCGAAAGCAGATTGATAGCGCGCGCGTCGACAGACACGCTGAGTTAATGCGGCGCGTCAGCAGACGTGCTAAGATGGCGCCCCAATCACCAGTCATGCCATGCTGATGCGAAGTACAAGTTTTGGCCCCACCTGCAGGCTCGCATCCTCCCCTGAGGTGGGCCCGGGGGCCACTGTCAGTACCCTGACACTAGGGTATCCCCTGCTACTGTACAAAGACAAAGAACCCACGCGGCTATCCCTTAGTCGCGTGGTAGAAGTGTTGTGTGTGGGACCAAGCCATAGCTCACCCCAATCTCAGGCGGCTATTCTGGGTCCATAGCAGCGCCCGACCCCACCCACCACATGGGCGGGTCCGAAGCCGCCACGTGTCCAGAGAAGGTGGCATACTCCAAAGCATCAACGGTGAGTCCGGACCCCCACGGGAGAGCGTCGGACCCCTGGATATACAGTCCGAACCACTAAGGTTGGTTTCGGACCCCCGTATATACAGTCCGGACCCCTAAGGTTGGTCCCGGACCTCCACGTGTGCAAGCCGGACCCCCTGGAATGGGATCCGGACCCCCCTCGTATGGGGTCTGGGTCGCCCACAGGAGGGTCCCAAGGTCCCAGGACAGAACATACTCGGGCCTTGAACAGGACCTAGGCGGGGGTCTGGTACCGACACATGTCCAGACCTAGTCAGGTGCGGACCTGTCCGCATACGCTTCTGCTCCCCGCCCAGGCGAAGACCCGATGCTGCCACGTGGCCTACTGCGCGTGACGTAAGCCAACGGGTGGAGCCTGACGTAAGGCCTCCGGGTTACGCGGCCCCTGCATTTATTGCGGATAAGACGTGTCGCATGTCCATTCCCCTGACAGGCGATGTGCCGCCTCGGCATTTAATGAGACCTGTCCATTCCGCTGACAGGCGGCGACCTGTCCATTCTGCAGGCGGCGTGCCTGTCCATTCCATTGGCAGGCAGCACGCCCATACTGCCACGTGCACTTTGCTCATCATCACTCGTACGTTACCAAGGAAGCTACCGCTGCACATCAATACTGCGCGGGCTGTGGACATTATGGCGCCAGGAGATTGCACAGGCGCTACTTGCATTAGTTGCTCCAGGTGTTCCATCCATTATGTTTCTAGGCCCACATGTCGGGGCTCAGCATTCTTGTACGTGCCTCCCTTGAGCTATAAAAGGAAAGACACACGACGTTACAAGGCAAGTCACTTAGACCCAACTCAAGCTCTCGAGTCACTCAGACTCACTTAGACCCTCGGGAAGTTCTCCAAGCTCTCGAGCATCAGCAATACTACACACGGTGGAGTAGGGTTTTACGCTCCAGCGGCCTGAACCACTCTAAACTCTTGTGTGCTCTCGCGAGTTCATCGACCATCTAGCAGACAGGCAAAACGCTTAGGCCCGTAATCATCTTAGGATTTAGGGTGGGTGCGTTCCGCCACGGCCACCTGGCCGGAGATTTTCTCCTTCTGACAGAAATCGTGGCAAGTTCTACCATTTGCCATAATGTCACTTTCATTGCTAGTCGTTGCAGAAAATAGAGTGGCAAAAGCTTATGGCAACAATTTTTAGTTCCCTTACAATAGCTCCGGTTCTCGCAACAAAACAAAATGTTGCATTTGATCAAATAACACAAAAAAAGAAAAAAGTGTCAAATTTGGGAATCAAACCCATGTCTCATTGTTTATAACGACATGCTCTACCACTAGATTACTATATTTTTTTATAAAAATAACTAAATATATTATTATGCTTATTTGTGACAATGACATTACCCCTTTTAAACAAAATCAGTATATATTATTGCCTCCATTTGGATGTTCGTTGCAATACACATCATGATTTTGCAAAGAACAATATGACCATAGCAACAAAAGATATTTGTGATAATATAGGTAACTATATTGCAACTATTTTTTTATTTTGACTTGTAATAGATTTAAACCCACCTAAGATCTTGTCCGGTTATTTCTATCCTACGTGGATGAAATGAAATTAAAAATATTATAAAAGATTTTGGCTTGTTTGAGATTTAAACCCACTCAATTCATATAGATTAGAGCAAAACAAACAATCTCTAATTCTATCCAATCCGCATGCATTGATATGAAAGTGAATAAACCCTAACGTATGTAATAAACACTCGCCGACGGCCCTCACTACACACCAGCGTAGAGCGTACACGGTACATTGCATACGTACGTGACCAACACCTACTGACCTATACGGCTACATGAGCACGGCCACGACCACTGCGCCTGCTAGGGCAGCCGCCCGGGCAACCGCCCCGTCGACCTTGTAGTAGTGGTCCAAAGCGGCGGCAGACGACTTGTCCGACGGCAGAGGTGACGGAGCGGCCGGCGACTGGGTCTGGGGCACCGGACGGCCGGTGGTGTTCGGTGGCGGTGTCGTCGTTACCGGGGCCGGGGCCTGGGCTGGAGGCAAGGGATGCTGTGCGGGGGCGCTTCCGACGACGTCGACGAACAGCTTGAGCCCCATGTCGCAGTGGTCGTCGAGGCTGGAGAAGAACCAGCGCCTGCCGGGCGAGTCCAGCCGAACGGTGTCGTTGCCGGAGGTCCACTCGTGGACCGCGTTGCCCTGCCGGTAGCACTCCCGGAACGTCTGGCTGTCCACCTCCGTCACCGTGTACTCGCCTCTCGGGTACCTGAACACTGCGGAAACAAAATCGAAGGCCGGCCATCATTTTCATCCTGATATGACGACGACGACGAAGAAGCTAAATGTGCCGGCTTTGTTCTGTTCCTCCGTACCTAGAAAGTCGTCAACTTTGAAGGTCTTGTTTTCCGGCCAGCCGATGGTGTAGTTGAGGGTCCAGCCAGCCTCGTCCCCGACCAGGTAGTACTCCGCGGACGCCGGCCCCAGGTGCAAGAAGGCCACGGCCATCGCCATCGCCGCGGACAAGACCAGACCTAGCCTGCTGCTGGAAGCCATTGACAGTGTTGGTCGCGAATCGCGATCGTGCTGGGCTTCTCTGTTGCTGGTAAATAATAACAGGGAGAGACAGTGGAATCCATACGAATTTATAAAGAGAGGTTGCAGAGCAGAGAGTCAGAATGTGCCTTGTTGACGAACGGGGACGGAGGTGCGGAGTTTTGCTTTGGGACATCAGCCGCACACAGCAAAAAAAACAATGTTGGCATGGCTGGTTCCGTTGGCATACGCATGTACAAACTAAAGCCCCTTGGTTTTTTTAAGCTGAAAAGATAGCTAAGAAACTATATCATACAACCCTTAGTCACAAGAATATTAATCTATATTATACTATTAAAAATCTAATGTGGGTACATGGTACTACCACAACTACACCCTCCAAGTTGATACTCTGCGGCCGTTCCATGCGTTCCGACTGGTTCTCCCGCCCGCAAAAAAATAGTGCAAAGCGAGCACTTAAATCCACGTCCCCTGCCCTAAAATTTGGGCTAACCACCAGACCACACGTACCTTAGTGTTTAGAAATAAACAATAATTATATTTGAATAAATATTTCAATAACTATTTATATATATAACAACCGTAGCAAGGCACGAGCAACTGGCTAGTGCAGTTATATATAAGAGACAATATATATAGAAAGTTGTGAAGAGACGAACTTTACGGGAAGAGCTCGTCTAATGATTTTTTTGCATTTAACCCATTAAAAACCCCTCAATTAATGAGGTTGTACATGGCCTAAGGCCGTGTACAACTCTATTTAATAGGAGGTCTCTTGAGAGGTCTCTAGGGGCTTAACTGAAAAAATAATAGACGGGCTCTTCACGAAGAGTTTGTTCTACACGATTCTCTATACACATTGTCTCTTAACTGCATTTATGATTTAGGGGCTCAGGATTATACCATACAGTTTCTATGTTGTCGTTTGTACTTAGAAAACGTAACAACAAGTGTATCTATAGTTCTATAGCACTATATAATTCGCCAGTTTAAATTTTACAAAAACATACCCAATCAAATCACCTCACATCTATAACCTCTACTAAATCCACCAAACAAATTGCACTAGGACTTAACACATAATCAAAATCAACGGTTCAGATCGCTAAATAACTCCTTCTCCCTTACTCAAATCTAATGGACAATATTTTTTTGGATCATCTCTTATCCCTCCCCTTCCTCCTCCCCCGTGACCCCATGGCCCCAAACTCCCCCTCCCTTCTCTCCCATGTCCCAGCCTGTCGGTGTTTTGGGTCCGACCGCGCACCCGGGGTAGTCCCTCGAGGTGCTTTTAGGAGTAGGACGGTGTTATCGACTGTAGCTCAATGGTTCGTGTCAGATGCACGAGAAGCAGTGGACAATGATTTACAGGTTCGGGCCGCTTTGAAATGCGTAACACCCTACGTCTTGGCGAGAGTGCTTTATGTGGTGGGATACAAGAGAGTTCTCTAGCTCCGAAAGCACAGAGAATTGGGTGGATGACTAAGTGCTGAGTTCGATCCGTTCTGAAGGGGTGCCCCTTAGGCCTTATATATTCGACCGTGGGGCAATACATGCAGATATGATAACAATGTGCACCTAAGAAATGGTGAAACGATTGAGTCTATCTTCCTATAGTTCTGCCGACCCATCCTCGCTCGATTCCGTTGTAAGGGGCTCTGGCGCGGGAAGGTCGGGTCTCTGTTATGATTACTTGCTCGAAGTCGTTGGGCCGTCTGGGCTTGCACCGATCCGGCCTTATGTCGATCCGCTGCACTGGTCGTCTCTCCTAGGCCCACAAGGGGATGACCTCACGAATTATGGGGCCCTTGGGCCTTTCGTGAGGTCTTTTATCCTTCTGGTGGACCCGGGGGATATCTGTCCCCCACAAGCCCCCGATCTTTGGGTCGATTTTGAAATAAACGACCCAATGATCCTAGGTCCCGCTTCCGGTTTTTTTGATTTTAACGAGAAACGCTTTGGGGATAAGCTTGCTGGGCCAATGCTTCTGAACTCTGAGTGGTCCGGTAAAAACAATTTTTCACTGCCTTCTTCTGCTTTTATTACTCGAAATTTGGTGTTCTGTTTCAGACTCTTGCTTCGGAGGTCAGCATTTCGTACTGTAGGACTTCGAACTTCATTGGGTGCACCAAAGGTGCACCCAATGGGTGTAGCCCCCGAGCTTCGAGTGGATTTTTGAAAATAATCCACTCGAAGGTCTTCACTTTGAGTACTATCAGAAATCACTTTCATCTTCCACTTGTACTTTGTCGGAGGTCAGCCTTGTATTGATCTTAACCTATGCTTTAGAGGTCAGCATTGTCTTGATCTGAGATGATGATTCATTGGGTGCGCCGAAGGTGCACCTAATGGGTGTAGCCCCCGAGCTTCGAGTGGATTTTTGAAAATAATCCACTCGGAGATCTTCATTTCATGCCTTTTTCCAGTAATCTTCTTCCCTTCTTGCCGAATGCCTTGGAGGTCAGCATTATGTTATTGATATCATGCTTTAGAGGTCAGCGTATATTTTGTCTTTGAGGCCGAGTTCGTGATCTGCCCATATCTTGCTAGGTAGTGCAATTTATTTGATCTGTGACTAATTGGACATTCGAGAGGTGACCTTTGGCTAGTCTTCGTTATCACTTCTTGCTTCAATGCTTCTGTCGATTAGACTTGTACCTTGTTGGCTATATTTGGCTTTCCTTTGATCCTTGTTGATATCTCACTTTTGACTTGAAGTATTCATTGCACGTACTGCACGGATGTGACAGTTTTGAAAAATATACTGATAATTCCTGGGCGTCCCCCCCCATTGGGTGTGGGCAAGGGACGACTTGGTATGCTGGGTGTTTAGCAAACTGGTTCTGAGTAGTAACTTGATGTGACCGCGGGTGTAATCATATCGTCCGCGCAGTTGATTGGAGTCCCAATGGGTGTTGTGTTGCGTGAAACGGCGTCAGCCGCCTGACGTGTCTTCAGACGGTTTGAATTGCATATTGAATTTTTGCGACTGTTTAGTGGCCGTGGTAGGAGGTGAGCGGTTGCCTTCTTCTTCTATAAATAGTGTTCTTGCTTCCCCGACATTTTCACATCTCTTACTGCTCTCTGCTGTTTGCTCTCTTCTTCTTCCTTCCTTTCCACCATGGGCCAGAGTAAGAAAGGTAGCGGTTCTTCGCCTCGCTCTGGTGACAAGCGCAAACGTGAGCCGACTCCTCCCTCGGAGGACTTCGGCAACTCAGAGTACTCGGAAGAGGAATTCTCCTCCAAGTCCGAGGGATCTCCGGCTCCCGTCTCTCCCCCGGCGTCGTCTGATGATTCAGACGACTCCTAGGGGATTACCGCGGAGGTCTGGACCTACATCCAGGCCGTCGAGCACACCGGGCTCGAGGGCTCGGATGAGTCGGAGTACTCCTCGGACGAGGAGGACTCCTCGGACTCGTCCGAGGAGGGTAGCGGCGGCGATGGCGGTGACGGTGACGACGATGGAGGCGACGGTGGCGGTGGCAGCGGCAGCGGCAAAGGCGGTGACGGCAGCGGCAAGGGCGGCGACGGCGACGGTGGCAGCGGCAGCAAGGGCAGCAGCAAGGGCAGCAACTAGGCCAGTGGCTAGATGCCACTGGTTTTAGATGTTAGTGTAGATTAGTAGTAGAAATAGTATCAGTGAAATAATGTAGTAGTAGCTAGTAGTATAGAGTAGTGGAATGTAATGTAGTAGTAGTAGGGAAAGCATCAACTCATAACGAGTTGATTTGTAAGTTCTGTAGCCTCCCTTTATGAAGAATGATTCCGTCTCCTACTTTGCCTCCTGGTCAGTTGACGATTGTTGCAATATTTATTGTCTATGATGTTCTCTGTCTGCTGTGCTTTTGAAGTAGCGTCCGAATGATGGCGGGGCCACATTGATGTTTTTAGAATTAACGACCGAGTGGTTACTGGTGATATCAGCGTTATAGAGGTAACAACTGAGTGACTGATGGCAACGTCGGCGTTTTAGAGGTAACAACCGAGTGTCTGACGGCAATGTCGGCGTTTTAGAGGTAACGACCAAGTGACTGATGGCGACGTCGGTGTTTTAGAGGTAACAGCCGAGTTAGAACGGGCCGCGTCGGCCACCTTGAAGGTAATAGCCGAGTGAAGTCAGATAATGTCAGTGTTTTTAGAAACAACAGCTGAGTCAATTTGAGCCGCGTCGGCCGTTTTGGAAATAACGACCGAGTGATGACATGGCCCACCAGCTTTTTTAGAAATAGTAGCTGAGTGATGACGTGGCACGCCAGCGTTTTAGAAATAACCGCTGAGTCATGACTTGGCACGCTAGCGTTTTAGAAATAACCGCCAGGTGATGACATGGCACGCTAGCGTTTTAGAAATAACCGCCAGGTGATGACTAGGCACTTTTTGGAAACGACATCTGGCCCGGGAAAACCCCATATGTACTGCACTGTTGCGCGTCTCCACATTTCGTGCCCTAGTTCTTGCTTTCCTGGATCCAGGCCCTCTCTGCCCTTTTGCAATTCTGCTTCCGCTCCGCTCGCCGGTGAGGTTGAGATGGCGCCCAAGCGGAAAGCCTCGAGTTCATCCGTTGCTGTCATTCCCCCCATCGATCCCAACAGCCAGTTGCCTTTCGCAGGTAACCATATGTCTGTTGTTTCTGAGTCTGACCTTCTCCATCTCGTGTCCGTCGGAGTTCTTCCTCCGAAAGAACTCTGTTCCTGGCGGATCTGCCGTGGGGTCACTGTTCCAACAGAAGACACCCATGAGTCCGTCGTCTACGTTCCATTCCTCCTCCGTGGCCTTGCTCTTCCTATTTCTCCCTTTTTCCGCGGTCTCCTTGATTTCTATCACTTGAATCTGACCCATCTGAACCCCAATTCCATTCTGCAAATCTCCATCTTTGTTCATTTATGTGAGGCTTTTCTTGGCATCCTGCCACACTTTGGCCTGTGGAAATATTTGTACCACTGCCGCCCTGGGATGGCCGGAGGACAGCACCAACTAGTAGGGGGCGTGAGCTTGGAGATGCGCCGTGGGAGGAAGACTGACTACCTTGACATCCCACTCAAGGACAGTATCAAAGGATGGCGCTTAGAGTGGTTTATCGTGGAGAATCATGGGAATTCCCTCTCCCCACAGTCAGGGAGACAGCCAGATGTTCGCACTCCGAGCTGGACCGAGTCCCCCACGGACCAGAAAGTGGCTGAAGCAGGGGTTTTGTTAGCAGAAGTTGGATTACTGAAAGAAAGGGGTCTGACTGCAGAAGCTGTGGTTGCTGACTTTGTTTTCAAGAACATTCAGCCGCTGAAAGACAGGGCATATCCGGCTTATCTGTAGCGAGGCTTGGCTGACTCAACCCGGGTAGCTAACAGAAGAATTCCTGCTGTGGACTTAATGAGCTGGCTTGAGATGATACTCAGAGGCAAGGTATCGAACATCGGTGCCCCTGTTGCATACTCGGCCTGGAATCTGCCTCTTTCCCAGGCTTTTAATAGTTTCGTGTCAAATCCTCCTGCTGGTGAGATAGTGGTTTGGGTCTTAGAGTGCGACCCTCTCCCGAAGAAGTTAGTACTTTGGTTGCCTCGCTCGGAGAAATTCCTGACGACGAGAGGCAGGTTCATTTTGAGGTGCCTTTGAATCCAAGTGATGCAGAGATAAGTGCCATGCTTGATATGCTAGCCGAGGATTCTTCTGATGCCGTTCCTGCTGAAACATTGGTGGTGGTGCCCATCCCTGAGGCTTACAAAGCTTTGGACGCTTAGAAGTCTGTCAATGTTCGTCCCAAACGTTCTCGCTGAGCCGATCAAGCCTCTTTTCTTGCTGAGGGGGAGAAAAAGAAGAAGAGACGTCTTCGTCGGGTGTCTAGCTTGGATCAGGGTGCCGGTCCTTCTGCTGCTGTTGTTGAGGAAGTGCCAGTGCCTGAATTTACTAAAACTAATCCCAATGGGTGTGACCCATCTGACGCTAACCCTAATGGGTGTGCTGTCCGTGTTGTTGATGAGGATGATGAAGAAAAGGACGAAATCCCTCTGATTCGGAAGAATAGCCGGCGTTACATAGCTAGTGGGGAAAGTAGTGGTGTTCCTTCTCCTGCCCTGTCTACCCTCGTTGGTCTGCAGGAATTATCTCTAGCGAATTTTGATCAAACTCTTGAAGACATGGTTCTAGAAGATATGTTATCAGAACCAGCAGATGGTGGCGCGATGGATGTTTGTGTTGATGTGCTCGACGCTGGGTTGGGGGCATCCCGGGCAGCGTCCCATGCCTCATCGACCTTGGAGCGCGGTCTTGAGGGTTAGAAAGCTGGTTTGGATTGCCCTGCTCTCATGGAAGTGACTGAGGGACCTTCAGCCTTAGAGGTGGCTGCTGCAGAGAACTCAGCCCTCAAGGATGGTGCTGGCGCTTACCCAACCCCCGAGGGTGTTGCCGGGGATGATTCGGCTCGGATGGGTAGCGCAAGCTATGACCCAGCCACCGAGGGTGTTGCCAGAGATGATCCGGCTCGGATGGGTAGCACAAGCTATGACCCAGCCCCTGAGGGTGTCCGAGCGGGTTCTCCCTCTTGCACTTCCATGGATGTTCACGTAGGGTCTTCTCCTCCACACTCTGGTTGCATGGTGATAGCCCAAGCCTTTGGTCAAGGGGTCGCTTTAGAGGCTAGCGTACCCGACGATAGAGTTTTGGGTTCTGTTGATGACACTGAATTGGTTCCTGCTGAATCGTTGCAAGTTGCTCCAGGTGGTGATCCTTCGCCGAGCCATCAGTTGATCTCTCACGATTTGGGGGTCCCCTCATTCTTCTCCGACCTCTAGGTATTTTGGTTTCTTCTGGTCTGACTTTTACCCAGGCAGATAATTATTCTCATGCTTGTCTGCTTTTTAATGCCAGGCGTTGGTCGATGAGATGTCTAGTCGGCTGAAGTTGCAGGGTGTTTCTGTCCTAGAAGGAGCTTTGTCTCTGGCACGTTGGAATCCAGTGCTGCTTTAGCGGCGTGTTTCTGACTTAGAGGCGGCGAATGCTGGTTAGTGCTCTTTTGCTTCCTTTTGGCCACCTTATTAAACTGCTTCTTATTTTAACACATTTGCTTGACTGTTTCTCGCTAGATATGGCTCGGCAGTATTCTGATCTTGAAGAAAAACATTATCAAGGTCAAGTTGAACTGGTCCGGCGGTGCTCTGATCTTGAGGAAAAGTATTCCCAAAGTCAGACTGAGCTGGCCCAGGTCTTTGCTTCTTTGAATGATGCTAACACGCTGAACTCTACTCTCAGCGCTCAGCTCAACTCTGAAAAGGTGACCTGTGAATCCGGGCTTTGTTTTGCATTGTTCTTATTGCTTGCTTGACGTTTGAAGAAACTAATTCTTGCTTGCAGGAAGAAAAACGTGCCCTTGTTACTTCTCGCGACAATCTTGACAGGCTATACCGTGACTCCAGCAACTCGTTGACCATCTTGGAGAGGAGTCATCGCTTCACCAAGGAGGAGTTAGACAATCATTGTTATAAGCTGCAGGAATCCTTGGATGACGTGATTCGCCTTAGGCAGTTGATATCGACTAAAGATGCTGTCATCAAGAATCTGTGTGCTTCCAAGAAATCTGTCGCCCAGGAGCTAGAGACCGCTCAGTTGGCTGTCAAGGTTGATGAAGAGACTTCCGCTACTCTGAGGGCCCAGCGCGATAAAGCTATGGATAAAGCTATTCGCGCGGGGCGGATTCTGATGTGGAGACCTGGTGTGAATGTCCCTGACGATATAATGGCAGATGTGAACGCCGCTCCAGATTCCTCCAGTCGTCCTTCTTCATCGATTGCCCCTGGGAAGAACATTGCCAAGTAGAAAACACTATCTGCTTCGTTAGTGTACTCGGGTATTTCGTTAGAAAACACTTTTCAGTGCTGAATGCCGTGATTGCTTCTCATGTTGTTACAATTCGGCAATATTTACAATTATTGAGGTAAATGCAGTATGATGGTTTTGAGATTTCTTCATGTGGCATAGAGGTTGCCTTAAGATGGGTAGTCGTAAATGCACTTGGTGTTGGGCTAAGTAGGCATGAAGGTATCGAGCCAATTTAAGTCGTTAGCAACTTCAACCGATCGCCCCGCTAGCAGGGTATAGTGGTCACCTCGAGTTAAGTAAGCGCGAGCATGTTGCACCGTCATAAGTCATCGCCGACTTAAGCCGATTGCTCCGTTAGTAGGGTATAGTGGTCACCCTGAGTTAAGTAAGCACGAGCATGTTGCACCGTCTTAAGTCATTACCGACTTAAGCCGATTGCTCCGTTAGTAGGGTATAGTGGTCACCCTGAGTTAAGTAAGCGCGAGCATGTTGCACTGTCTTAAGTCATCGCCGACTTAAGCCGATTGCTCCGTTAGTAGGGTATAGTGGTCACCCTGAGTTAAGTAAGCGTGAGCATTTTGCACCGTCTTAAGTCATCACCGACTTAAGCCGATTGCTCCGTTAGTAGGGTATAGTGGTCACCCTGAGTTAAGTAAGCGTGAGCATGTTGCACCGTCTTAAGTCATCGCTGACTTAAGCCGATTGCTCCGTTAGTAGGGTATAGTGGTCACCCTGAGTTAAGTAAGAATGCAGGTCGACAATGGATAATTCGAGCACTCTTGAGATCTTTTTATTGATGATATATTTCCCAGTTTGCAGAGTACATTGTCGTCCCAATAGCTTTCGAAATACAGCTAGGGGTAAGACTTCCTGAGGTGTTCTATGTTCCATGAGTTCCCAATTTCCATGCCGTCCATCTGAGTGAGGCGATATGATCCCGGCCGAGTGACTTCTGCTACTATGAATGGTCCTTCCCATAGAGGTGACAACTTATGCTGTCCTTCCCCCGTTAGAATTCGGCGGAGGATGAGATCTCCTACTGTGAAGGATCGATGTCGCATGGTCTTATCGTGATAGCGCCTCAGAGTTTGCTGGTATCGCGCTGATTGAATCACCGTATTCAGTTGCTCTTCTTCGAGTACATCAATATCCTCCAGCCTAGTAGCCTCGGCTTCTGCTATGTTTTCGAAGATCAACCTTGGCGCCCCAAACTTGAGATCAGCAGGTAGTACTACTTCTGAACCGTAGACCATGAAGAAAGGAGTATTTCCATGCAGAGCTCGACTAGGTTGTGTTCTTAGGCTCCAAACGACGTAGGGCAACTCCCTTATCCATTTTCCTGCGAACTTTTCATTTTTAGCGAAGACTTTTTTCCTGAGTGCCTCCAATATCATCCCGTTAGCTCTTTCAACCTGCCCATTGGCTCTTGGGTGTGCCACCGAAGCATATTTGATCTGAATGCTCTTTTTCTCACAGAAATCGAAGAACTCTGAACTTGTGAAGTTGGATCCCAGGTCGGTTATGATACTATTCGGTATTCCAAACCTGAATATTATGTCTTGTATGAATTCCACGGCCTTAGCTGAAGTTAGAGACGCAATAGGTTTGAATTCTATCCATTTAGTGAATTTGTCGATTGCTACCAGTATATGAGTGTATCCTCCTTGAGCTTTCTTGAAAGGTCCAATCATATCCAGTCCCCAGCATTTGAACGGCCAAGTTACTGGTATGGTCTGCAGTTGCTGCGCTGGTAGATGCTGTTGTTTTGACAGGTACTGGTAGGCTTCGCACCTCTGAATTAACCTGGCTGCATCACTTTTTGCTGTTGGCCAGTAGAATCCCGACCTGAAGACTTTCCCGACTAGTGTCCTGGATGCTGCGTGCACTCCACATTGTCCCACACGGACCTCCTCCAGAAGTTGCTTTCCAGTGGATGAGAGAACGCCATTTCATGAGGACTCCTGATGCGCCTCTTCTGTATAGCGTTTCCCCAATGAGTGTGTAGTGAGCAGACTGTCGAGCAATGCGCTCGGCTGCGTTTTTGTCATCTGGCTCCTCTTCATTCTTTATATATCTAATGATCGGCTTCCTCCAGTCATCAGAATCTGACTCTGGTTGGCTCAAGGTATTACATTCTTCTGCCTGATCCGGTGAGATGCTTGGGTGTGATATTTCTTAAACAAAGACTCCAGGTGGGACCTGAGTCCGATTGGATCCTAGCTTGGACAATACATCGGCTGCCGTGTTTCGATCTCTCTCTACATGGTGAAATTCCAGACCTTCAAATTTATCTTCTAGTTTCCGGACGGCAGTGCAGTATTTTCCCATGGAATCGCTTGAACAATCCCATGCTTTGTTTATCTGACTTATGACTACCATAGAATCTCCATATACCATCAATATTTTGATGCCCAGTGATATAGCAATATTCAGTCCATGAATCAGAGCTTCATATTATGCTGCATTGTTAGAGGTTGGAAATAACAACTGAAGGGCATATCTGAGGTGCTCGCCTCCAGGTGCGGCGAAGAGGATCCCCATGCCTGCTCCCTGCAGCTTTAACGAGCCATCAAAATACATTCGCCATACTTCTGCAGTTTCTGGGTTATCTGGTACTTGTTGTTCGGTCCACTCTGATACGAAGTCAACCAGTGCTTGAGTTTTAATGGCAGTGCGAGGTCGAAATTCAATGTCATGAGATCCCAGCTCGTAGGCCCACTTGGCTATTCTCCCGATGGCTTCTTTGTTGTGAAGAATATCTCCTATCGGAAATCCAGTGACTACTATGACTTTGTGGTCGTCGAAGTAGTGACGGAGCTTGCGTGCAGTTAGAAGTACTGCATATAATAGCTTCTGAACTTGAGGGTATTTCTTCTTTGAGGGACCCAGAACTTCACTGATGAAATAAACAGGATGCTGTACTGGGAATGTGTGTCCTTCTTTTGCTCGCTCGACTACCAACGCGGTGCTCACCACGTGAGTCATGCAAGAGATATATAGCAGCAGATCTTCAGCTGGTTGAATCGACGTGGCTCGACGCGGTGGTTTCAGCACTGGTGGTGTCGTCAAGAACTTTTTCAATGCATCTAGGGCTTCCTGTGCTTCTGAAGTCCACTGAAATTTGTCCACTTTCTTGAGTAACTTATAAAATGGTAAGCCTTTTTCTCCCAGCCTGGATATGAATCTGCTCAGGGCTGCCATACATCCGGTAAGTCTTTGAACTTTCTTCTGTGATCGCGGTGCCTCCATCCTCATGATAGCTTTGATCTTTTCTAGATTAGCTTCAATTCCTCGGTGGCTGACAATAAACCCGAGTAACTTTCCCGCTGGTACCCCGAAGACACATTTTTCGGGACTAAGCTTCCATCGATACCGCCGTAGACTGTTGAAAACCAGCTGTAAATCTTCAATGAAATTTTCCGAATTTTTTGTTTTAATTACCACATCGTCCACATAAGCTTCCACACGCTTGCCCTAGTGATCGGCTAAGCATGTTTGAATAGCTCTTTGATAAGTCGCTCCAGTGTTTTTGAGGCCGAACGGCATGGAGGTATAGCAGAAAGCACCGAATGGAGTGATGAACGCTGTTTTTTCCTCGTCTTCTTTCGCCAAGCTAATCTGATGGTACCCAGAGTAGCAATCCAAGAAGGACAGCACAGAACATCCAGCGGTGGAATCTACCACCTGATCTATCCTAGGGAGCCCGAAGGGATGCTTTGGACAGTGTTTGTTGAGATCCGTATAGTCGACGCACATGCGCCAATCCACCTTATTCTTTTTGAGTACAAGAACAGGGTTGGCTAACCACTCGGGATGTAACACCTCTCTGATAAATCCAGCCGTGATCAAGCGAGCCAGCTTAGCGTGAATGGCCTCTCTCTTGTCGGGCGTGAAACGACGTAATTTTTGCCGAATCGGCCTCGCCTGGGGGTAGACCTTCAATTTGTGCTCGGCCAGTTCTCTCAGGACTCCCGGCATATCCGTAGGTTGCCATGCGAATACATCTCGGTTATCTTGCAGGAACTGGACGAGCGCGCCTTCCTATTTGTCATCCAGGCTGGAGCTGATGATGGCAGTCTTGCGTTCGTCAGCGAACCCGAGGTTGATCCTTTTGGTTTCTTCAGTCGGCCACATAGAGGTCATAGCTTGAGCCTCATTCGTGGGTACCGCGAGATCTTCCTCAGGCTTAGAGTTTGCCTGCACAGAAGAAGTCGCCGACGGTTTGGTGGTGAGGGCCGCCTGGATGGCCACTCGAAAACATTCTGCGGTGCCTTGGAAGTCAGCGCGCACAGTTATGATCCCTTGTGGTCCTGGCATCTTTAGTATCATGTATGTGTAATGCGGAATGGCCATGAATTTCGCCAATCCAGGCCTTCCGATGATGGCGTTGTACCCGCAGTCGAAGCTTGCCACTTCGAACCTTAGGAACTCGGTTCTGTAGTTCTCCGGAGTTCCAAAGGTGACCGGCATGTAGATGTGGCCCAGCGGGTATTCTCCTTCGGTCGGCACGATGCCGAAGAAAGGAGTATCTGACTCGTGGAGCTCTTTGAGGTGAACTCCCAAGCCTTGGAGTGTCCGGGGGAAGGTGACGTTGATGCTG
Source organism: Zea luxurians (assembly GCA_029449295.1). Lineage (NCBI taxonomy): Eukaryota > Viridiplantae > Streptophyta > Magnoliopsida > Poales > Poaceae > Zea > Zea luxurians. The sequence goes on along the minus strand of JAOPSE010000240.1, from coordinate 467,642 downwards.
CTCCCCTCGTCCACTAATACCTTTTTCACCCTGCTCTCTCGGATCACCGGATCGACGAGGAGTGGGTATTTGCCTGGGTGGTCGAAGTTAAGCCACTGATCTGCCCGGGTGAAGGTGATCGGGTGCTCCGACCATCGGTACGGAGCGGGAGGACCGGTGGTCGCCACCAGTATTTGGCGATCGTTGAGCTTTTGTTGTCTCTTGTTCTCCTGCGATCCGTGTCCGCCGAAGATGACATTGACCTCTCTATCGACACGCGGGAAGGCTCCACCTCCTCCCTCCTCCTGTTGTTGGGGTTGTCGCGGTTCTCTTGGTCCTCCCCGCGGCGGAGGAGGAGGTAGAGGTTGGAAGGGTCGGCCGTGCCCAACCGAGTGCTTGAAGTCTCTGCAGTTCCGAAGGGTGTGGCGCATGTCCTTGTGGTACGAGCACTGGGCGTCGAGGATGTCATCTAGCGTGCATTTGCCTCCATGAGGTCCTCCTCGGGCGCGAGAGGCGGGCGGTCTGGCAGCATGAACCTTGTCGGGCTGCTGGTTCACGTCGCGTCGCGGTGCCGCCGGTGCTGGCTTCGTTCCTCCGATGAGGTCCCGAGCTCGCTCGTCGGCGGTGATATAGAGGTCGGCTTCCTAGAACAGCTGTTCGGAGGTAGTCGGCGCCTTCTACAGTATGGTTCGGACGAAGGCTGAGTCATCGGATCCCCGGTAGAAGTCTTCGATCACCGCCGCTTCTGCGACCTCGGGGATACGATTTCTCATGGTCTGGAAGCTTTTGAGGTACGACCGGAGAGTTTCGTCCCCCCGACGCTTGATGGATTTGAGGTCCCATGGTTGAGCCGGCTTGTTGGAGAGGGATTGAAAGTTGGCGGTGAAGCGTCGACTGAAGTCGCTCCAGTCGTCGATGCAGTGTCGGGGTAGATGTCGCAACCATTACAGCGCGTCTTGCCCGTGGACAATGGGTAAGTACACGGTCATTACGTCCTCGGTCGCCCCAGCAGCTCGGGCAGCGGTGGTGTAGACGGCCAGCCATCCTCCTGGATCCTGCTTAGGTTCATATTTGTCGATATTGGATACCTTGAAGTTAGGGGGCCATTGAATGGCTCTGAGGCGCGGAGTAAGTGCCAACACTCCACATGTGTCCTCCTGTCATCGGGGATGATGTCTGTCCCGGGGAGGGGAGTGGTTGTCGTGGTGCCTAGACCGTCCCCGGGTGGTGCCGCCAGTCGAAGCCGTTGCCGACTCAGTCCTGGTGGTCTGACTCTGGGATGGGATGCCGTGGTCCCTGTCGTATTCTTCCCGGCGACGGATCTCGCTCTCATGTCGTCGTTCGCGTGAAGCATTGATGGAGCTCCATGCGTCCCGCCGACTGTTAATGGCGTGTCGTAGATCGTTCGGCGGGTGTGCGAGAGGTAGAAGATGGTTGGCTGCTCGAGTGAACAGTCGCTGGTAGCCCTCGGTGACGAGAGTCCGAGGAAGACCGTCGGCTATCCGAGCCAATACTCCGCCGACTTCACTCGGCGTGTTCAAGGCTCGGGCGAAGTCGGGGTTCAGGTTGCGCCCGAAGAGTGGATTTTCCCGACGTTGCCTTGTTTCCTGTTCGGCCTGTTCTTGAGCTCGCCGACGATCGCGTCGTCGGTAATTCCTCCTTTCCCGGAAGACACGCTCTTCCGAGGTTTCTCCCATCTCCGAGGCCTCGTCTCACGACACGGGTTGCGCCGGGTCCCGTTCTGTGACGGAACCTCCCAAGTAATTAGGCCCACCTACAGTTGTCCTTGTCTAACAGACATCAGACACCCTGTAGATGTTCCTAAGTCACTTGACAAGCTCGGTATCTTTCCCGACCTCACCAGGAACGTTTCACCCGTCTTGCAGACATTACAGATCATCGGAGATAAAGATATGCGGAAGTGAATTACATAAACTTACATTTATTCCAAAAGCAAGCTTGAGTTATTTTATTACAGACCAGTCTAAAAGTGAGTGCAGAGTAGTCATATTATACAAGCCAAGGGAGGCACAAACTTCTCCCGATAAGATATAAGCAAAAGATCCTATGTGGAGGACCGAGTCCTCCCGCACTTCAGTCTTGTTTTTCTTCTTTGGGAACCACCTTGGCACAGAAGCAGCAAAAGTCTGCTACTTCCTCACCTAAAAACAACGAAGGGATAAACCCTGAGTATGGAATTACTCAGCAAGACTTACCCGACTAAGGAAAAGACTCTCAAGGGTATGCTGGCTTTTAGGGAGTCAAGGTAAGGCTTCTCAAGTAATCAAAGACTTTGTTTTGCAGAAATGCTTACTAGAGTGGATCGTTAAAAATCAAATTTTATTTGTCAAGTTAAGTTCAATTACCTGCAACTAGAGTTCTTTCTACCCTAGTTCAATCACTGGTCCTGCACTAGCCAATTTCTTAACAAAAACCCATCATCTTGAGTGGAATGCTACGTGTAGGGCAGTGACCAAGTCTTCATAACCGTGAAGGTACGGCGATCCGAATCGATTATACTCAGCTGAGGATCTCCAATCACACGACATATGTAGCACTTAACCCTTGCATATGTCAACCCACCATCGGGGTTCTTAAGACCGGATCAGGTTCACGCAAACCGAGAGCACAGATACACCACCGTCCAGCCTCTTGCCACGGAGGGTACACGCTACTCTCGCCACCGCTCCATGCCCATTTCGTGTTATCTTATTCCGGCCTTAGTCTGCCCGAGGCAAGGCTTACCCATGACGAGGCATGTGACCAGTTAAAGGGTCCTCGATCATCAAGCCTACATCGAGACGGTCCTTAATCGACTCAGACGGAGACACTACACCGAGACTCTCTTCTCGTGCAAGTCACCCGCCCGGTCTCAACTTAATCTTTTTAACCCAAAAACTTGGTACCTGACAGAGGTACATCTTTTCCGATGTTGAATCCATCATGGCCATGATGGATCCACCATCAAATTTTATTTTCGAAAACATCCCACCCACTTTTGCCACATCATATTTTGTAAAAACAAAACATTTTGTTTTTCTAAAGCAAGACTAAGCATCAAAATCTTTTTGTAAAACGGGTGATCAAGGAAGGTAATCAAGTTCAAGGAAGGTAATGCAGGAATTGTTTTAGCAATCAACTCCTATCACCTAATGCAGCAATCAAGTGAGAAAGATTTTAAAAACATCAAGGAAGGTGGCAAATGCACCGGGGCTTGCCTTTGTTATCAGGTGAGTCCTGCTCGGATCCACAAATATCGAAATAAAAGCAGTTGCCTGCTTGAGGATCTGAGGTTGGTGGAGTTCCTTCTTCAGTGACTTCTTCTTCTTCTTCGTGTTCTAACATAACCATATATATGCATAAGAATGGATGCCATGGGGTGCTCATGAGGATGCAAAGATAATATAAACTTATTATCTAAGTCTTGAGTACAACTTTCCTTCACGGTACTCCGAGAACCTAGGGCTTCCGGAGTCAGTAAAGGAGTTCATAGGGCAGGGGGGGTTGGTTTTGGGTTTAGTGGTCAAACAAGGTCCAAATCAATTCAAACTCTATCCAAGGCTCCTAAATATTGGTTTAAGTGCCCATAAAAAGTTTGGACATTTTTGGACTTACCATTTAATTTCTAAAAATCCATAACTAATATTTTTAATTACTTTAAATACCCTAAAATTTCTTATTTCCAGTAAAAATCACAAAACTATTTTTACTAAATACTAGAGAAAATAACAAGCCTAGGAAAATTAGTTTCACAATTTTAGCATTTTTCTACATTTTCCTATAAATATTTTGGCTCTGCTGGAAAAAGAAAAAGCAAAAGGATGAAATAGGACTGGGCCGATTCTGGCCCAACTAGCCCAGGTCCACGGCAAAAACGCGCCCGCGCGCGCCCGCGTCCTGGCGGTTTTGCAGAACGACCCTCGCGCTTCTGGCTAACTAAGAACAGGTCATTTCACTGTTTAACCAAGTCACTGACCATTACAAAAAGGCCCCTGCGTTTCTATCTATTCACAACTAGAAGTCCTCGACGCTGTTCACGCACGGCCGCGCTCCGGCGAGCATTGTACCGGCCAAACGGGGCTATGTCCGGCGCTTCCGAGCGACATACACCGGATTAAACCCCCACTGATCATTTCCCCCAAGTTAATTTCAAGGATGACGAGCTAATTTGGTCTGGCCACGGTAACCGCGCGGACGAACCTAAGAACCACGCGTTCCCGGTGATGGGTGGTCACTCAGTTCAAATTGATGACTTGATAAGCATCACGGAGCTATGCAAGTGCTTAAACAAGAAAGCAGGGGACGGGGACTGACCGGAAAGGGGCTGGCCGCGGTGAGGTACTTTTCGCGGTGGCGGAGAACCGAATTGGGGGAAACGAGGAATTCGCGAGCTCTAAGGGATGATTCGAGGCACAAGTTGTTTCTCTGGTTGCGTAATTACCTAACCGAGCGAATGGTGGCGGCAATTTATAGCCTCTAATAGCGGTGGCCTCCAATTTGACCGCGATGTGTTGGCGGCCGGAGACGGGGAAGAAGCTTGGCGCGCGGTTACGTGTCCTACGGCGTGGCAAACTCCCCAACGATGATGGGATGGCTCAAAGGAATCACGGCGACACGGTAGACAAGCTAGGCCACACGGCCGAGGACCGTCGACCGGAGTTGGAGAAGAAATGCGAGCTGAGGATGCGCTGGTAAGCCTACGGCGGTCTCCGGTGAGGGCACGGGTTGCCGCTTAACCTAGGCTCGCCACCTCGGTAACCTTTGCCACGATACCCAGGAACTTTACCGCGACCAACGACGACCGGTCACGCCGCGGTGGCGTTCTTATCGCCGGCGGGGTGATCCTGATCCACAGCGCGAGTGTTCTGATGACGATGAACAGTACTCTAAATCCAAGAGAGAACTCGACTGACAGAGCACATTGGAGCCCAGCTTTCTCAAATTTTCGTATGAAACCTAAGCCAACTTTCTGTAGTAAAGTTGTAGAACTATAATCCCTCTACAACTTTGCTACAATGTGCATTCACAAAAAGTCATTGGATCAAGGTTTAATTCACCCACAAAGTCGACCCTGTCACACTGAAAGGCTGAATTTCAGAATGAACAAGCCTGCCAGTCAAACTTTGATTGGGTTTTTCTCCAAATTTCTCATAACAACTAAGCTCACACTCTTTAGCAAAGTTGTTCTCCTATAATTGGTCTTCAACTTTGATGTGGTGACCTAGGGCAAAAACCCTATACTTTGTAAGTTACAAAGCCCCAAAGTTGAGCCCATTCTCTGATTTTCAGACTTAGAATAAAACTCAAATGAGGTCCATTTTGCATTTAAGTCCAAAACTTAGGGTTTGGCTTTCAAATCCACATATTTGTGAACCAATTGGCTTAAAATACTTATTTGGCTTGGTTTTTGCACTTTAGCCCAAAAGTGGGCTAATTTTGCACATAAGCCCCTAGGGTTTGGTTTTAGGGTTTTCCAGGGTTCCAATTAGGGTTTTTGGTATCCCAGGGGTATAAAAGGAATTCAAGTTTGCTCTTAGAGTCATTTTATGACTTTTACTCTAAAGTCTTTAGGTTTTCTTAACTTGGGTTAAGCTTTACCCCTTTAACCACTATTTAGGGTTAAGTCCTTTAACCAGGGTTCTATTTGCAAAAACATTAAAACAATACAACTTGTTTGAAATTTTTGCCTAGTGAATGCACTCTAAGTGTGTCAAACATATGCAATGCCAATGCTTATGATGCCATGCTCAAGTTTTAGTTATAGTAACACCAGGGGTGTTACATCCTTCCCCCCATAAAAGAATCTCGTCCCGAGATTGAAAGTCCTAGGGTGAGTAATGGAAAAGGAAATGTGTCACATTTTTATTTCCTTATTTCTGGTACAAGGCAGGGTGGTGTGGGGTTCATTCCTTTATTGCCATAACTATATACACTTTACAAGTTACATGAGGCTAGAAAGCCTGGGAAATTCTTATTCAAGAAGTCTTGAGTTTCCCACGTAGCCTCTTCTTCAGAATGCTGGTTCCATTGTACCTTGTAGAATTTGAGAATCTTTCTCCGGGTAACCCTGTCCTTTTGATCCAGAACTCGAATAGGATGTTCCGAGTACGTTAAGTCTGGTTCCAGGACAATATCTGTCGCTTCAATGGTTCGATCGGGAACCCGTAGACACTTCTTCAATTGCGATACATGGAACACATTATGTACAGCAGACAATGTTTCGGGAAGTTGAAGTTGATACGCCACTGGCCATATCTTTGAAGAATAGGAAATGGACCAATGTACCTGGGTGCAAGTTTTCCCTTTACCCCGAAACGCGATACTCCCTTCATTGGTGAAACCTTTAAGTAGACGTAGTCTCCTTCTAAGAAGTATAAGGGCATTCGCCGTTTGTCTGCGTAACTCTTCTGACGAGCTTGTGCTTTCTTTAGATTATGAATAACTTTCTGAACCTTATCCTCGGTTTCCTTTACCATATCAGGCCTAAAGAAATACCTTTCACCAGGTTCAGACCAGTTTAGCGGAGTCCGACACCGTCGTCCATATAAAGCTTCAAAGGGTGCCATCTGGATACTGTCTTGATAGCTATTATTATATGAAAACTCCGCCAAAGGTAAACATTCATCCCATTTCTGTGAGAAATCCAGGACACAGGCCCGCAACATATCTTCAAGTATTTGGTTCACTCTCTCAGTTTGTCCACTGGTTTGAGGATGATAGGCCGAACTGTGAAGCAGTTTAGTACCCAGGAATTTATGAAGTTCTTCCCAGAATTTAGATACAAATTGTGGTCCACGATCCGACACTATGGTTTTTGGAACACCATGCAAACTGAGAATACGGGCGATGTACAACTCCGCATAGGTAATGACGGGATATTTTACTTTGACAGGGAGGAAGTGGGCGATCTTGGTAAGTCGATCAACAATCACCCAGATAGAGTCATATCCTTTTGCGGTCCTGGGCAATCCCACAATGAAGTCCATGCTTATGTCTTCCCATTTCCATGTTGGTATTGGTAATGACTGCAATGGACCGGCAGTTTTCATGTGTATGGCCTTGACACGTCTGCAAGTGTCACACTTAGCCACATAGCGTGCAATTTCAATTTTCATCTTCGTCCACCAGTAGTGCTGTTTTAGATCATGATACATCTTAGTGCTTCCCGGATGAATAGAATAGCGACTAAGATGCGCTTCATCTAAGATTTGCTGGCGGAGTTCTTCATTCTTTGGCACTACTATGCGGTTGTTAAACCATAACACACCTTGATCGTCTTCCCTGAAACATTTGGCTGTTCCAGCCCTTATCTTCTCTCGTATGTGCTTCATACCCAGATTATCCTTTTGAGCATCAATTATTTTCTGCAGAATGATTGGCTCAAGCCTTAGCTGATTTAGAGTCCCATGCTGGATTATCCCCAGGTTTAGCTTCTCCATTTCTTGACATAAGGTGTTCTCGGAGGCCTTCGCCATAAGACAGTGGCAGGAAGTCTTACGACTCAGTGCATCTGCCACCACATTGGCCTTGCCTGGGTGATAATGGATCTCCAGATCATAGTCTTTAATGAGCTCAAGCCATCGTCTTTGCCTCATATTTAACTCTGACTGGGTGAAGATGTACTTCAAACTTTTATGATCTGTATATATATGACAGATATTTCCCAGCAGATAGTGACGCCATATTTTCAGGGCATGAACCACAGCGGCTAGCTCCAGATCATGAGTTGGATAATGCTCCTCATGTCGGCGCAGGTGCCTTGAAGCATACGCAATTACTCGGCCCTCTTGCATCAGTACACAGCCGAGCCCACTGCCAGATGCATCACAATATACATCAAAAGGCTTAGTGATGTCCGGTTGAGCCAATACCGGAGCAGTGGTTAATAATGTCTTCAATTGCTCAAAGGCTTCATTACACTTAGAAGACCAATTGAACTTAATGTCATTCTTCAACAAACTTGTGATTGGCTTCACAAGCTTAGAAAAATCGGGTATGAATCTGCGATAATACCCAGCTAGTCCAAGAAAACTCCGGACTTGGTGAACAGTGGTTGGGGGTTTCCACTCCAGAATATCTTTGACCTTGCTAGGATCTACCGCAATTCCTTTAGCTGATAACACGTGCCCCAAAAATTGAATTTCCTCCAGCCAGAACGCGCACTTGCTGAACTTGGCATACAGCTGATGTTTCCTCAGGCGCGTCAATACAATCCGTAGATGCTGAGCATGCTCCTCTTCATTTTTAGAATAGATCAAAATATCGTCGATGAAGACCACCACGAACTTGTCCAACTCGGGCATGAATACCGAGTTCATCAAATAGGTGAAGTGGGCAGGAGCATTTGTGAGCCCGAAAGACATTACCAGGTATTCGAACAATCCATACCGCGTAGTGAACGCGGTCTTCGGTATATCCTCGGGCCGGATACGGATTTGATGATAGCCCGACCTGAGATCAATTTTAGAAAATACCCTCGCCCCAGTCAGTTGATCAAATAGAATGTCGATCCTGGGAAGAGGGTACTTATTCTTGATGGTGACCTCATTCAGGGGCCGATAGTCCACGCACATGCGCAGGGTTTGATCCTTCTTCTTAACAAAAATGGCGGGACAACCCCATGGGGATGAGCTTGGCCGGATAAATCCCTTATTCAGTAGATCTTGTAATTGAATCTTCAATTCTGCCAACTCATTAGGGGCATACGGTACGATCTTCGGGAGATGGGAGTCGTACCGGGCTTTAGCTCAATTACGAATTCTACATCTCTTTCAGGGGGTAGTCCAGGCAAATCTTCCGGAAATACATCTGGAAACTCACATACTACCGGAATGTTCTTGATCTCCGGTACAATGGCTTCAAATATTCTACCAGAAGCTTTGGCTGGATTGGTTTTGGGGAGAGACAAAAGAATTTCTTCTTGATTATAGCTCAACCTGACGGTTCTAAGTTCAGTGTTGAGAATTGCCTTGTGTTGAGTTAACCAATTCATACCCAAAATTACATCTATATCCTGGCCTTTCAAAACAATCATGTTAGCAGGAAAGTTTCGTCCGACCGTTGTTACTGGCACTTCATAGGCCACTTCTCTAGTAAAAATGTGTCCCCCAGGTGAATGAATTTTAAATCCCTCTTTTGATTCATGACATGCAATGTGATGTTGCTCCACAAATGTCTTGCTAATGAAGGTATGCGAAGCACCAGAATCAAAAAGAATAATTGCAGGGTGACTGGCCACGGGAAACGTACCCATCATCACCGGCTCTCCCTCCGGTGTAGGGCCACTTGGGTATAATAGACACGCCCCGTCTTCTTGGTATTCCTCCCCACAGCATTTCCCTTGGGCTGAGTGGGCTTCCCAGTTCCTTGCTGAGCATTGGATTGATTTTGCTTGGGGTACGGGCAGTCTTTGATAAAATGTCCCGACTTGCCGCAGTTGAAACACCCAGTTGAAGAGCTGGACAAGGCAGGGAATCGAGTGCCTGGGGCACCCGGCTGATTTGGGGAAGTGGAGGTATTGTTGGGGCGGATAATAATGGGTTGTTTGAAAGGGAACGCTGGTGGACGAGAAAAAGTATGGTTTTGGCTAGAAGGCCGGATGACGAACCGTTGCCTCTTCGCCTGGCCCTGATTAGGCCTCTCACCACTGAATCCCTTATTCTTCCCAGAACTTGCGTATTTTGCTTCCACAGATAAGGCTGTACTGACAGCCTTTCCATATGTGAGGTCAATACATGTGGCCATTTTTCGCTGCAACCGGTCATTTAGACCTCTCATAAAACAGTTCCTTTTCTTCAAATCAGTATTCACCTGATCAATGGCATACTGCGACAGGTGATTAAACTTGTTAAGATACTGATTGATGGTGTCTCCTCCTTGCTTCAGCTTCATAAATTCCTCTTGTTTCATATGCAGCACTCCTTCTGGTATGTAGTGCTCGCGGAAGGCTGCTTTAAATTCGTCCCAAGTGATTTGATGGTTGTCGGGTTGAATAGCCACAAAATTTTCCCACCAAGTACTGGCAGGGCCACGAAGTTGCTGTGCCGCGAACAATGGCTTCTGTGTTTCCGAACAACAAAGAAGGCCAAACTTTTGTTCAATAACTCGTATCCACTCGTCGGCTTCTAGCGGGTCTTCTGCTTTGGTGAATAGAGGTGGACGAGTTTCGGAGAAGTCCAGATAAGTAGTTTCACGGGGACCTTGCTGAAAACCTCTTCCTGCCTGCTGCTGGAACTGCTGCTGACCCGCCATTTCCCTAAGGAAGCGGGTATTGTCGGCGGTGGCATTCACCAAGGCGGCAATCGCCTCGGCAAGCGTGGGTGGAACTGGAGGTGGATTTGGGGTAACATCCCGACCCCCAGAAGTTCCGGCTGCGTCCTGTCCGCGAGTCCTGGTTGGCATCTGAGGCAAAAACATTTGAATAAACATAATGTGCCAAAGAAAACCTTCCATTTTACATTACTATAAAGAGTAATGATACAGACTCGACACTACATAACAGGATACATTACCTATTTTACAAAAGTTCAACCTATTGTACAACAGTACACCCTACAATACACTACTCTACTTTTATTACACCATTAGTCCTGCTTTCCATTACTTTTGGCGGCCTCATCGTCAGGTGTGGGAGTCCAGACGTCAACCAACCTCAAAGAAGGAGGGGGTTCAAAAAGGTCTAACTCCCCACCCAGCGCGCGTCCCGCAACGTGAGAGGGTCCGGCTTCCGCCTCAGCAGAGTGTGCAGGCACACTAGGGTGTAATTGTGAGTATAGTACATGAACTTCCTCATGCAACGTATTGCAGTAGACCTGCAGGTTGTCGACAGCTGAGCTAAGTTCTTTAATTCGGGCCTGAGCCCTCGCTTCCTTAGCACATACCAACATATGAGACTGTACTGCCCAGTCAAGTGCTAAGTCCCGATCAGCCAGCTGATCCTGCAGGTGACGGATATCCCTTCTTAGTTCATTGATTCTATCTCCGTCTGCGATCCAAACATTGGTCCTGTGTTGCAGCGTTGCTTGAAGTCGACTCACTTCGGCTTCCAGGTCTCCTATAGGGTCATTACTTCCGCTGCTACTGCTTTCGTGTCGAGGGGCTAGTTGATGCCGGGGTACTCCAATTGGTCCCGTTGACTTACGTGCCGTTAGCCTTGTGCGTGGCGGCATCTTTCTAAGGGGGAAAATTTATTAGCATAATTCTTAGCATGATGCATGAATAAGTACAGAATCAACCTTAGTCGATTCAACCTTCTATACGTTGCACTCTTCCTATCTGGTCTTTAAGATAAACTCTTCAGAGTACTTAGGTAAGAAGAGAAAAGAATTTTTAGGTAAGACTTTCGGAAATCCTTTTGAAGATGTCACATAATATCTGCAAAGAAGGGCTACGCTCCGATACAAGCTGTGACAGAACCTCCCAAGTAATTAGGCCCACCTACAGTTGTCCTTGTCTAACAGACATCAGACACCCTGTAGATGTTCCTAAGTCACTTGACAAGCTCAGTATCTTTCCCGACCTCACTAGGAACGTTTCACCCGTCTTGCAGACATTACAGATCATCGGAGATAAAGATATGCGGAAGCGAATTACATAAACTTACATTTATTCCAAAAGCAAGCTTGAGTTATTTTATTACAGACCAGTCTAAAAGTGAGTGCAGAGTAGTCATATTATACAAGCCAAGGGAGGCACAAACTTCTCCCGATAAGATATAAGCAAAAGATCCTATGTGGAGGACCGAGTCCTCCCGCACTTCAGTCTTGTTTTTCTTCTTTGGGAACCACCTTGGCACAGAAGCAGCAAAAGTCTGCTACTTCCTCACCTAAAAACAACGAAGGGATAAACCCTGAGTATGGAATTACTCAGCAAGACTTACCCGACTAAGGAAAAGACTCTCAAGGGTATGCTGGCTTTTAGGGAGTCAAGGTAAGGCTTCTCAAGTAATCAAAGACTCTGTTTTGCAGAAATGCTTACTAGAGTGGATCCTTAAAAATCAAATTTTATTTGTCAAGTTAAGTTCAATTACCTGCAACTAGAGTTCTTTCTACCCTAGTTCAATCACTGGTCCTGCACTAGCCAATTTCTTAACAAAAACCCATCATCTTGAGTGGAATGCTACGTGTAGGGCAGTGACCAAGTCTTCATAACCGCGAAGGTACGGCGATCCGAATCGATTATACTCAGCTGAGGATCTCCAATCACACGACATATGTAGCACTTAACCCTTGCATATGTCAACCCGCCACCGGGGTTCTTAAGACCGGATCAGGTTCACGCAAACCGAGAGCACAGATACACCACCGTCCAGCCTCTTGCCATGGAGGGTACACACTACTCTCGCCACCGCTCCACGCCCATTTCGTGTTATCTTATTCCGGCCTTAGTCTGCCCGAGGCAAGGCTTACCCATGACGAGGCATGTGACCAGTTAAAGGGTCCTCGATCATCAAGCCTACATCGAGACTGTCCTTAATCGACTCAGACGGAGACACTACACCGAGACTCTCTTCTCGTGCAAGTCACCCGCCCGGTCTCAACTTAATCTTTTTAACCCAAAAACTTGGTACCTGACAGAGGTACATCTTTTCCGATGTTGAATCCATCATGGCCATGATGGATCCACCATCAAATTTTATTTTCGAAAACATCCCACCCACTTTTGCCACATCATATTTTGTAAAAACAAAACATTTTGTTTTTCTAAAGCAAGACTAAGCATCAAAATCTTTTTGTAAAACGGGTGATCAAGGAAGGTAATCAAGTTCAAGGAAGGTAATGCAGGAATTGTTTTAGCAATCAACTCCTATCACCTAATGCAGCAATCAAGTGAGAAAGATTTTAAAAACATCAATGAAGGTGGCAAATGCACCGGGGCTTGCCTTTGTTATCAGGTGAGTCCTGCTCGGATCCACAAATATCGAAATAAAAGCAGTTGCCTGCTTGAGGATCTGAGGTTGGTGGAGTTCCTTCTTCAGTGACTTCTTCTTCTTCTTCGTGTTCTAACATAACCATATATATGCATAAGAATGGATGCCATGGGGTGCTCATGAGGATGCAAAGATAATATAAACTTATTATCTAAGTCTTGAGTACAACTTTCCTTCACGGTACTCCGAGAACCTAGGGCTTCCGGAGTCAGTAAAGGAGTTCATAGGGCAGGGGGGGTTGGTTTTGGGTTTAGTGGTCAAACAAGGTCCAAATCAATTCAAACTCTACCCAAGGCTCCTAAATATTGGTTTAAGTGCCCATAAAAAGTTTGGACATTTTTGGACTTACCATTTAATTTCTAAAAATCCATAACTAATATTTTTAATTACTTTAAATACCCTAAAATTTCTTATTTCCAGTAAAAATCACAAAACTATTTTTACTAAATACTAGAGAAAATAACAAGCCTAGGAAAATTAGTTTCACAATTTTAGCATTTTTCTACATTTTCCTATAAATATTTTGGCTCTGCTGGAAAAAGAAAAAGCAAAAGGATGAAATAGGACTGGGCCGATTCTGGCCCAACTAGCCCAGGTCCACGGCAAAAACGCGCCCGCGCGTGCCCGCGTCCTGGCGGTTTTGCAAAACGACCCTCGCGCTTCTGGCTAACTAAGAACAGGTCATTTCACTGTTTAACCAAGTCACTGACCATTACAAAAAGGCCCCTACGTTTCTATCTATTCACAACTAGAAGTCCTCGACGCCGTTCACGCACGGCCGCGCTCCGGCGAGTATTGTACCGGCCAAACGGGGCTATGTCCGGCGCTTCCGAGCGACATACACCGGATTAAACCCCCACTGATCATTTCCCCCAAGTTAATTTCAAGGATGACGAGCTAATTTGGTCTGGCCACGGTAACCGCGCGGACGAACCTAAGAACCACGCGTTCCCGGTGATGGGTGGTCACTCAGTTCAAATTGATGACTTGATAAGCATCACGGAGCTATGCAAGTGCTTAAACAAGAAAGCAGGGGACGGGGACTGACCGGAAAGGGGCTGGCCGCGGTGAGGTACTTTTCGCGGTGGCGGAGAACCGAATTGGGGGAAACGAGGAATTCGCGAGCTCTAAGGGATGATTCGAGGCACAAGTTGTTTCTCTGGTTGCGTAATTACCTAACCGAGCGAATGGTGGCGGCAATTTATAGCCTCTAATAGCGGTGGCCTCCAATTTGACCGCGATGTGTTGGCGGCCGGAGACGGGGAAGAAGCTTGGCGCGCGGTTACGTGTCCTACGGCGTGGCAAACTCCCCAACGATGATGGGATGGCTCAAAGGAATCACGGCGACACGGTAGACAAGCTAGGCCACGCGGCGGAGGACCGTCGACCGGAGTTGGAGAAGAAATGCGAGCTGAGGATGCGCTGGCAAGCCTACGACGGTCTCCGGTGAGGGCACGGGTTGCCGCTTAACCTAGGCTCGCCACCTCGGTAACCTTTGCCACGATACCCAGGAACTTTACCACGACCAACGATGACCGGTCACGCCGTGGTGGCGTTCTTATCGCCGGCGGGGTGATCCTGATCCACAGCGCGAGTGTTCTGATGACGATGAACAGTACTCTGAATCCAAGAGAGAACTCGACTGACAAAGCACATTGGAGCCCAGCTTTCTCAAATTTTCGTATGAAACCTAAGCCAACTTTCTGTAGTAAAGTTGTAGAACTATAATCCCTCTACAACTTTGCTACAATGTGCATTCACAAAAAGTCATTGGATCAAGGTTTAATTCACCCACAAAGTCGACCCTGTCACACTGAAAGGCTGAATTTCAGAATGAACAAGCCTGACAGTCAAACTTTGATTGGGTTTTTCTCCAAATTTCTCATAACAACTAAGCTCACACTCTTTAGCAAAGTTGTTCTCCTATAATTGGTCTTCAACTTTGATGTGGTGACCTAGGGCAAAAACCCTATACTTTGTAAGTTACAAAGCCCCAAAGTTGAGCCCATTCTCTGATTTTCAGACTTTGAATAAAACTCAAATGAGGTCCATTTTGCATTTAAGTCCAAAACTTAGGGTTTGGCTTTCAAATCCACATATTTGTGAACCAATTGGCTTAAAATACTTATTTGGCTTGGTTTTTGCACTTTAGCCCAAAAGTGGGCTAATTTTGCACATAAGCCCCTAGGGTTTGGTTTTAGGGTTTTCCATGGTTCCAATTAGGGTTTTTGGTATCCCAGGGGTATAAAAGGAATTCAAGTTTGCTCTTAGAGTCATTTTATGACTTTTACTCTAAAGTCTTTAGGTTTTCTTAACTTGGGTTAAGCTTTACCCCTTTAACCACTATTTAGGGTTAAGTCCTTTAACCAGGGTTCTATTTGCAAAAACATTAAAACAATACAACTTGTTTGAAATTTTTGCCTAGTGAATGCACTCTAAGTGTGTCAAACATATGCAATGCCAATGCTTATGATGCCATGCTCAAGTTTTAGTTATAGTAACACCAGGGGTGTTACACGTTCTCTGGCCTCGTGGTGCCTCCGGATATTTCGGCATCGGTTCCTTCGTCGGCGGGATTCCCGCTGGAGAGGTTCTTCTCCAGGTGCAGTTGGTTCATCGTCAGAGATGGGGGGCGATTCTATTTTCCCGATGAAGAGGACGTCGGGGTAGAATGGTGCGGCTGTCGTGGCGATCTCCTTTCTGTTCTCCTTTGAGGGCAGAGGCGCAGAAAGAACAACTTGCTTCTTCCCGGTTTTATTTGTTTCTTTCTTTCTTGCGATTTGTGTCCATTCTTTCGTCGGAGAGGTAGACAGTGGAGTTCTCTGGGTTGATGGACCCTAGGCCTTTAGCTTGCCAGAGGTGATCTTTTTTCGGAGCATTGGAGGTTGCGCCTTTTCCTGCCCTGCCCCGATTTTCCTGGAGATTTTTGAGGAAGGTCTTCTCTTCTCCAGATCCGCAATGCAATGCAGAGTTCCCTCCTCATCCGCTACAGATGAGATGGTTCCGAAGCAGAATGTGGACCTAGGGCGAAAGACGATTTTGTGCAGGAAGGTGACGGCCATTGAGCTAGCTTGGATCGACGACACACCCCTACCTAGCGCGCCAGCTGTCGGTGTTTTGGGTCCAACCGCACACCCGGGGTAGTCCCTCGAGGTGCTTTTAGGAGTAGGACGGTGTTATCGACTGTAGCTCAATGGTTCGTGCCGGATGCACGAGAAGCAGTGGACAATGGTTTACAGGTTCAGGCCGCTTTGAAATGTGTAACACCCTACGTCCTAGCGAGAGTGCTTTATGTGGTGGGTTACAAGAGAGTTCTCTAGCTCCAAAAGCACAGAGAATTGGGTGGATGGCTAAGTGCTGAGTTCGATCCATTCTGAAGGGGTGCCCCTTAGGCCTTATATATTCGACCGTGGGGCAATACATGCAGATATGATAACAATGTGCACCTAAGAAATGGTGAATCAATTGAGTCTATCTTCCTATAGTTCTGCCGACCCATCCTCGCTCGATTCCATTGTACGGGGCTCCAGCGCGGGAAGGTCGGGTCTCTGTTATGATTACTTGCTTGAAGTTGTTGGGCCGTCTGGGCTTGCACCGATCCGGCCTTATGTTGATCCGCTTCACTGGTCGTCTCTCCCAGGCCCACAAGGGGATGACCTCACGAATTATGGGGCCCTTGGGCCTTTCGTGAGGTCTTTTATCCTTCTGGTGGACCTGGGGGATATCTGTCCCCCACACAGCCGCCCCTCCCCCTCACTCGCTCCACTATCGCCATAGCCGTCAACCTCTCCCCTCGCGTCACCACCGCCACCATCAACTCCTCACCCCTTCACACGTTCGTAGCGT
The DNA here is from genome assembly GCA_029449295.1 of Zea luxurians. NCBI lineage: Eukaryota > Viridiplantae > Streptophyta > Magnoliopsida > Poales > Poaceae > Zea > Zea luxurians. The sequence goes on along the minus strand of JAOPSE010000240.1, from coordinate 450,889 downwards.
TAGCACGAGCTATTTGCTAGTGGTTCTTTGATGCACGCCTGCCACCTAGTTAAGCTAGCATGGGTAAATGGTAAATACGCCCTCTTACCGGCACACATATCCTACCCATTGTACAAATATCCTCTAACCATAGACGGTCAAATGGGTCGGAGCCAACCGATGACCCGAGGCCCAACTCTAAAGAGCATGATACAAACATAGTCTGGTGATGATCATAGTGCAACCGGCCGTAACCCAATACCCGAACACGGAATACCCAAATCTAGAATACCATACAAGAAATCCAATTTTTTCGAAAAATTCGGGTGGCCACTTGAGAAAACCGAACTTATTTTGGGTAATTTAGGTACCACCCTCCGGCCCAAAATATCTGAAATACCCGAACTTTCATGTGTCATATACCCATGTCATTGTTAATTATTAATTTATGTAGCTATAATTATATGTAAGTGTGTATGAACATGTGATTGTAGACTACATGTGTTTTTTATGTGCATTTATATCATTATTCACACTATGTTTTTACACCGATTTGGTACGGTGTATATGTTCTTATAAAGTTGACACAATAGTTTGGGTAGTTCGGGAATACCGGAATCGAAATTTCCATGTACCCAAATTTCTTGGTAATATAATACCCATTATAATTTTAGGTAACGATTCTCAAAATCCGAAATTTAAAATTTTCCTTATTTGAATTACCCTACCAGAAGTTTTTGGGTAACCCGAACACCCACCCCTAGGCTAGGATACGAGCACTATTAGTCACCTGTTAAGATTCTTGAAAGAAACCAAAATAGAGCAACATAATTAAATTAATGCAACCTTCTCCCCTTTGTTCTCCCATGAAGAGAAAAGAGTTAAAGTGGAGAAGGTTAAACAAAATACGAATAATACAAGAAGCAAAGTATAAAGAGAAAGAAGTTATGAAGCATATTCGTCATCCTGTTTATTTCTCTTTTACTTGCAAATGAGCATTCTAGGTCCGCGTGAACATGTAGACAACTAAAAAACGATGAGTAGCTCTACATGAGCATTGTACCTCTATTTATTGGGACAATGCAGCGTGCAACTTCTTATGAAATTATATTTGTATCCTTAAGCTCCATACACATGATTTATATAATCTAATGGGGAAGTGTTGTATGTTCCTCTACAAAACATGCAGTGCAAGTTTCCTCAATCTCCCTTCGTTTATGTGACACCGAGGATGACATTTAGTCCTTCTGGAATACTTCGTCTAGGCCTTGATGACAAAGTTGTTACTTCCTTTTTTATGACAAAACTGCTACTTCCTTCTTCAAGCCGCAAAGATCTCTTAGAGGAAGCTTACACACTAGTACAGAAACTTTAATATAGGCTAACAAAATCAATTAAAGGAGGTGGGCATTGCAACCGCCTCCGACGTTAGGCCTTTGTTAATCATCGAACTTGGAAATAAACTTTGGAAACAATTGAAACTCGTCAATTTGAGGACCTTCGGTAAAGGAACACCCCCAACGAGGACTCTCCTTAAGAGTAGTCTCCTATAATTTAGTCACATCAAATTTAGCTTGCATGGTTGTCATAGTCATAGGGTACTCAAGGACCGATGGGGATTTGATCAAGGGGGTAGGGACATAGTTTTGACGTTGTAGAGTATGCCTACTAAGTCATGAGTTCATGAGCACGGAGACAAGATGATTTTTATAGAGATTCAGGCATACAAAGCATAATACCATGCATTATCTTTCTTATAGTGGATATTTGTATGAAAGGTGTACATGCTATTAAAAGCCTTTGATCATAAGGAGATCTTTTCTCAGGAGTAGAAAGCTAAAACCTTGTATGGTCTATCTTGAAATCTCTTGTCTAAGGTTTGGTTGTGTGAAACTGAAATTGAATCGGAGTTATTAAAACCTGACTCCATTTGCACGCCTCCCCACATTCCACGGAGTGCGGCTGTGGCTCCCGTCGACGCGTGGCACGAGCAGCAGGAAAAACACCTTCTGGACCCAAGATTTTATTGAATTCAGCTCTGAGCGTTCCCAATCCTCTCTTTCTTCCCACATCTGCCATCTCGGTCGAGGTGGAGGATCCAGTGGCCGCCATATCCACACTCTTCCCCTCTCTTCCCCATTCCACTCCTTCCCTGTATGCTGCATCGTGAGGGCGGTCTGCTCAATGGTCACCTCAACCGAAGCCCCCTCCCCCATCGACCCGTCCGTGGGGGTGGCTCCCCTCCTCGTTGCCTTTCCGTACCCCTACACCTTCCCCTTACCCTTCCGCTTCCCCTTCCCACTCATCCTCCAGTACACCGACGGTAGGATCTCCGTGTAGGGCATTGAAGCGGTTATGTTCATGTCGGATGACAGCAAGGCCGTACATGTGGGGGACAGATATCCCCCGGGTCCACTAGAAGGTTAGAAGACCTCGCGAAAGGCTTTGGGCCCGATATTTCGCAAGGCCATCCCTTCGTGGGCCTTGGGAGGAGCGCTTGGTGAAGTAGATCAACACAAGGTCGGATCAACTTAAGCCCAGACGGCCCAACATATTTGAGTAACATCCACAGCAGTAGCCCGACTTTCCCGCGCTGCGTCCTCAGGTGTCGGAACTGAATGGCGATAAGTCGGCAGAATTATAGGAAGATAGGCTCAGTCGGTTCACTATTACTTAGGCTCACGTTGTCATCATATCCGCATGTAACGCCCCACGGTCGAGTATATAAGGCCTAGGTGGCATCCCCTCAAAAAAACATCTCACTCCTTAGCCGTCTACACCACTCTCTAGCATCTCCCATACTAGAGAACCCCCTTGTAACCCACCACTCTAAAGATCCACACCAAGATGTAGGGTATTACGCATCTCAAAGCGGCCCGAACCTGTATAAAATTGTCTACTGTTTCTCATGCATTCGGCACAAACCATCGAGCTACAGTCGGTAACACCGTCCTACTCCAAAAGCACCTCGAGGGGCAACCCCGAGTGCGCGGTCGGACCCAAAACACCGACAGCTGGTGCGCCAGGTAGGGGGTGTGTCACTGATCCAAGCTAGCTCAATGGCCATCACTTTCCAGCACAAGATCATCCTCCACCCTGGATCCGTGTTCTGCTTCCGAACCATTTCGTCCGTGGCAGACAAAGAAGGAACTCTACATCGCATCGCGGATCCGTCAGAGAAAAAGCCTTCCTCAACAATCTCCGGGAAAGTCAGAGCAAAGCAGTAAAAAGCGCAACCTCCAGCGCTCCGAGTGAAGACTACCTCCTGCAAGCCGAGAGTAGAGGATCCGTCTACCCGGAGAACTCCGCTGTCCACCTCTTCTACGGAAAAATGGACACGAATCACAAGGAAAAAGGAAGCAAACGAGGTAAAGGCTCGTCAAGCTGCTCTTCTGGTATCTCCGCCCTCAAAGGAGAACAGGAAGAAGCTTGTCACTATGATGGTTCCATTCTACCCCGACATCCTCTTCATCGGGGGAAGAGTGGAATCAACCCCCATCTCCAACGATGAACCAACCGTGCCGGGAGAAGAACCTCTTCAGCGGGAATCTCGCCGATGAAGGAACCGACGCCGAAATATCCGGCGACATCACAAAGCCAGAGAGCAGGACCCGACGTAGCCTGTATCACGAGATGAGATCTCAGAGATGGGAGAAACCCCAGAAGAATGGGTCTTCAGGGAAAGAAGGAATTCCTGACGATGTGATCGTTGGCAAGCTCAAGAGCAGGCCAAACAGGAGGCGAGACAATGCCGAGAGAACCCTCTTCTCGGATGAAACCTGAACTCTGACTTCGCCTGAGCCATGAACACACCGAGTGAGGTTGGTGGGGTGTTGGCTCGGATAGCCGATGGTCTCCCCCGGACTCCAGATGCCGAGGGCTATCGACGGCTGCTCACTCGGGTAGCTAATCATCTTCTACCTCTCGCCCATCCATCGAGCGATCTACAACACGCCATCAACAGTCGATGGGACGCACGGAGCTCCATTAACGCTTCGCGCGAACGACGACATGAGAACGAGATTCAGTGCCGAGAAGAGTATGATCGGGATCACGGCATCCCTGCGTGAAGTCAGGCCACTAGAGTTGAGTCGGCAACAGCTTCAACTGGCGGCACGACCTGGGGACGGTCGAGGCACCACGTCAACAACTCCCCTCCCCGGGACCGACAACATCATGGTCGACAGGAGGACACGTGCGGAGTATCGGTGCTCACTCCACGTCTCAGGGCCATTCAATGGCCCCCTAACTTCAAAGTCTCCAACGTTGACAAGTACGAGCATAAGCAGGACCCAGGAGGTTGGTTAGCTATATACACCACCGCTGCCCGAGCCGCTGGGGCAACTGAAGATGTGATGACCATGTACTTGCCCATCGTCCTTGCGCAGGATGCGCTGCAATGGCTACGACACCTACCCCAACACTGCATCGACGACTGGAGCGACTTCAGTCGGTGTTTCATCGCCAACTTCCAATCTCTCTCCGACAAACCGACGCAGCCATGGGACCTCAAATCCATCAAGCGCCGAGGGGATGAGACTCTCCGGTCGTACCTCAAAAGATTCCAGACCATGAGAAATCGAATCCCCAAGGTTGCAGAAGCAGCGGTAATCGAAGACTTCTACCGGGGATCTAATGACTCGGCCTTCGTCCGAGCCATACTACAAAAGGCACCGACTACCTCCGAGTAGCTATTCTAGGAAGCGGACCTCTACATCACCACTGACGAACGAGCTTAGGACCTCATCGGAGGAGCGAAGCCTGCACCGACGGCACCACGGCACGACACGAACCAACAACCCGACAAGCGTTGGGAGAAGAGGCCTCGTGAAGAAGTTCACGCCTCCGAACCACCCGCCTCTCATGCCCTAGGAGCACCTCGTGGAGGCAAACATACATTGGACGACATCCTCGACGCCCAGTGCCCATACCACAAGGACATGCGCCACACCCTTCAGAACTGCAAAGACTTTAAGCACTCTGTTGGGAACGGCCGACCCTTCCAACCTCTACCACCTCCCCCACCTCGAGGAGGACCTAGAGAACCTCGACTACCTCAACAATAGGAAGGGGGACGAGGTGGAGCATTCCCGCGCGTCGACCGAGAAGTCAATGTCATCTTCGGTGGACATGGGTCACAAGAAAGCAAGAGGCAACAGAAGCTCAACGACCGTCAGATACTGGTGGCGGCCATAGGTCCTCCCGCCCCGTATCGATGGTCTGAACACCCGATGACCTTCACTCGGGCGGATCAGTGGCTCAACTTCGATCACCCAGGCAAATACCCGCTCCTCGTCGATCTAGTGATCCAAGAAAGCAGGGTAAAGAAGGTGTTAGTGGATGGGGGAAGCAGCATCAATGTTACCTTCCCCTGGACGCTTCAAGGCTTGGGGGCGCACTCAAAGAGCTCCACGAGTCAGACACTCCTTTTTTCGGCATCGTACCGATTGAAGGAGAATATCCACTCGGACACATCTACATGTCGGTCACCTTTGGAACTCCAGAAAATTACAGAACCGAGTTCCTGAGGTTCGAGGTGGCAAGCTTCGACTGCGGATACAACGCCATCATCGGCAGGCCTGGATTGGCAAAGTTCATGGCCATTCCGCATTATACGTACATGATATTAAAGATGCCTGGACCACAAGGAATCATCACTATGCGCACTGACTTCCAAGGCGCCGCAGAGTGCTTCCGAGTGGCCATTCAGGCGGCCTTCACCACCAAACTATCAATGACTTCTTCTGCACAGGCAAACTCAAAGCCTAAGGAGGACCTCACAGTACCTACAAATGAAGCTCAGCCGTGACCTCTATGCGGCCGACTAAGGAAACCAAGAGAATCAACCCCGGATTCGCTGATAAACGCAAGACTGCCATCATCAGCTCCAGCCTGGATGACAAATAGGAAAGCGCGCTCGTCAAGTTCCTGCAAGATAACTGAGACGTATTCGCATGGCAACCTGCGGATATGCCGGGAGTCCCAAGAGAGCTGGCCGAGCACAAACTGAAGGTCTATCCCTAGGTGAGGCCGATCCGACAAAAGTTATGTTATTTCACGCCCAACAAGAGAGAAGCCATCCGTGCTGAGCTAGCTTGCCTAGTTGCAGCAGGATTCATTAGAGAAGTACTGCATCCTGAGTGGTTAGCAAATCTTGTTCTTGTACTCAAAAAGAATAATGTGGATTGGCGCATGTGCGTCGACTATACAGATCTCAACAAACACTATCCGAAGGACCCCTTCGTACTTCCAAGGATAGACCAGGTGGTAGACTCGACCGCCGGGTGTTCTATGTTGTCCTTCTTGGATTGCTACTCCGGGTATCATCAGATTAGCCTGGCAAAAGAAGACAAGGAAAAAACTGCATTCATCACCCCATTTGGAGCTTTCCGCTATACCTCCATGCCGTTTGGCCTCAAAAACGCTGGAGCGACTTACCAAAGAGCCATTCAGACATGCTTAGCCGATCACTGGGGCAAGCGTGTAGAAGCTTATGTGGATGACGTGGTGATCAAGACAGAAAACTCAAAAAACTTCATTGAATATTTGCAGTTGGTCTTCAATAGCCTACGGCGATATCGGTGGAAGCTTAATCCAGAAAATGTGTCTTCAGAGTACCAGCAGGAAAATTGCTCGGATTCATTGTCAGCCACCGAGGAATTGAAGCTAACCTAGAAAAAATCAAGGCTATCATGAGGATGGAAGCACCGCAGTCACAGAAGAAAGTACAAAGACTTACTAGATGCATGGCAGCTCTAAGCAGGTTCATATCAAGGTTAGGAGAAAAAGGCCTACCGTTCTACAAGTTGCTCAAGAAGGTGAACAAGTTCTAGTGCACCTCAGAAGCTTAGGAAGCCCTTGATGCACTGAAGAAATTCTTGACAACACCCCCAGTATTAAAGGCGCCACGCCGAGCTACGCCAAGTCAACCGCCAGAAGATCTGTTGTTGTACATCTCTTGCACGACTCACATGGTGAGCACCGCGTTGGTAGTCGTGCGAGCAGAGGAGGGACATGCATATCCAGTACAGCATCCCGTCTATTTCATCAGTGAAGTTCTGGGGCCCTCAAAGAAGAAATATCCTCAAGTTCAAAAGCTATTGTATGTAGTACTTCTAACTGCACGCAAGCTCCGTCACTACTTTGACGACCACAAAGTCATAGTAGTCACTGGATTTCCAATAGGGGATATTCTCCACAACAAAGAAGCCATTAGAAGAATAGCCGAGTGGGCCTATGAGCTAGGAGCTCACGACATTGAGTTTCGACCTCGCACTGCGATAAAGACTCAAGTACTAGTTGACTTCGTATCGGAGTGGACCGAGCAACAAGTGCCAGATAACCCGGAGACTGTAGAAGTATGGTGGATGTATTTCGATGGCTCATTGAAGCTATAGGGGGCAGGCGCAGGGATCCTCTTCATTGCACCTGGAGGTGAACAACTCAAATATGCTCTTCAGTTGTTATTCTCAGCATCCAACAATGCAGCAGAATATGAAGCTTTGATTCACGGACGAAACATTGCCGTATCACTAGGCATTAAGAGACTGATGGTATACAGAGATTCACTGGTGGTCATAAGTCAGATAAATAAAAGCTGGAAGACAAATTCGAAGGGCTAGAATTTCATCATGTGGAGAGAGATTGCAATGCGACGGCAGACGCGTTGTCGAAACTAGGATCCAGTCGAACCCAGGTCCCACCTGGGGTTTTCGTCCAAGAAGTATCACGCCCGAGTATTTCCTTAGAACGGGAAGAAGAGTGCAATGTTCTGAGCCAGCCAGAGTCAGATTCTGATGACTAGAAGGAGCCAATCATCAGATATATAAAGAATGAAGAAGAGCCAGATGACAAAACTGCAGCAGAACGCATCCCAAGGCAGTCAGCTCACTACACTCTCATTGGGGAAGCACTATACAGAAGGGGCGCAACAGGAGTCCTCATGAAGTGCATTCTTTTGGCCACTGGGAAGCAACTACTAGATGAGATCCACGCTGGGCAATGTGGGATACACTCAGCATCCAAGACTCTAGTTGGGAAGGTCTCAGGTCTGGTTTCTACTGGCCAACAGCAAAGAGTGATGCAGCCGAGTTAGTCCAGAGGTGTGAAGCTTGCCAATACTTATCAAAGCAGCAGGATTTACCAGCACAGCAACTGCAGACCATACCCGTAACATGGCCATTTGCGTGCTAGGGACTGGACATGATTAGACCCTTCAAGAAAGCTCAGGGAGGATACACTCACGTGTTGGTTGCCATCGATAAATTCACTAAATAGATAGAGTACAAACCCATCGCTTCTCTAACTTCAGCTAAGGCAGTGGAGTTCATACAAGATATAATATTCAGGTTCAGAATATCGAATAGCATCATAACTGACCTGGGATCCAATTTCACTAGCTCTGAATTCTTCGATTTCTGCGAACAAAGAAGCATCCAGATCAAATATGCGTCAGTAGCACACCCGAGAGCCAACGGTCAGGTGGAAAGGGCCAATGGAATGATATTAGAAGCACTCAGGAAAAAAGTCTTCAACAAGAATGAAAAGTTCGCAGGAAAGTGGATCAGAGAGTTGTCGTATGTGGTTTGGAGCCTAAGAACTCAACCTAGCCGAGCTTTGCATGGAAACACTCCCTTCTTCATCGTCTATGGTTCGAAGGCAGTGCTACCTGCCAATCTCAGGTTTGGGGCACCAAGGCTGATCTTTGAAAATATAGCCGAAGCAGAAGCTACTAGACTGGAAGATATCGATATATTGGAAGAAGAACGATTGAATACAGTAATTCAGTCAGCTAGGTACCAGCAAACTCTGAGGCGCTATCATGATAAGGCCATACGACATCGATCCTTCGCAGTGGGACACTTGGTCCTTCGCCGAATTCTAATAGGGGAAGGACAACATAAATTGTCGCCACTATGGGAAGGTCCATTCATGGTAGCAGAAGTCACTCGGCTAGGATCATATTGACTTACTCAAATGAATGGCACGGAAATAGGGAATTCATGGAATATAGAGCATCTCAGGAAGTTTTACCCCTAGCTAGATTTCAAAAGCTATCGGGGCAGCATTGTATTCTGTAATTGGAAAAGTACATCATCAATAAAAAGACTTCATTCTCAAAGGCACTCGAACTATTTATTATCGATCTGCATACTTACTCGACTCAGGGTGACCTCTATACCCTGCTAATGGAGCAATCGGCTTAAGTCGGTAGTGACTTAAGACGGTGCAACATGCTCACGCTTGCTTAGGATGACCACTATACCCTACTAACGGAGCAATCGGCTTAAGTCGGCAGTGACTTAAGACGGTGCAACATGCTCACACTTACTTAACTTAGGGTGACCACTATACCCTACTAACGGAGCAATCGGCTTAAGTCGGTAGTGACTTAAGACGGTGCAACATGCTCACGCCTACCTAACTTAGGGTGACCACTATACCCTACTGATGGAGCAATCGGCTTAAGTCGGTAGAGACTTAAGACGGTGCAACATGCTCACACTTACTTAACTTAGGGTGACCACTATACCCTACTAACGGAGCAATCGGCTTAAGTCAGTAGTGACTTAAGACGGTGCAACATGCTCACACTTACTTAGGGTGACCTATATACCCTACTAACGAAGCAATCGACTTGAGTTGGCAGTGACTTAAGGCGGTGCGACATGCTCACGACTACTCGATCTAGTATAAACATGCTTACGCTCACTCATCTTAGGGCGGTCTCTATGCCTCACAAAATAGGAAGAAGTTTCAAAACCAACACACTGCATTTGCCTCTGCAATTGTAACAACTGTTGAATTCAAACAACAGAAAAAGCAAAAATAGCACTCAGTACCAAGAACACATTCTAGTGGAGTATTTAGGCACATCGATCATATACACCTATGGTTCATGAATGTATTCAGTATTTCTACTCGGCAATGTTTTTCTCAGGAGCAACCGATGAAGAAGGGCGACTCGATGAGTCAGGAGCAGCTTTGACATCTGCAACTATATCATCAGGAACAATCACGCCCGGCCTTCTCATCAAGATCCGCCCCGTGCGAATGGCCTTATCCATAGCCTTGTCGCGCTGAGCCTTCAGAATGGTGGAATTATCTTCGGCAACCTTAGTAGCCAGTCGAGCGGCTTCTAGCTCTTGGACGACTGATCTTTTGGAGGTGCGCAGATCCTTGATGATGGAGTCTTTGCTTGACACCAACTACCTGAGATGAAGGACCTCATCCTGGGACACCTGCAGTTCGTGATGGTGATGATCCAAATCTGCCATGGTAAAACGATGGCTCCTCTCCAAGATAGTTAGAGAATTGTTGGCGTCGCGATACAACCTATTAAGGTTATCGCGAGAAGCAGCAAGCACACGTTTTTCCTCCTACAGACAAGAAGCAGCTCTTAAGCATCTAGTAAACAGTAGAAACACAACAGATAAAGTCAAGTAAGCTTACCTCGTTGGCTGCCCTTTTAGAGTCAAGATGAGCACTGAGAGTGGAATTCAATGAATTGGCATCATCTAAGGAAGCAGAAACCCAAGCCAGGTCGATCTGACCTTGAGAATACTTCTCCTCGAGTTCAGAGTACCGCCGGATCATATCTAACAAAAAACAGTTGAAGAAGGGCACACAGTTAAAAACAGACTAATCAAGAAGCCAAGAAAGGAAACAAAGACACTAACCAGCATTTGTCATTTTCAAATTAGATATCTGCTTCTGAAGCAGCAACGGATTCCACTGCGTCAGAAACAGAGCTCCTTCTGGGATAGACGCACCTTGTGATCTCAATTGATCAGCCATCCCGTCGACCAAAGCCTCATATTGAAAACAAATGAGTATAAAGACAGTAACTTGCCAGGAGTATTGCCAGAACAAGAAAAGCTGAATTACCTGAAGATTAGAGAAGAATGACAGAAATCCCAAGTCACGAGAAGCTAGGTGGTGGCTCGATGAAGGAATATCAACTGAGGCAATTCGAATAATATCACCAGGGATCAATTCAACACCACTAACAGGCATCAAAACTCCAGCATCCAGTGCACCGACCTCTAAGGCGACTCCCTCACTTGAAGTGGGCGCTGCTAGTACACCACCAGAGTGTGGTGGAGAAGACCTGACATCCATGGAGGTATGAGAAGTGGAGCCCGCTCGGACACCCTCGAGGGCTGAGTTGCAGCCTATACTGCCCATCGGAGCCGGATCACTACCAGCAACACCCTCAGGGGCTGGGTAACCACTAGAACCACCCTTGAGGACTGAGTTCTCTGCAACAGCCACCTCTAAGGCTGAAGGATTCTCAGTCACCTCCATGGAAATTGAACAACCTTGACCAGCTTCTTAGCTCCGAAGATCGCCCTCCAAGGTCAACGATGCACGAGACGCTGCCTGGGATACCTCTAATCCCACATCTAGAACGTCAGAGCAGATGTCCATCATATCACCATCAGTTGGCTTGGACAGCAGATCTTCAGGAACAACATCCTCGTGAGCCTGATCAAAATTTGCTAGGGATAACTCTTGCAGACCAACAAGAGCAGACAGAGCTGGAGAAGGAATATCGCTACTCCCCCCACTGACTCTGTAGCGCCGACTATTCTTCTGAATTAGCGGGACTTCCTCTTCTTCTTCTTCGTCCTCGTCAACAATACAGACAACAAACGGCACAGGGTCACACCCATTGGGCTCAGTTCTATAAGGATCACACCCATTGGGATCAACATCAATAGGGTCACACCCATTGTGATCAGCATCAGTAGGGTCACACCCATTGGGTTCAGCATCAGTAGGGTCACACCCATTGGTATCAGCTCCAGTAAAGAGTTCCACTGGTACTTCTTTAGTAGCAGGAGCAGAAGGGCCAGCATCATGATCCAAGCACGACACTCGCGAAGCCGTCTCTTTTTCTTTTTCTTCCCCTCGGCAGGAGCAGTTGGATGACTGACTTGGCGAAGACGTTTCGGGCGAGTACCCTCAGGCCTTCGAGTATCCACGATTTTCTTAGGCTATGGGATAGTTGCAACATCCACTGTTTCAGCAGGGACCGAGTCAGAAGAATCCCCAGCCAACACGTCCAACATAGCACTTATCTCTGCATCACCCGAACTCATAGGCATCTCAAAGTGAACCTGCCTCTCATCATTGGGAAGATCTCCAAGCTAAGCAACCAGAAGCTCAACTTCTTCAAGGGAGGGTCACACTCTAAGACCCAAACCACTGTAACTAGCAGGAGGATTTGACACAAAATCGAAAAAGGACTTGGAAGGTGGCAGATTCCAAGCAGAATATGCAACAGGAACACCAATGTTTGATACTTTGCCTCTAAGGATCATTTCCAGTCGACTCACCAAATCCACAGCAGGAATCCTCTTGTTGGTAACCCGGGTTGAATCGGTGACACCACTATACAAATAAGCTGGGTATGCCCTATCCTTCAGTGGCTGAATACTCTTAAAAACAAAGTCTGCAACCACAGCTTCAGTGGTCAAACCTCTCTCCTTCAACAAACAAATTTCAGCAAGTATAACTTTGGCTTCTGTTATCTCCAAGTCTATGGGAGACTCGATCCAACTTGGAGCGTGAACATCCGGCTGTCTCCCTGACCGAGGGGGGAGAGACTTGCCATGGTTTTCCATGATGAACCACTCTAAGCGCCATCCTTTAGTGCTATCTTTAAGTGGAATGTCAAGGTATTCCATTTTCCTCCCATGACGCATCTCCAGACTCGCACCACCCACGAGCTGGTGCTGCCCCCCAGCCATCCCAGGACGACAATGATACAAGTACTTCCACAAACTGAAATGAGGAAGAATTCCAAGATAGGCTTCGCACAGATGAACAAAAACAGAAATTTGCAGAATAGAGTTGGGATTCAGGTGAGTCAGATTCAGATTATAATAGTCAAGGAGACCGTGAAAGAAGGGAGAAATAGGAAGAGCAAGGCCGCGGATAAGAAAAGGGATGTAGACAACGGACTCGTGGGTATCCTCTGTTGGAACAGTAACCCCACGGCAAATCTACCAAGAGCAAAGCTCCTTCGGAGGAAGAACTCCGACAGAGACAAGGTGGAGAAGATCCGACTCGGAGACAACAGACATATGATTACCTGCGAAGGGCAATTGACTATTGAAAATCGATAGGAGGAATGATCGCTGCAGCAGAATTCTGACTCTTCCGCTTGGGCGCCATCACAGTCTCGTTGGCAGGTTGAGCGGAAGCAAAATCAAAGGGAAACAGAGGAGGTTCGGAGGCAAAAGTAAGGCTAGGGCTTAGAATGCAGAGGCGGGCGACGACGTGATACAAATGGGGTTTTCCCGGGTCAGACACCGTTTCTAAAAAGTGCTTAGTCATCACTCAGCCGTTATTTCTAAAATGCTGATGTGGCCTGGTACGACTCGGCTGTTACCTCTAAAATGCCGACGTCGCTAGTCATCACTCGGTCGTTATTTCTAAAACACCGACGTGACTCGAAATGACTCGGTTGTTACCTCTAAAACGCCGACGTCGCCAAGCACCACTCGGCTGTTACTTCTATAACGCCGATGTGGCTTAGCAGGATTCGGATGTCACAATCTAAAACACTGATGTCGCCAAGAACCATTCGGTTGTTACCTCTGAAGACACCGGCGGTAACTCAGCCGTTCTTTCTCCACGTAAATGCAGACAGAATTAAAATGCAACACAGCAATGGCAAGTCATTACTCGAGCGTTATCTCTGAGAACAACGGCTACGATGGGCACAAATACAAACTGTTGATCGACTATAAAAGAGTGGTGGAAAGGCAAGAGATGTGCACAGAACGGGTCGAAATTTTCTTCATATAAAGGGGGAAGTTCTTCCACAAACTTAAAGGCCGACTCATTATGAGCCGACCTTCTTCCCACTTTTCGACACATTACATTACTACATTACATTACTACACTACATTACTACATTACATTACACTATTCTATACTACTAACTACTACTACATTATTCCGACCTTGCCGTCGCCCTTGCCATTGCCCTTGCTGCCGTCGCCCTCGCCGTCGCCCTTGCCGTTGCCCTTGCTGCCGTCGCCCTCGCCGTCGCCTCCGTCGTCGCCGTCACCCTCGCCGTCGCCGTCACCGCCGCTCCCCTCCTCGGACGAGTCAAAGGAGTTCTCCTCGTCCGAGGAGACCCCCGACTCATCCGAGCCCTCGAGCCCGGAGCGCTCGATGGCCCGGATATATGTCCACACCTCGGCGGCGATCCCCTGGGAATCGTCCGAGTCATCGGACGATGCCGGGGGCGGGGTGTAGACTGGCGACCCCTTGGACTCGGAGGAAAACTCCTCCTCCGAGTACTCGAAATCGCCGAAGTCTTCCGAGGGAGGGGTCGGCTCATGCTTCCGCTTGTCGCCGGAGTGGTGCAACGAACTTCCGCCTTTCTTGCTCTTGCCCATGGTGGAGTAGGAGGGAAGAGAATAGAAGAGAGTAAGCAACAAGCGACAGAGAGATGTGTGAAGACGCCAGTGAAGCAAGTGCTCTATTTATAGAGGAAGAAGGCAACCGCTCATCTCCTACCACGGTCACTGAATAGTCGCAAATATTCAATAAGCAATTCAAATCGTCTGGAAACAAGTCAGGCGGCTGACGCCGTTTCACGTAACACGACACCCATTGGGACTCAAGTCAACTGCTTGGATGATATGATTACACCCACGGTCATGTCAAGTTAATACTTAGGGGCAGTTTGCTAAACGCTCAGCGCACCATGCTGTCCCTTGCCCACACCCATTGGGGGGGACATCTAGGAATTTTCAATAGATTTTCCCAAGCCATCACATCCACACAGTATACGCAATGAATGTATCAAGACAGAAGGAAGATATCAATGGAGATCGGAGGAAAGCCAAAAATAGCTGATGAAGTACAAGTCTAATCAACAGGAGCATTGAAGCATGAAGTGAAATGAAGACCAGCCAAGAGCCATCTACCGGATGTCCAATCTGTCGCAGATCAAATAAATTTCAAACCTAATAGGACATGGGTATACCGCGTTGTGGATCTCAAAGACAAAACCGTATGCTGATTTCTAAAGCATAAAGCTGGCGATATAATGCTAAATTCTAAGGCATTCGACGAAGATAAAAGGATGATTTCTAAAAGCATGAGATGAAGACCTTTGAGTGGATTATTTTCAGTAATCCACTCAAAGCTCGGGGGCTACACCCATTGGGTGCACCTACGGTGCACCCAATAGATCATTAACTCCAAAAAGGTAGAATACTGATCTCCAAAGCATGAGCTAATGATAAAATGCTGATTTCTAGAGCATGAGATAAAGATAGGACAATGCTGATTTCTAAAGCATGAGATGAAGATAAAAATGGTTTCTAAAAAGCTTGAGATGAAGACCTTTGAGCGGATTATTTTCAGTAATCCACTCGATGCCTGGGGGCTACACCCATTCGGTGCACCCAATATATCTTGAACCCTAGAGAGCAGAATGTTGATCTCTAAGGCGTAAGCACGAGACAAAGCACTGACTTCTGAAGAATAAAGCAAAGACCGATGAATAAAGACACTAGAGGATAACAGAAGATCGTTTTCACCAAGTTACTCAGAGTTCAGAAGCAACAACTCGATAGGCCCATTTTTCAAGGTATTCTTTATCAAAATCAAAAATAGCAAGCTGGACCTAGAATCTTTGGGCTGATTATTTCAAAATCAACTCAAAGATAGGGGGTTTGTGGTGGACAGATATCCCTTGGTCCACTAGAAGGTTAGAAGACCTCGCGAAAGGCTCTGGGCCCGATGTTTCGCAAGGCCATCCCTTCGTGGGCCTAGGGAGGAGCGCTTGGTGAAGTAGATCAACACAAGTTCGGATCAACTCAAGCCCAGACGGCCCAATAGATTTGAGTAACATACAGCAGTAGCCCGACTTTCTCGCGCTGCGTCCTCAGGCGTCAGAACTGAATGGTGATAAGTCAGCAGAATTATAGGAAGATAGGCTCAGTCGGTTCACTATTACTTAGGCTCACGTTGTTATCATATCCGCATGTAATGCCCCACGGTCGAGTATATAAGGCCTAGGGGGCATCCCCTCAAAAAACATCTCACTCCTTAGCCATCTACACCACTCTCTAGCATCTCCCATACTAGAGAACCCCCTTGTAACCCACAACTCTAAAGATCCACACCAGGACGTAGGGTATTACGCATCTCGAAGCGGCCCGAACCTGTACAAAATTGTCTACTATTTCTCGTGCATCCGGCACAAACCATCGAGCTACAGTCGGTAACACCGTCCTACTCCAAAAGCACCTCGAGGGGCAACCCCGGGTGCGCGGTCGGACCCAAAACACCGACAGTACAGACTGCCGGCCCTAACAGGAAGCCTCCCGCCATCGTCACCCACTGGAAGAAGCTGAAGTGCACACAGTTCAAGCTTTTTAGATATTGTCTTTTGATGTGTTTAGAGAAGCTCCAACAGCCTCGGTAAAGCTCCAATGCTCGGTAAAAAACGAAAATGCCCGTGAAAACCGCATCCAACAGCCTCACCTTCAACCTCGCTTTTCCATCTTGCTCGTCATCGTGTCCTCGTCACTAGCCATCTTTGCCGAGGTGGGCTAGCTCGCCATCTCCTGCCTACGTGCTCTCGCGTCCTCCCGCTCTCGCGACCTTTTGCTGCGTGCCATCCCGCTGCCGATCCCGCGATCTTGTGCAAAGTCACCTCCGTGCCATCTTGCTCGCTCATATACCTTATTCTCGTGATCTCATCTTGTTTGCTATAAAAATTGATTTGCTCTGCTGTAATTATATGGCCATAATCAATTTGGATTTGGTTTACCATGAAACTTGTTTTAGTTTAACAATAGATCTAGGTATATTCTTGTACTGGTTTCAGTTTGTAATGGTTTAAAGGTCATGGATCAACTTTCATAATTCAACAATAAATAATTGGCTTTATAGTCCAAGATTATTTTTTGCTGCCAAAATTCTTTGTTCCCAGAGTTTGCTGTCTCTGTTGCTTGGCAGGGAAGATGGCTACCATTGTTACTCGATTGTTCCTGCGTGTCCCTGCTATTTGTTTGACAGGAAATTGTGCTCGCATTGTTGTTTGACAGAGAATTGGCTAAGTTCACTGTAATTTTAAGTTGCAGGGCTGCACAATGAAAGATCAGGTTCAGTCTACAAACATCACATGTTCAGTGTACTCTGGAAGTTGCAGTTCTACACACTCAAACACATGTTCAGTCAAACACAGGTTCAGTCTACATTGCAGGTTTGGGTTAGCAGCTGAACCTTGTGCATGTATATTCTATTTTTTGTCAGGCCTTGTTGATTAAAGTGATTAGTTTTGTGTACTCTGGAAGAGAAACCATTCGGTGCTTAATGGTCACTTATTATTATTGTTAGAGATAAATTTGTACAGCCGCATAGGGCTTCTATGTTTTTGGTATGATTCTATTTATGGTAGAGATAGAGCTTGTTGCTCATTAGGTTGTACACAGTGCTTCGTAGTGCAATGGTTAATTTTACCACATGCCTCTCCTTCTATCAGGATTGATCTTTACACGCAGTCAATCAGCTTCCAGTATAGGCTCCTTGACTGAGTTGTTTTGCTTATTAAAAATTGCAAAGTGTTCCTGTTCAAGTTGGGCAAACACCCCCACTCTTGCAATACTTTGGCCCATTGCTAACTCGAGGGAAGCTCAATGCCTTTCAGTCTCTTGAGCTATCTCGACTTGTCGTCAATCAGAACAAAAATAATCTTCTGAAAAATTGGTTTGCAGAAGATAAGCTGGAGGGAAGCAGTGCAGAAGATAATCACCTGAGTTGTTGCAGTGTTGAGCGCTGGCGAAGAAAAGTAAACAAGCGACACAAAAAATGACATGTGGACACCCAACTGCGTCGTGCGGTGGCTACGACAGATGAAAAATAAAAAAAGCGACCTGTGGATGTCCAGCGCGTCAGCTACAAGAAATGAAAAATCATGCGCCCAAATTTGAAGAGTTTGTTGGATACATACATCCATTAGAAACTTGTCTATCTTTTTTACAACCCTCGATACTCTAAATTTAGCTAGGATTTATACCTAGGTTGTTGGAGTTGCTCTTACAAGTGTTCTTTTTCTGTTCACATGTGGTTAATTATTTTCATGGTTGTAAGCTCCCTGCGCGCCTCGACTGAATCTCTCCATCTACTGGAGGGGCAAAAGGCAAGGCCGGCCACACTTTCTCTCCATGTTCTCTGTCTTCAACTCTCTGTGTGGAGTTCTCTAGTGTGTTTGCATCGCAGGTCGTGTCCTAGAAACACAGTTCTCTTTGAGTAGATACAAACGATGTAATCAGGTTTCTACATTAGGACTCCATTTAGGAGTAAAGAAAAATTGCTAGCCTGCATCAGGTGACTCTAAATCACAAGTTATTTTACAGCAGATCAGTGTGCCATAGAAATTGTTTACTTTTTTACTTACAGTGTCCTACAAAACTAATGCATTTAGTGTGAGTGGTTGACAACTTGAAATTTTAATGTCATTTAGCGTGTCATGATGATACCAATACAACTTTCTCTACTTTACTTTTATCAGAAAGTTGTCGTTCTTATACTGATTTTCCACATTATGCCGTGCGGATGGAGAGCATGTATAAGGAATTGAGGCCATCAAGGTTATCGGATCAGATCAAGCACTTTACTGCAATCGCTATTCCTAAAGGCCACTATTGACACAATGCAGAGCTATAGTGATATGAAATTCACATATGTTGTATCATATCATCTTGGCTTCATTTGTATCATCACTATTTTCCTTAACACGCTCATTTGTAGCAAGAGAGGATCTCTTACAGAGATGAAAATGAGTGTATTAAGGATTGGGATGAGGCATCATGATATCAACAGGCCACACGTCATAATATCAATAGGCCTGCAAAATTATTCTGGTTGTTTCTTTTGTACTCTCAGAAAATGACAAGATTTATCAGGTGCATGTATGGTCTTTCCTTCAGCAGTTACACGGCTGCAATTGCTGCTAGAAATAATGGGATTCCAGTGTAAATTATTTGACAGTGAATGTCTCCATTTTTTCTTTTCATAATTCACTTATGCCATGTGTTGCTCTTATGCTCTCTTTTTGTGTGACTATTATCTCGCACTATAGGTCAAACAATGGACTTTAGAACATAGAACAACAAAAGTTATCCAAGTATATCAGCACACATGTTACAGAGGCTTTCCCTATGAGAAAAGCAGGAAACTTTGGTAACGAAAATTGCAAGGTTAGAGTTAGAGGTTTTTACCCATTTTGTTGGACTCGTTGACACTGAGTTAGTCTTTTATGCAGTTGGATATTTGGTTCGGTGCTAAGTATGAATACCCTACATGATGCCTTATAGAATATTGTGAAGGTTTCTAAGCCTGTTGATTCTACAACAGCCTCAAGGTTTGCACCATCTTCACTACAATGTAATGATTTGGTTGCAGAACTTTAGGTTCAATCTTTTCATTGTTATTAAGCTCTTACTCGGCTTGTTTATCATAGTTCAGGGGTCATGGTGACTCTGCTAAGTTGGACACTTTTGTTCCATCCATGGAGGCTACAAAACCAGGTTTCAAGGAAGTTGAGAAATGGAGTGAAAATGCTTTGTGGAGTGTATCTGAGCTTCATGTTGGCGATGAGAAGCAGACTGGTTCTAACAAATCTGATATGGTAATAATAATTCTTCCTCTTGCAACTTATCATCTGTTATAATGCCACCTAAGATTTTAGATTTCTAATGCTTTATTTTAGGAAAGAGTATTGAAAGGGTTTGGAGCTTGTGATGCTTTTGTGGCTTCTGGGCTCAACGCCCCTAATAGACAAGTTGGTGGTATTATGTTATGTTTAAGTCTTCAGACATTGCCCTTCTAATATGATTGTTCGTAGGAAAGAAAGCTCCTCTGGATTTTGCCTCAAAGACTAGCTTGCAGTTTGTTTCATTGTCACCAGTCAAGTGGTGGGTGTGCACTAGCTTCTCTTGTTGTTGTGTATCGAAATTTTGCCAGTTAGAAATTGTATTAACATTGTGTCTATGTTGCCTGAACCTATAACATTTCCTCAGTTTGGAATTGTGTTCTATTTTTCTGCATTTTAGAGCTGATGCATTTGCTGCTTTGGCAGCCATAAGTGTACATCTTTTTAAAGTAGCATGCTGAAGGTTGCAAAGCTAAATTGTCTGTTGTTCAATGAAAACAACACTCTTCAACCAAATGGGTCCTAGATATTTTTTAATATTTTGTGGAGTAAAGTAGACCAATCATTTAATTTTGTGTAGGGGATAATTATCTTAGCTTTTTCATTAATTGGTTATACCGTACCATATCAAGGTTACCCGAGGATATGACCGCTCTGACATTTGTTGGCTCATCCAATGCACTTTTACATCTAGGGTAATATGTATAGCTCATCCAATGCCTTGACACCTCTGCACTTTTACATCTAGGGCACTTTGGTTACTTGCGTTCTTTGTGTTCTGGCTTTCCTGGTAGCATGGGAGATGATTTGATCATCAATATGTCTAATTCAAAGGGTAGGTCCTGTGGTCGTGTTGTTGCCCAATTTGCTATAATGGCTGGGACTCTATTAGATTTTACAAACCATTTTATTATTTGTTTGTCAAAGTTGAGTGTGATATGCTTTTATTTTACAATTGGTTGTTCTTCCATATATTTTGGCACAACAAGGAAGCTCTCAGGCTAAATATTTTGTCTCACGCCTCAAGGCCTAATCCCAACATATGAGCAAGTATTTAATTCCTGTGAACCTTACAATTTGATTTGTCTGAATCTATTGCAGCTATGTGGTCTAACGGAAACGAGTTGTCCTGCTGCTGCCCAGTTTGTTAAAAGAAGAACTTTTCTAGTTTTCAGGAGTCAAGGTTTCCTCAATTGCGGACGCTCGCTTGCTGCTATGTGATCCAAACCCCGATAGGGCGTGGGCGCCCGAATTCGGGCGCCTCATGTTCTAGTACTATATATCTTCCCGCTCCTGTTCCAAATAAGTGATATTGTTAAATATATGGCCCCGACCTGTCATAGGGCTAACTACTTGTGTTGTGTCGGTACATCCCTATGGCATATATTATGGCATATCCCATGCATTTAATCATTGTTCTGCCCTTATGTATTAATGTTTCTCATACATTTTACTATGGACACGATCCCTCACAACTTCTTAGATAAGGAAAATGAACTTGGCTTTATCTCTTGTATCTAAGAGAATCAGACCATCTGTTACAAAAATGTATAATAATTAACAAAAAACAAATCAAAACTTAATTATATCATTGTTGGCCACCCTAAGGATGCAAAGAACTGCATAGTAGACATCTCATGCGCATGACAATTTTGAAGAAGGTCTTCCTTATTCATTTGAACTCTATGTAACTATGTCCATGGATGTAAT
Organism: Zea luxurians; assembly: GCA_029449295.1. Taxonomy (NCBI): domain Eukaryota; kingdom Viridiplantae; phylum Streptophyta; class Magnoliopsida; order Poales; family Poaceae; genus Zea; species Zea luxurians. Next base: position 429,507 of record JAOPSE010000240.1, on the reverse strand, counting down.
GAGTTCCTCTAAATAAAACCTGTAAAAAATAGGATCGACAATTGTTAAAAGTAACTCTATTTTTTAAGTCATATTGTCCAATAAATGACTGACCCGGTCAATATGAAGGGCTTAAGAGTACACCTTGTGCATGTGTCACCCATGCAGAAGGTCATGCATGTGTGTTGCTTGTGAATTCAAACCAATAAACGGGGCCTAATAGGATTTTAGCGTAGATGCAATAAGAAAAGTGATGGTGTATTGTTTCATTCCTACAACAGAAAGCACAAAATTAATTTGCTCCACTATAATTCCTTCTAGCTAAATTGTATAATGTCCCTCTCACTATGGATTTCTTTCTTTCGTGTGTTGCTCTCTCCATGCATGTGTGTGTCTCGCTTCTCTTCCACCCCTCGTATGCTACCCCACGCTCTTATCTTTCTCGATTTTACAAATAACAAACATAAATTAAGTGTACGAGTTCAAAATTACAAAAAGAAACGTCACTAACACCGCATCACACGCACACCTTAGGATTGATTTGGTGACTAGATAATTGGAAGAGATCTATGAGAGAGAAATTTCTTTTGCTATTCAAAATTGTATAGCAAGAAAATTCTTTCTCATGGATTCTCTTTAATTTCTTAGTTACCAAACTAGCTCTTAAGTTTGCCGCACAACAATGGAGGAGGAAGATGGGAGAGAAGAGAAGACGAGTGTCGGCGTTTCGGACCCGGGGGACCCTCAACCGCACCGACTAGTGAATTTTGTGCCATGTGTCCCTGCCCAGATGGGTTGATGCAAGATGAAACACAAGAGGGGGGATGAGGCTTATATTATCTTGCACCGGAGTGCTTGCAGTAGGGGCTACAAGCTTTGCGAGAGAGGGAACGGGTCCCAGGTCCCTTGGGAAGTCTAGTGTTACGGAGTGGAGTTCGATGTTTGAGTGAGTTCGTCTCCGTCGTCCTTGCCGTCTCCGTGTCCCCCTCTCCCTCTCGAAAAGGCCCTGGGCATCCCCTTTTATAGATACAAGGGAATGGTCCAGCTATACATATGGGGGTGTAGCTATATGCTAACGTGGTCGGCGGAGAAGTGCTTGAGCCCTGTAGGAGCATAGCTGGCGGTGCGGCCTGGGTCCTGCTAACGTTTCTTTGCCTTCGTAGAGAGCTTGATAACAACTGACGTCATGGACGCATTCGGCGAGCCATCATTACTGTCACACCCGGCTTTTAAGGAACAAAGCCAGGTGCATCTCATACATGCGCCAAGAAGACAACATATATAATAACAGAATGTATAGAGATAAATGTCACAAAACATCAGAGTATTTATTACATACCGGAAGACTTATTACAAAATAAAAGAATAAATATAAAACGAAACTAAGGATCGTCGGCGCCAATGTCAACTGATAAACGCCACCTAGATCAGATCATACTCCTCGCCTTGTGGCTCCTCCTGAACCACCTGTTCTTCTCCTGTGGGGGGGTTGTGAGACAGCAAGGGTGAGCTCACATACGTTCATAGCTCAACAAGTCGTAGGAAATAATGTGGCATGAACTCACCAAAGGTGGGAGTTTATGTAGTGTAAGGCTGATCAATGAAATAGAGGCTGAAGCTAAGCATTGCTTTTATAAGTTGGTCAAAATTTTATTAGCAATTACTATGTGTAAGTAAATACCAAACCTTAATAATAATAAAGAAAAGTAATAGTAAAATAATCCCAAATGCGATGCAAATGTCAAATTAAATTTAAGTTCCATAAATTAATCATGTGAGGGTCCGAGCCGCTCATGACCGTGAGCACGGCTAGTATATTAGTTTTACACTCTGCAGAGGTTGCGCATCTTTACCCACAAGTCTTTTTACCCATGTGCCAAGAGACGGCCAATCCCATACACCTCTACCGAGGAGGCGAGGCAGGGCAACACTACGAGGCATTTACAAAGTTCCACTAGCTTCAGAAATCTCGCTACAGTTTATAGGAAGCTCCAGTGCAGGAATCCCTCGCCTGACCGCCATCGCAGCAAAATCAACCCAAGGGCCTCCCTACACTGACCACTCCCCTACTGCCCTTGCCCCTTTCGGGTAAGGAAGACCTCCACTAGCTTTTCTAGTTAATCAACCAAGGGCGTCCCATTAAACCCTTGTGGTAGCACTGTTTTCCCGGGTGGTCGCTCCATGTTCCCATTAATTTAATGATCTTAACATGAACAGTAATAATAACAAGATAATAATAGAATAATCATGAATAGTGTATCTCCATTGCCAAATCCACATAAAGCAATAGCAGGTACTACCCAAAAATATTTCAGGGGTGAACAAGGTATAAAGATAACTAAAACTGGGGTAACCTATTGGATCCCATCAAAGTTAACCTATGCAGATCATTATAATTAATAAGAACATGGCTGGGAAAAGTAAGTGATCAAGGGCACAACTTGCCTTCAATGAGCTCCTGCTCAGCTACTTCTACTTGCTGAACTTCAGAATCCACAGTGGCTTGCTCGTCTACTCGCATCACACAATACATACATAGTATAGCATAAATTAACATCACATCAAACAGATAAATAAAATATACAATAAAAATCTACACATTAAAATGAGATCATAGGAACTGGAATCATTAAATTTGGAGTTATAGATTTCAAGTTATGAATTTCCTAAGGTTTAATGTGCTTGAAATAGGATTAAATGAGAAATAAATTCTCTTACTATTTTCATGATACAACAGAGACTCTAGGTGATAGATATTAATATTACAAAATTTTAGAAATTGGAATGGATCGATTTGGATTAAAAATGAATTTTCTATATGTATTACAAGTTTCTGCAATTAAATGTGTATTAAAAACTAATTTCTAAATAATCTTTCTGATTTTATCAAGTATCTGGACCGCGCGACAAATTCTAGAGACAACAGGGGCCTCAGTGCAAGAAACCCGAGGCACAGAGCACAGTGCCCATGGTCCGCGGGTTGGTTAACAAATCTTCCAGGGTCTCTTTAACAAAAATCCCTGGCCGAAGGGGTATGTTTCGACCAGAGCCGCACGATCCTACATCTACGGCTAGGATTAGATCTTCGTTATTATACACTAGTGCACGGTTTTTAGCCCTCGGATGCCAAATCAACGGAACGGATCACCAAATGACCGAGGCGCTCGACACCCGCCCGATCACCATCCGACGGCCACGAGGAACCCCGCGAAGCGGTACGTGAAGATCTAATCGGGACCGCGCAAAGTGCATCCAACGGCCCAGCACTGGCTGGACACCCCCAAGCGCCACCAGCGGCACCGCCTACCGATCCGCGGCGGCGGCATTGTCGGCGTAGCACCAATACCCGATTAGTGAGCTATCCTTCACGGAAACTAGTGCTACACAGAGTAGAGTCAAAATCGGATCGATGGGTAGGATACATACCGACGATTGCGCTGCCCAACGTTTGGACCACGGGAAGGGGCAGTCCGCGGTGGTTCTTGTTCGCCGGTGAGCAATTCCCGTGGTGTTGGTCCGCAATAAGTGAGAGCGAGTCACACACGACACTCAGGGGCAGACGGTAACCACCCAGCACGTGTCTACAGAGACCGAGACAGCTTCGTGGTGGCAATGGTCGGAGAAGCAGCTCCGCCGCGCACTGGCAGGCGGTTTCCACACAACGACGGTGAGCTAGGTTAGGGTTTGGGGGGCAAGGGATGTGGGGGCGAGTCGGCGCGGGGCCCGTGTTACTTATACTGCGGCGCACGCATCGGCTAGTGGCGAAAACGTCGACGGTGGTTGAGCTCGGACTCCGCCCTTCTCGTGAGGAGGAAGAATGTGCAGCTCACGCACGGTGTATGACAGTGCGGACCAAATTTCAAACTTAAATCCTTTGGTAAATTCTCCTCAGATTGAAGGTATAATTTGAACATATTAGTCTTACCTTTATTTATAATATTTATTTTGTTTATATGTTCTTTTTGTGTACTTCTTTTCCTCCCTCTCCACATTTTTTAGAGCTTTGTTTTTTTCCAAATGTAGAGTTTAAATTCCATTTGTCTATTAATATATTAATATTTTGTTAATAACACATTTATTTTATTATCCAGATATGCACAATCAAGTAAAAACTCGGCATGATGCATGACTTATTTAGGTGTCATAGGGTTATTTACTAACTTTTGAGGTATTTGTTCTCATGCTATAATAAATGGAGACAAACATATACATGTAAAACAACTATACTCTCTTTTACATTTTTTTGGTATTACAAATCCTACCCCCCTTAAAAATAATCTCGTCCTCGAGATTTAAGAAGATCAAGGGAAAAGGTGGGGAAAATCTATGCGAAGCTCTTCTTCTCTTTCCCAAGTAGCTTTGTCCTCTCCGTGGTGGCTCCATTGCACTTTGCACATCTTTATAACCTTATTCCTCGTGACACGAGTCAAAGTACCCAAAATCTTGATGGGGTACTCAACATAAGTCAAATCTTCTTGAACACTAAGGTCCTCCATTGGCAACTGCTCTTCAGGTACCCTAAGACATTTCTTCAGCTGAGATACATGAAAAACATCATGAACATCCGCAAGATGATTCGGTAACTCCAATTGGTATGCAACCTCTCCCACTCGCTTTAAGATCAAGAAGGGTCCAATAAAGCGAGGGGACAACTTTCCTTTGACTTTGAACCTTCTCATACCCCGGAGTGGTGACACCTTCAAATAGACATAATCTCCCTCCTTAAACTCAAGCAGTCTTCTCCAGGTATCAGCATAGCTTTTCTGCCTCGACTGTGCAGTTCTCAGATTCTCCCTTATTTGCTGAACTTGTTCCTCTGCTTCTTGTATAATCTCAGGCCCAAACAATTGCCTTTCACCAGTCTGATCCCAATACAGTGGAGTCCTGCACTTTCTGCCATACAAAGCCTCAAACGGTGACATCCTCAAACTGGCCTAGTAGCTATTATTATAAGAGAACTCCGCATAAGGCAAACTCTTATCCCAACTTCCACCATGTTTAAGAGCACAAGCTCTTAACATATCCTCTAGCACTTGGTTGGTCCTCTCAGTCTGCCCATCAGTCTGTGGATGGTAAGCCGAACTAAAATTCAATCTGGTATCCAAGGACTCGTGCAACTTCTTCCAATACCAAGAAGTAAACTGTGACCCCTGGTCTGCCACAATCTTCTTAGGCACACCATGCAGGCATACAATCCGTGCCATGTACAACTCTGCCAACTTGGCTCCTGAATATGTGGTCTTCACTGGAATAAAGTGGGCTACTTTAGTTAGCCTGTCCACAATCACCCATATAGAATCATACCCAGCCGACGTGCGGGGTAATCCAACAATGAAGTCCATGCCAATCTCTTCCCATTTCCACTCAGGTATCTTCAGTGGATGCAGTAGTCCGGCTGGCCTTTGGTGTTCAGCCTTAACTCTTTGGCACACATCGCACATAGCCACATGTGCAGCCACATCTCTCTTCAATCCATACCACCAATATTTTTGCTTCAAATCCTGATACATCTTAGTACTCCTAGGATGGATAGAATAAACTGAATCATGTGCCTCCTTCAATATGGTTTCCCGAAGACTATCGATATCAGGAACACAAATCCGATTCTTGAACCATATCGTGCCTTGCTCATCTTCTATGAATTCTGGGCCTCTACCCTCTATTATCAGATCCTTGATCTCTTGGATTTTGGCATCTCCAATATGACCTTTACGAATTTCTTGCTCCAAGGTAGGTTCCAATTCAATGGTAATTCCTTCCGTATGTGTAACAATCCCCAGGTTGAGCCTCTCAAAATCTTTTGCTAATTCATCGGGTAGCTGGACAACGAAAGCGGAGTGAACATGCTCCTTCCGACTCAAAGCATCTGTGACCAAATTTGCCCTGCCCGGGTGATAGTGAATCTCCAAATCATAGTCCTTAATAAGTTCCAACCAACGGCGTTGCCTAAGGTTGAGATCCTTCTGAGTGAATATGTACTTCAAACTCTTATGATCCGTATATACTTGGCACTTAGTTCCCATAATGTAGTGTCTCCAAATCTTAAGTGCATGCACAACTGCTGCCAACTCTAAGTCATGAGTGGGATAGTTCAGTTCATGTTTCCTCAACAGACGAGACGCATAGGCGATCACATGTCCTTCTTGCATAAGCACACATCCCAGTCCTTGGCCACATGCATCACAATAAATGTCAAATCCCTTCTGCAGATCTGGCATAATCAATACTGGTGGTGACATCAATCTCTCCTTCAATTGATCAAAGCTTTCTTGGCATTTCTCATTCCACTTGAATTCTCTTCCTTTCTCCAAAAGCGAGGTCATAGGCTTGGCAATCTTAGAGAACCCTTCGATAAATCTCCAATAATATCCTACGAGTCCCAAGAAACTCCGTATCTCAGTAACTGTAGTGGGCACTCTCCACTCCATTATCTCCTTCACTTTAGCAGGATCCACTGCTATTCCTCCATTAGAAATAATATGACCAAGGAATGACACCTTGTCAATCCAAAACTCGCACTTGCTGAACTTGGCATAGAGTTGATTATCTCGTAGCTTCTGTAGCACCAACCTTAGATGTTGTTCATGATCACTCTCATTCTTAGAATAGATAAGAATATCGTCGATGAACACCACAACGAATCTTTCCAAATACTCCATAAACACCTTATTCATCAAATTAATGAAATAAGCTGGTGCATTGGTTAATCCAAATGACATAACAGTAAACTCATATAATCCATATCGGGTTGAGAAAACGGTCTTAGGAATATCCGATGGTCTAATCTTCATCTGATGGTATCCCGATCGGAGATCAATCTTCGAAAATACCCTGGCTCCTCTCATCTGATCAAACCAATCCTCAATACGGGGTAATGGATACTTGTTCTTCACCATGACATCATTAAGTGATCTATAGTCCACACACATCCGTTGCGATCCATCCTTCTTTTGTACAAATAACACCGGTGCTCCCCAAGGTGAGGAACTCGGATGAATATACCCCACCTCCTGTAACTCAGTTAACTGCTTCTTAAGCTCCTTCAGTTCTTCTACAGCCATCCTGTATGGTCGTTTAGAAATAGGGCAGTTCCAGGTAAAAGATCAATAACAAACTTAACTTTCCTATCCGGTGGCATCCCTGGTAACTCCTCTAGAAAGACATCCGGAAAATCTCTAACCACCCGGATGTTGTCGCCAACAAACTCCTCAGGTATAAAGAACATTGCACTCTTGGATGAGGTGGTTACTGCAATATTAACTTGAAATGTTTCTCCTTTAGGACTAGTGAGCTCTATAGTACCCCTACCACATGCTATAATGGCCTTTGCCTTTCTTAACCATGACATACCAAGGATCAGATCTATACTGCTGGCCTCTAATATTATAGCAGTAGCTCCAAATTCTCTTCCTATAATTGATAATGTCAATCTACGTGTCATTTGATTCGCCTCAATAGGCCCTTTAGGTGTGATTACTATCATTGGTTTTCTCATATTTAGCAGGGGTATCTCATTAGTGTTGGCATATCGAGCAGACATGAATGAATGTGTAGCACCAGAATCAAACAGTATGGTTGCAGGAATGGCATTAAGGTAAAACATACCGAGTACGATGTCAGCACCATCCGGAGTATCATCAACACTGACTTGATTCACCCTGGCTATAGAATATCCCTTGTTAGGAGTCTGTTGCTTGTTCTTAGCTGGTGTACCAGAATTTCCCATCGGACAAGCATTAGCATAGTGCCCAATCTGACTGCACTTGAAGCATGTAGGGTCGATCTTCTGTCCTGTAGGCCTCGTCGAGGTGCGAGTGGGAGTAGCCTAACGAGTAGGAGGTGTCCGTGGAGACCCCTGTGAAGCGTATTGAGCTGGGCGTGGTCCTCCTGGTCGAGTCGGTGTACCCTGTGGCGAAACGTAGCGAGGACAAACACTGCTGCTACCCTGTCCCTGTGAGATAGCCTTCCTCTTCAAATCACCCAGTTGAACACGCTTGTGTTCAATAGCAAGAGCCTTATCCAGTAGCCTCTGAAATGATGGAAATGTGTGTGCAACCAGCGCATACTATAGGGGTCCATTAAGTCCTTCAATAAAGTGCTCCTGCTTTCTTTCATCCTCAGCAACTTCCTCCGGAGCATATCTCGACAGCTGAATGAATTTATCTCTGTACTCGCTGACTGACATGTTGCCTTGCTTCAATGACAGAAACTCCTTCTTCTTGATCTTTATCAAACCAGCTGGAATATGGTAGTTCCTGAACTGTGTACTGAACTCTGCCCAAGTAATAGTATCAGCAGCATCATGGGCAGTAGTATAAGAATCCCACCAGTCAGCAGCAGGACCTGTCAGACGACCTGAGGCATAAAGGACTTTCTCCTGGTCTGAGCATTGGGCTAAGTTGAGCATCTTCTCAATTGCTTTTAGCCAATCATCAGCATCTAGTGGATCTGGCGAGCTGGCGAAGGTCGGTGGCTTATGACTCATAAATTCCCGGTGCTTATCACGAGGTGGAACTGGTGGTGGTGGTGGAGGTAATGGTACTTGTTGTTGTTGCTACTGTTGTTGAAATTGTTGTTGCAGCTGCTGTTGCGCCCTTTTCTCCTGACGTATCTCTTCTCTCTCCTGGCGCAACTCCTGGCGTATCTCTTCTCTTTCTTGATGCATCTCCTGGCGTTCTTGCTGCATCTGGCACGCATATCAGCCATAGTGTCTGCCATTTGCTGCATCACCCTCATCTGAGCTGCAATCAGTGGATCAACTCCGCCTGGTGGAGGATTAGGAGGATTTATCTCTGCTGGCTGTGGCTGAGGTTGTCTATATATCCTCCGAGTGTGTCGATTAGGAGGCAAATAAATTCCACCACCCTCCTGGTATTGACCATCTGAGTTAGATACATATGGTAAGAGAATAGTAGACAAGGCAGTAGTTACGAATCAGGTTACTTTGGGGGATTTATTAGCTAAGCAGTTTAACATTTTATCTACCATAGCTAGTTCATTACCTTATAGTGGTACATACTAAGATGTCCATATATAATATTTCAATCAATCAAAGAAGCAAATCAGACATTTTTCATCAGAATAATCAAACAACATTTTTAAATACAGAAAATAGTTTTGGTTTGGTCTTAGGCCTCCTATCTCTTCAAAATGTCATAGGGGTAGGGATTCCAAGGTGTGAAATCCGTCTTGTCTTGGAGTAGAAAAGGTAAGAATGATCAGAGTAGAACAGTAGAAGGTGAGACAGGATCAAGATAAGTGTAGAAAGAATCAGAGTAAGGTAAGTATAGAATGAATCAGAATGAGATAAGTAGGTAAGGGTTTTGTCCATTTCTATCTAGGTTTCGTCCTACAGTCAACATCTCCTCTGATACCACTTCTGTCACACCCGGCTTTAAGGAACAAAGCCAGGTGCATCTCATACATGCGCCAAGAAGACAACATATATAATAACAGAGTGTATAGAGATAAATGTCACAAAACATCAGAGTATTTATTACATACTGGAAGACTTATTACAAAATAAAAGAATAAATATAAAATGAACTAAGGATCGTCGGCGCAAATATCAACTGAGAAACGCCACCTAGATCAGATCATACTCTTCGCCTTGTGGCTCCTCCTGAACCACCTGTTCTTCTCCTGTGGGGGGGGGTTGTGAGACAGCAAGGGTGAGCTCACATAGGTTCATAGCTCAACAAGTCGTGGGAAATAATGTGGCATGAACTCATCAAAGGTGGGAGTTCATGAAGTGTAAGGCTGATTAATGAAATAGAGGCTGAAGCTGAGCATTGCTTTTATAAGTTAGTCAAAATTTTATTAGCAATTACTAGGTGTAAGTAAATACCAAACCTTAATAATAATAAAGAAAAGTAATAGTAAAATAATCCCAAATGCGATGCAAATGTCAAATTAAATTTAAGTTCCATAAATTAATCATGTGAGGGTCCGAGCCGCTCATGACCGTGAGCACGGCTAATATACTAGTTTTACACTCTGCAGAGGTTGCACATCTTTACCCACAAGTCATGTTACCCATCTGCCAAGAGACGGCCAATCCCATGGTACCTCTACCGAGGAGGCGAGGCAGGGCAACACTACGAGGCCTTTACAAAGTTTCACTAGCTTTAGAAATCCCGCTACAGCTTATAGGAAGCTCCAGTGCAGGAATCCCTTGCCTGACCGCCATCGCAGCAAAATCAACCCAAGGGCCTCCCTACACTGACCACTCCCCTACTGCCCTTGCCCCTTTCGGGTAAGGAAGACCTCCACTAGCTTTCCTAGTTAATCAGCCAAGGGCGTCCATTAAACCCTTGTGGTAGCACTGTTTTCTCTGGTGGTCGCTCCATGTTCCCATTAATTTAATGATCTTAACATGAACAGTAATAATAACAGGATAATAACATAATAATCATGAATAGTGTATCTCCATACCCAAATCCACATAAAGCAATAGCAGGTACTACCCAAAAATATTTCAGGGGTGAACAAGGTATAAAGATAACCAAAACTGGGGTAACCTATTGGATCCCATCAAAGTTAACCTATGCAGATCATTATAATTAATAAGAACATGGCTGGGAAAAGTAAGTGATCAAGGGCGCAACTTGCCTTCAATGAGCTCCTGCTCAGCTACTTCTACTTGCTGAACTTCAGAATCCACAGTGGCTTGCTCGTTGTCACACCCGGTTTTGGAAGGCAAACCGAATGCGAACTATGTACGTGCTAGGATCAGAACTCACGTACACAGCGATTACATAAATGAACATCAATGCACATTGCTCGAATAGTAACTTAAAAGAGTATTAACTTATTACATCACAGAGTCATAGACATCCACATAGTCATCAACTTAACAGTTAAATCAAAGTGCTAGCGAAACGCAGTAAGGATAGGGCCTTCACAGGCAGCTGACTGGGGGTTGCCGCCAACCCACACCTAGAATTCGTCGTAGTCTTGGAACTCCTGGAAGTCTCCTTCCATGGCTTCGCCTTCTCCTGAGCAGTGGTTACAATGCGGACAACCTGGTGTTTTGTGGTAAAGCAAGGATGAGTACACATCAACGTACTCAGCAAATGTCCCGTTTGGCTGAAGTGGACTAGCTTTATGTGGGGTTAGGCTCAAGCAGTTGCTTTTAGTTGGTCAGGTATTTATCATTAGTAGAAGCCAGATTTTAGCATTAACCAACCCATGTACCATTTCCTCATCGAGGAACAACATCATCATATTCGAATCAAAACCATAACATAATCCTTGTATCTCGAACCATCTGTATCTCTAATCAAAGAGGATCCCAAGGCTGCTCTTAACCGTGAGCACGGCTGATATATCAGTTTCACTACCCTCTGCAGAGGTCGCACACTTTACCCATGAGTCATGATGCCCTTTCTGCCCGGGGAGAGCTAATCCCCATTGACCACTACCTAGGTGGTCCGGCAGGGTATCACTACGTAGCTTTTACAAAGATTCCCTAGAGATCATAGCTGCCTGTTAGGTTTCTCCAGTTTGATAAACACAGTACTCCTCCCCGCAGGAGAGTGACTAACAAAAGCAAAACGAAAGAACCTCGGCACTCAGCCTCGGCAGAGCAAGCACTGTGCCTGGACCCCATTGACGGCACGACGGCGAAGCAACTACACCTCTAGTTCCTCTAATTAATTAGCTAAGGGCATCCCATTTTACCCTCATGGTTGCACTGTTATCCCGGGTGGTCTCTCAACGAACAGGTCCTTACGGAGAGGTACTCAGGAAACAGCCTGAGCCCCCTAGAGTATCACAAGATCATCAATATCATCAGGATAACAGTATCGTAAATAGTCACATCATGTTCATTGATTAAGTTAAGGCAATAGCAGAATGCTAACCATAACAGCCCATAAGGTCATCAAGGATAAAGTAAAGTGTAAAGCTAGTCAATCCTTAGGTTTCAAGTAAGTAATGCGGGGTAGTAAGTTATAAATGAATAGGACATAATGGGACAGAGGACACTTGCCTTCACCAAACTGCTGATCAGGGACTTCCTCTGCAACTTCCTCGGGAAACACAGACTGCTCGTTGTCTACGTAAAGTAATCATTCACACTATGCACTTGGGAAATAACCAACAAAAACAATATACCAAACATATGCAGCAGAGAGATCACAAGTTCATAATAGAAAAGGGATAGGCACTCTGGTATTCCCTAGTTCTAGGGTAGAGGACTATACAAAATGATTCATTATCCACTAATCAGGTTTTAGTCAGTGGTGGGGTTAATTCATTACATGGTTTTAAGTCCATAAACTTAGGTGTTCCCACTTTTACTAAAGTCTTCTATCTTTTATTTATCTCAAATAGGGGTTCCAATAACCTTAATCTTATCTTAATGATCAACTATTAATTGGGACATAAAAACAGCAGGGAAACATTGGTTAAATAGGTAGACAAAAATACTATGAGCATTTTGCAATTTGAAGCACCTAATTTGGAGTTCATATGACAGAGTTATGAATTTTACAAGTTTAGGGATTAAAAATATACCCTAAATACTTATTTTGAATTAAATAAAAGGTCCGAGGACCTAACTGCGAGAATCCAGGGACGGCGGGTTAAATTTCAGAAAACCGGGGGTCTCTTTTAGAAAACGCGCGGGCGAAGGGGTATCGGGCTCCTACGGCCGTCGGATCTCAGATCGACGCGCAGGATTAGATCCGTGGGCGGGAGCGCGAGCGCGCGGCAGCCTGAGCGGCTGACAGGCGAGGCCAGGCGGCAGAGCGGGCGCGGGCGGGCTGACAGGCGGGGCCAGGCGGGCAGCGCGGGGCGGCGGGCTGACAGGCGGGGCCCAATTGGCAGGGAGGCGGGGCGCGGGGGAAACGGCTCTGGGCCGTTGGATCTCAGGCGAACGGCTAGGGTTGGGCTCGGCCTAATTGAAACGGGGCCGTGCGATCTGGGATGGATGGCGGGGATCGGGTGGCCGGCCTTGGCCTCTCCTACGGCTAGCAGAGGCGGCGGCGCTCGTCTCCGCGGCGGAGAACTCGCCGGAGACGAGGGGCGCGGGGGCCCTGCGGGTCTTTGGGGCGACCTGGACGGCCGGGGAGGTTAGGGAGGGCGCGGGGAGTCTTCTGGTGGGGGCTAGGTCGGGGCAGGGGCACCGGAGGGGGGCGGTCCACGGCGAAGCGGCTCGGCGGCGGCGCTATGGGACTCCGACGAGCAATTAAACGCGACAGAGTGCAATAAAGGGGAAGGGAGGGGGCATGGGAGGTTCCTTACCTCAAGGCGAACTCCGGGGACTCCTCGGTGGCGACGGAGACGCGGCGGTAGCCCGAGTCGACGGTGGCGGACCTCGGCGGCTGCGCAGAGAACGGCGGCGAGAGCGGGCAGAGGGATTCGGGGAGGGGGAGGGGAAATTGGAGCGCATCCCGGGTTGCGGACGTCGGGGCGAAGCTCACCGTGGCAGAGGGCACGGCGGGGCTCCAACGGCGACGGAGGAACGAGCTCGGGCGGCGGTGGTTTAATGGCGGCTGCGCTTTGGCGTGCGCGCAGCGAGGGGGAGGTGAGAGAGAGGCCTGCAGGTGCGCAAATGAGGGAGGGGGAGAGGGCGAGTGGGGTCCTGGGCTCAAGTGGCCGGGGGCGGGGCGGTTGCGAGCTCCACGCGCGACGTGGGCGCGGAGACCGCGGCAACGCGCAGCGCGGGCGGCGGTTACGCGGGGAAGACGGGGCTGACAGGCCGGGCCCGCGAGCAGAGAGAGAGGGAGGCGGGCGCGGAGACGGCGGCCGCGCTGACGGGCGGGCCCGCCAGGGCAGAGAGAGCGGGGGAAAGAGGCGCGCGCGGGATTGGGCCGGCTGGGCCGAAAGGCCGAGGGGGCGGGGGAAGCGGGCTTCTTTCCTTTTTCTTTTATTCTAGCATTTGTTTTCCCTTTTTCTTTTTATTTTCTCTATTTGATTCAAATTCAAATAAGCCACAAATTCAAATTAGACTTTTTGAGAATTATGCACCAAACAAAAGTGAAATCTAGGGTTCAACATGATGCAACAATTCATACTCCCTTGGAGTTTGAGCTAATAGACTATAGTTACAAATAAAATAACCACTTTTCTCCTATAGAAATGAGAAATAGAAGATTGGGGAAGGATGAGAAAAGGGATGTAACACCTAAATTTGTGAATATGAGCAAAGAAATTTTATACCCCCAAATTCAGGGTGTTACAAACCTATCCCCCTTAAAAGAATCTCGCCCCGAGATTCAGGGTTGGTCAGCAAAGAGTTCAGGGTATTTGGCCTTCAGATCATCTTCTCGTTCCCAGGTTGCTTCTTCCTCCGGGTGGTGACCCCATCTGACTTTGCACATTCTGATGGTATTCCTCCGGGTGACTCTGTCTGCAAACTCCAGAATCTGCGTTGGCTTCTCTATGTATGTCAGATCCTCCTGGACTTCCAAACCCTCCACTGGCAACTGTTCTTCTGGTACTCGCAGACACTTCTTCAATTGCGACACGTGGAACACGTTGTGTACTGCCGACAAACTTTCTGGTAGGTTGAGCTGATAGGCCACTTCTCCACGCTTTGCTTGAATCTGATATGGTCCAACGTACCGGGGTGCTAACTTGCCTTTAACTCCGAACCTTCTGACTCCCCTGATAGGTGACACCTTCAGATAGACGAAATCCCCCACTTCGAAACTCAGTTCTCTTCTCCTTCGGTCCGCATAGCTTCGCTGTCTTGACTGGGCTATCTTCAGGTTCTCCCGAACCATTTTGATATTCTCTTCGGCTTCAAGCAAAATGTCGGGGCCAAACACCTGTCTCTCTCCAGGCTGGTCCCAATGCAGCGGAGTCCTACAACTCCATCCATAGAGTGCCTGAAACGGCGACATCTTCAAGCTGGCCTGGTAACTATTGTTATAGGAGAATTCTGCATAAGGTAACCTTTTGTCCCATCCTGACTTGTCTTGCAACGCACAGGCTCTCAGCATATCTTCTAGGATCTGATTAGATCTTTCAGTCTGACCGTCTGTCTGCGGGTGATAAGCCGAGCTGAAGTTCAAATGTGTGCCCAAAGCTTCTTGTAGCTGCTGCCAAAAATGAGAGGTGAACTGCGTTCCCCGATCTGACACTATCTTCTTCGGCACACCATGAAGGCAGACTATTCGTGACATGTATAACTCAGCTAACGTTGCTCCGGTGTATGTTGTCTTCACAGGTATGAAATGGGCCGCCTTTGTTAAGCGGTCCACAACCACCCAGATGGAATCATAGCCGGCCCGGGTACGAGGTAGGCCAACTATAAAATCCATCCCGATCTCATCCCACTTCCACTGAGGAATCCGCAATGGCTGCAACAATCCGGCGGGTCTTTGATGCTCTGCTTTGGTCCTCTGACAGCTATCACAGATGGCGACATATTCTGCAATTTCTCTTTTCATGCCATACCACCAAAACCTCCTCTTTAAATCCTGATACATCTTCTCACTTCCCGGGTGTATGGAGTAGGCTGTCTCATGAGCTTCCTTTAGGATCAGCTCCCGAATAGGTTTGAGGTCGGGGACACACAATCGGTCCTTGAACCATATTACCCCCTCTTCATCCTCTCGAAAGTCTTTGCCTCTTCCTTCTAAGATTAGCTGCCGGATCTTGTTGATGCTTTCATCATCCTTCTGCCCTTCTTTGATCTCCCGCTCTAGGGTGGGCTCTAATTCCACTGTTACTCCTTGCGTACTGTTCAGGAAACCGAGACTCAGTCTGTCGAACTCCTTGGCTAACTCATATGGCATTGGGTACGTGGCCATCATATTGACTTGACTCTTCCTGCTCAGAGCATCTGCAACCACATTGGCTTTGCCTGGATGGTAATGTATCTCCAACTCATAGTCCTTGATCAATTCCAACCATCTTCGCTGTCTCATGTTTAACTCTGACTGGGTGAATATGTACTTCAGACTTTTATGATCTGTGTAAATGTCGCACTTCTGCCCATACAGGTAATGTCTCCAGGTCTTCAAAGCATGAACTACTGCTGCCAACTCCAGGTCATGTGTGGGATAATTTTTCTCATGGATCTTCAGCTGTCGAGATGAATATGCTACAACTCTTCCTTCTTGCATTAGCACACACCCCAATCCGGTGTAAGAAGCATCGCAATACACTGAGAATGGCTTGTGAACATCAGGCAGGATTAACACCGGAGCTGTAGTCAATCTATTTTTCAGTTCTTCAAATGCTTCCTGACACTTTTGGGTCCACTTAAACTCAACTTTCTTCGCTAGTAACACTATCATTGGTCTAGCAATCTTTGAGAAGCCTTCGATGAAACGCCTGTAATACCCAGCCATTCCAATGAAGCTCTTGATCCCACGAACATCCTTTGGTGCTTTCCAGTTCAGGATATCTGCTACTTTCTTTGGATCCACTGCCAACCCCTCTTGGTTTATGATGTGACCCAGAAATAAGACTTCATGAATCCAGAACTCGCACTTGCCCAGCTTGGCATACAACTGATGCTCTCGAAGCCTTTGCAATACCATCTTCAAATGCTCTACATGATCTTCCTCACTTTGAGAGTATATAAGAATATCATCGATAAACACTACCACAAACTTGTCCAGATAATCCATGAACACACTGTTCATCAGGTACATAAAGAAGGCTGGCGCATTTGTCAAACCAAAGGACATAACTGTGAATTCATATAACCCGTACTTGGTGATGAATGCCGTCTTCGGTATGTCCGAGGGTCGGATTCTGAGTTGATGGTAACCTGATCTCAGATCTATCTTTGAGAATACGCTGGCACCTCTGAGCTGGTCGAACAAATCTTCTATCCTTGGCAGGGGGTACTTGTTTTTGACAGTGACTTCATTCAAGGCTCTATAGTCTATGCACATCCTTTTGGTACCATCTTTCTTCTCTACAAACAACACCGGAGCGGCCCAGGGCGAGGTACTTGGTCTGATGTAACCCTTCTCTAACATCTCATCTATCTGCTTCTTGAGTTCCACCAATTCTGGTCCAGACACTCGGTAGGCTCTTTTGGAAATGGGGGCGGTACCAGGGATAAGCTCTATGGCAAATTCGACTTTTCTCTCGGGTGGCATGCCCGTTAGCTCCTCGGGAAATACGTCCGGAAAGTCCGACACAACCTTGATAGCCTCGAGCGGGTTGGGCTCCTTACTATCAACTGAAATCTGGTGACAGACACCCTCCGCTGATTTAGGCATCCTTAGCTCGGCCACTACCTCTTCTCCTGACGGGGACTTCAATGTTACGGTCCTCTTGTCACAACTAACATTTGCTTCATACTTCATTAACCAATTCATCCCTAGAATAACATCTATCCCAGGGGTGTCTATTACTATTAAGTCACTGGGGAATCCTATCCCCCTTATTTCCACCCTTATATTTGAGCATATTTTATCTGTTTGCACCTTGCCACCAACCGAATTAATCCTCATGGGCGGCATCATTGCCTCTACTGAGATGTTATGCAATTCTACCCAGGTTGCAGTGACAAATGAATGAGTTGCACCAGTATCAAATAGCACTTTCGTGGGATGAGATTCGACTGAGAACATACCTACTGCCACATCTGGTGCACCCTGGATCTTCGGCCTCCAAGTGGTTCACCTTTCCACGGTTGTACGCTTGGTTACGATTGCCTGCTGTCGGCTGCAGTACACCTTGCCTTGTTGGAGCATTGGGGTTGGTCTGCTGCTGTGCCCCCTTCTTTGGGCATTGCATCGCCCAGTGGCCTTGTTCTCCACAGTGGAAACATCCTCTGCCTCCTCCTTGTGCTGGGGCTGCTTGGTTGCTCTGATTTGCTGCTGGGGCAGGAAGGCGAGGTGCCTGGTTGTTCTGCTTCTGATACTGATTACCTCCCTGCTGGCTGTGCTGATGATACTGCTGCTGCTGCTGTGGGTACTGCCTCTGAAACTGCTGCTGATGCGGACGCTGGTTCTGATTCTGATATCCTTGTGGGTGACCAGGCCTGCCTTGCTGAGATGAACTGCCTGAGAAACGTGGACGGCTGATGCCTCCGGTCTGGGGTCCACTCATCTTGCGCTTCCGATCTTCCATATCCTTACGCTTCTTCTCAGTCATAACTGCCCTATCGATCAGGTGCTGGAAGGTGGGGAAGGTGTGATTCATCAGCTGGTAATGCAGGGGATCCACTAAACCCCTCATGAACCTGTACTGCCTTTTAGCATTAGTGTTGACATCCTCAGGTGCATAACGAGATAGCTGCAGAAACTTGTCTCTGTATTCACTAACAGACAGGGGTCCCTGCTTCAGAGCCAGAAACTCCTCCTTCTTCACGATCATCAGTCCCTCCGGCACATGGTACCTGCGGAAACTCTCGCTGAATTCTTCCCAGGTGATGGCTTCGGGGTCAGCATGTGTGGCGAGGTAGGACTCCCACCAGGACTGGGCTGCTCCCCTTAGCTGACGGGGACCATACAGAACCTTCTCCCTGTCGTTACATTGGGCGGTGCGTAGTTCTCTTTCCACTGCGCGCAGCCAGTCTTCTGCATCCATGGGGTCAGCAGAATAGGCGAAGGTAGGAGGGTGCCCTCTCATGAACTCACCACGCTTATCCCGTGGCATCTGGGGCATCTGCACTTGCAATTGGGGTTGGGGTTGCTGTTGAGCCTGCTGCATGGCTGCCAGAGTCTGCCCAATGGCCTGCACTGCCTGAGTCTGCATCAAGAACATCTGCTCCACTGACATCGGGGGTGGCGGGGGAGGCTGCCTCTGTTGTTCCTCCTGCTGGTCATGCTGCTCTTGCTGAGCACGCCTGTTGCATCGGCGCCTGTTGTCAGACATCTGTGGAAGACATTCATACATCAGCATTGATCTTACAACCCTCCAGCATAAGAAAAGAGAATACAGAATTCTTCATGACACTGAGTGAACAAAGAGCTTCACTGATCCTCATTACGATTCAACACAGCTTCTCAGATAAGAAGGAAAGTAGAAGTAAATGGCTTCCCAACTAAATAACTGACTTTATTAACATTATAGCTAGGCCAAGCTGCAGGAGAAACCCACAGGTTGGCAACAGTCATTACAAAGATTCGAATCCAGCACAAGTTCATCATAACAAGCATGCAAGCAACTGATAAGCAAACTAAGCTAATTGGAAACAACTGATAAGCAAACTAAACTAACTATCTAAGACTGAGACATCTGACTTAAGAATTATTACAAACTTTGACGCTAACGATCTAAGGATCCAGATCTATCCTGGTCTTACAGGCAGGGGAACCATAAGTGTGGTGACCTCGTGGCGGCGAGCGGTAAGGGTGCTGAGTCCCAACAAGAGCGGGAGAACCACCCTCCTGGTGATGGCGCTCTGCCAGCTCAGCACGCAACTCCGCAATCTCCGTTCGAGCCCTGCTCAGCTCGTCCAGAGAGTGATCCAGCTCAGTGTTAAGCACTGCGACTAGGTTGACTGTGCTGCTCAACCTAGGGTTAGCCTCACCAACAGGTGAGACAACCACACTCTCTGTGCTGCCAGTAGGGCGGCGGGGGTAGTACCGAAGGTTAAGACCGTCGGCCACCCCACCGAACAAAGAACAGTACTGGGAGAGTGCACGTCGTGCTGCATCCTGCATAGCCGCCTCTGCAGTGTCCCTCTCGGAGATGGAATAGTGCTCCAAAACGGCCTCCGCACCCCGGAGGTCGTCCTCCGGACGGCGAACTAGGCAGGTAGCCTCCCAGCGGTCCGGGTACCTCCCGCGACTGTGCTGGTAGACTACACAATGATACTCGATCGACCAGGTGTGCCGGTCGAAAGCCTGGCGCAGCAAGGTGTCGAGTGCGTCGTGGAAGTGACAACCGCGAGCGGCGTCACGGGTGATGGGTCGGGCGACCCATCCTTCCGCCTCCTGCGGCTCAGAGGACTCCGTGCTGTGGTCTGAGTCGTCGTCGTCGGGGTCTCCTCCAGGACTTCCTCCGGTAGCTCCTCCAACAGCCGAGGCGTCCCGCGGTGGTGCAGGGGGCGCCTCCAGCTGGGCAACAGAGGAACGGGGCCTCACGGACTCCACCTCCTGCTGGGGTGGGGAGGAAGAGCCCTGCTGCTCTCTATGCTGGCGCCGGCGTTCCTGCTCCTCACGCAGGCGGTGGTGCAGTCTCTCCAGGTGACTCGACTGACCGGACACGGTGCGGTGCAGAGGACGCTCCGCAAGTCGAGACGGCAGGAAAGGAATCACCGACTTACGTGCAGTGTGTCTAAGACGAGCCATCTACAAAAGACACCGTAAGCATAAGAGTAAGAGCAGAACTAATATGACAAGTGAATAAACCATAGACAGAATAAGATAAAAATTTTAACAAGGTATAATATAGTATATATATATGTAGTAAAACATAGGGTTGGTCGAGGTGACCGACTTTTGAAGTAACATCAGAGGTCAAGGTGAGGGGGAAGGTCAATAGTCCTTAGTACGACCAATGCTACTCTAGGTCAGCGGTCCTACAGTCAGCACGGCTTTGATACCACTTATGTCACACCCGGTTTTGGAAGGCAAACCGAATGCGAACTATGTACGTGCCAGGATCAGAACTCACGTACACAGCGATTACATAAATGAACATCAATGCACATTGCTCGAATAGTAACTTAAAAGAGTATTAACTTATTACATCACAGAGTCATAGACATCCACATAGTCATCAACTTAACAGTTAAATCAAAGTGCTAGCGAAACGCAGTAAGGATAGGGCCTTCACAGGCAGCTGACTGGGGGTTGCCGCCAACCCACACCTAGAATTCGTCGTAGTCTTGGAACTCCTGGAAGTCTCCTTCCACGGCTTCGCCTTCTCCTGAGCAGTGGTTACAATGCGGACAACCTGGTGTTTTGTGGTAAAGCAAGGATGAGTATACATCAACGTACTCAGCAAATGTCCCGTTTGGCTGAAGTGGACTAGCTTTATGTGGGGTTAGGCTCAAGCAGTTGCTTTTAGTTGGTCAGGTATTTATCATTAGTAGAAGCCAGATTTTAGCATTAACCAACCCATGAACCATTTCCTCATCGAGGAACAACATCATCATATTCGAATCAAAACCATAACATAATCCTTGTATCTCGAACCATCTGTATCTCTAATCAAAGAGGATCCCAAGGCTGCTCTTAACCGTGAGCACGGCTGATATATCAGTTTCACTACCCTCTGCAGAGGTCGCACACTTTACCCATGAGTCATGATGCCCTTTCTGCCCGGGGAGAGCTAATCCCCATTGACCACTACCTAGGTGGTCCGGCAGGGTATCACTACGTAGCTTTTACAAAGATTCCCTAGAGATCATAGCTGCCTGTTAGGTTTCTCCAGTTTGATAAACACAGTACTCCTCCCCGCAGGAGAGTGACTAACAAAAGCAAAACGAAAGAACCTCGGCACTCAGCCTCGGCAGAGCAAGCACTGTGCCTGGACCCCATTGACGGCACGACGGCGAAGCAACTACACCTCTAGTTCCTCTAATTAATTAGCTAAGGGCATCCCATTTTACCCTCATGGTTGCACTGTTATCCCGGGTGGTCTCTCAACGAACAGGTCCTTACGGAGAGGTACTCAGGAAACAGCCTGAGCCCCCTAGAGTATCACAAGATCATCAATATCATCAGGATAACAGTATCGTAAATAGTCACATCATGTTCATTGATTAAGTTAAGGCAATAGCAGAATGCTAACCATAACAGCCCATAAGGTCATCAAGGATAAAGTAAAGTGTAAAGCTAGTCAATCCTTAGGTTTCAAGTAAGTAATGCGGGGTAGTAAGTTATAAATGAATAGGACATAATGGGACAGAGGACACTTGCCTTCACCAAACTGCTGATCAGGGACTTCCTCTGCAACTTCCTCGGGAAACACAGACTGCTCGTTGTCTACGTAAAGTAATCATTCACACTATGCACTTGGGAAATAACCAACAAAAACAATATACCAAACATATGCAGCAGAGAGATCACAAGTTCATAATAGAAAAGGGATAGGCACTCTGGTATTCCCTAGTTCTAGGGTAGAGGACTATACAAAATGATTCATTATCCACTAATCAGGTTTTAGTCAGTGGTGGGGTTAATTCATTACATGGTTTTAAGTCCATAAACTTAGGTGTTCCCACTTTTACTAAAGTCTTCTATCTTTTATTTATCTCAAATAGGGGTTCCAATAACCTTAATCTTATCTTAATGATCAACTATTAATTGGGACATAAAAACAGCAGGGAAACATTGGTTAAATAGGTAGACAAAAATACTATGAGCATTTTGCAATTTGAAGCACCTAATTTGGAGTTCATATGACAGAGTTATGAATTTTACAAGTTTAGGGATTAAAAATATACCCTAAATACTTATTTTGAATTAAATAAAAGGTCCGAGGACCTAACTGCGAGAATCCAGGGACGGCGGGTTAAATTTCAGAAAACCGGGGGTCTCTTTTAGAAAACGCGCGGGCGAAGGGGTATCGGGCTCCTACGGCCGTCGGATCTCAGATCGACGCGCAGGATTAGATCCGTGGGCGGGCGCGCGAGCGCGCGGCAGCCTGAGCGGCTGACAGGCGGGGCCAGGCGGCAGAGCGGGCGCGGGCGGGCTGACAGGCGGGGCCAGGCGGGCAGCGCGGGGCGGCAGGCTGACAGGCGGGGCCTAATTGGCAGGGAGGCGGGGCGCGGGGGAAACGGCTCTGGGCCGTTGGATCTCAGGCGAACGGCTAGGGTTGGGCTCGGCCTAATTGAAACGGGGCCGTGCGATCTGGGATGGACGGCGGGGATCGGGTGGCCGGCCTTGGCCTCTCCTACGGCTAGCAGAGGCGGCGGCGCTTGTCTCCGCGGCGGAGAACTCGCCGGAGACGAGGGGCGCGGGGGCCCTGCGGGTCTTTGGGGCGACCTGGATGGCCGGGGAGGTTAGGGAGGGCGCGGGGAGTCTTCTGGTGGGGGCTAGGTCGGGGCAGGGGCACCGGAGGGGGGCGGTCCATGGCGAAGCGGCTCGGCGGCGGCGCTATGGGACTCCGACGAGCAATTAAACGCGACAGAGTGCAATAAAGGGGAAGGGAGGGGGCATGGGAGGTTCCTTACCTCAAGGCGAACTCCGGGGACTCCTCGGTGGCGACGGAGACGCGGCGGTAGCCCGAGTCGACGGTGGCGGACCTCGGCGGCTGCGCAGAGAACGGCGGCGAGCGCGGGCAGAGGGATTCGGGGAGGGGGAGGGGAAATTGGAGCGCGTCCCGGGTTGCGGACGTCGGGGCGAAGCTCACCGTGGCAGAGGGCACGGCGGTGCTCCAACGGCGACGGAGGAACGAGCTCGGGCGGCGGTGGTTTAATGGCGGCGGCGCTTTGGCGTGCGCGCAGCGAGGGGGAGGTGAGAGAGAGGCCTGCAGGTGCGCAAATGAGGGAGGGGGAGAGGGCGAGTGGGGTCCTGGGCTCAAGTGGCCGGGGGCGGGGCGGTTGCGAGCTCCACGCGCGACGTGGGCGCGGAGACCGCGGCAACGCGCAGCGCGGGCGGTGGTTACGCGGGGAAGACGGGGCTGACAGGCCGGGCCCGCGAGCAGAGAGAGAGAGGGAGGCGGGCGCGGAGACGGCGGCCGCGCTGACGGGCGGGCCCGCCAGGGCAGAGAGAGCGGGGGAAAGAGGCGCGCGCGGGATTGGGCTGGCTGGGCCGAAAGGCCGAGGGGGCGGGGGAAGCGGGCTTCTTTCCTTTTTCTTTTATTCTGGCATTTGTTTTCCCTTTTTCTTTTTATTTTCTCTATTTGATTCAAATTCAAATAAGCCACAAATTCAAATTAGACTTTTTGAGAATTATGCACCAAACAAAAGTGAAATCTAGGGTTCAACATGATGCAACAATTCATACTCCCTTGGAGTTTGAGCTAATAGACTATAGTTACAAATAAAATAACCACTTTTCTCCTATAGAAATGAGAAAGAGAAGATTGGGGAAGGATGAGAAAAGGGAAGTAACACCTGAATTTGTGAATATGAGCAAAGAAATTTTATACCCCCAAATTCAGGGTGTTACACTCGTCTACTCGCATCACACAATACATACATAGTATAGCATAAATTAACATCACATCAAACAGATAAATAAAATATACAATAAAATCTACACATTAAAATGAGATCATAGGAACTGGAATCATTAAATTTGGAGTTATAGATTTCAAGTTATGAATTTCCTAAGGTTTAATGTGCTTGAAATAGGATTAAATGAGAAATAAATTCTCTTACTATTTTCATGATACAACAGAGACTCTAGGTGATAGATATTAATATTACAAAATTTTAGAAATTGGAATGGATCGATTTGGATTAAAAATGAATTTTCTATACGTTTTACAAGTTTCTGCAATTAAATGTGTATTAAAAACTAATTTCTAAATAATCTTTCTGATTTTATCAAGTATCTGGACCGCGCGACAAATTCCAGAGACAACAGGGGCCTCAGTGCAAGAAACCCGAGGCACAGATCACAGTGCCCATGGACTGCGGGTTGGTTAACAAATCTTCCAGGGTCTCTTTAACAAAAATCCCTGGCCGAAGGGGTATGTTTCGACCAGAGCCGCACGATCCTACATCTACGGCTAGGATTAGATCTTCGTTATTATACACCAGTGCATGGTTTTTAGCCCTCAGATGCCAAATCAACGGACCGGATCACCAAATGACCGAGGCGCTCGACACCCGCCCGATCACCATCCGACGGCCACGAGGAACCTTGCGAAGCGGTATGCGAAGATCTAACCGGGACCGCGCAAAAGTGCATCCAACGGCCTAGCACTGGCTGGACACCCCCGAGCGCCACCAGCGGCACCGCCTACCGATCCGCGGCGGCGGCATTGCCGGCGTAGCACCAATACCCGATTAGTGAGCTATCCTTCACGGAAACTAGTGCTACACAGAGCGGAGTCAAAATCGGATCGATGGGTAGGATACATACCAACGATTGTGTTGCCCAACGTTTGGACCACGGGAAGGGGTCCGCGGTGGTTCTTGTTCGCCGGTGAGCAATTCCCGCGGTGCTGGTCCGCAATAAGTGAGAGCGAGTCACACACGACACTCAGGGGCAGACGGTAACCACCCAGCACGTGTCTACAGAGACCGAGACAGCTTCGTGGTGGCAATGGTCGGAGAAGTAGTTCCGCCGCGCACTGGCAGGCGGTTTCCACACAACGACGGTGAGCTAGGTTAGGGTTTGGGGGGCAAGGGATGTGGGGGGCGAGTCGGCGCGGGGCCCGTGTTACTTATACTGCGGCGCACGCATCGGCTAGTGGCGAAAACGTCGGCGGTGGTTGAGCTCGGACTCCGCCCTTCTCGCGAGGAGGAAGAATGTGCACCTCACGCACGGTGTATGACAGCGCGGACCAGCGCATCAGTGGAACGGAGGCAAACGTGCGCGAGTAAGCGACTGGCCAGTGGGCCTTGTATGTCGGCGCAACGCTGAAGTCAGGATGTGCTGGAGTGGGCTAGGTGCTAATGGGCCGGTTCTATGGGGTTTCAGCCCAAGCGCTATTTTTCCTTTTTATTTTCCTTTTCCTTTTTCTGATTTATATTTCCCCTTCTCATTTGAATCCAAATTTCAAACTTAAATCCTTTGGTAAATTCTCCTCAGATTGAAGGTATAATTTGAACATATTAGTCTTACCTTTATTTATAATATTTATTTTGTTTATATGTTCTTTTTGTGTACTTCTTTTCCTCCCTCTCCACATTTCTTTAGAGCTTTGTTTTTTTCCAAATTTAGAGTTTAAATTCCATTTGTCTATTAATATATTAATATTTTGTTAATAACACATTTATTTTATTATCCAGATATGCACAATCAAGTAAAAACTCGGCATGATGCATGACTTATTTAGGTGTCATAGGGTTATTTACTAACTTTTGAGGTATTTGTTCACATGCTATAATAAATGGAGGCAAACATATACATGTAAAACAACTATACTCTCTTTTACATTTTTTTGGTATTACAATTACCTATTGCCGGAGTAATCTAGATGTGGCACCAGTCTTGTTCCTTCGTAGCCTGAGGCGGCTAGCTAGAGGTAGGGTAATGATGTGTCCCCTGTAGCGTAGTCGGTCCGAGGCCGAGGTCGGGCGAGGCGGTGACTTTTCCTGAGGCCGAGGCCGAGGTCGGGTGAGGCGGAGACCTTCTCCCGAGGCCGAGGCTGAGGTCGGGCGAGGCGGACACCTTCTCCCGAGGCCGAGGCTGAGGTCAAGGCCTGGGGTCGGGCGAGGCGGAGCTCCCTGTTGCGCCCGAGGCTGAACTCGGGAGAGGCCGTGACTTACTGTTGTTAGTCTTACCCTGGTGGTTGGCACAGTAGTCAGAACGGGATAAATAGTGTTGTTTTCCTATCAGAACGATCAGTAAAGGGGTGAAGTGACTGCGGTCATTTCGACCTTGCCAACTGAGGCGCGCGTGTCAGGATAAGGTGTCAGGTGATCCCTGCATTAAATGTGCATGCGATACGGTTGGCGGTAAGGCGATTTGGCCGAGGTTTCTATACGACAAAGTTTGCCCGAGCTTAGCCTCGGACGAGCCGGGGTGCGTCCGCTGCCTGAGGGGGCCCTCGGGCGAGGCGTGAACACATCCGGGACCACTGTTCTTGCCCGAGGCTGGGCTCGGGCGAGACGAGATCGCGTCCCTTGGTAGATGAGGCTTTAACTTTGTGCTGTGCTTACCAGCCTTTACGGTCTGTTTTGAAGATGTTTTTCAGCCATGCTTAGGAGTATTGAGGGTACCCCTAATTACGGTACCCGACAGTAGCCCCCGAGCCTCAAAGGGAGTGTAGGCACTCGCTTGGAGGTTTTGCCGGATTTTTTGCAAGGAGACTAGCCTTTTTCGGTTATGTTTTGTTCCGATGGGTGCACGCGAGCACACCCGTCGGGTGTAGCCCCCGAGGCCTCGGAGGAGTGGTTTGACTCCTCTGAGGTCTTAATTCTTCTTGTGATTCCTCGGTCGGCCTTGTTGTTCCCTCATGCGGCCTGGCCGCAGCTCGGGTGCATGGTCAGGCTCCGAGTTTTTAAGCTGGTTTGTTGACGTGGTCAACAATTTGGCCGTGGCCTGGTGCGAGAGCGGCCTCCGAGCCTCTGCACGGAGCGAGAGGACGATCGAGGACCGTCTCGGCTTTTTATTGTACGCCCCTTCATCGCCTTTCCGCAAGGAGGAGGGGGGAACGCGCCATGTTACCCTCGGTGGGCGCTGAACATGGTGTTTCCAGTGAGTTGCTAATGGGTAATCCGAGTGGACGCCCGAGCCCTGTTTGATAAGGGTCGGCTAGTGGCCCAGAGGCGCGCTCCAAAAGTACCTGCAGGTGATTTGCTGGACCCGGACCCATTCGATAGGGTCCGAGGGCTCAGTGCCTCCCTTTGGTGGGCTTCCATTACAAATTGTTCCCGCTAGTCTCAGAAATGTCTTAGGGTACCTCGGGAGCGTAGCCCGAGCCTTGGCCGTGTAATGGATGTACCTAGGGTCATCCCTGACTCTACATGTTCTAGGGCGGCTGTCGAATCCCTTCGAGGGGCTAGCCTTCGAACCCCTGATCAGTAAAGGGCTCGGAGCCCGAGTGCTCTGGGGCGGTCGCCGAACCCCACGGGGCGCAACCTTCGAACCCCTGATCAGTAGGAGGGCTCGGGGCCCGTTTCCTTCGCTGCGAAGGACTCCTTCGAAATGTCCCGTTTCTCGATCCCTGCGGAGAGAGAGAAAGAGAAAGGAAAGGAAGAAAGGAGATATTTCGAAACAGTGTGGCGCACCTTTTTTGAGGCAGTCATCATGACGGAGGCGAAACGGCGCCCGTCCGCCTGCCAGAGGAGACGTGTGTCCTGCCAGGGAGTTAATGCGACGGGACAGGCGACTCGTAGGGTATCTGTTGTGTGTGCGCGAGCCGTTCGAGGAATGGAACACGGGTGTGTCGTCTTTATGCTGTAGGAGAGGGCTCCCCTGCCGCTTCACAGGAGGATGCGAGCCTGTAGGTGGGACTAGGGCCTGGTTGGTGGTTGGACCGCTGCTTCCGCACGTCTGTTGCTGCAATTACTGCCGGTCCGCCTGTGGTCATACCAACCGTCGCGTCTATCCCCACGGCTGTCTGACCCGTGACCATCGCACTTAATTGGCACTATTGGGTTATGCATGGGGCTGCCTCGAGTCGCTGCCCTAGTTCTGTAGTCCCAAGAAGACGCGACATTGGCGCAAGTGGCGGTGCGGTTTCTTTGCACGTGGTAATCGGTGCGCCGGTTACATGACATGTGGGCCCGAGCCTCCATGCTGGACCGCTGGTTGCAACGAAGCTGAAAGGATGCACGACCGTGGTGCGGTTGCATGCTTCTCACGTAGCGGCCCGCCTTTTCGACCGCTGATTTCGGCGAGGATGAGAGAGCGCTTAACCGCAGGGCGGTTGCATGCTTCGTGTGCAGCGGTTCGCCATCTTCGTGTTTCGGGTCAGTTTGTATGATGTGTGGGACCTAGCCCCCCATGTCGTAGGGCGGGAACCCTGGAGCACGTCGGGGGAGACTTTGCCCGTGATGCTTCGAGGCGCGAGTGGGGAGATCCATCTTTAAAAATGGACCGATCTCCCGGGCAGTAGCCATGCCTCTACTCTTCTCGCATCCATCACGTCCTTCCATCTTCCAGGCCTCCAGATGGGGTGCACTGGTGTTGCCTTCTTCTTGATGCTGTTGGAGGAGCACGACCCCGTGGGGGTTGGCGCTCTTTAGTCATCGCTCGACTTCAAGGATTTTCATCATGCAGCCCGGCTGCAGTTCCCCGCCAGTGGTCACCCAGAACGATGACCACCAGCCTTGTGGCAGAAAAGAGCGGGCCGGGCTGTGGCCTCCCCTCTGCCCTCAGCTTCAAGGATGTTCATCATCCGTGCTGGGGGCAAGGGCAAGTCGAGTTGGGGCCCTGCCTTCCGCATGGGCTGGCGACCCGCTTCTTACTCCAGCATTTGGGGGAGAAGGGTGTTCACCAGCCTTGCGGAGGAGGCGAACTGCCACCTGCTGCCTGGTCGGGGTTTGGCTGTCCGTCGACCGCACGGGCGACGGTCGTGCCGTGCGTAGGTCGACCACGTCCACGGCCTGTCTCGTGCCGCCGGCCACACCGGGGGGTCGTACAAGACGTCGTACGTCGCGGGGGCGGTGTCCGCGTTCCTGGATGGTCATGTCCTCACTCCCGTAGCGAGGACAGGAGCGAGGACTTCCTTGTGCGCGCTGGGGCGGCCGCCATTCGCCGGTGCGGCGTTGGTGCGCAGGTGGCCGCTGTCGTCGGTGCTGAGGTGGTGGCCGCCATAGGTGAGGCTTCCCGCCGCAGAGGTGGTTGCCTCTACCGACGAGACCGTCAGTGCCACCTGTGGGCGGACCTCCGGCTCTTTGGCTTTAATGGCTTGTCCTCGCCCCTCGTGTGGGGATGCGGGCGAGGGCCTTTTCACAGTAGCGTTTGCCCTGGGGCAATCGCTGCTGCTGTCTAGCTGCCCGAGGCGGAGGTCGTTGGGACCCGTTCCCTCTCTCGCAAAGCTTGTAGCCCCTACCTGGCGTGCCAACTGTCGGCGTTTCGGACCCGGGAGACCCTCAACCGCACCGACTAGTGAATTTTGTGCCGCGTGTCCCTGCCCAGATGGGTTGATGTAAGATGAAACACAAGAGGTGGGATGAGGCTTATATTATCTTGCACTGGGGTGCTTGCAGTAGGGGCTACAAGCTTTGCGAGAGAGGGAACGGGTCCCAGGTCCCTTGGGAAGTCTAGTGTTACGGAGTGGAGTTCGATTTGAGTGAGTTCGTCTCCGTCGTCCTTGCCATCTCCGCGTCCTCCTCTCCCCCTCGAAAAGGCCTTGGGCATCCCCTTTTATAGATACAAGGGGATGGTCCAGCTGTACATATGGGGGTGTAGCTATGTGCTAACGTGGCCGGCGGAGAAGTGTTTGAGCCCCGTAGGAGCGTAGCTGACGGTGCGGTCTGGGTCCTGCTGACGTTTCTTTGCCTTCGTAGAGAGCTTGAGAACAACCGACGTCATGGACGCATGCAGGGAGCCATCATTACCTGTTGCCGGAGTAATCTAGAAGTGGCACCGATCTTGTTCCTTTGTAGCATGAGGCGGCTAGCTAGAGGTAGGGTAATGATGTGTCCCCTGCAGCGTAGTCGGTCCGAGGCTGAGGTCGGGCGAGGTGGTGACTTCTTCTGAGGCCGAGGCCGAGGTCAAGCGAGGCGGAGACCTTCTCCCGAGGCCGAGGCTGAGGTCGGGCGAGTCGGAGACCTTCTCCCGAGGCTGAGGCCTGGGGTCGGGCGAGGCGGAGACCTACTCCCGAGGCCGAGGCTGAGGCCGAGGCCTAGGGTCGGGCGAGGCGGAGCTCCCTGTTGCGCCCGAGGCTGAACTCGGGAGAGGCCGTGACTTACTGTTGTTAGTCTTACCCTGGTGGTTGGCACAGTAGTCGGAACAGGGTAAATAGTGTTGTTTTTCTGTCAGAACGATCAGTAAAGGGGTGAAGTGGCTGCGGCCATTTCGACCTTGCCAACTGAGGCGCGCGTGTCAGGATAAGGTGTCAGGTGATCCATGCATTAAATGCACATGCGATATGGTCGGCGGTAAGGCGATTTGGCCGAGGTTGCTATACGACAAAGTTTGCCCGAGCTTAGCCTCGGACGAGCTGGGGTGCGCCCGCTGTCTGAGAGGGCCCTCGGGCGAGGCGTGAATCCATCCGAGACCATTGTTCTTGCCCGAGGCCGGACTCGGGCGAGACGAGATCGTGTTCCTTGGTAGATGAGGCTTTAACTTTGCGCTGTGCTTACCAACCTCTACGGTCTGTTTTGAAGATGTTTTTCAGCCATGGTTAGGAGTATTGAGGATACCCTTAATTACAGTACCGACAACGAGGATGCTCCAAGTGATGATGGGGAAGAGGGTTGGAGAGATTTTTTATGGCACGACTCAGGAGAGAAGATCAGATTAAGATGATTGTGTTGTACGGTTTCTCTCTCCTGTATAATACAAGGGGCATAAAGGTCCTTTATAATCTCCGTCTCTTGGCTCTATTCTAGCAAATCGTTATTTTAGTAGATAATATTTCCAAAATCTGATAGCCATAACTCTTATTTTACAATGGAACAAAATCCCCGCCTCTGAGTTTGCACACATTTACCGTAATTAGGGCCCGAAACTCTGCTCGGCTCACCCAGTGCACGAGATCAAAAATAAGGCTTGACTCAACTTGAAGTAGGCTCACGAGCTGGCTCGGATCGATTCACGAGCCATACCCTAGTAAATATTTTGAGTAATTTAAATTATGAATTATCATATTTTCATCAACAAAAGCTAAAAAACGAACCTATTATCTATAGAATTATTTAATATTCATTATTATTCTGCAAATTAATTAATTTGGTATAACTCGTAAGTCAGAACGAGCTAGCTCAGCTCGACTCGCTGCTCCAACGAGCTCAAAAATAGATTCGCGAGTCAAACCACTTTCGGCTTGAGCCGGCTCTTAAGTTTTGAGTTTTTTACTAGTGCTACATTTACTGATAAAGACAATTAGGTTCCGTTTGTTTTCTTTCATTTTGAAGAATTAGAATTTTACTAATGTAATAGACTATTTTTTTAGATTGTGACATTACACCACTTTTTAAATTTATCATATAAGTGGTCTACCTAAATTCATGGGGTAAGAGAAGAAAATTAATTTTATAGATTTACATGCTATTTTTTTGATGTACAACTTATAGCACACTTTTCTACTTACTTCGCTATAACATAAACGTAGTATATAACTATCTCTCTCATATTATTTAGGATAATATATAAATATATTACATATATAAATATATGAACTTAATTATTTTTATTTAAATTATAATTATTAAAATGAAATTCAATTCTAACGAAACAAACAAGACCTTAATAAAAATTCAAATAAAAGCTGTACTTTGTAGCTGTTGCGCCCACCCTTGGTCGTACTCGACAAATATCGGAACCTCCCATGCTCGCTATATTTAACATAAATTTCGTGACCGAACAATACATGTCGAGAGGAAAAACTGGCGGATGGAAAGATCCATCGATGCATCCGAGGACCTCCGTACGATCGATGTGCACTTGGCTTCTTCTCCGACAGAGAGCATCAGCCGAGGATAACAAAACGCCCAAGCATGCCTCGATCAGCCATTGTTAAGTACCACGCCCTATGCTCAAAGAATGATTCCACCGGTTCTTGTTGCCTTGATTATATATATACAGCATATATACCCTACTACGGCCCTGCCCCTAGGAAGATGGCCGGTCGTAGAAGAACACTGTGGCAGCAACTGACGGGAGCTCAGGGTTTACTGAAGAAATAAGCCGTTGTGCATCCATGGCGCCGTCGTCCAAGAAAGTAGTGCTGGTCATCGTAGTCGTAGTCACGGTCGCCGCCGTCCTCGCAGCACCGGCCCCGGCCCTCGCCGCGGACCTCTTGGTTGGGGACAGCCAGGGCTGGCGCCTCAACGTCGACTACGACGAGTGGGCCGACGGCAAGGACTTCATCGTCGGCGACACGCTAGGTGCGTGCGTACGTGCACAATTGCATATGCATGTGTATGTGTATATATAGCCCTACGACTCTTCCGTGATCTGTGTCTCGCGCGTGCAGTGTTCAAGTACGCCAAGGGCCAGCACACGGTGGTGCAGGCGACGGCGGCGAGCTTCGGGGCGTGCAGCCAGTCCAACAGCCTCGGGACGTGGGCCTCCGGCGACGACAGGGTCCCGCTCAACACGTCGGGCCAGTGGTGGTTCTTCTGCGGGGTGGCGGGCCACTGCGAGCAGGGCATGAAGTTCGGCGTCACGGTCCTCCCCGTCGTCAAGCTCTCCTCTTCGTCGTCGTCGGCACCACCGGCGCTTATTGCTCACGGCGGAGGTGCCGCAGCGGGGCTCGCTGCCGCTGCCGTGGCGGCCGCGGCCGCGCTCCTGTTCTAGGCGCCGCTTTCGTCCAGCCGGCCATGCATAACTCACTACCGGAATCCGAGCCTTTGCCGAGTGCCGGCCGCTTTGCCGAGTGCCTTTTCTCGGGCACTCGGCAAAGACGGCTTTGCCGAGAGCCGCACTCGGCAAAGCTCGGCTCTCGGTAACGAGCGTCTTTACCGAGCGTAGGACACTCGGTACAGGTCCACACTCGGCAAATCCATGTTTGCCGAGTGTCAAACACTCGGCAAATGGGGCTCTCGGCAAAGGGCCGTCAGCGGCCGTCCCAAAGCTGACGGCCGTCAGTCTTTGCCGAGCGCCAACGGTTGGCACTCGGCAAAGAGTCTTCTTTGCCGAGTGTCACCCAGTTGACGCTCGGCAAAGAACTCTTTGCCGAGTGCCATCCCTAGACACTCGGCAAAGTATATTTTTATTTCTTTTATTTTGTCTCCCAAACTTTTTGTGGTATGTTCCTACACTATGTAGACCTACATGTATCATTTGTGGACAATTTTAATTTAACAGAGTTTCAATCGTTAGTAGATTTAGTTCGTTTATTTGAATTTCTTCGGAAAATTTAGATTTGAACTGCAGGTCACTCGAAACTTGGAAAACCGTGCATGAAAAAATGATATTCATGTTACTTAGCATAAGTTACGACCGATTCCAGGAGCGGACCAAAAACTTCGAGCAACATGCTCACTAAACATGGTCGTGAACTTGTCATCAACATGTTTAAAACTTGTATAAAACACAAACAAAGTCAGAAAATCTTGAAACTTGTCCACGTGTCATGATATCATATGTACAGGCTGCGATAAAAAATTGAAAAAATTTCGAGAAAACTATGACGCGCTATGTGTACAAACCTAAGAGATCCACATTGAAACTCTATGATTTCATGTGTAGTTCTCTTAGGTTTCTACACATAGTGTCTCACAACTTTGTCCAAACATTCTCAATTTTTTATCACAACCTGTACATATGATATCATGACACGTGGACAAGTTTCATGATTTTCTGACTTTGTTTGTGTTTTATACAATTTTTAAACATGTGGATGGCAAGTTCACGGCCATGTTTAGTGAGCATGTTGCTCGAAGTTTTCGGTCCGCTCATGGAATCGGTCGTAACTTATGCTAAGTAACATGAATATCATTTTTTTCATGCACGGTTTTCCAAGTTTCGAGTGACCTGCAGTTCAAATTTGAATTTTCCGAAGAAATTCAAATAAACAAACTAAATCTACTAGCTATTTCAAACTCTGTTAAAATTGTCCACAAATGATACATGTAGATCTACATAGTGTAGGAACATACCACAAAAAGTTTGGGAGACAAAATAAAAAAATACAAATGCATTTTGCCGAGTGTCTAGGGATGACACTCGGCAAAGACTTCTTTGCCGAGTGCTAGATGTGTGGCACTCGGCAAAGAGGTAGTAAAGAACCTTTGCCGAGTGCCGCGACGGGGGACACTCGGCAAAGAACTCTTTGCCGAGTGCCGCTGATCTGGCACTCGGCAAAGAATATTTTAAAATTTTAAAAAAATCTTTGCCGAGTGCCGGATCACGGGCACTCGGCAAAGAAACTAACTTTAACCGGCCGCGCGGCCGGCTTTCTTCTTCCTTCTGCTTTGCTTCTTCTTTCTTCTTCCTTCCCGCGCCTCACCGCCGCCCGCCTTCCCACGCCTCACCGCCGGCCGCCTCACCGCCGCCCGCCTCACCGCCGCCGGCCTCCCCACGCCTCACCGCCGGCCGCGCCCGGCCGCCCGCGCCCCACCGCCGCCGTTCGCCCGCCTCACCGCCGCCCGCGCCCCACCGTCCGCCCGCCCACGCGCCGTCGTCCGCCCGCTCGCCGTCGTCCGCCCGCTCGCCTCCGGTACGTAAGTTTATCACATGTTTATTAGACTTGTAATGCCACACATTACATGTTTCCTAAGTCATTGTGACAGTGCATTTGTTAGACTTGTAATGCCACACATCACATGTTTAATGTGTTGTACCTAAGTTTATCCAATACGCTATCGCTACAAACCCACTCATGAACTCTAGACATGGAGTCCCTGATTTAGGGTACTAATGCCCTAGTGGGTCTAGGAAAATAATTCTGTCTTGTGGATAGAATTACACTTAGTAGCAATAAGTCTATTGTTTATAGGAGAGAGCTTGGGCCCCAAGGGTTTGAGGCCCGATGTTTCATATTAGGCGATGCCAGGGACCTTAGGCACCAGGAGCCAACAGAGGGCCCCAAGCGACTAAGTGTTGTCGAGTGCCTTGTGGGTCAGAGGGACTCGAACACCTAGTTCCATTAGCACTCTAGGGAACGAAGGGCCATGGGTACTTAGGTTATGAGTGGATCGAGGTGGCTCGAGGCATGAGGGGCCTCGAGGGCATGATGCGAGGGACTTATGCTAGTAGGGAAGAACCTATGGCATTAAGGGTCTCGTGCCTGAATCTATTCTTGCGAACTACACCATAGATGTGAGGGTGCCCCAAGCCAGAAGTGCCTTAGATTTCAATGTGCTTTTTAATGAAATTTGGTGGTGTAGCTATCATCCCTTAGGGGTGCCTTGATATCAAGTTCCCTAGAAGGTCAAGCATCTTCTAAGGATGGGGCAAGGGGATGTCCCAGGGCATGGGTCCCATGGAGCGATGGTCCAAGTAGTTCGGACCTACAGTAGAATCCTATGCCAAGATCCTTGAATGTGTGTTGGTAGTATCTAGGATTATGGCCAGACAAAGGTTTCTCAACTGGATGCCATTGGGCGTGTAATGGCGTTCAAGTCGCAGTACAGCATCAGTAGAGATGCATTCGATGGCTTGTTGACAGTTATTGGGAGTCTGCTTCCGGATGATCACGTTCTGCTAAAGAGCATGTACGAGGCACAGAAACTACTTCGTGCACTTAAGATGACGTATGAGCAGATTCATGCTTGTCCGAAGGGCTGCGTGCTATTTAGGAAAGAATACGCGGAGGCAAAGTACTGTCCCAAGTGTAATTCGTCTAGGTTTATGGAGGTAGACTCTGGTGATGGACAGAAGAGGCAGCTCGACATCCCCTTGACAATCCTACGACACCTTCCGTTCATACCGAGGATCCAGCGTCTTTACATGACAGAGGAATCCGCGAAACAGATGACATGGCACAAAAATGGAAAACGATACAATCCTGACAAGATGGTGCACGCGTCAGATGGTGAAGCATGGAAACACTTTGATGACATTCACCGTGAGAAAGCCGAAGAGGCTCGTAATGTACGTGTTGCGTTGGCAACAGATGGGTTCAATCCCTATGGAATGAGCGCTGCCCCGTACACATGTTGGCCCGTGTTTGTTATCCCAATCAATCTCCCCCCTGGTGTGTGCTTTCAAAGGCAGAATATATTCGTGTCGTTGATAATTCCCGGACACCCGGGGAACAAAATGGGCGTGTACATGGAGCCTTTGATCGATGAATTGGTACGTGCCTGGGAGGAAGGGGTATGGACATATGACCGAGCTACGAAGACAAACTTCAGAATGCATGTTTGGTACCAGTACTCCATGCATGACTTACCGGCGTATGGGTTATTCTGTGCCTGGTGTGTTCACGGTAAATTCCCATGCCCAGTTTGCAAGGAAGCTCTCAGGTTCATTTGGTTGAAAAAGGGTGGCAAATATTCGTCCTTCGATAAACATCGACAATTTCTTCCTGCTGACCATCCATTCCGCCTAGACATCAAGAACTTTACGAAAGGTGTCGTAGTGACAGACCGCCCACCTACAACGATGACTGGTGCCGAAATTCGTCAACAGATAGATGGGCTCGTGGCCAATACAGAAGGTGGTTTTGTGGGATATGGTGAGCAGCATATGTGGACACATAAGTCTGGCTTGACTCGGCTCCCCTATTATGATGACCTGCTCCTTCCACACAACATTGACGTGATGCACACTGAAAAGAATGTTGCCGAGGCACTGTGGGCAACAATTATGGACATTCCTGATAAGTCAAAGGATAATGTGAAGGCAAGAGTGGATCTGGCAGCGTTATGTGATAGACCAAAACTAGAGATGAAGCCGCCAAGTGGGGGAAAGACGTGGAGAAGGCCTAAGGCCGATTTCGTCCTAAGCAGGGCCCAGAGGAAGGAAGTACTTCAGTGGATAAAGATGTTGATGTTCCCTGATGGATATGCAGCTAACCTGAGTAGGGGGGTGAACTTATCTACTATGCGAGTCTTAGGGATGAAGAGTCATGACTTCCACATATGGATTGAACGGATTCTTCCTGCGATGGTTCGAGGCTATGTCCCTGAGCATGTCTGGCTAGCGCTTTTAGAGTTGAGCTATTTCTTCCGTCAGCTTTGTGCAAAAGAGTTATCTCGGACCGTGGTTGCAGACTTGGAAAGATTGGCCCCCGTGTTACTGTGTAAGCTTGAGAAGATATTTCCACCTGGCTTCTTCAATCCAATGCAGCATTTGATTCTTCATCTCCCCTATGAGGCACGAATGGGGGGCCCCGTGCAGGGACGTTGGTGCTATCCAATCGAGAGATGTCTAAAGACTATTCGAAAGAAATGTAGAAATAAATGCAAAATCGAGGCTTCCATTGCAGAGGCATACATTCTAGAGGAGGTCTCAAACTTCAC
This sequence comes from Zea luxurians, assembly GCA_029449295.1. Lineage (NCBI taxonomy): Eukaryota > Viridiplantae > Streptophyta > Magnoliopsida > Poales > Poaceae > Zea > Zea luxurians. The sequence continues at coordinate 392,009 of JAOPSE010000240.1, read as the reverse complement.
AACAACTTATTATGGTGACATACTGCCGAGCGTGCATAATCCACCCCCTCGTTACAATGATGGCGACAATGAATCGAACCTTAGCATATTTCGAGGCCAACTCGGAAGCGCAAGTGGCTCGACCACCAAGACCCTGACACATGAAGAGTGGCGGCATATCATGCTATACGTATTGACCAACCTTGAAGAGGTGACGCCATACATGGAACAATTTCTTCATGAATTCTGGCGTCGATCAAGGGACCCCACTCCACAGGAATATGACGCTCTTCTTAGAAAGGGTGCGAGAAATGGGTTGCCCGATTTCATTTCCTGGTTCAAACATAAGGTACGTGCTTAGTTTGTAAAAGAGATACGTCTTTAAACTCAATTTAGCGTCTTTTAACTTGCGAATACTTGCAGGGCCAAAGAGATCCGTCTATGAGTGCCGAATTGAGACAAGTAGCCAACGGCTTTGCTTATAGGGTCAAGAAATATTTTGGGTATGACGTCAATGGATACCGTTTTCGCACAACACACTACGACAAAAGTCGGCCCAATCGGAAAACAACGTGTTCTGGGGTCTTTACGCCGGGCCTTGACAATGTCGATTATTTTGGACGAATCGAAGAAATATATGAGCTCAATTTTTATGGTTCCAAACCTCTTACTCCAGTGATATTCAAATGTCATTGGTTTGACCCTCAAGTGACGAGACGGACACATTCTAATCTTGGGATAGTCGAAATTCGACAAGATTCCACCTTAGCAGGAGACGATGTCTATATCGTTGCCCAACAGGCCACACAAGTGTATTATCTCCCATATGCGTGTCAAACGAAAGAACATCTTAAGGGTTGGGATGTTGTGTATAAGGTATCGCCGCACGGGAGGTTACCTGTTCCTAACGATGAAGATTACAACTTAGACCCGGACACATATGATGGAGAGTTCTTCCAAGAAGATGGGCTAGAAGGGCGATTTGAGATAGACTTAACCGAAGCTATCGGAATGGACGTAGATATTGAAATGGTTGTTGATGAGGAGGAGGATGAGGTGCAAAATGATAATGACTTAGTAATCCTTGAAGGCAATGACATTACTGACGAACTTGCGTCTTCCGATGGTGTCGAGATTGAAATGCTTGATAGTGATGATGAGAGTTATGATCCGGCTAACCCCGACACATATGAAGATTATTTTTAATCGATGTAATGCTATATGACTTTTTATTTCGCACCTGTTTTTAAATACATCTTTTTATATGTGCTTATTTGTTTACTCTTAATTGCAGGTTGTTGGACAAATATGGTGGGTGGTTTCCTGAGGAGGAGGAGGGGGAGGAGGAGTAGGACGGCGGACGATGCAGAGCAGGCAGCGCAACAGGACGAGGCAGAGCAGGCAGCGCAGCAGCAGGCGGTGCCTCAGGACGACGACGGCCAGCAGCAGGACGACGACGACTAGCAGCAGGACGCCTCAGGTTCAGGCGGCTCTAGTTCGAGGAGCATCTACCTGCGAGGCCCCGCGAGTCTCCCTCAGCGTCCCATACTTCGGGACAGACGGCCGCTGATTCGGCCGGAAGGGGAGAGGTATGTAACTTTATGTTCTTCATTCTTGTTCATATTATGTGTTCAAAATCATAATATAAACTAATACTTTTTATTTATCACTTGGACAGGTCTTGGACGGTTTTGGATTATGCTGGGGGTCATCGTCGCCCCCCAATGGCATCCTCGGCCTGCTGTGCAGGGAACACTTCCCTGGACTTGTGGAGTACGCCGGAGTGACGGGCCCAGCCTTCACCTTTGACCACTACGCCGTCGCCCCCGATGCAGTAGACCGGGACGGCAGGGAATTCAATAACAAGGCGGAGCGGGTGAAGCAAGAGCTGTGGGTAAGTCTTAGTATAATGTAAAATATGTCGCATTCGTTGCAAATTCTTGAAATAATGTATGGATACATCGTTTTTGTATGCAGGATTTCTTCAGATGCGATGCTGGATACGAGGCTAGGGCGGATGTGGTGGCCACCACGAGCTGTAAGAAGCTCGTCGTGGACATGCACTATGAGGCCCGCATCCAGGCCATCATCACCTACCACGGCTCCGTCCTTAGGGAGAAGGTGACCAAAACTCAAGCCCGAACCATGTCGTTGACCAGGGAGCAGTACCTGCAGGTAAAGTCATGCATGTTTGGTACCAGTACTCCATACATGAATTTTATTTTATCTTCTGATATGCACTTTACGTGTTTACTTTGCAGATGATTCCACATTGGTGCGCCGCACATCCTCTGTGCTGGGAGCAGATGGTGGATAGGTGGTGTTCGGCTGAGTGGGACGAGGCGCACACAGCTAGCCGGGAACGGCGTTTGATGATGCAAGGCCCCTCCCACCACCAAGGCAGCCGGAGCCTGGGCCAATATGCCGAAGCATGGGTACGCCACCTTTTTTATTTAGATATATAGCACTAAGTTAGATATTATTTCTAACTATCTCGTTGGTTTTCGTTGCAGTCGGCGTCACATGGTGGAAGGCCTTGCTCCACCTTCTCGGCCTATGCTATGGCCCATAAGGGTAAGGCGACGTCCGACGTCACCTACAACCCGGATGACGGGCCCGAGGCCTACACCAACCCCGTCGTCTACAGCCGCCTCCATGACTACACCGCCATGGCGCAGGAGGTCCATGGCCCAGACTATGATCCGAGCACCGAGCCGATCGACACCGATGTGCTCATGAGGGTCGGAGGAGGCAAGAGACATGGGCGTTACTGGATTGCTGACGGGGCAATCGACTCGTCCTCCACTCCCACTCTGTCTCAGGTGAGAGCAAGGAGCACGGGCTCGAGTCCAGCCATACGACCTCGGCACGACAGCTCACAGCATCGCATACAGCAACTCGAGGTTAGTGTAACTCGTCCTTCCTTGAGTTATATACCTACTCTTTGAGTTACTATAACGTTGGCTTGTAATATTACAGACCCAACTAGAAGAAGAGAGGAGGGAACGTCGCGAGATGGAGGCGAGGATGATGGCGGAGCGGGAGGCGGAGCGCCGGGCAGATCATCAGAGGATGGCGGAGATGTTCCAGTACATGCAGAGCCTTGGCGCCGCACAGGGCATCGCTCCGCCACCTCCATTGTTCCCTCCAGTTGACCCTGCTCTCTTCCACACTCCTGTGAGTATCAAAATTGTAGTTAGATGTTTGTAATGCATCTGGTATAACACATGCAATCTCTTCTCTGTGCAGGGCCAATCTGGGGCGGCATCCAACAACCCTCCGGAAGGGTTCAGCCCAACGCAGCCCCGGTCAAGCCGCCCACCTCCATGAGTGTTGTGTTTTCATTGTTTTAGACTTCTGTACTTGTGTATAATACTTATGTCTGTGTTTGATACTTATGTGAGAGCTTGCGACGTTAAAGACTTATGTTTGTGTTTGATACTTATGTTGAACACTTATGTTTGTGATGGATATTTATGTTTGTGGTGACGGTTTTATGTTTGTGTTGGCTATTTATGTCTGTGATGATATCTGTGATGTATATATGTGATATATATGTGATATCTTCTGTTTGTGTGGATGGAATACAAAAAACAAATAAAAAAGGTATATACTGGTCACTTTGCCGAGTGTAACACTCGGCAAAGAGGCTCTTTGCCGAGTGTCTGGGTCATAACACTCGGCAAAGAGCACAGACCTGGGCACCGGCTTAGGTTCTTTGCCGAGTGTTACGTCCCTGGCACTCGGCAAAGAGGTCGGCTTTGCCGAGTGCCACTCGGGACACTCGGCAAAGAACCTGACATGGGGACCCTCCCTGGCGGGTTCTTTGCCGAGTGTCCCAAGTGGCACTCGGCAAAGATGGATTCTTTGCCGAGTGCTGCACGGAAGACATTCGGCAAAACTAACTTCTTTGCCGAGTGTCACATGGGACACTCGGCAAAGCCGCCGTCTCCGTCACTCGACGCCGTAACGGCTGCTTTTCTTTGCCGAGTGCTCTCTGGCACTCGGCAAAGATCTTTGCCGAGTGCCCGATAAAAAGCTCTCGGCAAAGAAGGCTTTGCCGATGCACTGTTCGCCGAGCCTTCTTTGCCGAGTGTAACACTCGGCAAAGCCTTTGCCGAGTGTTTTGAACGCTTCGCCGAGTGCTTCAGGCACTCGGCAAAGTGATTGATTCCGGTAGTGACTCCAAATATATGTGTGTGTCCTGGTTTGTAATTTGACGGAGTCTAAAATGAGATGATGTTCCAATCCTTTGATGCATGAAACATTAATAAGCATATACAGATTGTTGATGACCAAAATTGCCAAGTCTAGAAGCCTCGAGCGTATTCTGTGCGTCACTGCCGGAATCGGACCTCATAGTGGAATTGGCAGTTTGTAAAAGGATATGAAAGAATTCATACTATAGGACAATACACGATTAATAATGAATTTGGGTTATGAATTAAGTCAAGTGCTCCTATTAGATATCTAGATTACTGTACAGGTGATGATTGCTTAGGAAAATTAATGCAAGACCCAAAGTTGTTGGTTGTCCTACTATCGTTGTGAGTGTTTTTAATATATATTGTTGTGGATAGTGTAGCTGTGATACTAAAATGGTCAATGGTTTTGTGCAGGTTTCAGTCATGGTTGATCGCCACACTTGCACAAAGAGAATGCTCTAATGCATAATTATGTCAAGCATTTATATGGTTTAGAACACATGTATCCTGCTGCTAGAGCCTACAAGGCCTCCATATTTGAGCACCACTTTGACAATGTAAAGAATTTGACTGGAGTGAAGCACTGGCTACATGAGTGGCATCCTCTTGTGTTGTATAAATGTGGTTTCACCCTAGCAATAAAACGTGACTACATAACCAACAACATTGTAGAGGTCTTCAACAATTGAATTAAAGACTGCAAAGACCTTCGGGTTTGTGAGCTTGCTAACAAGAAAAGAACCATGGTAATGGAACTCTTTTTTAGTAGAAGAGGTGTCACACCCGGATTTAAGGGAAAATCCAGGTACGTCTCAAATGTGTGTTAAAATCAAGTCTCACACATGTAACAACTCATGGTACAAAAATCAAGGTCACATATTTATTATATAATATAAGTTATGTATAAAATAACTAAATAAATACATCATATGGCGATAACGATCATCAACCATCATAGTTGACTGGGAGACGATGGCCTAGACCCCTCCGAACTCATCGTAGTATCCTTCATGCTCAGTACATGTTCTTGACCCGGTGTGATTATAGCAAGAGTGAACTAACATATGTTCATCGCCCAAAAAGTGTGGGGAATAATGTGCATGAGCTCACTTATGGTGGGGGTTCATGTGAATTGTAAGGCTTACCAAGTAAGATGGTTAAAGTTGAGTATCACTTTTAATAAGTTGGTCAAAATTTTATTATCAATTACTAAGTATAAGTGTATATCAACCCAATTAAATAATTGATCACGATTAATAATGAATCCCATAATACAATGCAAATGACAAGTTATGTTTAATTATACAAGTTAATTATGCGAGAGTCCTTAGCTGCTCATGACCGTAAGCATGACTGATATACCAGTTTTACACTCTGCAGAGGTTGCACATCTTTACCCATAATATGTGTTTCCCTTTTATCCTAGGGTAGCTAGATCCTTAGACACTCCCAAGGTGAATGGCTAGGGATTCACTGCGAGGCATTTATAAAGTTCCACTAGTTCAAGAAAATTCACTACGGTTTCAGGAAGAAGGAAGCATAGGAATCCCTCGGTCAAAAAGTCATCGCATCAGCCTGTGGTACACTAGATTATCCGGTGTGCACCAGACAGTGTCCGGTGCCCAGGCTGGTGCCACCGTGAATAGGCTGCTCTCGGAAAAAATTCAGCACACCGCGGTTATAATTACCAGACTGATCGATATGCATCGGACTGTCTGGTGAGTCAGCCTTGCCCACGCCAATAGTCGACCGCGCGATCAGCGGGCGACACATGGACTTCAACAACGGTCAGAAGGTCACATCGGACTGTCCGCTGTGCCACCGAACTGTCCGATGTGCCACGTGGGTCATGGCTGCAACGGTCAACTTCGCCAGAAAAGGAAGAAAAACGCGCACTGTTCACTATCCGGTGCACCCACGGACAGAAGGCAACTGTGACCTTCTAAATGGAGTTCCAACGGCTCCTGGCTGCCTTAGGGCTATAAAAGGGACCCCTAGACGCATGGAACAGTACACCAAGCACCCATTGAACATCCTAAGAAATCGAGACTTCGAATACACGTGTTTGGTTCATTGTGATAGAGATTCAAGCACTTATTTGAGTTGTAACTCCAATGTGTTGCTTTTTGTGTGCTTGTTCTTGTCTTGTGTCCGTGTTGTTCCTGCAACTCTCGCTCTTGTGTGTGTTGCTATTCCCCCCTTACTCTCGTGTTCATTTGAGATCATTTGTGTAAGGCGTGAGAGACTCCAAAGTGTGAAGATTCCTCACAAAGGAATATTGTTGAGATAAAGAGAACCATGGTATTCAAGTTGATCTTTGGATCACTTGAAAGGGGTTGAGTGCAACCCTCATCCATTGGGACGCCACAACGTAGAGTAGGCAAGTATTCTATTTGACCGAACCACGGGATAAAAATCGTTGTGTCACTTGTCTTCATTTTTGTGCGATTCTCTCTACCTCCATTCACTTCACTTGCATAATTGCTCTAAGTTTAATGCTCTCTTGTGAAGAGCAATTAAGTGAAGAAGTTTACTCCGCTAGTGCTCCTCTCTAGAACTTGGCCTTAGCTTTTACTAATATAATATTAGTCCAAGTTTGTGTTGTTAAGCTGTTTTTTACAGGATCACCTATTCACCCCCTCTAGGTGCTCTCAAAAACCAACAAATAGCCTTTCATTTTACTGTTAGCGTGACAAATCTGCTCCATCCAATTCAGCAACCTCAAACACCATGGATTCCATTGTGCCAATATGGTCTCAGAAACAACATAATGCATGCAAGAGCCAAGAACACAAAGGACGAGCACCCTATGGTAGTGCCCGCATGGATCTCCAAATCCTAACACATATTTTGCAGGATCCATGACCCATCATCAGAAGAACACAAACCACGTGCATACAATAAATAAAGTATTAACACACCCAAATTATGTTCAATCCTTAGCACAACAAAAAACTAACACCCAAAATAATAGAGGAACAACACAATAATTTTTGCAATGACAGAAGGATGGGTGATAGGTACACAGATGTGGTAGAAGCATACCGAGTCGACACCGTGGTAAGGGAAAGGCCATGTAGACAGGCGATGTAGAGCCATCGAACGGGTACCATAGGCAGCAAATCAGGGACTCCCATCCCTCGCCTCCCCCACTTCCAAGGTTTCGTAGAGCAGGAAGGGAAGGGAAGGGAAGAGGTGGGCATATATGTTCGTTGCCGGAGAAGGACACGATGAAGACCTGGACATCTGGAGGCAACATAGGTAGTATACCGCTAGATACATATAGGGAAAGAGCACACAAGCGGAGAAAGAAGCCCAGCTGGAGCAGCTCCTGAAAGGGAAATAGGGTTAACCTTTTCCTATAAATAATTTTGGTGGTTCATTGCCCAACACAAATAATTAGACTAACTAGTTTGCTCTAGACTATATATTCTACATGTGCATAAAGGTTCAACACAAACCAATAGAAGATAAAAGATAGGGTTCAATTTCAAAGGAGCAAGAACCTTGACAGTGCCCTGGTCTGGCGCACAGGACTGTCCGGTGTGCCACCGGACAGTGTCCGGTGCACCAGGTGTAACGCCCCGAATTTTGCAGTTGAATTTTTTTTCTTTTCTTTACTCGCCAAAATTCGGGCGTTACCTTTTCCTTTTCTTTTTCCCTCGCTAAACCTTGACCTTTTCCAAAGTTTTAGCGGGATTCGGTTTGGATCTCCCGTGTAAGAAAACCATAAAACTTTTTTGTTGATTGATGCACCATGCCGAACCTTGCATCTTTTTGATTGTTTGAAAGTGCAAATGCATTCATCTAGAAAGATCGGATTTCGAAAACAGGGAAATAATCTTTTCTTTTTCTTTCTCTCTCTTTCTCTCTCCTCTTTCTCTCTCTCTCCCGCGCCCTGGGCCGACCCCGGCCGGCCCAGCCGCCCCTGGCGCCCCCCTCTTGGGCCCAAAGAGGCCCAGCCGCCCCCCCCCTCTCTCCCTTTTTCCCCAATTCCCCTCTCCCTCCCTCTCATTTTCTCCCTCCTCTCTCTAGCGCCGCCGCCCCACCTCCCTGCCCTAGGCCGCCGCCGCCGCCCCTTGCCTGGCCGCGCCCCCTCGCCGTCGGCTGCCCCGCCGGTGAGCCCCCTCCCCCTCCCCCCTCCTCCCTCCTCCCTCCTTCCCCCTCCCCTCCTCTCTCCCCCCATTCGGCCATGGCTCAGCCGCCCGTCCCTGGCCGCGCCGGCCCTGGCCGCGCCGCCCGGCCGCCCCCAGCCGCCCCCTGGCCGGCCACGGCCAGCCCCCGGCCAGCCCCCCCCCGGCCGCGCCCCCCCTCGCCCAGCCGCCCCTGGCCGCCAGCTCGGCTGGCCCTGGCCGCCAGCTCGGCCGGCCTCGGCCGCCAGCTCGGCCGGCCCCGGCCCCAGCTCAGCCGCCCGACCGCCCCAGCTCGGCCGCCTCGCCCAGGGCCGGTTCAACCGCCCCCCCCCCTGTTTTTTTTATTTTTTTATTTTTTTATTTTATTTTATTTACTTTCTGTGATCATAATTACTTTATTTTAGGTAGACTGATCATTGTTTATGTTATGGAAAATAGGAAGTTTAATTTAAAATTCCGTTATGCTATTGATTCACGTAGTTAATTGTTTAACCCGTGCAATGTTGATCAACTAAAAATGATTAGGTTCCCATTAGAATATATATATAGCAAAATTCTTTTGTTAAGAATCAATTGTAGCTAATCATTAGTGCATAAGATTTAACCCCCCCTGCGAGACCCTTTCCCATTTCTTTCTAACCATAACAAATGCGATGTCAATTGTCATACTTGATGCATATTCGTTTTACTTGTTTCCTTGTATGGTGTACTGTTCTTTTGTATTAAATACGTGGATGTATGTATGTTTGCGCTCGCATAGAGAATGATCCGGTCGAAGAGCCCGAGGAATTCGCAGGAGAAGCCCCTGAGCAGCAGTCGGTTGGTGGAGGCAAGTGTCCTTTGACCTATCTCTGTCCTATTCATTCTTTAATTCACCTCCCGCATTACACATTTATACTTAAGGATTGACTAGCTTTTGTTATCCATGTCCTTGTTTACCTATTTGGGTCGGATTATTACTGCTTAGTTTGATGCTATTGCTCAACTCTAATCAATGAACATGATGTGATTATCTATGATACGCTGTTTTCCCCTTCTTATTTATGGTTATATTTGTGACCTTCAAGGGGACTCGAGCGGTTTCTCGAGTGCCTCTCCGTAAGGACCTGTTCAATGGATGACCGCCCGGGAAAACAGTGCAACCATGAGGGTGGAATGGGACGCCCTTAGCTGAATAATTAGAGGAACTGGGGTGTAGTCCGCTTAGCCGTTGTGCCGTCAATGGGGCTCGGTGTATGCGGCTCGCTCTGCCAAGGTTGATTTGTCCCTTGGGGAGGAGTGCGGTACATTTAGGAAACCTAACGGGCGGCTACAGCCTCGGGGAATCTTTGTAAAGGCTTCGTAGTGAATCCCTAGCCATTCACCTTGGTAGTGAATAAGGGTCTTGCAAGCCCGGGCTAGAGAGGGAATCACGGCTTATGGGTAAAGTGCGCAACCTCTGCAGAGTGTTATGAAACTGATATATCAGCCGTGCTCGCGGTTATGAGCGGCCAAGGGAGCTCCAGAGATTAGTGATACTTGATCAGTGATATTTTGGTACAGGTGGCAATGAGATTGATGGTTCTGATTATGATTATGGTAATGGTAAGTGGTATTCTTTCCGTTTGGAAAGGATACATTGGGCTAATAACTTGGGTTAATGTTAAAACCCGGCTTCCTACTAGTAAGTAATAACCTGACCAATTAAAAGCAACTGCTTGACTTATCCCCACATAAAGCTAGTCCACTACAGCCAAACGGGATACTTGCTGAGTATGTTGATGTGTACTCACCCTTGCTCTACACACCAATCCCCCCCCCCAGGTTGTCAGCATTGCAACCACTGCTCAGGAGAAGATGAAGCTGTGGAAGTAGACTTCCAGGAGTTCCAAGACTACGACGAGTTCTAGGCGTGGGTTAGCGGCAACCCCCAGTCGGCTGCCTGTGAAGGCCGCGTTATCTACGTTTCTTTTCCGCACTTTGATTTATTGTAAGAACTATATGGACGTCTCAGACGTATGATGTAATCGACTATTATTTCCCTTTTAATACTATTTTGAGCACTGTGTGATGATGTCCATATTATGTAACTGCTGTGTACGTGAATAACTGATCCTGGCACGTACATGGTTCGCATTCGGTTTGCCTTCTAAAAACCGGGTGTGACATAAGTGGTATCAAAGCCGTGTTGACTGTAGGACCGCTAACCTAGAGTAGAATGGTCGTTCTAAGGACTATAGACCTCTGTCCCTGCCTTGACTTTGGTATCCCTTCAAAAGTTGGTCCTACTGACCAAATCTATGTTCTACTATATAATATACCTTGCTGAAAATTTTGTTTTATTCTGATCCTTCATTTATTTATGATTCATTATTATTCTAATCCTTCATTTATTTATGGTTCATTACTTGCTGGTCATATTAATTCTGTTCTCACCCTTTTGCTTGCGATGTCTTTGTAGATGGCTCGACTTAGACACACTGCATGAAAGTCCGTCATCCCCTTCTTACCCTCCCGCCTTGCTGAGCGTCCGCTTCGCCGTCCCGTGGCCGGACAGTCCAGCCACTTGGAGAGACTGCACCACCGCCTGCATGAGGAGCAGGAACGTCGACGACAGGAGCAGCAGGGCTCTTCCTTCTCGCTCCAACAGGAGATAGAGTCTGTGAGGAGCTGCTCCCCTGTGCTTCCCCTGGAGGCGCCCCCTGCACCACCACTGGGCGTCCCAGCTTCTGGAGTAGCTGCTGGAGGAGACCCAGACGACGGAGGTGGCGACGACAGCCCGAGCCACGACACCGACCTCGACCTCTCTAGCCATGAGCCGGAAGGATGGGTTGCTCGCCCCATCACTCGCGACGCTGCTCGCGGGTGTCACTTCCACGACGCGCTCGACACCCTGCTACGTCGGGCACTTGACCGGCGTACTTGGTCTATCGAGTATCGCTGTGTGGTCTACCAGCATAGTCGCGGGGTCTACCCGGACCGCTGGGAGGCGACCTGTTTGGTGCGCCGTCCGGAGAACAGTCTCCAGGGCGCGGAGGCTTGCTCAGAGCACTATTCTATCTCTGAGCGGGACTCAGCTGAGGCAGCCATGCAGGATGCTGCACGGCGTGCGCTTTCGCACTACTGCTCGGTTCTCGGTGGGGTAGCTGACGGCCTCGACCTGAAGTACTACCCTCGCCGTCCATCTGGCAGCACAGGAGGCGTGATTGTTTCACCTGCTGGTGAGGACAATCCTAGGTTGAGCAGCACAGTCAACCTAGCCGCCGTGCTAAACACGGAGCTGGACCATGCATTAGACGAGCTGAGTAGGGCTCGTGCTGAGATCGCCCTGCTGCGGGCTGAGCGCGCGGAGCGTCGTCACTTGGATGATGGTTCCCCCGCCCCCGTTGGGACTCAGCACCCGTACCGCTCACCTCGGCGTGGACTCCAGTCTTATGGCAATCCCGACTGCAAGACCAAGATAAATCTAGAACCATAGCTCGTTAGAGTTGGATCTTGTAATTAATACAAAATATATATACATAGAAGCTTCAGTCTTAGCGTTAGTCTCAGTTTTAGTTAGTCTTAGTTAGACAGGGTAGTTTGCTATATCCTGTGCATTTATGTTTGTCATGATGAACTATGTCTGGTTTGGATCTTTGTAATGACTGTCACCAGAGTGTGGGTATCCCCTGCATTTTGGTTTACCTATTATGCTAATGGAGTTAGTTATATAGTTGGGAAACCCTTTATTCTACTTTCCTCTTTATCTGAGAAGCTGTGTGGTCTGTGTTGGAGATCAGTGAAGATGCTCATCTGTTCAGTGCTGTTGGAGAATTCTATACTCTTTTCTTATGCTGCAAGATTTGCCAGATCAGTTCTGATGTGTGGTTGCGTTCTGCAGATGTCAGAGAACAGGCGCAGAGGAGGAAGGCGTGCTCAGCAGGAGCAAGCCGCCCCGCAGGATGAGGTGCCCCAGCAGCAGCACCTGCCGCCCCCCGCCCCCGATGTCGATCGAGCAGATGTTTCTGATGCAGACTCAGGCAGTTCAGGCCATCGGTCAGACCCTGGCCGCCATTCAGCAGCAGCAGCAGCAACAGCAGCAAGCGCCACCCCAGCCTCAGATGCCTCAGATGCCCAGAGACAAGCGTGCTGAATTCATGAGAGGTCATCCCCCAACGTTCGCTCACTCTTCTGACCCCATGGATGCTGAAGATTGGCTGCGCACTGTGGAGCGGGAGTTGCATACCGCTCAGTGTGATGACAGGGAGAAAGTCTTGTATGGTCCCCGTCTGTTGAGAGGAGCAGCCCAATCCTGGTGGGAGTCTTACCTCGCCACCCATGCAAACCCCGATGCCATCACCTGGGAAGAGTTCAGAGGTAGCTTTCGTCAGTACCATGTGCCTGCAGGTCTGATGACAGTGAAGAAGGAGGAGTTCCTGGCCCTTAAGCAAGGGTCATCGTCTGTCAGTGAGTACCGGGACAGGTTTCTGCAGTTGTCTCGCTATGCTCCTGAAGATGTCAACACCGACGCCAAGCGACAGTACCGTTTCTTGAGAGGCTTGGTTGACCCTCTTCAGTATCAGCTGATGAATCACACCTTCCCGACATTCCAGCACCTGATTGACAGAGCAATTATGACAGAAAGGAAGCGTAAGGAGATGGAGGATCGTAAGCGCAAGATCAGTGGACCCCAGCCTGGAAGCAGCAGTCGTCCTCGTTTCTCAGGCAATCAACCTCAGCAGTTCAGGCAGAACCAGCGTCCACCTCAGCAGCATCAGCAGCGTCAGCAGTATCAGCAGTTCCAAAGGCAGTATCCTCAGCATCAGTACCAGAACCGTCAGAGCAATCAGTCAGGAGGAGGCCAGTTTCAGAGGCAGAATCAGCAGACACCTCGTCTTCCTGCCCCAGCAAACCAGCAGAGCAATCAGGCAGCGCCAGCTCAGGTTGGAAACAGGGCATGTTTCCACTGTGGAGAGCAAGGCCATTGGGTGATGCAATGTCCGAAGAAGGCAGCCCAGCAGCAGTCAGGCCCCAATGCCCCAGCAAAGCAGAATGCGTCTCAGTCTGGAGCAGGCAACCGCCCTCAGCAGCGCTATAATCATGGGAGGCTGAACCACTTGGAGGCTGAAGCAGTTCAGGAGACTCCCGGCATGACAGTAGGTATGTTCCCGGTCGATTCCCATATTGCAGAAGTGTTATTTGATACTGGAGCAACGCATTCTTTCATTACTGCATCATGGGTAGAAGCGCATAATCTTCCAATTACTACCATGTCGACCCCCATTCAAATTGACTCAGCCGGTGGTAGAATTCGAGCTGATAGCATATGTTTGAATGTAAGTGTGGAAATAAGGGGGATAGCGTTTCCCGCTAACCTTATAGTAATGGGTACTCAGGGAATAGATGTCATCCTAGGGATGAATTGGCTAGATAAGTATCAGGCAGTTATCAGTTGTGATAAAAGGACAATCAAGTTGGTGTCCCCACTAGGAGAGGAAGTGGTGACCGAGTTAGTCCCGCCTGAGCCAAAGAAAGGAAGTTGTTATCAGATGGCTGTCGATAGCAGTGAAGCAGACCCAATTGAGAGTATCAAGGTTGTGTCTGAATTCCCAGATGTGTTTCCAAAGGATTTACCGGGTATGCCGCCAGAGCGGAAAGTTGAGTTTGCCATAGAGCTTCTTCCTGGAACCGCCCCTATCTTTAAGAGAGCTTACAGAATATCTGGACCAGAGTTGGTTGAGCTTAAGAAGCAGATTGATGAGCTGTCAGAGAAAGGTTACATCCGGCCAAGCACCTCGCCTTGGGCCGCCCCTGTCCTGTTTGTGGAGAAGAAAGATGGCACCAAAATGATGTGTATCGATTATCGAGCTTTGAATGAAGTCACGATCAAGAACAAGTATCCCTTGCCCAGAATAGAAGATCTGTTTGACCAGTTGAGAGGAGCCAGTGTGTTCTCCAAGATAGATCTGAGGTCAGGTTATCATCAGCTCAGGATCCGACCTTCGGACATTCCGAAGACGGCATTCATTACCAAGTATGGTTTGTATGAGTTCACAGTGATGTCTTTTGGTTTGACCAATGCACCAGCGTTCTTTATGAACTTGATGAACAGTGTATTCATGGATTATCTCGATAAGTTTGTGGTGGTATTCATTGATGACATTCTGATTTATTCTCAAAGCGAAGAAGAGCATGCAGATCATTTGAGGATGGTATTGCAGAGATTGCGAGAGCACCAGTTGTATGCAAAGTTGAGCAAGTGTGAGTTCTGGATCAGTGAAGTCCTGTTCTTGGGTCATATAATCAACAAGGAAGGATTGGCTGTGGATCCGAAGAAAGTGGCAGACATTCTGAACTGGAAAGCGCCAGCGGATGCTCGAGGAATCAAGAGCTTCATTGGAATGGCCGGATATTATCGGCGATTCATTGAAGGGTTTTCGAAGATTGCGAAACCAATGACAGCGTTGCTAGGCAACAAGGTGGAGTTCGAGTGGACCCAGAAATGTCAAGAGGCCTTCGAAGCGCTGAAAGAGAAGTTGACAACAGCGCCTGTCCTAGTCTTGCCCGATGTGCACAAGCCCTTCTCTGTGTACTGTGATGCTTGTTACACAGGTTTGGGATGCGTGTTGATGCAAGAGGGAAGAGTTGTGGCTTACTCGTCCCGACAGCTGAAGATTCATGAGAAGAACTACCCAATCCATGATCTAGAGTTGGCAGCAGTGGTTCACGCACTGAAGACATGGAGGCACTATCTGTATGGACAGAAATGCGACGTTTACACAGACCACAAGAGTCTGAAGTACATATTCACTCAGTCAGAATTGAACATGAGGCAACGAAGATGGTTAGAGTTGATCAAAGACTATGAGTTGGAGATCCATTACCATCCAGGCAAAGCAAACGTAGTGGCAGATGCTTTGAGCAGAAAGAGTCAAGTCAATCTGATGGTCGCTCGTCCGATGCCTTATGAGTTGGCCAAGGAGTTCGACAGGTTGAGTCTCGGATTTCTGAACAATTCGCGAGGAGTCACAGTTGAATTGGAACCTACCTTGGAGCGAGAAATCAAAGAAGTGCAGAAGAATGATGAAAAGATCAGTGAGATTCGGCGACTGATTCTAGATGGCAGAGGCAAAGATTTTCGAGAAGATGCAGAAGGTGTGGTATGGTTCAAAGACCGCTTGTGTGTTCCCAATGTCCAGTCTATTCGGGAGTTGATTCTCAAGGAAGCTCATGAGACAGCTTATTCGATTCACCCTGGCAGTGAGAAGATGTATCAGGATCTGAAGAAGAAATTCTGGTGGTAT
Source organism: Zea luxurians (assembly GCA_029449295.1). Classification (NCBI taxonomy): domain Eukaryota; kingdom Viridiplantae; phylum Streptophyta; class Magnoliopsida; order Poales; family Poaceae; genus Zea; species Zea luxurians. Next base: position 376,427 of record JAOPSE010000240.1, on the reverse strand, counting down.
GGAATGAAGAGGGAAATCGCAGAGCATGTGGCTATGTGCGATAGTTGTCGAAGAATTAAGGCAGAGCACCAGAGACCTGCTGGATTGTTGCAACCGTTGCAGATCCCTCAGTGGAAATGGGATGAAATCGGCATGGATTTCATAGTCGGATTGCCTCGCACTCGAGCCGGCTACGATTCCATTTGGGTAGTAGTGGACCGCTTAACCAAGTCAGCCCACTTCATACCTGTCAAGACCACCTACAGCAGTGCAGTATTGGCAGAGCTGTACATGTCTCGGATCGTTTGTCTTCATGGTGTGCCAAAGAAGATAGTGTCAGACAGAGGAACGCAGTTCACCTCTCATTTCTGGCAGCAGTTGCATGAAGCTTTGGGCACGCATCTGAATTTCAGTTCAGCTTATCACCCGCAGACAGATGGCCAGACTGAAAGAACCAATCAAATTCTCGAAGACATGTTGAGAGCCTGTGCGTTGCAAGATCAGTCCGGATGGGACAAGCGATTGCCTTATGCAGAGTTTTCCTATAACAACAGTTACCAGGCCAGTTTGAAGATGTCACCATTTCAGGCGCTCTATGGAAGGAGTTGTAGAACTCCGTTGCAATGGGATCAGCCTGGAGAGAAGCAAGTGTTTGGGCCAGACATTCTGCTTGAAGCCGAAGAGAACATCAAGATGGTTCGAGAGAATCTGAAGATAGCGCAATCGAGGCAGCGAAGCTATGCAGACACAAGAAGAAGAGAGCTGAGTTTTGAAGTCGGAGACTTTGTCTATCTGAAAGTGTCACCGATCAGAGGAGTCAGAAGGTTCGGAATCAAAGGCAAGCTAGCACCCCGCTACATTGGTCCGTACCAGATCCTCTCAAAGCGTGGAGAAGTGGCTTATCAGCTCAGTCTGCCAGAGAATTTGTCTGCTGTGCATGATGTCTTTCATGTGTCTCAGTTGAAGAAGTGCTTGCGTGTGCCAGAAGAGCAGTTGCCAGTGGAAGGTCTGGAAGTCCAGGAGGACTTGACCTATGTTGAGAAGCCAGCTCAGATCCTCGAGGTTGCAGATAGAGTCACTCGAAGGAAGACCATCAAAATGTGCAAAGTCAGATGGAGTCACCACTCTGAGGAAGAAGCAACCTGGGAGCGTGAAGATGATTTGATGGCCAAGTACCCAGAGCTCTTTGCTAGCCAGCCCTGAATCTCGAGGGCGAGATTCTTTTAAGGGGGATAGGTTTGTAACGCCCCGAATTTTGCAGTTGAATTTTTTTTCTTTTCTTTACTCGCCAAAATTCGGGCGTTACCTTTTCCTTTTCTTTTTCCCTCGCTAAACCTTGACCTTTTCCAAAGTTTTAGCGGGATTCGGTTTGGATCTCCCGTGTAAGAAAACCATAAAACTTTTTTGTTGATTGATGCACCATGCCGAACCTTGCATCTTTTTGATTGTTTGAAAGTGCAAATGCATTCATCTAGAAAGATCGGATTTCGAAAACAGGGAAATAATCTTTTCTTTTTCTTTCTCTCTCTTTCTCTCTCCTCTTTCTCTCTCTCTCCCGCGCCCTGGGCCGACCCCGGCCGGCCCAGCCGCCCCTGGCGCCCCCCTCTTGGGCCCAAAGAGGCCCAGCCGCCCCCCCCCCCCTCTCCCTTTTTCCCCAATTCCCCTCTCCCTCCCTCTCATTTTCTCCCTCCTCTCTCTAGCGCCGCCGCCCCACCTCCCTGCCCTAGGCCGCCGCCGCCGCCCCTTGCCTGGCCGCGCCCCCTCGCCGTCGGCTGCCCCGCCGGTGAGCCCCCTCCCCCTCCCCCCCTCCTCCCTCCTCCCTCCTTCCCCCTCCCCTCCTCTCTCCCCCCATTCGGCCATGGCTCAGCCGCCCGTCCCTGGCCGCGCCGGCCCTGGCCGCGCCGCCCGGCCGCCCCCAGCCGCCCCCTGGCCGGCCACGGCCAGCCCCCGGCCAGCCCCCCCCGGCCGCGCCCCCCTCGCCCAGCCGCCCCTGGCCGCTAGCTCGGCTGGCCCTGGCCGCCAGCTCGGCCGGCCCCGGCCCCAGCTCAGCCGCCCGACCGCCCCAGCTCGGCCGCCTCGCCCAGGGCCGGTTCAACCGCCCTAGGGCCGGTTCAACCGCCCCCCCCTGTTTTTTTATTTTTTTATTTTTTTATTTTATTTTATTTACTTTCTGTGATCATAATTACTTTATTTTAGGTAGACTGATCATTGTTTATGCTATGGAAAATAGGAAGTTTAATTTAAAATTCCGTTATGCTATTGATTCACGTAGTTAATTGTTTAACCCGTGCAATGTTGATCAACTAAAAATGATTAGGTTCCCATTAGAATATATATATAGCAGAATTCTTTTGTTAAGAATCAATTGTAGCTAATCATTAGTGCATAAGATTTAACCCCCCCTGCGAGACCCTTTCCCATTTCTTTCTAACCATAACAAATGCGATGTCAATTGTCATACTTGATGCATATTCGTTTTACTTGTTTCCTTGTATGGTGTACTATTCTTTTGTATTAAATACGTGGATGTATGTATGTTTGCGCTCGCATAGAGAACGATCCGGTCGAAGAGCCCGAGGAATTCGCAGGAGAAGCCCCTGAGCAGTAGTCGGTTGGTGGAGGCAAGTGTCCTTTGACCTATCTCTGTCCTATTCATTCTTTAATTCACCTCCCGCATTACACATTTATACTTAAGGATTGACTAGCTTTTGTTATCCATGTCCTTGTTTACCTATTTGGGTCGGATTATTACTGCTTAGTTTGATGCTATTGCTCAACGATAATCAATGAACATGATGTGATTATCTATGATACGCTGTTTTCCCCTTCTTATTTATGGTTATATTTGTGACCTTCAAGGGGACTCGAGCGGTTTCTCGAGTGCCTCTCCGTAAGGACCTGTTCAATGGATGACCGCCCGGGAAAACAGTGCAACCATGAGGGTGGAATGGGACGCCCTTAGCTGAATAATTAGAGGAACTGGGGTGTAGTCCGCTTAGCCGTTGTGCCGTCAATGGGGCTCGGTGTATGCGGCTCGCTCTGCCAAGGTTGATTTGTCCCTTGGGGAGGAGTGCGGTACATTTAGGAAACCTAACGGGCGGCTACAGCCTCGGGGAATCTTTGTAAAGGCTTCGTAGTGAATCCCTAGCCATTCACCTTGGTAGTGAATAAGGGTCTTGCAAGCCCGGGCTAGAGAGGGAATCACGGCTTATGGGTAAAGTGCGCAACCTCTGCAGAGTGTTATGAAACTGATATATCAGCCGTGCTCGCGGTTATGAGCGGCCAAGGGAGCTCCAGAGATTAGTGATACTTGATCAGTGATATTTTGGTACAGGTGGCAATGAGATTGATGGTTCTGATTATGATTATGGTAATGGTAAGTGGTATTCTTTCCGTTTGGAAAGGATACATTGGGCTAATAACTTGGGTTAATGTTAAAACCCGGCTTCCTACTAGTAAGTAATAACCTGACCAATTAAAAGCAACTGCTTGACTTATCCCCACATAAAGCTAGTCCACTACAGCCAAACGGGATACTTGCTGAGTATGTTGATGTGTACTCACCCTTGCTCTACACACCAATCCCCCCCCCAGGTTGTCAGCATTGCAACCACTGCTCAGGAGAAGATGAAGCTGTGGAAGTAGACTTCCAGGAGTTCCAAGACTACGACGAGTTCTAGGCGTGGGTTAGCGGCAACCCCCAGTCGGCTGCCTGTGAAGGCCGCGTTATCTACGTTTCTTTTCCGCACTTTGATTTATTGTAAGAACTATATGGACGTCTCAGACGTATGATGTAATCGACTATTATTTCCCTTTTAATACTATTTTGAGCACTGTGTGATGATGTCCATATTATGTAACTGCTGTGTACGTGAATAACTGATCCTGGCACGTACATGGTTCGCATTCGGTTTGCCTTCTAAAAACCGGGTGTGACACCAGGGCCGTACAAACTCAAACTCTCCACTCCCGAGTTTCTGAGGATGCGCTCCGTTATAATTCACCGGACTGTCCGGTGTGATAGCGGAGCAACGACTCTTCGGCGCAACGGTCGACTGCACAGTGCCCCTGACAGCGCTACAGTTCATGGCAGAAGTCAGAGGAGCACCGAACAGTGAACAGTGGTTGTCCAGTGTGGCACTGGACTGTCCGGTGCTACCAGAAGTCGGCACTCCAATGGTCGACTGCGTCAGAACCCTAACGGTTGGGTGACGTGGCTGGCGCACCGGACTGTCCGGTGCGCCCATCGACAGCAGCCTGGCCCAACGGTTGTTTTGGTGGGTGAGGGCTATAAATACCCCTCAACCACCACCACTCCAACCATCCAAGCATTCAAGACTCCTCATTCAATACAAGAGCAAAGTGCAACACTCCAAGACACAAATCAAAGCGTCCGATCCAATCAAAGTCTCCAATTCAATTCTAGTGCTTTAGGACTTGTGAGAGGATCGTTCTTGTGTTTCTTTGTTGCTCTTGTTGCTTGGTTGGCTTTTTTCTTTCTCTCATTCTAATTCTCAAAGCCTTGTAAGCGAAGCAAGAAACACCAATTGTGTGGTGGTCCTTGCGGGTCTAAGTGACCCGGGAAATCAAGGAAGAAAGCTCACTCGGTCTAAGTGACTGTTTGAGAGAGGGAAAGGGTTGAAAGAGACCCAGTCTTTGTGACCACCTCAACGGGGACTAGGTTCTTTAGAATCAAACCTCGGTAAAACAAATCACTGTGTCATCCGCTTTATTTCTTGGTTGATTTGTTTTTCCTCTCTCTCCTGAACTCGAATTTAATTCTAACGCTAACCCTGGCTTATGGTTTGTTGTTTTAAGTTATAAATTTCAGGTTATGACTATTCACCCACCCTCTAGGCGACTTTCAGCTCCAAACCGAGACGCACCCGCACCAGGCATCAGTTCGAGAAGGGCGAGAGAATGCGAGTGCCTTCCCAGCCCTGGACTCACCGTGGCAACACAATACCACCACCAACTCCGTAGCATATGCCGACTGCTGTCGCGCAACTGGCCTTGGTTGTCCAATATCTCAGTCATGTACTCCTCATCGTCAAGATAACCTAAGTGTGGTAGGCGCCACCATGTTGAAAGTCGCCTAGAGGGGGGTGAATAGGCGAAACCTAAAATTTATAAACTTAAACACACACTAAGGCTAGGGGTAAGTGTTAGAATTAAATTCAAGTCCGAAAGATTGTTTCTCTTGCTAAGAGTTGCTCAAGGGATGCGAATAACGTATGGGAGCAAACTCAAATTAATACTAGCAAGGAAACGTTAGAGAGAGGAAAGAGGGCAAACAAATCAAGCGTGAATCATATCGAGAAGACACGGTGATTTGTTTACCGAGGTTCGGTTCCAATGAACCTAGTCCCCGTTGAGGAGGCCACAAAGGCCGGGTCTATTCCAACCCTTTCCTTCTCTCAAACAGTCACTTAGATGGAGTGAGCCTTTCCCTTAATCACTTGGGTCACTAAGACCCCGCAAGGACCACCACACACTTAGGTGTCTCTTGCTTAGCTTTATAGATCACTTGAGAATAAGAGTGGGAAAAGAAAAGGCCAATCCAAGCAACAAGAGTGCAAATGAACATAAAAACTCTCTCTCACAAGTCACTAAGTGGTTGAGTTGATTTTGGGACTTGGAGAGGATTTGATCTTGGAGTTGTCTTGGAGTGAATGTTATTGCTCTTGTATTGAATGAAAACTTCAGAAAACTTGGATGGGAGTGAATGAGGTGGTTGGGGGGTATTTATAGCCCCCAACCACTTCCTAGTCGTTGGCTCAACTTGCTGGCGATGGGAGCACCGGACAGTCCGGTGCGCCACCGGACAGTCACTGTGCACTGTCCGGTACACGCCATGTCAGCGCGTCCGTTAGGGTTTGGAGCAGTTGATCGTTGGAGCCCCTTGTCGTTTTGCTGCACCGGACAGTCCAGTGACCTCTAGCTTCTGCGCTCTGACTTCTGTCGCGACACTGTAGCTCTGCGTAGTTGACCGTTGGCGCGTAGTGAGTCGTTGCTCCATTGGCTCACTGGACAGTCCGATGCACACCGGACAGTCCGGTGAATTATAGTGGAGCACATCTGCAGAATTCCCGAGAGTGGCTAGTTTGAAGTTGACTTGGCCTGGTGCACCGAACAATGTCCGATGCGCCAAAAATCAACACACTCAAGTCCTTTGCTCCATTTTTTATTGTCCCTAACCGAATTTATTTCTTGATTTGTGTTGAACCTTATGCACCTGAGATAAATAATATCTAGACAAACTAGTTAGTTCATGTGGTTTGTGTTGTACGTCAACCACCAAAATCGATTATAGGAAATGGTTAATCCTATTTCCCTTTCACATGTCCTCCTCGGCAGTACGCATGAAGAAAGGCTAGGAGCAAGACCGGCTTACCCATACTCACGTCCACGAACGTCGGTCGGCTCGCGGCTGCGACCATGGGCGGGGGCAGCAGGTTGGGGAGGAAGAACAGGATGAAGGCTCAGAAGACGAACGGGACGTCCGATGACGACGAAAACGATGGTGCGTGCATGCTGTGAAACGTCCTCATGGACATGCAATATCCACTACGTGGGTCAGTGTCGGGGCTGGTGTCGGACGAATACGGGAAGGAGGCACCTGTTCCCACATCCTCTATCAAGAATGGGGTGGTGCGGAGGTGGAGGCACGAGGGAAGAGAGGAAAGAAGCACGATGGTGAACGAGGTGGTGGCAACTAAGACGAGGACCATCATTATCGTGCGGAGGTATAGATGGTCAAATATGTCGTGTCTAGCGGTCCGGCCCGGGGCATGACCCATTTAACAGTGCCTGGGCTAGCCCGAGTGCCATGCTTGGGCCGTAGCCTCGGCTCGTAGTGCTGGTCCGGCACAGAATGATTATTTTTTATTTTACAAAAAAATCGTATATACATATGTACAATTTATATTCATTATTGAAAACACCTGAGCATGATGTTATACTGGTTAGACAGCTTCTCCAAGTGTCTCTCGTCCTTTTTCATCAGAGCATGGGTTTGAACCCCACCTCCTGTACTGTTTTAACATTTTACGCTGATTTAATCAAATGGTTCGACGAGCTAACGGGCTAGGCTGGCACGGTCAGCAGGCCGACGTGCCGTGCCTGGGTCGGAGTTGTGGCCCGCGGGCGTCGAGCCTAGCGGGCTCGTGTCGGGCCGTCCGTTTGGCCATCTATATGCAGAGGTGTGGTCTGCGTAGCGGGTTAATTTAAAATAGATATGAAAGGTTATTTGTAAAAATATGACGCGGAACGATCTAATATAGTAGAGACTTTTAACCGTGCCGGCCCTAGGGGGCCGATCTGTGCCTCCGATCTGGACCTCCCGATCAATGGGCTCCATTTAGGAGTATACATATTTGATTTGGTAAAGGCATTGCCTATTATTTACTAGGCATCAAGGCCGGAAGGTCTAAACCTAAGCAGTCGTAGAAACTTTTGCTGGATTGCTAAAGCAGCCTAATGATTTCACATGTCTAGCCATCCACAGAGAAAGGGTATGTGCCCATGCGTTGCCACGGAACACAAATTAACGAGCCTCTAATAGCTCAAGGTACTCGCGACATGAGCGCAATGGTGATAGGAACCCTCACAGGAAATAGTGCCTTGTTGCAGATGAGCGCGAGCCCGAGCGCGACACCACTTGATGCCATATGAGTTCCATCGTCCTATTGTGGGACTTCCATTGCCACGAGCTCTATATATAAAATGGGTTGTTCATGTAATAATAACTAAAACAATGATGTGCCAAGACTTTTCCTGCTACGCTCAAAGACTCAGACAATACTGACAAAGCATATATCTTTATCTAATTGCCTCATTCTTGATAGACCCACACAAGAATAGAAGAGTAGACAAAATAAATATCAATCAAGCATAACAAGGATATAGTATTTTTGGACAAAATATATAGCAAGTTTTGTGTAACAGTTTTAGACATGCCAAATACAGTGCAAATGCATAGCAAGTCATTGGAAAGGATAGGAAACAAAGCCGAGAGGAACATAGAAAATAAAATGGAGTCAAGTTTCTAAAAAGCTTCACACAAATATACATATTTCTAAAAAAATCTTCACACGTTCGACATGACGTCCTCTAGATGCCACCTCTCTCAGCACTTTCCTGAAACCAGCAGACATTCGTAAGGAATAAATCAAAATTTAAATAGCACTTCATTTATTTACAATAGAAATCTCAGTGCAGGGCAGCAATGTATTCAAAAATAAGAATACAAGCTCAAATAAGGAGAAGATAAAATGGAGTCAAGTCAACACATTCATATTTATCAATTTTTCACGGACGATGGAATTGAAAGTTTGAACAAAAGTTAAATTACTAAGATTTTAGTGATCTCCACAATATGGGATATATAGATCAATAGAGAACAACATAATGCATGATGCAGACCTAATGCTCAAAGGACCAACAAATGTCAAAGAAGCACAACAACAGAGCTCCATCAAAATCACAAGGTAAGTAGAATGCAATTGTGTAGCATTTTTGTTAACAGAAAGTGTATCCAAAAAAGGAGGACAGTGCATAAACTCTCTAGCCTGTGAATAGGTGCAAAAACTCCATTCAGACCAAGAAAGATCATCAATAACACAATGGTGAAGGTGCCCAGCTCTAATAACACAATGGTGAAGGTGCTCCCAAATTACAAAACACAGAACACAAAAATTGAAAATGCAGCAGGTTAGGAGACAACTAACACATGCAAAAAACTGATTTCTTTAACATACAACAGGCAAGTGCACAATGAATTTGCCTGATGCTCTGACATGTTAGTTTTATTACCAGGGTACTAAGGACTTGACTTGCAATGTGAAAATATTGTGGCTACCCAGAAATCATAAAGAGGTAAACCCTAAACTGCACATATGTTTCTACCTTCTTCTACCTTCTATCAATTACTTACTAAGCACAAAGGAGTATATTACTTACCCTAAACTGCACATACCCCTAATATAATGTTACATGTTGGAAACAAAGGAAAAAACCAATGTGTGCCACTAATAGTTTACCTTTCGATGATATAAAGAGAGGGCCACTCTTAAATACCTGCCAGAAAACCTTACCAAAACCTGTAAACAGATTGCCTTATATCATACTGATGAATTTGAGTGTAGAAACCATACCAAAATCAGGGTTCCTACAGATGCACGCATCATGGATCCACCTACATGCACGTCCCAGCTTCGCTTCACATGTGTGTTGATTGTTGGTAGAACCCCTGCCATTTTATACAGGCACGCGGGTGGAGGAGCACTTGTTGCAGTAGGTCCATTGGTGGATAGCCTACAACAGATGCAATGTAATTGGAATTGGTCATGTTCTTGCTTGGTGAGAGGTGAGGATGGATATATAGATATGCAAGCAAGGAATTAATTAACGATGTACGTAACAATACCCCGAAGTGTATCTGGTGGCCATGTTCTTGGCAGCCTTGCGTGACCTGGTGGCCGTCTCCTTCGAGAGTTGCTTGAAGACGAAGCACTCTCCTTTGCAGCGGCTGCAGAGCCCAGTCCCGCCATAGTCTGAGCACTCCCCTCCCTCTACCTGCTCTTCTCGTTCCTCATGCCGCCGCTGCCACTGTCGTGAGGCAGCGCCGGACAAGGAGGAGCGAAGCTGAAGGTAGGCGGTGTCGACTGTCCCGGCGGGTGGCAATCACGCCGAGTGGGGTCATCCACTTAGATGATTTTTACCACATTTGAGTTCTTCTCTATAGACAACACTAAGGTCAGAAAAATATACAATACAATATAAAAGGAGCTGCATCTCATCTCGCATTAAACATGTCAAGTACCAGCAATACAATGAAATACAAAGCTAGTACTCGTCCATCTGTTTACAATAAAATCAGACATGATGAGTTACAGATGATGGTTGAGGAAATAAATACTCAGTCAAATTTCAATGGTAGAAATTAGTGGTGAAGCATCCTTGCCTAGATTAAAACATTCGCTTTAGGATCTTTCGAAGTAATGAACAAAATGTCCACACAATTATACTACAGGGAGAAGGAAGGAATAGTTGTGAAAATACACTTTCATACAAAGCATATAGTACGTTTGTTGAGAATCTAACTGCTTAGAAGAGCTAACTGTATCATTGATTCATTAGGTGTAATGAGTTCCATTAGGCATGAATGATTGTGCAGTTTGTGACAGAGGCTCGCCCTAAACAGTACACATGCATAATACACTGATCATAACCTTCATCAAGCTGCAAAGTCGACCGGTGCTTCACCCCTCACGGTGATTCTCTGTCTCTTCTCGTTCATGTATTCATCTTGCGTCACACTGACGTGGAACAGGTGAGGAACCCTGGTGGCTTCCTTGAGCTTGAGAACGTAGCTGTCGTCCCCTTCCTGCAAACGATGGCGAGCCCGCTGTCAGGGGCAAGGCAAACAAAGAAAACAGAAGAAACCCAATGCTGTCAGTCCAGAGTATTGAATTTACCTCTTTCCTGATCCGATCAAGCTCGTCGGCACTGCAGCTAATGATCTTCTCTACATGCTCGTTGAACACGGACACCCAAGTCTCACCAGTGGGATCAGAGACCTTGATCACCATGATGTATCTGAAGGACGCAGAGAAACAATTAGATTTGGCACCAAATAGATAATGGTAGAAGCCTTGTGCTAACGGCTTTTACCTCAGCGAGCACTCAGAGACATTCTTTTGGCACCCCTCACACTAGAATCCGGACCCAAAAACTTCAGTCACCTTGTTGTTGCAGGTCACGCAAGCATGGTAGCACATACTCTGATCAGGCTTGATGTGGCTTATGATGGCGTACAGACTGAAGAAGACAGGTTGCAAAAGAAAAAACAAGAAGTCGAATTGGAGCTTCTCCAGATTTGCAACTCTTCCATTGAAGATACAAACAGTGTTATTTCAGTGAATATTCAGGGTCGTACCTTTTCCTGGCCCATAGCAGGATCACTAGTGATGTGAGGCAGAAAAACTCTATCGGAATACATGGACTTGAAACCACCAGCACGTGTGGCACCCGCTTCTGCACTAATTGGTGCCAGTGAAATATCTTTACCTTCAGAGTCATACCTATTTGACAAATCATGAACGAGTCTAAGCATACCTATAGTGATTAAAATAATACAACAAGCGCATGTCATTCAGGAGAGAAACACTACCAGGACATAAGATTCTTAGCCTCAGGCAGATTAGGATTAATCTCGAGAGTACTTCTGCCGATAGTTGAAAGAGACACACCTACAACACAAATTTCAGCAACATAGTTATCACGACACACTTTCAGTAACTCACTGTTTTCCAGGAAGAAGATTGAACAGAGATTAGATGACGTACCTTGGAAGTCAGATACTTTTAGCTCTTTATCGCAACAATGGGCGAACTGTCAACCATGTCCAAAAGCTCTTGTCCAGTCCTAGTAGCAAGATCATTCTAGAGAGAAATAGTAACGGTTTTACCACTACAAGAAATGAAATGAGTCAATTAGGAGCAATTATTTGACTATTAGAGAATCCATAAGAAACATCATTGAATGATTGTTGGATTTCCCTAGCTAGCTTATCAGCGGAGGCCTTGATGGGCATTCCAGTGCAGTGGAAAGCAAAGGGCAAAAGAACAATGGAGCGACGTGGTATGCAACACCAAACTCAAGCTTGGACAATGAGAAGGCATGACCCATATGCAGCAAGCCATTCATGTAAGGGTATGGAAAGTTCCCAAAGAATTTTTCCCCAGGGCTTGGAGAGTCATTGCCAGGATCAGCCTGAAAAACCTTGTTCTCATCCCAAAACTTCCGGACCTCTAGTTCATTGTTGAGCAAAAAGTCTGTTCGGGCATGACTCTTAGGTTCATTAGGATTCGTTGACATTTTCCTAGAACAACAACATAAAAGAACGTCAAAGATCAGTGTCTCAAATTTATTCTTTTAACACAACTAAATTCATATCTGAAGTGTAAAAGAGAGAAGAGCTAACAGAAGCATGAAACATACAGAAACAAACATTTATTTTTGGACGAAGTATAGCATCACAATTCACAATCTCTCTTAACTCGACTGAATTCATATCTTAAGTGTAATAAAAGAGAGCTAAACAGATGCATGAAACATACTTAGCATTCGTTCTGAATGAAATATAAAATCCCAATTTGATAATAACTCAACTGAATCCACATCAGTAACTCAAAAAGAGAAGAGCTAACAGTAGCATGAAACACACAGAAATAAACCTTTGTTTATAACCAGGTATACCATCACAGTTTGTTTGTAGTTCAACTGAATCCAAATCTGGTCTGCTATCTTTCATCTTGAGGAGATTACACATCTTGGGGATGTAGCCGGTGTAGCGCCATAGGGCGGTGGAAAAGGCCGGGGCGCCGCGGAAAATAGCTGAAAGGGAAATGTGCCTTTGGGCAATTTCCATTATGTTTTGGTGATTAAGTGCCCAACACATTTAAATGAGCCCCCTTGTGCTAAATCAAGAGAAAAGTGATAATCAAAGCAAAGGTATGATTCTAGACTTAGTATATTGGTTTTTGTGTACTAATATATTTGTCTAAGTGCTGGAATCAGAGAAAAGAGAAGAAGAAAAGAACTTGGCTCGAAGCAGCCAAGACTCAGCGCAGTCTGGCACACCGGACTGTCCGGTGGTGCACCGGATAGTGTCCGGTGCGCCAGGCCAGCCTCCGGTGAACAAGCCACTCTCGGGAATTGACGGCGGTGTACGGCTATAATTCACCGGACTATCCGGTGGTGCACCGGACTGTCCGATGAGCCGTCTGCGGCAAAGTCGTCGCTCTCGGGAATCGTTCAACGGCGTACGGCTACAATTCACCAGACGGTCCGGTGAGGCACCGGACTGTCCGGTCAGCCAACGGTCGACTGCGTCAACGGTCGGTAAGGGGCACCGGACGGTGCGCCAACGGCTACAATTCTGCAACGGTCGGCTGTGCCATTTTAGGAAGGAGATCTACACCGGACCATGAACAGTGCCTGTTCGGTGGTGCACCGGACTGTCCGGTGTGCCACCCGACAGAAGGCAAGAATTGCCTTCCCAAATTGCCTCCAACGGCTCCTAGCTGCCTTGGGGCTATAAAAGGGACCCCTAGGCGCATGGAGGGGTCACCCAAGCATTCTTTGATCATCTCTAAGCACCAAGACTCCATTCTCGTGCATTCGATTCTTTATGATAAGTGACTTGAGCTCTAGTTGAGTAGAGAACTCCCCGCATTGTGTTGTGAGCTCAAGTTGTGGCTTGTGTGCGTGTTTGTGTTCGTGCTTTGAGTCTTGTGTGTGTTGCTCTCCCCTCCCTTACTTTCGTGCTTCTTTGTGATCATCAATTGTAAGGGCGAGAGGCTCCAAGTTGTGGAGATTCCTCGCGAACGGGAGATAGTAAAAGAAAGGAAAACACCGTGGTATTCAAGTTGATCATTGGATCACTTGAAAGGGGTTGAGTGCGACCCTCGTCCATTGGGACGCCACAACGTGGAGTAGGCAATTACTATACTTGGCCGAACCACGGGATAAATCACCGTGTCTCTTGTGCTTGTTTTCTTCGTGACCACTGTGTTTCACAAGAGCTTGATCCTTTAGCCACTTGATTCTATTGAGCTAACTCTTAACCAAGTTTTTGGCTACAAGTATTCGATTTTTACAGGATCACCTATTCACCCCCCCTCTAGGTGCTCTCAATTGGTATCGGAGCCGTTCTCTTCACGCAAGGGACTAATCGCCCGAAGAGATGGATCCTAAGGGAAAGGGGATGGTGGTCAACGACAAGACAAAGGAGTCCATCGTCAATGAGCCAAGAGATGATAAGCCCTCGGACTCTGGCTCGAGTCATAAGAAAAAGGACGAGAAGAAGAAGAGGCGCATCAATAAGATCGTCTACTACGACAGCGACGAGTCTTCTTCTTCCCAAAGAGACGACGACTATGATGAAAAAAAGAAAACGGTCAACTCAAACTTTTCTTTTGATTATTCTCGTATTCCATTTAACTCTAATGCCCATTTACTTTCAATTCCACTTGGGAAACCTCCGCACTTTGATGGAGAAGACTACCCATTTTGGAGTCACAAAATGCGTAGTCACCTATTCTCTCTCCATCCAAGCATTTAGGAGATTGTTGAAAACGGAATGCTTTTTGATAGTACTGACAACCCCGTTTTCATTAATGAGCAAATCCATAAAAATGCACAAGCTACCACTGTTTTGTTAGCATCCTTGTGCCGGGATGAGTACAATAAGGTGAGCGGCTTGGACAACGCCAAGCAAATCTGGGACACCCTCAAGATCTCTCATGAGGGGAACGACGCCACCATGATCACCAAGATGGAGTTGGTGGAAGGCTAACTGGGGAGGTTCGCAATGATCAGGGGAGAGGAGCCAACACAAACGTACAACCGGCTCAAGACCCTGGTCAACAAAATCAGGAGCTATGGAAGCACGAGATGGACCGATCACGACGTCATCCGGCTTATGCTCAGGTCCTTCACTGTTCTTGATCGTCATCTTGTGAATTCAATCCATGAGAATCCTAGGTACACAAAGATGACGCCCGAGGAAATACTCGGAAAGTTTGTAAGCGGGCGTATGATGATCAAGGAGGCAAGATATGTTGATGAGGCATTGAATGGCCCAATGCCTATCTACGAGCCTCAAACCGTTGCTCTCAAAGCAACAAGCAGCAGGGAGGCGCTACCTAGCAAGGTGGCACAAGTTGAGGCAGCCAGGCTAAACGAAGATGAAATGGCCCTCATCATCAAGCGCTTCAAGACGGCGCTAAAAGGACGCAAGGAGCATCCCAACAAAAGCAAGACAAAGGGAAAGCGCTCCTGCTTCAAGTGTGGTAAGACTGGTCACTTTATTGCTAACTGTCCCGATAATTATAGTGACCAGGGACAAGAAAAGAGCGGGAAGAGGGAGAAAAAGAAGTCCTACAAGAAGGCGAAGGGCGAGGAGCACCTTGGAAAGGAGTGGGATTCGGATTGCTCTTCGTCCGACTCCGACGACAAAGGACTTGCCGCCTCGGCCTTCAACAAGTCGTCTCTCTTCCTAAACGAGCGCCACACCTGCCTCATGGCAAAGGAGAAAAAGGTAAACGCTCGAGATACCCCTACGTATGCTTCTTCAAGTGATGACGAATCTAGTGATGATGAAGTAGACTACACAAGTTTATTCAAAGGTTTAGATAGAACTAAAATTGATAAGATCAATGAATTGATTGATGCCTTAAATGAGAAGAATAGATTGTTAGAGAAGTAAGAAGATATTTTATATGAAGAGCATGACAAATTCATTAGTGTGCAAAAATCTCTTGCTTTAGAAGTAAAAAGGAATGAGATGCTTTCCTCCGAATTATCTACTTGTCATGAAACTATGTCTAGCTTAAGAAGTATTAATGATGATTTAAATGCTAAAGTAGAAGTTGTTAATAAATCTAGTTCTTGTGTAGAGCATGTTGTTATCTATAATAGATGTAAGGATTTTGATGTTGATGCATGTGTTGAGCACCTTACCTCTATTACAAAATTAAATGGTGAAGTGGCTAGTCTTAATGCCCAACTTAAGACTAGCAAAAATGACTTTGATAAACTAAAATTTGCAAGGGATGCCTACACTGTTGGTAGACACCCCTCTATTAAGGATGGGCTTGGCTTTCGAAAGGAAGCCAAGAACTTAACAAGTCAAAGGGCTCCCATTTCCGCCAAGGAGAAAGGGAAGGCCCCTATGGCAAATAGTGCTCAAAGAAATCATGCTTTCATCTATAGTGATAGAAAGTTTTCTAGAAATGCTCATAGGAGTTATGCTTATGATTCACATGCTATGATTGCATCAAGTTCTTCTTTTGTGCATGGTAGAAATATGCCTAGGAAAAATGTTGCTCATGTGCCTAGGAAAGTTTGTAATGAACCTTCTACAATTTACCATGCTTGCAATACTTCTTTTGCAATTTGTCGTAAGAATAAGAAAGTGATTGCTAGGAAGTTGGGGGCCAAATGCAAAGGAGACAAGACTTGCATTTGGGTCCCAAAGACTATTATAACTAACCTTGTAGGACCCAACAAGAGTTGGGTACCTAAAACTCAAGCCTAATTTGCTTTGCAGGTTTATGCATCTGGGGGCTCAAGCTGGATTATCGACAGCGGATGCACAAACCACATGACGGGGGAGAAGAAGATGTTCACCTCCTACGTCAAGAACAAGGATTCCCAAGATACAATCATATTTGGAGATGGGAATCAAGGCAAGGTCAAAGGCTTAGGCAAGATAGCCATCTCCAATGAGCACTCTATCTCTAATGTATTTCTAGTAGAGTCGCTAGGCTATAATCTGTTGTCTGTTAGTCAATTGTGCCACATGGGTTATAATTGTCTATTTACAAATGTAGATGTGTCTGTCTTTAGAAGGAGTGATGGTTCACTAGCTTTTAAGGGTGTACTAGATGGCAAACTCTATTTAGTGGATTTTTCGAAAGAGGAGGCCGATCTAGATGCATGCTTAATTGCTAAGACTAGCATGGGCTGGCTGTGGCATCGCCGTCTAGCACATGTTGGAATGAAGAACCTTCACAAAATTCTTAAGGGAGAACATGTGTTAGGTCTAACAAATGTGTTTTTCGAAAAAGATAGACCTTGTGCAGCTTGTCAAGCAGGCAAACAGGTGGGAAGCGCTCATCACAGCAAGAACGTGATGACCACATCAAGACCTTTGGAGCTACTTCACATGGACCTCTTCAGACCCGTCGCCTACCTCAGCATAGGGGGAAGTAAGTATGGTCTTGTTGTTGTTGATGATTTTTCCCGCTTCACTTGGGTATTCTTTTTGCAGGATAAATCAGAAACCCAAGGGACCCTCAAGCGCTTTCTAAGGCGAGCTCAAAACGAGTTTGAACTCAAAGTGAAAAAGATTAGAAGCGACAACGGGTCTAAGTTCAAGAACCTTCAAGTGGAGGAGTTTCTTGAGGAGGAAGGAATCAAGCACGAGTTCTCCGCTCCCTACACACCACAGCAAAACGGTGTGGTAGAGAGGAAGAACAGGACGCTTATAGACATGGCGAGGACGATGCTTGGAGAATTCAAGACGCCCGAGCGGTTTTGGTCGGAAGCTGTGAACACAGCTTGCCACACCATGAACCGGGTCTACCTTCATCGCCTCCTCAAGAAGACGTCATACGAACTTCTAACCGGTAACAAACCCAACTTTTCATATTTTCGTGTATTTGGGAGTAAATGTTACATTCTAGTGAAGAAAGGTAGGAATTCAAAATTTGCTCCCAAAGCTGTAGAAGGGTTTTTGCTAGGTTATGACTCAAATACAAAGGCATATAGAGTCTTCAACAAATCATCGGGTTTGGTTGAAGTCTCTAGCAACGCTGTATTTGAAGAAACTAATGGCTCTCCAAGAGAGCAAGTTGATCTTGATGATATAGATGAAAGCGATGTTCCAATGGACGCAATTCGCACCATGGCGATTGGAGATGTGCGACCACAGGAACACCAAGTGCAAGATCAACCTTCTTTCTCAACAATGGTGCACCCCCAAACTCAAGATGATGAACAGGTTCCTCAAGAGGAGGCATGTGATCAAGGGGGAGCACAAGATGTCCAAGAAGAGGAGGAAGAAGCACCACGGGCCCCTCCAACTCAAGTTCGAGCGACGATTCAAAGGAATCATCCCGTCGACCAGATTTTGGGTGATATAAGCAAAGGAGTAACTACTCGCTCATGTCTAGCTAATTTTTGTGAGCATTACTCTTTTGTCTCTTCCATTGAGCCTTTCAGGGTAGAAGAGGCCTTGCTAAATCCGGACTGGGTGTTGGCCATGCAGGAAGAGCTCAACAACTTCAAGCGAAATGAAGTTTGGACACTGGTGCCACGTCCCAAGCAAAACGTTGTGAGAACCAAGTGGGTGTTCCGCAACAAGCAGGACGAGCACGGGGTGGTGACACGAAACAAGGCTCGACTTGTGGCAAAAGGTTATGCCCAAGTCGTAGGTTTGGATTTCGAGGAGACTTTTGCTCCTGTGGCTAGGCTAGAGTCGATTCGCATTTTGTTAGCCTATACCGCTCACCATTCTTTCAGGTTGTTCCAAATGGACGTGAAGAGCGCTTTCCTCAACGGGCCAATCAAGGAGGAGGTGTATGTGGAGCAACCCCTGGCTTTGAGGATGAACGGTACCCCGACCACGTGTGTAAGCTCTCTAAGGCGCTCTATGGACTTAAGCAAGCCCCAAGAGCATGGTATGAATGCCTTAGAGATTTTCTAATTGCTAATGCTTTCATGGTTGGGAAAGTCGATCCAACTCTTTTCACTAAGACTTGTGATGGTGACCTATTTGTGTGCCAAATTTATGTCGATGACATAATATTTGGCTCTACTAACCAAAAGTCTTGTGAGGAGTTTAGCAGGGTGATGACTCAGAAATTTGAGATGTCGATGATGGGCGAGTTGAACTACTTCCTTGGATTCCAAGTGAAGCAACTCAAGGACGACACCTTCATCTCTCAAATGAAGTACACACAAGACTTGCTCAAGCGATTCGGGATGAAGGACGCCAAGCCCACAAAGACTCCAATGGGATCCGATGGACATGTCGACCTCAACAAAGGAGGTAAGTCCATTGATTAAAAGGCATACCGGTCTATGATAGGGTCTTTACTTTATTTATGTGCTAGTAGACCGGATATTATGCTAAGCGTATGCATGTGTGCTAGATTTCAATCCGACCCAAGGGAGTGTCACCTTGTGGTCGTTAAGCGAATTCTTAGATATTTAGTTGCTACGCCTTGCTTCGGGATCTAGTATCCAAAGGGGTCTACCTTTGACTTAATTGGATACTCAGACTCCGACTATGCTGGATGTAAAGTTGATAGGAAGAGTACATCAGGGACGTGCCAATTCCTAGGAAGGTCCCTGGTGTCTTGGAGTTCTAAGAAACAAACTTCTGTTGCCCTATCCACCGCTGAGGCCGAGTACGTTGCCGCAGAACAGTGTTGCACACAACTACTTTGGATGAGGCAAACCCTTCGAGACTTTGGCTACAATCTGAGCAAAGTCCCACTCCTATGTGACAATGAGAGTGCAATCCGCATGGCGGACAATCCTGTTGAACACAACCGCACAAAGCACATAGACATCCGGCATCACTTTTTGAGAGACCACCAGCAAAAGGGAGATATCGAAGTGTTTTATGTTAGCACCGAGAACCAGCTAGCCGATATCTTTACCAAACCTTTAGATGAGAAGACCTTTTGCAGGCTGCGTAGTGAGCTAAATGTCTTAGATTCGCGTAACTTGGATTGATCTATAGCATACATGTGTTTTATGTCTTTGATCATGTTCCTTTATGCATTTTATTGCTTATTTATGGTGCTCAAGTTGTGCAAGGGATCCCCAGACCTCACAAGTCCATGTGTGAATGATGCACATATTTAGGGGGAGAAATGCTACAACTTGACCCTTTGAGACTAATCGTGTGTTTGAGTTTACTTAATTTAGTCTCAAAGGTGGAATGAAAGGGAAAGGTGAACTTGGACCATGCAAGACTTCCACTGCACTCTGATGAGAGGGTAATTTACTCCAAGTTCATCTCCATGCTCTTATTGCCATTTTATTCTTAATTGACGATTTTGGTGAGGCAATGGGGTTTAAGGGCCAAGAATGATCCTGTTTTGGTGCTTAATGCCAAAGGGGGGGAAATTAAAGTCCAAAGCAAAATGGATCAACTACCACTTGAGAAATTTGAAAAGAGTAGAGTTAGCACTCTTGATTTGTCAAAATTCTCTTATATGCAAAATTTGGCCTCTTGTGGGGAGAATGTAGGATTTTGGGAAAAAGGGGGAGTTTGTGGCTCTTAATCAATTTTTCTAATAGAATACCTCTCTTTATGCCTAAACAAGTGTGTTTGACTTAGAGATAGGAAAATGAGTTTGATTTCAAAAACAAACCAAGTGGTGGCAAAGAATGATCCAAATATGCCAAATTAGAGTTTAAAACAATTTGGTCTTCAATTTGAATCAATGTTGCATGTTTTGCATTGCTTTTGGATGTGTTGGCATAAATCACCAAAAAGGGGGAGATTGAAAGGGAAATGTGCCTTTGGGCAATTTCCATTATGTTTTGGTGATTAAGTGGCCAACACATTTAAATGAGCCCTCTTGTGCTAAATCAAGAGAAAAGTGATAATCAAAGCAAAGGTATGATTCTAGACTTAGTACATTGGTTTTTGTGTACTAATATATTTGTCTAAGTGCTGGAATCAGAGAAAAGAGAAGAAAATAACTTGGCTCGAAGCAGCCAAGACTCAGCGTAGTCTGGCACACCGGACTATCCGGTGGTGCACCGGACAGTGTCCGGTGCGCCAGGCCAGCCTCCAGTGAACAGGCCACTCTCGGGAACTGACGGCGGTGTACGGCTATAATTCACCGGACTGTCCGGTGGTGCACCGGACTGTCCGGTGAGCCGTCTGCGGCGAAGTCGTCGCTCTCGGGAATCGTTCAACGGCGTACGACTAAAATTCACCGGACGGTCCGATGAGGCACCGGACTGTCCGGAGAGCCAACGGTCGACTGCGCCAACGGTCGGCAGGGGGCACCGGACTGTCCGGTGTGCACCGGACAGTGTCCGGTGCGCCAACAGCTACAATTCTGCAACGGTCGGCTGTGCCATTTTAGGAAGGAGATCTGCACTAGACCATGAACAGTGCTTGTCCGGTGGTGCACCGGACTGTCCGGTGCACCACCCGACAGAAGGCAAGAATTGCCTTCCTACATTGCCTCCAACGGCTCCTACCTGCCTTGGGGCTATAAAAGGGACCCCTGGGCGCATGGAGGAGTCACCCAAGCATTCTTTGATCATCTCTAAGCACCAAGACTCCATTCTCGCGCATTCGATTCTTTGTGATAAGTGACTTGAGCTCTAGTTGAGTAGAGAACTCCCCGTATTGTGTTGTGAGCTCAAGTTGTGGCTTGTGTGCGTGTTTGTGTTCGTGCTTTGAGTCTTGTGTGTGTTGCTCTCCCCTCCCTTACTTCCGTGCTTATTTGTGATCATCAATTGTAAGGGCGAGAGGCTCCAAGTTGTGGAGATTTCTCACGAATGGGAGATAGTAAAAGAAAGGAAAACACTGTGGTATTCAAGTTGATCATTGGATCACTTGAAAGGGGTTGAGTGCGACCCTCGTCCATTGGGACGCCACAACGTGGAGTAGGCAAGTACTATACATGGCCGAACCACGGGATAAATCACCGTGTCTCTTGTGCTTGTTTTCTTCGTGACCACTGTGTTTCACAAGAGCTTGATCCTTTAGCCACTTGATTCTATTGAGCTAACTCTTAACCAAGTTTTTGGCTACAAGTATTCGATTTTTATAGGATCACCTATTCACCCCCGCTCTAGGTGCTCTCAATAGCGCCTTCGCCCCCGCCAAGAAGCCCGTGGACGTGGACGCGGGCTGTGTAACACCTTGATTTTGGGGGTATAAAATTTCTTTCTAACTATCACCCAAAATCATGTGCTACTCTTCTTTTTCTCACTCTAGGTTTTCTCTCTCTCTAGATTCATTCTCCCTTTTTCCTTTTTGATTAGGGATAGCCTAAACTAATGAAGGTTAATTATTTATTTTTGCCAGAACCTTATGAGTCATGACATGTTGCATCATGCTGAGTTTAAAATATTATTTGAAGTGTTGCACAAGTTTGAATTTATTTGAATTTGAAACCTAGTTTGAATTTGGATTTGAAAAAACCTATAGAAAAAGAAAAAGAAAAGGAATTAGAAAATTCAGAGAAAAAGAAAAAATGAAAGCAGCCAGCAGCCTAGCCGGCCCAGCTAGTTGCCTTCACCCACACGCCCCTTTCCACTCTCTCTCTGTGCCGTGGACCCTCCCTGTCAGTTTCGCACCCTCCGCGCTCACCGTGAACCGGCGCGTGCGCACTCGCACACGTTGCTGGATTTCTCAGCCACGACGCTCGCCCACGCGCCCAGCTCCCTTCATAGAGCCCCGCTAGTGCCCCGCGCACACCCCTCACCTCATTTCACGCAGCTTCGCCCTCTCTCGTGCTCTGCCCTCGCCGCCAGCCGCCGTCAGAGACCCCCGCCCGCGTTCCTGACCATCCAGCTCACCGAAGACCGCTCCAAGCCTCCCCGAGCTCTGCCCCGAGGTGAGACACCCGTCCCTGTGCCCAATTTCCCTTATTGCGCCCTGTGCTTAGCCAATTTCGCCTTCGCCGGTGCTCGACCGCGGCGGTCCGCCGTGCTCGCGCGGTGGCCGGCCGATTTAGCCCGGTCTAGTTCCTCGGAGTAGGTCCCTGTGTCACCCCCTGCCTCTGCTGAAGCTAGCCCAGGCCTTAGCGCGTCTTAAGTCCCCTCCCCGTGGCCGGAATGGCTCACTGGAGTTACTCCGGACCGCCTGAGACCTTCTCACCGCCGTTATCACTTCTCTGCCCATGGATTCATGGCCTCTTCCCCGCCATTGAGTTCGCCGTGGTGCCCTCTCCCTCTCTGCCCAACTTCGATGACCCCGGAGCCACCCTAGCTCGCGCCAGCCTCAACTCCGGCGACCTCACCGCCGCGGAGAGGAGCGGCACCGCTGTAACACCCCTGGTGTTACTATAACTAAAACTTGAGCATGGCATCATAAGCATTGGCATTGCATATGTTTGACACACCTAGAGTGCATTCACTAGGCAAAAATTTCAAACAAGTTGTATTGTTTTAATGTTTTTGCAAATAGAACCCTGGTTAAAGGACTTAACCCTAAATAGTGGTTAAAGGGGGTAAAACTTAACCCAAGTTAAGAAAACCTAAATACTTTAGAGTAAAAGTCATAAAATGACTCTAAGAGCAAACTTGAATTCCTTTTATACCCCTGGGATACCAGAAACCCTAATTGGAACCCTGGAAAGCCCTAAAACCAAACCCTAGGGGCTTATGTGCAAAATTAGCCCACTTTTGGGCTAAAGTGCAAAAACCAAGCCAAATAAGTATTTTAAGTCAATTGGTTCACAAATATGTGGATTTGAAAGCCAAACCCTAAGTTTTGGACTTAAATGCAAAATGGACCTCATTGGAGTTTTATTCTAAGTCTGAAAATCAGAGAATGGGCTCAACTTTGGGACTTTGTAACTTACAAAGTATAGGGTTTTTGCCCTAGGTCACCACATCAAAGTTGAAGACCAATTATAGGAGAACAACTTTGCTTAAGAGTGGTAGCATTGTTGTTAAGGAGAAATTGGAAATAATCAAGCCTAAAGATAGGTGGTCAGGCTGATTCAGTCTGAATTTCAGAATTTCAGTGTAATGGAACCAACTTTGAGCCCAAATTCAACCTTGATTTAGTACTCAAATATGATCAAGTCCTATAGTCGAATTGTAGCTGGTATGTAGCACTACAACTTTGTTATTGGCCGATCCATTGGTTGCCATTAAAAATCAGAAGAAAATTTGCGCCCAACTTGCTCGGTTAGGCCAACTGATGAACGTATCCCATGGTACAGTACCAGGGATCGGATCAGAATGCCAGCGCGACGACCTCATCGCCGGTGACCTCCCTGCACGAAGATTCGTGCCGTCGCAGCCGTATTTGTGACCAGAGCAACTGGGTAGCACTCGGGGATCGTCGCCATGGATAAGTCCGGTCGTTAAACAAATCCGACCACCGTACAGAGCTTGCCGCGGCGGAAGTGGATAAGAACGCCGGTGATCCCCGTCGCACAGCCTTGTGCCGCATGTCCAAGCCTCTCCACCACGTCTCCGTGACTCCCTATAGATGTCCCATCGTCGCCGGTGAGCTTGCCACGACGGTGGACACGAATTCACCGCACTCGAGTTCTTCATTTCCGGCCGTCTGTGCACTTTGATGAAATTGGAGGCCACCGCTATTCGAGGCTATAAATTGCCGCCACCATTCGCTCAGTTAGGTAATTACGCAACCAGAGAAACAACTTGTGCCTTGAATCATCCCTTAGAGCTCGCGAATTCCTCGTTTCCCCCAATTCGGTTCTCCGCCCCCGCGAAAAGTACCTCACCGCGGCCAGCCCCTTTCCGGTCAGTCCCCGTCCCCTGCTTTCTTGTTTAAGCACTTGCATAGCTCCGTGATGCTTATCAATCATCAATTTGAACTGAGTGACCACCCATCACCGGGAATGCGTGGTTCTTGAATTCGTCCGCGCGGTTACCGTGGCCAGACCAAATTAGCTCGTCATCCTTGAAATTAACTTGGGGGAAATGATCAGTGGGGGTTTAATCCGGTGTATGTCGCTCGGGAGCACCGGACATAGCCCCGTTTGGCCGGTACAATGCTCGCAGGAGCGCGGCGGTGCGCGAGCGTCGTCGTGGACTTCAAATTGTGAATAGGATGAAACGCAGGGGCTTTTCTGCATTGGTCAGTGACCCAGAAGAACAGTAAACAAACCTGGTTTGAGTTAGCCAAAACCGTGAGGGCCTTCATGCAAAGTCGCTTGCGCGGGCGCGCGCGGGCGCCTTTCCTCCCCGGACCTGGGCCGTTTGGGCCAGAATCGGCCCAATCCTATTCAATCCTTTTTCTTTTTCTTTTTCCTGCAGAGCCAAAATAATTATAGGAAAAGGTAGAAAAATGCTAAAATTGTGAAACTAATTTTCCTAGGCTTGTTATTTTCTCTAGTATTTAGTAAAAATAGTTTTGTGATTTTTAATGAAAATAAGAAATTTTAGGGTATTTAAAGTAATTAAAAGTATTAGTTATGGATTTTTAGAAAATAAATGGTAAGTCCAAAAATGTCCAAACTTTTTATGGGCACTTAAGCCAATATTTAGAAGCCTTAGGTAGAATTTGGGTTGATTTGGACCTTGTTTGATCACTAAACCCAAAACCAACCCCCCTGCCCTATGAACTCCTTTACCGACTCCGGAAACCCTAGGTTCTCGGAGTACCGTGAAGGAAAGTTGTACTCAAGACTTAGATAATAAGTTTGTATTATCTTCGCATCCTCATGAGCATCCCATGGCATCCATTCTTATGTATATATATGGTTATGTTAGAACACGAAGAAGAAGAAGAAGAAGTCACTGAAGAGGGAACTCCACTAACCTCAGATCCTCAAGCAGGCAACTGCTTTTATTTCGATATTTGTGGATCCGAGCAGGACTCACCTGATAACAAAGGCAAGCCCCGGTGCATTTGCCACCTTCCTTGATGTTTTTAAAAATCTTTCTCATTTGATTGTTGCATTAGGTGATAGGAGTTGATTGCTAAACCAATTCCTGCATTACCTTCCTTGAATTTGATTACCTTCCTTGATCACCTGTTTTACAAAAGATTTTGATGCTTAGCATTGCTTTAGAAAAACAAAATGTTTTGTTTTTACAAAAATTGATGTGGCAAAGGTGGGTGGGTTGTTTTCAAAAATAAAACTTGATGGTGAATCCATCACGGCCGTGATGGATTCAACATCGGAAAAGATGTACCTCTGTTAGGTACCAAGTTTTTGGGTTAAAAAGATTAAGCTGAGACCGGGCGGGTGACTTGCACGAGAAGAGAATCTCGGTGTAGTGTCTCCGTCTGAGTCGATTAAGGACCGTCTCGATGTAGGCTTGATGATCGAGGACCCTTTAACTGGTCACATGCCTCGTCATGGGTAAGCCTTGCCTCGGGCAGACTAAGGCCGGAATAAGATAACACGAAATGGGAGTGGAGCGGTGGCGAGAGTAGCGTGTACCCTCCATGGCAAGAGGCTGGACGGTGGTGTATCTGTGCTCTCGGTTTGCGTGAACCTGATCCGGTCTTAAGAACCCCGGTGGCGGGTTGACATATGCAAGGGTTAAGTGCTACATATGTCGTGTGATTGGAGATCCTTAGCTGAGTATAATCGATTCGGATCGCCGTACCTTCGCGGTTATGAAGACTTGGTCACTGCCCTACACGTAGCATTCCACTAGAGATGATGGGTTTTTGTTAAGAAACTGGCTAGTATAGGACCAGTGATTGAACTAGGGTAGAAAAGAACTCTAGTTGCAGGTAATTGAACCTAACCTGAAAAATAAAATTGGATTTTTAAGGATCCACTGTAGTAAGCATTTCTGCAAAACAGAGTCTTTGCTTATTGAAAAGCCTTACCTTGACTCCCTAAAAGCCAGCATACCCTTGAGAGTCTTTTCTTTAGTCGGGTAAGTCTTGCTGAGTAATTCCATACTCAGGGTTTATCCCCTCGTTGTTTTTAGGTGAGGAAGTAGCAGACTTTTGCTGCTTCTGTGCCAGGGTGGTTCCCAAAGAAGAAAAACAAGACTGAAGTGCGGGAGGACTCGGTCCTCCACATAGGATCTTTTGCTTATAACTTATCGGGAGAAGTTTGTGCCTCCCTTGGCTTGTATAATATTACTACTCTGCACTCACTTTTAGTCTGGTCTGTAATAAAATAACTCGAGCTTGCTTTTGAAATAAATGTAAGTTTATGTAATTCGCTTCCGCATTTCTTTATCTCCGATGTTCTGTAATGTCTGCAAGACGGGTGAAACGTTCCTGGTAAGGTCGGAAAGGATACCGAGCTTGTCAAGTGACTTAGGATCATCTACAGGGTGTCTGATGTCTGTTAGACAAGGACAACTGTAGGTGGGCCTAATTACTTGGGAGGTTCCGTCACAACCGCCCACAGCTTTGTTTTAGGAAATCAACCCGCCGTCCCTGGTTTTCGCACGCAGACCCCTGTAATCTTATAGATTTAGCCCTGGATTTTTAAATATTCACAGAATTAGCCCTAATTTCATATTTTGAATTCCCAAACTTGTTTATTTCATAACTTTTGCATATGAACTCCAAATTTAGTGATTCAAATTGCAAAAGGTTCATAGAATTATTCTCTGTTTAAATAAAATGGTTTCACTTACTGTCTGCATACTCTAATTTTTAGGATTGAATATGAACTAAGGTAGATGCATTTTTATTTACTTAATAAAATAAATAAAAGGAGAACCCTAGAGATTTAAACCTGTTTAATCCTGTGAGACTAATAATGTGTATTACATGAAATCATCTCTGGTCTAAATTTAGGTCACAATAAAATAAGTTGAACTATGTTTATGTACTTGTAAGTAATACTTAGGGGAAATAATAGCCTATTTTCAAATAAGGTTAATGTATGTTATAGTTTATGTTATACTTTGAATTCAGTATCCCCTATGTAGTATTGTGTCCTTTTAAGATGTGATCCAATGTTTGTACATGTGTGGTGTATTGTTCATTTGTACTTTCCAAATGTATTGAATGCATACTCGCTTTATTTAGACAACGAGTAGTCCGAGGTTCCTGAGTGTGTTGTTGGAGACCTCCCTGAGCAGCAACCTGGTGAAGGCAAGTGTCCTCAGATCTACTATGTCCTACTTTACTTTATAATTCACTGTCCCGCATTACTTTATTGAAACCTAAGGATTGACTAGTTTGTATTTCCCTTACCCTTGTTTACCTTTTTAGGTTAATCATGGTTAGCTTATGCTATTGCTTAAACTTAATAAATGAACATGATGTGATCTTTTATGATACGATGGTGTTATCCCGATGGGGTCCTTGTGATTACTTTAGGGGGCTCAGGCTCTTTCCTGAGTGCCTCTCCATAAGGACCTGTTTGGGGAGTGACAACCCGGGATAATAGTGCAACCATGAGGGTGGAATGGGACGCCCTTAGCTGATTAATTAGAGGAACTAGAGGAGTAGTCGACTTCGCTGTAGGGCCGTCAATGGGGTCCAGGCACAGTACTTGCTCTGCTGAGGTTGGTTGCAGAGGTTCTTTGATTTGGTTTTTTGTTAGTCACCCTTCCTTTGGGGAGATGTACTGTGTTTATCAAACTAGAGAAACCTAACGGGCGGCTATGTCCTCTAGGAAATCTTTGTAAAGGCTAAGTAGTGAGACCCTGCTAGGTCACCTTGGTAGTGATTAATGGGAAGGCTAGAACCCTGGGCAGAATGGGAATCATGGCTTGTGGGTAAAGTGTGCAACCTCTGCAGAGTGTTAGAAACTGGTATATCAGTCGTGCTCGCAGTTATGAGCAGCCTTGGGATCCTCTTCGATTAGAAGAACAATGGTTACTTTTATGATGATGATGATTAACAATGGTGATTATAATCCTGGTCTCTGGTATTTCCTCTTGGAGGGAGTGCCTCTGGGTAATAACTGGGTTATTACTAAAATTTGGCTCTACTTATAATAATAGAACTTGACTGACTAAAAGCAACTGCTTAACCTCAACTCCACATACAGCTAGTCCACTTTAGCCAAATGGGACATTTGCTGAGTACGTTGATGTGTAGTCACCCTTGCTTTACAAACTACCCCACTCTAGGTTGTCCCCACTGTACTCAGTGCTCAGGAGGTGAAGCTGGTAACATGGATGACTTCGAGGAGTTCCAAGAATATGATGAGTTCTAGTTTACTTTAGTGGCAAACCCCCAGTTAGCTGCATGTGTAGGCTTACATTCTACGTTTCGTTACTCCGCACTTTGATAATTATGTTGAACAATGGTTATGTATTAGACTCTGTGGATGTCTTGGACATCTTGATGTAATAAAGTACCTTTCCGCTATTTATTTCGAGCATTGTGTGATGATGTCCAATTATGTAATCGCTGTGTACATGAGTTTTTGATCCTGGCACGTACATGGTTTGCATTCGGTTTGCCTTCCAAAACCAGGTGTGACATAAGTGGTATCAAAGCCTTGCTGACTATAGGACCGCTAACCTAGACTAGAATGGTCGCCCTAAGGACTATAGACCCCAACTCTTACCTTGACCTCAATGTCTTTTCAAAAGATGGTCATCTTGACCAACTCTATGTTATTTACTTATCTCAAAAAGTTTCGTCTCACTTTCCTTTCTGTTTACTTTCTGGTCTCATAGTTCTACTCTTACTCTTATGCTTACGATGTCTTCTGTAGATGGCTCGTCTTAGGTGCACTGCACGTAAGTCTGTGATTCCCTTTTTGCCTTTTCGCTAGGCGGAGCGTCCACTGCGTCGCACAGTGTCAGGTCAGTCTAGTCACCTGGAGAGACTACATCGTTGCCTGCACGAGGAGTAGGAGCGCCGACGCTAGGAGCAGGAGCAGGGGCAGCAGGACTCTTCCCCCTTGCCTTAGCGGGAGGTGGAGGTTGAGAGGTTGTCTTCCCCTACACCTCAGTCATAGATGCCCCCTGCACCACCACAGGGCATCCCGGCTGCTGGAGGAGACCCTGACAGAGATGGAGACGACGACGACGCCGATGGCAGTTTGAGCCACGACACGGAGCTCTCGGAGGAGCTGGAGCCGGAGGGATGGATCGCTAGACCCATCACTCGTGACGCTGCTCGTGGGTGTCACTTCCACGACGCTCTCGATACCTTGTTACGTCGGGCTTTCGACCGGCACACTTGGTCTATCGAGTACCGTTGTGTAGTCTACCAGCATCGTCGCGGGCTATACCCGGACTAGTGGGAGGCTACTTGCTTGGTGCGCCGTCCGGACGATGATCTCCGAGGTGCAGAGGCCTTCTCAGAGCACTATTCTATTACTGAGAGGGATACTGCCGAGGCAGCCATGCAAGATGCAGCACGACGGACACTTTCTTAGTATTGCTCGTTGTTCAGTGGGGTAGCTAATGACCTTGACCTGAAGTACTATCCTTGTCGTTCGACCGGCAGTGCTGGAGGTGTGATTGTCTCGCCAGTTAGTGAGGGCAATCCCAGGCTGAACACCATGGTCAATCTGGTCGTCGTGCTCAACACAGAGTTGGACCACGCCCTTGACGAGTTGGGCAAGGTTCGGGTGGAGGTTGCGGAATTGCGTGCTGAGTGCACAGCACGCCACTATCTGGATGGTGGTTCTCCCGCCCCTGTCGGGATTCAGCACCCTTACCGTTCACCTCCCCGTGGTCGCTTCGACTATGGTACCCCAGACTGCAGGACCTGCATAGATTTGGATCCCTAGATCGTCAGAGTCGGAGTCTGTAATAATGCTTAGTTCAGTGTCTTAGCCTAAGTCAGTCTTAGTTAGAGTTAGTTTGCTTATCTTATGTTGGATGCTTGTTATGATGGACATGTACTGAAGTTGGATCTTTGTAATGATTGTCACCAAGGTGTGGGTATCCCCTGCAACTTGGTGTAGTTATTAGTAGAGTCAGTTATTTAGTTGGGTAATCCCTTTATTTCCCCTTTCCTCTTTATTTGAGAAGCTGTCAGTGAAGATGGTCATTTGTTCAATGCTGTGAAGATTTTCGTACATCTTTTCTTATGCTGAAAGACTACAAAGTCAAATGGGGTCATCACTCAGAAGAAGAAGCAACCTGGGAACGAGAAGATGGTCTGAGAGCCAAGTACCCTGAGCTCTTTTCTAGTCAGCCCTGAATCTCGAGGGCGAGATTCTTTTAAGGGGGATAGGTCTGTAACACCCTGATTTTAGGGGTATAAAATTTCTTTCTAATTATCACCCAAAATCATGTGTTACTCTTCTTTTTCTCACTCTAGGTTTTCTCTCTCTCTAAATTCATTCTCCCTTTTTCCTTTTTGATTAGAGATAGCCTAAACTAGTGGAGGTTAATTATTTATTTTTGCCAAAACCTTATGAGTCATGACATGTTGCATCATGTTGAGTTTAAAATATTCTTTGAAGTGTTGCACAAGTTTGAATTTATTTGAATTTGAAACCTAGTTTGAATTTGGATTTGAAAAAACCTATAGAAAAAAAAGAAAAGAAATTAGAAAATTTAGAGAAAAAGGAAAAAGGAAAGCAGCCCAGCAGCCTAGCCGGCCCAGCCAGTTGCCTTCACCCGCACACCCCTTTCCTCTCTCTCTCTCTACGCCGTGGACCCTCCCTATCAGTTCTGCCCCCTCCGCGCTCGCCGTGGACCGGCGTGTGCGCACTCGCGCACGTCGCCGGATTTCTCGGCCATGACGCCCAGCCACGCGCCCAGCTCCCTTTGTAGAGCCCTGCCAGTGCCCCACGCACACCCCTCACCTCATTTTGTGCAGCTTTGCCCTCTCTCGCGCTCTGCCCTCGCCGCCAGCCGCCGCCGGAGACCCGCGCCCGCGTTCTCGGCCATCTAGCTCGCCGGAGAACGCTCTAAGCCTCCCCGAGCTTCATCCCGAGGTGAGACACCCGTCCCCGTGCCCAATTTCCCTTATTGTGCCCTGTGCTCAGCCAATTTCGCCTTCGCCGGTGCTCGGCCGCGGCGGTCCGCCGTGCTCGCGCAGTGGTCGGCCGATTTAGCCCGGTCTAGTTCCTCGGAGTAGGTCCCTGTGTCACCCCTGCCTCTGCTGAAGCTAGCCCAGGCCTTAGCGTGCCTTAAGTCCCCTCCCTGTGGCTGGAATGGCTCACCGGAGTTACTCCGGCCCGCCCGAGACCTTCTAACCGCCGTTCTCCCTTCTCTGCCCGTGGATTCATGGCCTCTTCCCCGCCATTGAGTTCGTCGTGGTGCCCTCTCCCTCTCTGCCCAACTCCGGCGACCCTGGAGCCACCCTAGCTCGTGCCAGCCTCAACTCCGGCGACCTCACCACCACGGAGAGGAGCGGTGCTGCCCGCAGCCTTCTGTTTCCCCCTGGTCTGATCCCCTCCGTCCGATTCAGATCGAACGGCTTGGACCCCCACAGTCGTTTGTTTCCTCCTGGTCCGATCCCCTCCGTCCGATTCAGATCGAACGGCTTAGACCCCCGCAGCCGTCTGTTTCCCCCTGGTCTGATCCCCTCTGTCCGATTTAGATCGAACAGCTCGGACCATGGATAAGTGGATAACACTTCGCGCACGTGTGCCCTGACGCCCTGGCCCGCCTATCAGCGCCCAAGTCCTCTGGCGCTGGGCCCGCTCAGTCAGTGCGCCCTCCCCCTCTGTCGCTGACGCCCCTGGCCCGCTTGTTAGTGCTCGCCCGCCCGCACGTGCTCTTGGCCACAGATCTAATCTCGGCCGTCGGTTTCTGATCCAACGGTTGAGGGAGCCTGATACCCCTTCGCGTGGCTGTTTTGCTTAAGAAACCCACTGGTTTTAGAAAATCAACCCGCCATCCCTGGTTTTCGCGTGTAGACCCCTGTAATCTTATAGATTTAGCCCTGGACTTTTAAATATTCATAGAATTAGCCCTAATTTCATATTTTGAATTCCCAAACTTGTTTATTTTATAACTTTTGCATATGAACTCCAAATTTAGTGATTCAAATTGCAAAAGGTTCATAGAATTATTCTCTGTTTAAATAAAATGGTTTCACTTACTGTCTGCACACTCTAATTTTTAGGATTGAATATGAACTAAGGTAGATGTATTTTTATTTACTTAATAAAATAAATAAAAGGAGAACCCTAGAGATTTAAACCTGTTTAATCTTGTGAGACTAATAATGTGTATTACATGAAATCATCTCTGGTCTAAATTTAGGTCACAATAAAATAAGTTGAACTATGTTTATGTACTTGTAAGTAACACTTAGGGGAAATAATAACCTATTTTCAAATAAGGTTAATGTATGTTATAGTTTATGTTATACTTTGAATTCAGTATCCTCTATGTAGTATTGTGTCCTTTTAAGATGTGATCCAATATTTGTACATGTGTGGTGTGTTGTTCATTTGTACTTTCCAAATGTATTGAATGCATGCTCGCTTTATTTAGACAACAAGCAGTCCGAGGTTCCTGAGTGTGTTGTTGGAGACCTCCCTGAGCAGCAACCTGGTGAAGGCAAGTGTCCTCAGATCTACTATGTCTTACTTTACTTTATAATTCACTGTCCCGCATTACTTTATTGAAACCTAAGGACTGACTAGTTTGTATTTCCCTTACCCTTGTTTACCTTTTTGGGTTAATCATAGTTAGCTTATGCTATTGCTTAAACTTAATCAATGAACATGAAGTGATCTTTATGGTACGATGATGTTATCCCGATGGGGTCCTTGTGATTACTTTAGGGGGCTCAGGCTCTTTCCTAAGTGCCTCTCCGTAAGGACCTGTTTGGGGAGTGACAACCCGAGATAACAGTGCAACCATGAGGGTGGAATGGGACACCCTTAGCTGATTAATTAGAGGAACCAGAGGAGTAGTTGGCTTCGCCGTAGGGCCGTCAATGGGGTCTGGGCACAGTACTTGCTATGCTGAGGTTGGTTGCAGAGGTTCTTTGATTTGGTTTTTTGTTAGTCACCCTTCCTTTGGGGAGATGTACTGTGTTTATCAAACTAGAGAAACCTAACGGGCGGCTATGTCCTCTGGGAAATCTTTGTAAAGGCTACGTAGTGAGACACTGCAAGGTCACCTTGGTAGTGATCAATGGGGAGGCTAGAACCCCAGGCAGAATAGGAATCATGGCTTGTGGGTAAAGTGTGCAACTTCTACAGAGTATTAGAAACTGGTATATCAGCCGTACTCGCGGTTATGAGCAGCCTTGGGATCCTCTTCGATTAGAAGAACAATGGTTACTTTTATGATGATGATTAACAATGGTGATTATAATCCTGATCTCTAGTATTTCCTCTTGGAGGGAGTGCCTCTGGGTAATAACTGGGTTATTACTAAAATTTGGCTCTACTTATAATAATAAAACTTGATTGACTAAAAGCAACTGCTTAACCTCAACTCCACATACAGCTAGTCCACTTTAGCCAAATGGGACATTTACTGAGTATGTTGATGTGTACTCACCCTTGCTTTACAAACCACCCCACCCCAGGTTGTCCTCACTGTAGTCAGTGCTCAGGAGGTGAAGCTGGTAACATGGATGACTTCGAGGAGTTCCAGGAATACGACGAGTTCTAGTTTACTTTAGTGGCAAACCCCCAGTTTGCGGCCTGTGTAGGCTTACATTCTACGTTTCGTTACTCTGCACTTTGATAATTATGTTGAACAATGGTTATGTATTAGACTCTGTGGATGTCTTGGACATCTTGATGTAATAGAGTACCTTTCCGTTATTTATTTCGAGCATTATGTGATGATGTCCAATTATGTAATCACTGTGTACGTGAGTTTCTGATCCTGGCACGTACATGGTTCGCATTCGGTTTGCCTTCCAAAACCAGGTGTGACAGGCTCGGAGCGGGACCTCGGCCTAGCGGCGGTACAGCGGAAGTGGGCGGTGGGTTGCCAGCTTGGCGAGGAGCTCAACAATATACACATGGGCATTCTCAGGCCATGCTGCTCATGAATATGATAGGCTATTTTTAGGTCATTTCACTACACATTTTGAACTACAAGAAAGTATAGAAGAACTATAAACAAAACATGGAAAACCATATCACACATGGGCAAATAATCCTAATTGTACTTTATATAGTGAATAAATAAAATTGAGGTTGACTATGGTTTAGGAAATGCCAAGTTTATATAGCTTTAAGCCTGGAATTGTGTAATCAAAGGGAGGAGCATCATTGTTTATATTGTTATCTTTGAAATTTAGCATCTACCAAGCAGTAGAGATGGCCAGATAAAAGAATTTCAGGGCAAATTACAAAGGAGTCAAGACTCAAGACAAAAGGCTTACATTTGCAATATTTGATATATATTTGTCAGATCCATGGTGAAAATGGGTCCCAGTGTCCCACCACTTAGAAACTTGATTTTTTCACCATCTTCAACCATCCAGCTTCAAAAAGGGTTAATAACTTAGATCAAGCAAGACCTAAAGCCCAAGAAAATCAATGAGTCAAAGGAAAATGATGAAAGGAAAATTTGCACAATTATTGAGCAAAACATCAGACATGTCCATAAAAAACTTAGTTGTTTTAGTGGCCAAGTTGAGGTGCTATCTATGCAGCTTTCAAGAACGAGAAGCCCTTTGTTATTTTTTGGCAAGTAGAGGACATCTGTAAACTGTAAACAGTAGCTTGCTGCTTGCAAGTCATGCTGATCTGTCTGATGATCCAAGACAACCTAACCTGCATTTGATAAAAAAGAATAGCAATTCCATCACCAAACACTGAACCACACACCCAATCCACCCTACGCTAAATTTATCAAACAAAATGGGATTAAGTTCATTGTATTTCAGGCTTCTATATAAGAGTTTTGTAATAACACAGGTACATGGTTTATATAGTGAATAAATAAAAGTGAGGTTGACTATGGTTTACATCTACATAACACAGGTACATTATTGCCACAAGAGTTAAAAACAATATAAAACATATGATATACATTATTGGAATGCATGAAAAAATGCTTAGCTATGTGCCTGAAAAAATGATATACATTATTGGAATGCATGAAAAAAATGATATACATTATTGGAATGCATAACATAGGCATTAACTATGAATAAGGTTATCAACATTTCACTCTTAATAGTAATAGGGATTGGTGGGAGCCCGAGGTCCTATATATGGACAAGCAACTTTTCATTCAGAGAGGCATTACATATGCAATAAGTATTACAAATAAAGACTTCCAACCAATGTAAAAACACCAAAATGACATAATGCTTAGCTATGTGCGCAACAAGACATGTAGTGCAACATGCATGATGAACCCTTATCTATATGCAGTCAAAATCTGCAACATGTACATTGTTGGTGACTTGCTCTCAAATGCTTCGAATTAAGAACAAGACAACATAAAAAGTGTTAAATGATAAGATCCTTCGTCCTTCGAAACATTATTTCCCTTTGGGATATAACGTGCTCCGGACGAAGGTCATAAACAACATATCTTCGTAAGCATGATAAGTTACGATGAAGGATTTATGCGTAACATGAATAGTTATGTAAACATTTAAATTTTATCATAATGTCATTTCTATTTTATTACTATGTAAAAATAGAAATGACTCCAAATTACAAATGTACCTTCGAACTGCAGGAAGGCAGAAGTACAAGAATGACGCAAAAGCAAATGCCCAGTCAGCGTGAACAGTACGGGAGTACTGTTCATCTATTTATAGGCGTGAGTCGCAGTCCATACAAAATTACATTCATGTCCATTACATTTGCTAATGACTTATGGAAATCTGTCAAGGCCTAAGTAGTCTTTTCATCTTTAAGTCGGTTCCCCTCTCTGCTATCGCTACGAAGCTTTCCTGCGCACAGCTTCGGCTGTGCATCACCCTTCGTAGAGCTTGGTAATCAGCCCGTCCTCCATTTCAATCCCCCTTTGTCTGGTTCAGGCTTCGTCCTGACCGTACCTCATGTTCACAATTCTGAGTCCGAAGGTACCTGTTCATATAATCCACTTGGCAAACATTGCCAAATCATGTTTTTGAGGACCTTCGGAGTACGAAGGCCCCCAACAGTAGCCCCTCACAATATTAATTTGTTAATGACAAATTCAGATTGCGATATGGACGAAGGCCTTAAGCCGAAGGTCCGAAAAAACACCTTCCCTTTGCTAGAATAGCAACATTCACTGACAAGCGGGGTCTTTCAATTTTCAACGCACTGGGCGTATAAATAAGATCTTAACGCGAACTCATTTTGGTACTCTCGCTTGCCATCTGCCTTCGCCCACTGAATTTTTAGCTCTTGCGCACTAAGATTTGCTGATATTTTGGTTTTGAAGCTTCGGCTTGGAAAACAGTTTTTTAGTGTTTCCGAAGATGTCTGAAGATAAGAAGATCGCTGCTGAGATGAAGCTGAGCCTTGACGAAGAGAAGAACTTGGGGTTCCTTATAGCGATGGCAGAGACCAATACGGAATAAATTACCAAGGAGATTCTGGAAGGTCTGTCTGAAGATACTGGTGACAGCGACAGTTACGATGTAGAAAGTGGTGGGGAAGAGTCCGAAGATCGACCATGGCGGCCAAGTCACACAGTTTTCGGGAAAACCACTATTAAGCAGATTCATATTGATAATATGAGGGGGCGGTATTTTCGAGATATATCTATTGTGAGGGCTGATGCTGGAGAAAAGACTTCTCCCACCCCCGAAGAAGATGAAGTCGTAATCTTCCGAAGCTTTCTCAAGGCTGGGCTTCGATTCCCCCTAAGCAACTTTGTTGTTGAAGTCCTGAAAACATTTCAAGTCTACCTTCATCAAATTACTCCCGAAGCTATCATAAGGATGGGGATGTTTGTCTGGGCTGCGAGAAGCCAAGGTTTAGAACCAAATGCTAAAAGCTTTTGCAACATTCATGAGTTGTTATATGAGACGAAGCCCTGGGGGAAAGAACAATATCACAACAACTTTGGGTGTTACAGCTTCGGTGCCCGCTCCGGGTCAAGCCGCCCTGTGCCAACCTTTCGGAAGAGGTGGCCCGGAGCCTGGATGACAGAGTGGTTCTATGTAAAGAATGACTTAACAGCGCAAGAAGATGTCAAGAATATCATTATGCGCCCCATCTGGCAACGCTTCGGACTTCGAAGGCCGAAGGTTGAAATGGATGAAGCAGCCGAGGAATGCCAAAGAGCCTTCGGCGTAATCTGCTCTTTCATTGGGACAAGGGACTTGGTCCAAGAGCATATTGCCTTCAGGGTGTGGCCACTTGCAGGAAAGTGGGAAATGCCGAAGGAGACCATCAAAGAGTCCGACGAAGGCGGACTGGTCAGACTGAAATACACATTCAAATACGGGGATAAGTTTGTTGAACCTGATGACGACTGGTTGAAAAGCATTGAGACATTAAGTGACGAACTTCTTGGGGCATATTCGAAGGCCGAAAACACTGCGTTATCAGCAGCCTTCGGAGGCCGAAAGAAGAAAAGGCTCAACCGGGTATTTGACGCAGTCGGGTTTGTCTACCCTGACTATCACTATCCGGTATTGGGTCGCAAAAGAAAAAATACTTCTCCTGCGACAGAAGCTACCACGAGTGCCACTAGTGAGCCAGCGCCGCAAAGGAAAAAGATGAAGGTGCTCACCCACCGAGCGCGTTTTATTGAGCCGGCCATAGTGCCAGAATTTATTGGTGAAATCTCTTTGGCCCCTGAAGCTACAGAACCAGCTCCAGTGCCGAAGATAGAAGAGAAAACTGAAGCGCCTTCAGCGGAAAAAGTAGAAAAACCGAAGATTGAAGGGCCAAAAATATCGGAAATTTTAAGTCCTTCAACAAATGTCGAAACAATAAAAAATCAAAAGGGCCCATTGGTGACCCCAAAAAGAAAAAGAATGGTGAACGTACTAGACATCTTGGAGACAATTAAGTCTTCAAGCACAACTCCAAAGAAGACTGCTGAACTTGCTGAAGCGTCTACTGAAGCTTCGAAGCAACAACCTGAAGCTGAAACTGGGCCTTCAGAGCCCACCAAGGGACAATCTTTGGAAACCGAACAAGTAAAAATATCAGAACCAGTTTTGGTTGAAGAAAGTGACACTGCCGCCCCCGAAGCTCCTGCCAACATATGCGATTACATCGTGCGGCATGCTTCGGGGAAGAAATTGTCTGAAGAGGAGACTTATGAAGCCAATCATTATGCTAGAGAGTTAAAATATCCGAAGGGGGCAGTAGTGTTCAATGGGACAAATGAAGATGACTTCCTATACTGCCTCCCTGATAACAAAGAATTATCTGTCTGCCGGGAGATGGCTAGAAGCATGGGATTCCCGAAGCTCGAAGCTGGATTATGTGCCATGACGAAGGAGGATCTCGCGGACAGCCTTGCGTACAATAGCCTAAAGGTATGGGAATTAGGTGCTTGAAAATTTTTTAATTCGTAACTCATTCTTTTAGTCTTATACCAACTTTTTTACATATAGGGTTTAATCCTAAGCAACGCATTAAGAGCACAAAAGAGTGCCGAAGATGAGAGCTATGAGATTGCGTTCAACAACCTACGATCAGAAGTTATTAAACTGAGAAACGAAGCTCTGGAAAAGGATAAAATTCTGCTTACATTAGTAGACAAGGTAAAAAAGGATGAAGCTGCCTCAAAGGTCCAGGCCGAAGCCCAAAAACGTGAGATTAAAGATCTTCAGAAACAGCTAGCTAGAGCTAAAGAGGAACGTGTGCTTGAGGAGACAAAACGAGAGCTTAGTGATCAATTGGTCAATCATTTAGAGTTAAGTGTTAAGGAGCTTCGTGCATCCCAGAGAAAATGCTATGTTAAATCTATTGAATGCGTCAAGAAGATAAAATCCAGCTTCGCCAACGTTGGCGCATTTTCTAGTGAAGAGAATTTCTCAAGAGGCAATCCCGAAGGTCCACTGGATTGGATTAGTCACGAAGCAGAGGCCTTCGAGGAAATCCTGAGCAGCCGCGGGGACATCTGCGCTTTTTCGGGCGCCAGAGGAGTTGCTACTGTTCTGGAGAAGAAAGGTTGCGAGCATGTAAAATCCTTAGCCCAGTCCGAAGCTGTCTTGTCCTCCGAAGACATCAAAGACCCCTCGACCGAAGCAAGCATGGTTGGCGGTAAATTCTTTACTGATATCTGGGACAACGGCGGCCGAGAAATGGCGCAAGAGATTATTCAAAGGAGTGAAAAAGGCATCCATGATGCCAGAAAAGTGACAGAAGCTGCCGAACAAAGTACAGAGCCCGAAGGGCAAATAGGTATTAATTAGTCGTACTTGTTGTGTTGTAATTTTTATTTCAAACTTTTGTTCGCGGTTTGTGATAGTAATGTAGACATATTCCCTTCCCTCAGAACCTACTGGATCGTCTGCTGACCCTCAGACGAAAGGGGATGACGAAATTAAGCAAATGGCCGAAGCTATCATGGATAGAGTTGTTGAACAACTTCTAAATGAGGCTGCCGAAGTAGTACTAAGAGAAGACTAGATGTTATTAGAAAAAACATTTGAAATGTGATCTATGTAATATTTTGTACATTTGAATGTAATATACAAGTTTCTTTTCATTATTCAATTCTTTACGATGCATGAAACTTTACATACGTACCGTTTTTAAGCCTTCGGCGAAAAAACACCTTCCCTTCTTTTCATGCTTCGTGAAGATAGAAAAACTTTTATGCATCTCAAAATCCATAGCGCTTTGATGAGAGATATTCGAACTTCGCGAAAACATTCTCCGAAGCTATATTCCGAAGATTTTTACTTTCTCAAAGCATTCTTCCGAAGGTTGTTACTGTCCTCCCTTCTTTTGCCATATGCAATATGATGTATGATGCTTATGCTATGCAAAATGATGTGATGATGTTATGTTATGTAGATGTATCTGATTCCGAAGATACACACATATCCCCGTGAAACACACAATCTTTTACTGTAAGCTCTGCATTCCCTTAGGAACGTCTTTGGAGCTTCTTCGCCTTTTACTTAGGCGGTATCAGCGTTGACTTTTCGCTGTAAGCTCTGCATTCCCTTAGGAACGTCTTTTGAGCTTCTTCGCCTTTTACTTAGGCGGTATCAGCGTTGACTTTTCGCTGTAAGCTCTGCATTCCCTTAGGAACGACTTTTGAGCAGAAAACTTACACTGCGCTCCCTTTGGAACGGCTTTTTGTGACTTCATCAACTTACTCTGCGTTCCTTAGAACGACTTTCTGTTGCTTCGAAGGATTTTTAATAATTCGAAGGTCCTCCTTGTTAACGCAAAACTTTTTAAGCTTCAGCAACTTAAGCCTATGGAGAAAATAGGTTTTCCTCGTGGGAAACAACGAAATTATTACATGAAAACTAACAACGTTCTTTGTTACACAGAAAATAGAACTGAATAGAAAAGACTGCTATCAAAGGTAGGATATGCGTCAATAAATGTGCTTCGACTCTGGCACAGTGCTGTTGACTGTGCGAGCTTCGGATTGTTCTCTGAAGTCCCTTTGGTGTGGGGCATATTGACTCCCTTCTGGCTGTTGACCCTGTTGCAGTGGAGGTGGAGGCGGAGGTTGTTGCCAGGAAGCTTGAGGTTGACTTGCCGAAGCTACAGAAGCTGCAGGGTGGTTGTCTATGTATTGTGGGATGTAAGGCGGATGATACGAAGCAGTATGCATGACCTGCTTCGGCTGAGCTTGTTGCGCTGCAGCTTCGGCTATTTCCTTTTGCTTCTGGATTGTAACATGGCACGTCCTGGTGGTATGGCCCTTGTTTTCTCCACAGAACAAGCAAAACAGTTTCCTTGGTTGATCTCCAAATCTTCCACCGAAGCCCCTGGCGCCTCTGCCTCTTGGAGCTGGTGGCCGGAAGAAACTTTGTTGTTGCCCCGAAGCTTGTGAGGAGCACTGCGGCCTGTTCTGCTGACTCCCCTTATCATCATTTTGAGTAGAGCTGTGGATGGACCTGACATGCCTCGGATAGAATCTTCCTCCGAAGCCCCTGGTCATTTCAGAAAATCTGAAAGCCTCCTCCCTTCTTTGGCGAAAATCATTGTCGGCACGAATGTACTCATCCATCTTCTGGAGCAGCTTCTCCAAAGTCTGAGGAGGCTTCCTGGCGAAGTATTGAGCTGAAGGTCCAGGTCGGAGCCCCTTGATCATGGCTTCGATGACAATTTCATTGGGCACCGTTGGTGCCTGCGCCCTCAAACGTAAGAACCTTCTGACATACGCCTGAAGGTATTCTTCATGATCCTGAGTGCACTGAAACAAGGCTTGAGCAGTAACCGGCTTCGTCTGAAACCCTTGAAAGCTTGTTAGCAACATATCCTTCAGCTTTTGCCATGAGGTAATCGTTCCTGGTCGAAGGGAGGAATACCAGGTCTGAGCAACACTCCTGACAGCCATAACAAAAGACTTTGCCATGACTGCAGCATTGCCACCATACGAAGACACTGTTGCTTCGTAGCTCATCAAAAACTGCTTCGGGTCTGAATGGTCATCGAACATGGGAAGCTGGGGTGGTTTGTAGGATGGAGGCCAAGGTGTAGCCTGCAGCTCAGCGGACAGGGGAGAAGCATCATCGAAAACAAAATTTCCATGATGGAAATTGTCATACCAGTCATCTTCGTTGAAGAAGCCCTCCTGATGAAGATCTTTTTGTTGAGGCCTTCTGTTCTGCTCATCGTGAGTGAGATGGCGAACTTCTTCAGAAGCTTCGTCTATCTGCCTCTGCAGCTTAGCTAGCCTGGCCATCTTTTCCTTCTTCCTCTGCACCTGCTGATGAAGCATCTCCATATCCCTGATCTCTTGGTCTAGTTCATCCTCCTGAAGCGTCGGGCTGACGGCCTTCCTCTTCTGGCTTCGGGCCTCCCGAAGGGAGACGGTCTCCTGGTTGGGGTCCAGCGGTTGCAGTGCTGCAGCCCCAGTCGCTGAAGCTTTCTTCGGCGCCATAGCGAGGGTTTATGGCTTCCGAAGGTGTTCAAAAAACTTAAAGTGGAAGTGAGTTCACCGGAGGTGGGCGCCAATGTTGGTGACTTGCTCTCAAATGCTTCGAATTAAGAACAAGGCAACATAAAAAGTGTTAAATGATAAGATCCTTCGTCCTTCGAAACATTATTTCCCTTTGGGATATAACGTGCTCCGGACGAAGGTCATAAACAACATATCTTCGTAAGCATGATAAGTTACGACGAAGGATTTATGCGTAACATGAATAGTTATGTAAACATTTAAATTTTATCATAATGTCATTTCTATTTTATTACTATGTAAAAATAGAAATGACTCCAAATTACAAATGTACCTTCGAACTGCAGGAAGGCAGAAGTACAAGAATGACGCAAAAGCAAATGCCCAGTCAGCGTGAACAGTACAGGAGTACTGTTCATCTATTTATAGGCGTGAGACGCAGTCCATACAAAATTACATTCATGTCCATTACATTTGCTAATGACTTATGGAAATCTGTCAAGGCCTAAGTAGTCTTTTCATCTTTAAGTTGGTTCCCCTCTCTGCTATCGCTATGAAGCTTTCCTGCGCACAGCTTCGGCTGTGCATCACCCTTCGTAGAGCTTGGTAATCAGCCCGTCCTCCATTTCAATCCCCCTTTGTCTGGTTCAGGCTTCGTCCTGACCGTACCTCATGTTCACAATTCTGAGTCCGAAGGTACCTGTTCATATAATCCACTTGGCAAACATTGTCAAATCATGTTTTTGAGGACCTTCGGAGTACGAAGGCCCCCAACATACATGGTTTTCCTTCTTCACTTGACGTGATCAAGCAGAAAGCAAGGTGCTACTTTGCTAGGCAACAGGTTTCTGTCACAACAAATGAGCAGAAATGTATAAAAATGATGCCATGAGAATACATGTCTACAACAAAAACAATTCCAATGAAAGCAACAACAATATGATCCGGAAATAGCTGCATGTGAAGAAATAGACATTCTCCTAAAATAGGATGAAGTACGTAAGGGCTACTAATTTACGGGTTGTCAGTTGCATACACTCTTTGCATCCTGACAGAGCAGATACTGCTGAGTAAACCAAAGATGGTTAATCTGAACTACGAAAATGGTGTAAAAACTGGAAACAGATTTGACGAAACATTGTTGCTGACATGTAAACCGCTGCTTCCTAATCCCTATAATCAACCACCCTAGTCAGGAGTCCACCAATCAATAATTTAAAGAGGCAAACTCACAGGCATAGTAGCAGCAAAAGATCACGGCAAAAGATTGCACCAACAAAAAAAGATAAGAACCCTCAATTCAATAAAAGCCTAAAAGAAAACACGAACATCTCACCGACTCTTTGACTCACCAGTTTGTGGCTCTTTGCAACAGACCGGAGAGGGAGAAATCAGAGAAGCTATTCACCGTCTGCTCCAGCTCCTTCCTCTTCCCCTGCGCATGGAGGAGACGGTCGACCTGGCCATCAGCCTCAAGCCAAACCTTGAGGGATCGGAGGCGGTTGCGGCGCCATTGGATGAGCTCCAGCACCGTTACCGAATCCCGCACGCCGACGCCTGGGGGACAAGGGCGGGTGCGGAGCGAGTGGGTCAAGCACTCGAGCTGGACCATGAGGGCTCAGAGGCGGTTGCGGCACCGCTGGAGGAGCTCCTGCACTGCGCCCGTGCGACGTAGTGGTCGCCTTGCCGCTGGAGTCCCAGATCCCGACACACGATGTCGGGGGCACGACGCGGATGGGCGACATCGATGGGCAAGGACCTTGCGTGATTCAGGGGGAGGGGGACAGCGCGGATGGGCGACATCGATGGGTTGGGACCTTGCGTGATTCACGGGGGGAGGGGGCTATTGCGTGCGACTGCCATGGATGCGGCTGCAATGGAGGGGAAGAATCTTGCACGGGCGCGTGATTAAATCTTGCGCGGGCGCGACTGCCATGGATGTGGCTGCAATGGAGGGGAAGAATCTTGCGCGGGCGCGTGATTAAATCTTTGTGCGGGCGCGACGGCTGTCCTCGGTGGCGGGGGCGAGGACGGCGGCGGGGGCTGCGGGCGGCGGGAGGGAAATCGCGGGCGGGGGCATGCGTCCGTGGATCTCGCCGGCCTGCGCGGGATGGAGGAGGAATTGGGCGGATCGGCGATGGCAGAACCGTGCGTCAAAATTGTAGACGCCTACACTAAAGACATAAGGAGTAGTAGAGATTCTCGTTGATTTGTAGGGCACTTCTAATTAGGACATGTAAAATTCATATAAATAATCCATATCTTAAAAGGTATTAAGAAAGTGTAAAAAATATAAGAGACATATTTTGGTAAAGAAACGTCTATAACACAGTTATCTAAGTCTAGATATGGTTCCACTTATATAACCCACATAAATGAGTCTTATATTGAGAGGTTTTAGTGAATAAGATATAAGACTTAGATACATTGAGTTATATGAAGAAGATTTTTAGATATATCTAGTATTTAGAGAGCCGTAATATAATATTTAGGTTGTACGCGCGTATGCTTGCATGCACACAAACGCGCCACCATGTGAACCGAGCGAACAAAACAAAAAAAAAAACAGTCCTACTCTATACGTGTGATTGGGTCGCACAATCATGTCCTGCGGTATACTGTGGATTCCTGTGTATCTATGGTACAACAAAATAAGCCTATGCTGCACCCGTGTATGCACGTCCAGCT
Source organism: Zea luxurians (assembly GCA_029449295.1). Classification (NCBI taxonomy): domain Eukaryota; kingdom Viridiplantae; phylum Streptophyta; class Magnoliopsida; order Poales; family Poaceae; genus Zea; species Zea luxurians. Next base: position 331,673 of record JAOPSE010000240.1, on the reverse strand, counting down.
TCCTAGCTGCAGCAAACTAAACACGCGATCAGTCGTAGTCAATGTATGTGAGGAGTCTAGCTCTCCTGATGATGTAGCCTACCAAACATATGGTATATTCAGCGACGGACCGGAGGTTTTAGGGGCCCAGGGCAAATTTAAAATAGAAGTCCATCAAACTATTATCATATAAAAATAGTATCAATATATAAACTTAAGACACATTTAAAAATATTTATACCAAACAACAAATAAATTAAAAGATACATATTATAGTATTATCTTAAAAGTTCTTTTAACATGTTTAAATACGTCTGGGTTGTGAACGCTTCGTGACTACTAATTATTCGATATTTCACTATTAAACTATTGTGTCTAATAGTCTAATTAGTTATGTATAACTAGGTTTGGAGCCTTATATAATGTTGTGACCAAGATTCTAGCTAGCCAAGTGCATCGTCTTGCAGCTTGCCGGTGCTCTAAAAGAAAAACCGAGCAGATTTCCGAGCGGACACCAGGGGCGGACCCAGGATAAAACGGGAGTGAGGGCACACTTGTGAGGACGAGTACCAAAATAATAGAGTGGGAGCATCTAAGTTATGTTGAGCAGAGGACCTAATGGTGAAAAATTGTGCTCTACTACTTACGGGAGAAAAATGAGCGAGGGCCTGTGCCCTCACTCCCACCAACGTAGGTCCGCCCCTGGCGGACACTATCGTTGTCCTAGCCTCCTAGCCCTTGGGCTCCACACGAATGTAGCGGCTGCAACGACAGGTGATGTTTGTTGGCTTCTCTCCATAGTCTGGCGGCATGAGTCAAGCCAGCGGAAGACTAGCTCTAGAGATGTGACCAATTTGTTCGCGCCTGTAGAGTCTGACTCAGGATGCTTTGAGTATCGTGCGAGCCTGGCTCCACATCTATACGCAAGTAACCAAACACATACCTCACACGGGTAGAGCCTGGTTGACAACAACCAAACACCAGCTCATTGCATCTCACGATACAAGCACCAGCAAATACACGCAATCAAACACATTCTACCGGTTCATGTCGAGCTCCGGCAGGAGCCAAAGTTCTCGTGAGTCACGACGACACTAGTATATATGTATATATACTAGTATATACATGGTGCTCCGGCTCACCATGTATATATGTGGACAAAAGGAGTAGAGGGATGACGACGTACGGCGGTGCTCTGCTGCCTCAGCTCGACTACAGTGGTGGTCCTTGGCCATCACGGTCGACTCGGCAATGCATGTTAAGTGTTCTCTTGTTACATGCATGATAAATAGATTTGTTTGTTCTGGCTGTTTTTTTATTATTTTTTGGCTGCATGATAATCTATTATAATAGTTTTGTGATAATAATGTAGCGAGGATAGAAGGTCGTTTTTTATTTTTCCATACAAATTATTGGAATTTCTCAGCACACCGGACTATATATGATAGAGCGCCGGTATATATATATAGGAGTACATAGTTACCACGCGTCACATAGATAGCAGCCCACCCAACGTTTCGTACAGTACACTATATATCCTCAACAAGCGCATGACGATGCATGCAATTGCAACCTAATTAATTACGCCTGCTTGTTGCTGGCGAACCAGAAGACGCCCTCGCGGCGTGCGTCGGGCTCGACGTACAAGCACTCCTTGGCGGCGCGCCACGCCGCGCGCACGATGGGCGTGTCGTCGAAGCGGTAGTACTCGCCGAGGACCGGGCGGATGGCCCTGGTGGCCTCGACGGCGTGGTAGTGCGGCATGGACGGGAAGAGGTGGTGCACGACGTGCGTGTCGGCGATGTTGTGGAAGGCGGCGTTGAGGAAGGCGCCGTAGTCGCGGTCCACGGTGGCGAGCGCGCCGCGGAGCCAGTCCCACTCGCCGGAGTCGTAGCGGGGCACGGCCGCGTCGGTGTGGTGCAGGAACGTGATGAGCACCAGCCACACGTTGACCACGAGCAGGGGCGCGCCGTACACGAGCGCCAGCGTGGCGAGCCCGCCGCCGCCGCCGGAGGACGACGAGAGGCGGTAGAGGGCGAGCGAGAAGACGGCGATGCCGGCGTCGGAGGCGACGACCTGGGCGCGCTCCCGGCCGCCGGAGAAGATGGGCGAGTAGGGGTCGTAGTGGTTGGCGAGGCGCGGGTACGGCCTGCCGGTGATGTTGCACGTCAGGTAGAGCGGGAAGCCGAAGACGAGCACCAGCGCCAGGAGGACGAGGCGGACGGCGGCGTTTGCGTGGAGCCCCCGCACGAGCGCCGGCAGCTCGGACCGCCTCCACGGCACGTACACCTCGTCGCGGTCGAGCGACGCCGAGTTGGCGTGGTGCCGCCGGTGGCTGTGCTTCCAGGAGAAGTAGGGCACGAGGAGCGCCGTGTGGAGCGCGAATCCGACGGCGTCGTCCAGCGCCGCGTGCTCCGAGAAGGAGTGGTGGCCGCACTCGTGCGCGACCACCCACACGCTGTTCAGCGCGCAGCCCTGCGCCGCCCAGTACAGCGGCCACGCGGCCAGGCGGAGCGCGCCGCCGGCGGGGAGCGACGGGATCGCCACCAGCGCCACGTAGAAGAGCGCGGCCACGGCGGAGAGGTCGCGCAGGAGGTAGGACGTGGACCTCAGCGCGGACCGCCGGAAGCAGTGCGCCGGGATGGCTCGCTTGATGTCGGCCAGCGTGAACGGCGGCTTGTCCGCGGGGGAACGTTTCACGCTGGCCGCGGCGTCATCGGTGGCCGTCTCGCCGCCGGCCGTCGGTCTGGTGTTGTTGGCGCCACCACGCACTATTGCTGGCTGCATGGGTATATCGTATATCGAACAAACACAAGTGGGTATCGCAAAAAAAGAGGATGGCCGTCAAGCCACTCGTGACCTCAAGTATTTATACCCTCGCGCGCCTCAAGCTAGTGTGCTGAAATCCACGATTGTGTCACGCACTGACGCACCCACCCACCCTCTGGATGCCCGCCTGGCGCCTGCCCTATGCGGCCGCGCGCGATCTCGCGATCTCAGTTCTTTGCATATATATGCAGCTGGAAACCATCGACATTTTGTCGATCACCTTATAAATATTTCAAGCCTGGCCGGAAGACAATTTGTATTGTATGTATATATACACTGGTTCAGTCTTTGTGGATACTTGGCCTCGGGCCGCCCCTTGGATAAGCAAAATATTTGTAGTAGTTTTGTATCTTGTGTCGAATGACCGATAAGACAACGTAACCACTCTTCCTGCAAGTACATATCTAGTACTACATCGTTAGTATCTACCTAGCTAGTATCTTACTACCAGTCTAGGGTTACTGATTGCATATACCAATTACCCATGGAATCTTTTATTAGAATACATACATACTAGTTAGTTGCCCTTACATACATAAACTGTAGTGGTAGAAGTTAGACGCTTTGTATTGAGCGAGCAGGGTTTAAATCCCTCCATGTCCTATTTTTAAGTTGTTCCGCGCAAGAGGAGAAACGCATGACGAAACTCACACTTTAAGTTTTAACATCGGATCAGTTTTTTTTTGCCTTGGATCAGGTTTTTTTTTCAGGTTGAATTGGATTTTGGGTAAAAAAAATCATGGCTCGTACTCAGACAGTAAATTGTTGCGAGTTAAAAACTATTGCATGTGTCCGCCCCCATCACATTGGTCGGGTCGGATATATTTTTCGAGCGGTTTGGATCGAGTGGCCCATGCTCAAATCTAATCACTTGAAAACCCTAAAAAAATAGACTATAATTGTTAAACATGAAGGCATATATAAAAAGTACCTCCAAGAGTCTTTCTAAAATATAATATTAACCATTATTTGTAAAGTCATTCTCTGTACCTAAAAAGGGCTATAACGTCATCATCTACTTCACGTGCGTTTGTGTTCGATATGAATCATCCTCCAACTCCATATATACGGAGCTCATGTGCCCGTGATCTACCATTCCAAATATGAAGATTGGATCCACATGAACGCGTTTCATACAAAGTTCTCCGAGCTCACGTGTGCGTTCGTGTCAGTTTATCACCGAGGTTTAGAAGCAACATATTTTTTTAATCTAGTTTTTATCTCTAGTTTCTAGAATCTGGTTATGAAAAAAAAAACAAGTTGCTAGTGTTTGGAATCCGGTTTTTAAGAAACTAGTTTCTATCTCTAGTTTATAGAACTGGTTTATATAAAAAAACTAGTTGATAGTGTTTGAAACTCGGTTTCTAAGAAATCAGTTTCTAGGTTTTTAGATACATAATAACTAGTCTATCCTTCCTTTATTTTAAAAAGTTGTGGCAAGAGATGTAAATTCTATGAAATCAACAAATGCATACATAATTGAACGGATAAAAGATTGTTTTAGCTATGGGAGATCAACTTTTTAGGTTTTAAAAACTAGAAATCCACTTTCAATAAACTGAGACATAAATCGATATGTTTATAACTACCTTGATTTCTATAAATCAGTTTCTTAAAAATTAGGTGCTTTCATACATGTCCTTAGTAAAAAACCGTGGCTTCGATGCAACACACAGACATATATCTAGTTGATTAAAAATCCCATTCTACATTTTTTATCCTTTATCAGATTTTCTTTATCTTCTGCATGCACTGGAGAGTTACTCTCTCTCCCTATCTTTGACTTGTGAGAAATTTGAAATAAAAGATGTCTATACCTGAAAGTCAAGCTAAAGAGGTTGTTGAAGGGTATGTTTTCACTAAATTATATATTTTTTATAAATTAGAAGATATGCATAGTCTATTGAGAGTTGCTCTCAAGAAGGGTATATATATTATGCATAATAGCTACTGTGTATCAAAATCTAGTAGAGCACTTATATATGGTCAAATGGGTCATGCTCAGTGGGCTATCTTGAGGCACGACCCATTTATTAGTGCATCGTCATGGTCTAGTACTAGATCCGGACCGTGCTTGGGCCGTCTCCTCGACACGCAGTGCCCACCCGACCCGACACGACATGATTTTTTAATTTTTTAAAAAATAACTGTACAAGTACATTTATAATGTCTATTCATTATGACACTGGTTTGCATATTCTGATTTAATTAAATAAGCTTCATAAGTTAACAGGTCAGTCCGACACAACTAGCAGGCTGACGTGTCTATGCTGTGCCCATGGCACGTGGGCCGCCAACATAACCCAGCTAGTCCGTTGGGTGTTGGCTCTAACGGGCTGTGTTGTATCGGGTCCGTGCTGGATCGGGCTGAGTGGTTTGTTTGCCTGTCTATACTAGCACCCACGTCTTTCAATTCTTCTCCCCACGGGCCCATAGCAAAACCGACACTGCAAAAGGCCCACAAGCCCACGAGACAACGCCCCGCTCCTTCCGTCCTTCGGCGCCTACTTCCAAACGGACAAACCCCATCGAAAACCCTCTCTCAAATTCACAAGGCCCCGCCGCCGCCGCCGCCTCGTCCCCCATTCATCTTCGCCGAAACCCTAACCCTAGTCGCCGCGGCCACCCTTCCCGGCGACGCCATGTCGAACCCGAAGGGCTCCAAGATGCTCCAGTTCATCAACTACCGCATGCGGGTGACGATCCAGGACGGGCGCCAACTTGTGGGCAAGTTCATGGCGTTCGACCGCCACATGAACCTCGTCCTCGGCGATTGCGAGGAGTTTCGCCGCCTCCCGCCCTCCAAGTCCTCCAAGACTACCGGTGAACGCGAGGAGCGCCGCACGCTCGGCCTCCTCCTCCTTCGCGGCGAGGAGGTAGTCTCCATGACCGTCGAGGGCCCACCACCGCCCGACGAGTCCCGCGCCAAGGCCGCGGCGGCGGGCGGAGCCCTCGCCGGCCCTGGCATCGGCCGCGCCGCTGGGCGCGGTGTGCCCACCGGCCCGTTGCTCCAGGCAGCTCCTGGGCTCGCTGGTCCTGTACGTGGGGTTGGTGGACCCGCCCCCGGCATGATGCAGCCCCAGATCTCGCGGCCGCCGATGCCCAACCTGTCGGCCCAACCGGTGTCGTATCCGCAGGTCGTGCGCCCGCCGCAGGGGATGCCTCCCCCAATGCGTCCTGGAATGCCGCCGCAGATGCCGATGCCGTTCCGCCCGCCTGGAGCGCCGCCTGCTCCGTTCCCTGGGGCACCGCCACAACAGTTCATGAGGGGACCACCGCCGATGGGGCCGCCACAAGTGAGGCCCGGGATGCCGGGGCCACCACCTCCTGGAATGAGGCCTGGAATGCCTCCGCCACCATTCGGACAGCCGAGGCCAGGGATGCCGCCTCCGCCACCTGGCCCGCAGCAGCCTGGACAAAACCCGCCTCAGTAGTTCCTTACCTGTAAGTTCTGAGTGCTACATTATTGAATTAATGGTTGTTAGTTTGCTGGTGTTTAGGGTTGGTTTTTTCCCTGAATTGGTGCAATGCTTGTATGTGTATAAACTTTATTGTTTTGTATGATGCCTATTTGATGAGATCTGTTTGTTTGTTTATGACGATTGACGAGAACTATGATATCTGTGTTTGTATATATAGTTGCGATCTTGTGGGGTTCTAACCTAAAACAGTCTGGTGTACATCGATACTTACCACTATTTTTGATCCACTGCTCAATAGCACATAGCACCTAATTCAGCACCAATAATTGGTGCTGCCTATTTACCTGCCTGTGCAAGTTTGCAGGAGCAATGCCGTTATGATCGCATGGAAGTGATTATCCTTTTTCTTACAGGATCTGTTAATTTGCTTACTGGTCATACCATTATGTTTATGATCCTGTTTGTTTACCTTTTGATTAGGTTCATAAGACTGTTATGTACCGAGTCTTTGAGGACACTTTCTCAGGCTCAGATATATCTGATTTTGAGTGAAAATGCTGAGCAAGGAAGCCTACACTTCTTTGTGTTTGCAGTTTACCTAGCATTCCAACAGTGTCATTCATCACTGAAGCTACATTGGATTATTAGATCCTTACACTGACTAAAATTTAACATGTTAGGATGTAGGTCAGCTCTTTCATTTAGTGGTAACTCAACTATTTGGAAGTTAGGAGTTTAGGAACAAATCTTATGCAAGTAGCACAAATATTACTCTAATGTCTAATGCCTGCATAAGCATTTACTACTCACTTTATCACACTGGACATGTTTTATTTGTGCATCATGTTGGCTAAGCCAAACTTTTGGCCTGCCTAGGAAGATTTGCTATCATTTGGTTAGAAAAAAAATCGGAATCCCAACCAAATTTGGACTGGGGATTCATGGAATCATTTTGCTGGCCTGACTGGTGTGGTCGGGTGCGCAGGAGAAGGCATGATGTGGCAGCAGGTTAGTGGTTGCACATGCTTCCGGCATCCAGCATTTCGTGGTTAACCATGTTGAAACCACAATCCCTTAGACTATGTATCTGGTTTGCACCATAACATTCCCTGATGATTGTCAATGAAGCAAGATAAATGTTGGACACTTGGACGTGTTTTGATGGTAGAAAATTAGTGCCATGTGGACCCATCTTTTTCCTGCAAGTGTACAAGATTTGGCATGGCATGGTAATAATTTAAACACTACAGTTTTTGGTACTACCCACAGATTGTGTTGGGCACAGTCCAAATATCACTTCTCTGCCCTTGCTCAGATTTGTTGGTCACAGCCAAATTTTAGTTCTTGTTAGTCACAGTGCCTGAGCCTTTGTATTTGAATGATCATCATGCAGTTTCTTAGAAGTCATTTGATCATTTCTAAGCATTATTCTAGACCAAATTCCAGTTTTTGCCTGCCTTTACATGTGCGGTTGTCATGGTTATGCTGTCCAGGTGTGGTTCGCATAAATATATCTAACTCTAGAGGGTTAGATTAGGCCATGTTTGGAACCCCTAGAGCTAATAGTTAGCCAGCTAATAAATTATTAGGTTGAACTAGCTAATGAACTAATTGTTAGCTGTGAGGTAGCTAACAATTAGCTGCGGTATTGGCTGATGTTGTTTGGAACCCAACAACTAATTTTTAGTAGCTAACTATTAGTTTTAGGGGGTGTTTGAATGCACTAAAACTAATAGTTAGTTGACTAAAATTCGATAATAGAATTAGCTAGCTAACAAATAGTTGCCTAACTATTAACTAATTTACCAAAAATAGCTAATAGCTAAACTATTAGCTAGGGTGTTTGAATGTCTCAACTAATATTAGCCACTAATTATTAGTTTTAGTGCATTCAAACACCCCCTTTGATGTTTCAAACGGGGCCTAAATCACTTGACAAAATTGAACCCCATGAAATAATTAGCAGGGGGATGCTTTGAACTTTCAGGGTGTTGTGTGGATATGGCGAAATAGTTTGTATTCCCTTACGAACCAATAATGTTGGTTATCTCTTAGAATGTGGTTGTATCCTTGTTGGGTAAGCAGTGTGCAAGCTGCCTGTTTTGGTTGCCTGCTACCCGAACTAACAATGCACAGTAGACTCGAATACTAGTGAGGTTTTTGGTTTGAGGAATAAACTAGTCTATTATCTTCTCATTCCTCACTTTTTGTTTGGTTTGTAGAATGGAATAAGTTGATCCATCACCACCTCATTCCTCATAGTTAGTTACTAACATGAGAAAAATGGGGTCATCCTATCAAATTTGAGGAATGAACTCATGATGCACCACCTCATCTTTGATGGAGTGATTCTTCAAACCAAACACCCCTAGATGATTGGCTTGAATCCATGCCATACTTAATATTCTTTTAGGTTCCTTGCGACCATATGTTTATTTGCACATGCTTAATATGAGATCGTAGCAAATTTGCGCATAGCATATGACAATATTTTCTGCAGATGCTTTTCTGACTTTGTGAAATCTTGTGCCCAGGATAAGCTTCTTGCAGATACACCTATGGGAGATTTTTTTTTGTATCGCGAGAAAGGATCATAAATCACACCTATGGAAGACGAAGACATGTGAATTGCACCAATGCTTTCACCATTCTGTCTCATATCAGGGTATCTAGTCCTAGTAGTTTCCTTTGGGTATTGTGGGAGAGAACCATGCCAGTGTGTACCACTCATCCTTTGATGTGAGAGGGGACTTTGTATGTAAAGAGGCCAGGACTTTAACTGTTGGTATTGGTTAAGTTAGGAAATATGGATAACTTATTTCATCGTTGTCTTAATTCTGGACCCACCCTTTTCCGTGTGTGTCGATGAAGCGAGGTAATTGACTTGTAGAAATTACTTTCTGGTTTCTGGATTCTGGCCACTTCCTTGTTCTCTTTGATTTGTTTGATTGATAATGTGCAATGAGAAAAGCTTGACCCGGGACAAGGCCTCCTGCTAGTCTGCTACGCGAAGGCAGATCAACTCGAGTTCTTTGATGAAAAAACTCAGCGTTGTACTCCCTAGACCCAGGGAGGCCAATTTTTTAGATATATTGTTTCTTGTATCTAAACCTAAGTATATATCTAAATACATAATAAAAATTATATGTTAAAAAAATAAAAATATCTTATAATTTGTGATATTCTTGTAATAGTTTTAGATATGTTTCTTTATGTCGTTGTTTCTCCAAGGCCGTTTCTATAGATATCTAGAAATCACGTGGCTCGAAGCACGATTTTTTAGCACGACATGGTATGGATTAACGTGGGTCTAGGCTTAGCTCGGAACAGCGAGCATGTTGGGCTCGATAGCCATTTGAGCCCGTTGGGCTGGCCCAAGCATGACCCGACGTATGGTGGGCTTAGAAACCGACCTGCTATATTTTAGCGATAGGCCAGCCAACCATAACCACTCGCCCGCGAGCGATTGGCATGGGCCATGGCCCATGGGCACAGGCCCGTAGCCCGTAACGCATGGGCACATAAGCGGTTTCTCTTGAGTCTCCCTGTTCTCGTCCCTCATTCATCTCTATGCATTTGCTTTTATATTATATCCTAGAGCTAAATTAAGGGGTTTCAGCAATATCTTGAGATTATTATATGGGCTATCTGGTACTAACTACTCACTTTACTATACTTGTCTAGAGCTAAATTAAGGGGTTTCAGCAATATCTTGAGATTATTATATGGGCTATCTGGTACTAACCACTCACTTTACTATACTTGTGTGAAAAGTGAATTGTCTACAATGTTTAACAAATATGATCTGAAGATTGGTCTAGTTAGGCAACAAGTGTCTCCTCCATCTGTCACGGGTAAAAGAAAAAACAAAACAGGGGATTGGTTTATGTATCTGATTGTAACTCTGAGTTCCCATATCCAAGTTCTAGCATACCTAATCTTGGTAGTGGAACATCAACATCTGCTTTGCTTCAACAAGCACACTCTAGTGCTGGCCTTAGTTCACTTGACACAGAGATGACCTCCTTAGTGACACTTTGCAGAAGTTTGATGAGTACTTCAATATACTAAATTGGTGGCATGAACATAAGTTATCCTTATGGACGTGGGTTCAAGCCCCACGGTGGACGCCAATGTTGGTCTCTTGTTTATGATTGCTGAGTCACAAAACAAGGCAACACAAATATTATATGAAATGAACCTTCGTCCTTCAAAGCATCAAATCCTTTCGGGTTTATGGTTCTCGAACAAAGGTTATGAAGAACAAGTCTTTATCACTCACAAATACGAAGGTGTATCTTTAAATGTAACATTATAATTAATTATTTATATCATATCAAATATTAAGTAGCATTGTAGTTTATATCATATGCTAATAAAGTAATACATAATATATATTACATTTGTACCTTCGGTTTGCTCGAAGGCGAAAGTGAGAATACAATTCCAATTCGACATGAACAGTACGTGAGTACTGTTCATCTATTTATAGGCAAGGGACACAGTCCGAGCAAAAATATATTTATGACCCTGACACATATACATACAAACATCAGGGATTAACGAGTCTTTTACTCTTCGGCTCGTCATTGTGTTTGTCCTTCGTAACCGTCTTGAGCCAAAGTTGTCATCCTTCGGCGCTTCACGCTTGCTTGTTATAGCTTCGGCATTCAGTCTCGTTGTTTATAGGTAAATTCTTCGTCCCGAGGACCTTTAGCAGAGAAGGAGACCCCCAACAGTCCTATCATGTTCTCTCCATCTTAGTAGGGATGAAAACGGATAGAAAAACACCTCTCCCGTTTCCATATTTGCATTTTATCATCGGAAACGGGATCAGGTCCGGAATAGTCGAGAACGAAAACGGGAGCGGGATAAACGGAATTGCGAAAACGAACAAAAATGGAAATACTAACGAAAACTCATAATTTAATACAAATAGAAATGGTATTGATGTTTTACTAGTGATTGATTAGCAGGACAATAACATAAAACAAATAGATATAGATAGACAACATTCTATTGTTGTTTGGTTGCAAATAGTGTACAATTAGCTACATCTGTTGGTGTTTAAGACTTCAGACCACTTGTCATTGAAAAGAGCCATTGGTTTTAATGGCCACTTGTGCTATAATTTGTCACCTAAAGACACGAGGCTTTAGTTTATATACTAATGCATATTAGGCTCGTCCCATATTTATTAAATACGAAATAAATATGGGTTCAACCCAGACAAAAACGGGATACCGCAAAAACGGACGGAATAAGCCCTCTCTCGTTTTTGTCCCGTTTCCATATTTTTCGTAAATATGAAAACGGTCGGAAAAAATATAGAAAACGGTACGGGTCGGGACAGGATTTTACCCGTCCGTTTTCAACCCTACATCTTAGCTAGGGATGTTATTTCTGTTTCTGTTTCAACCTATCTCCTCATAATCTACATTTAGTCTTTGTGGCAGGATAATCGAGGAACGACGAAGGCGCCTAGCACCAGAAATGGTAGAGATGATTCTTTGCATGAAAGACCGAGAACTAGGTGAAGCTAGAGGGCAGCACTGTACACATGACCAAGAACTTAAAGATGCATTTGAAGGACTTTATCTTGATAACCCTTAGGACTTTTATCTTCCTAGTTTCTACTCCATTCTGTTGATTTGGAAATCTGGTGATGTAAGTTGTAACTGAACAACCTTGACCTGAACTATTAAATTAGAGCTAGGCTATACTCTTTTTTCCTTTCTAGGGTTTTCTCACGAGTGAGTTTTTACCTAAAAAGGTTTTTAATGAGTCAATCATTGCACGAACAACTCTAATCCTTTATTTAGGATCTACTCTTTATGTCAATTGTGTGAATGTGCAAGTGCACGGGCTCCTTCATGGGCCGGAACAGTGCCGTGCTCGGCTGATTATATCAGCCCGTCGGGCGGCACGGCCCGACCCAGCATGGTTAAGGGTTCGGGCTTATCCGCACCGGACTCAAACAGACCGGACTGGACCGTGCCACCCGTTTGGACATCTATAGCCGTTTCTAGCGTCCACTCTTTTATTTACTTTGCAAACCCAATGTATGCTCACTCTTGTCCCATGCGCTACGCCATATACTATGCTGCAGGCCACCATTTATCGTCTGACGCACACAAGTACATTTGTTTTCGACTTTAATCTGCAGGACCAAACTAACGGCCCAGAGCAGAACACCGGCTCAAAATTCACGTGACATAAGCAAGACTTAATGTTAATTCACGTGTTTTCTTCTTATTCTCTTTGTTCATTTTTCTACATAAATGCTGTTGACGCCTTTTTGGAGCGCCAAACACTCAACAAGAACAGGTGGCGGTGCTCTCTGGTCAGGCGCGGACGGTCCGCGGCCAGGGGCCGGACGGTCCGCGACCTGGTGCAGGAGCACGGGTTCCCTGCCTGACGGCCGGACGGTCCGCGCCCTGGGGCCGGACGGTCCGCGCGTGCGCAGGGGCGGCGGAGGATTGCCGGCGGCGCCTGGATCTCGCTCCCGGGAGGGACCCCGTCGGGGAGGAGAGATCCTAGGAGTTGTCTAGGCTCGGGCAGGCCGACCTAGACTCCTCTAATCGACGTAGAGCCGAAGAGAGACGGAGAATTTGGGGATTGAAAGGCTAAACTAGGGCTAAACTAGAACTAGACTAGAACTACTCCTAATGCATAAGGTAAAAACGAGTAATAGACTTGATTTGATCGATTGTTGGGGGGTTCAATCGGCCGTAGCCCTTCATCTATATAAAGGGGGAGGTCTGGATCCGTTTCCAACTATTTCCCGAGTTAATCCCGCGGTTTTAGGCAACAAATCCCGCGAGAAACTAGGAACCCTAACTGACTCTGCGCGCGCGCGGACCGTCCGCGCCGCCACCGCGGACCGTCCGGACTGCGGACCGTCCGGCCTCAGGGCCGGACCGTCCGCAAGGCTCATTTTAGCCTTCAACATATGCCCCCGTGCCTTTTGGTGAAGGTTGACGAACCAAAAGCATATGAACTAAACCTGATGTAAGTCATCGGCTTTTCAAAATAGAGATCATTCAATAAAGCACCAATGTATAAAGGCCGTTTTGGATTGTATCTTTCTCGGCCATGGCCATTTCATTAATGGATCAAAATGAATAGAATGGAGGTGCCCCCCAGCCTGGATAGATAAAGGGACTATACATGTACCATGCATTCATCACCATGTTATTCCACATTTGGGTAGGACAATAAACCGACGATGAATAAACGGGTGGAAAGTACCCTGGTCTCATAGGATGAACAGACGATGCTTGTCGCGTCGTCTTTTGGGCCATTTTGTTCGGCCGTTTCGTTTTAGTAGGTGACCGGGGTTTCTTTGTTGACCGATCACGTGGAATGGTCTTTTTGCTAGCATTTTTGGAGAGCAACTGATCAACAGTAGAGTCAGCTTTGATCAGTCGACCATTTGTGCTTCGCCGTTGTGTCTCCTTCCCTTTTAAGGTTTTGTGTGGAGGCTGATGCCTTTGGGCATAGGCGGACTGTCCGGCAGAGTTAGCCGAACCGTCTATCTGAACACCGGACCGTCCGCTCGTAGGTGCCAGATCGTCCGTGATGCTCAGGACAGGCTGTCGTGCTTGACTCATTAATTGTGCCTGCCCCCCGGTGCCTCCGGACTTTTTAGCCTTATTGTCCGGAGCCTTTCGAACAATCTCCTTTTGTGATATATTCGACGTGCGAGGACTACCAATGATTATGTCTTTGCTTTTGCCTTTATCGGCCATTTCGGGCCGAACTAAGATCTTTTTGCATGCGATATCTATTGTATTAACAGGAAATGGTTGTGTGTCCACTTGCATTTCCTGAAAAGCCAATCGGCCCTTATTTATGGCCGATTGTACCTGTCGACGAAAAACATTACAGTCATTGGTGGCATGAGAAAAAGAATTATGCCACTTACAATAAGCACGTCTCTTTAATTCATCTATAGGAGGGATAGTATGAGTTAATTTGATGTTGCCATTTTTAAGTAGCTCATCAAATATCTTATCGCATTTGGCAACATTAAAGGTAAATTTAATCTCTTCTTGCCGATTCTTTTGAACCGGCTGTAAGGAAGAACATGCTGAAGATTTGGCCTTTGTTGGCCAAATAAACTCAGCGGTATATACATCTGCGGATTCATCATCTGAACTATCACGCTCTATTAGATGTATAGTACGGGCGGCCGATTTTGATGTCTCTTTAAATCGGCTTTCACATGCTAAAGCCCGCTGATGTAGCTGGGCTATCGAAAAGAACTGGGTCCCATCTAATTTGTCTCTTAAGTAGGATAGCAACCCATTAAAGGCTAACCCTGCTAGCTCTTTGTCTGCGACATGGATCCGAAAGCATCGGTTTCTAGTGTCCCAGAACCTCCGGATATAATCATTAACCGATTCTTCGCGTCCTTGTCGAACTGAAGCTAAGTCAGCTAGTCCTAATTCATATTCCCCGGCAAAGAAATGTTCATGAAATTTACTTTCTAACTCATTCCAGGAATTAATGGAATTAGGAGGCAGGGCGGCGTACCATGCAAAAGCGGTACCAGTAAGGGATAGAGAAAATAATCGAACACGAAATGCTTCTCCATTGGCCAATTCACCTAGGTGTGCTAGGAACTGGCCTATGTGTTCGTGTGTGCTTCTCCCATTCTCACCAGAAAACTTAGAAAATTCTGGTATCCTTGCCCCTTGTGGATATGGGACAGTGTCAAACCGGTGATTATACGGCTTTTGGTATGATTGCCCTACTCTGGCTACACTAACTCCGAACTTATCTCGAAATAGTTCGGTCATCTCTTCCCTAATTTTTTCCATTGCACCCGGTGGCAGACCACCAGACCCTGGGCTGTGGGGCTCATTTGGTCGGGTATTAGTATACCGACCTTCTTGCCGTGACCGATCGATAGTGTTGATCGGTCTGTGGTTGTATGGTACGTTATGGTTTAAATATGTAGAGGGCGAAACATACTGCTGCTGAGGTGTGTAATAATTTGGTGCATGGTGTGCAACAACAGGTTCTGCGTATGTGTATCCAGTTTGTCCGGTGGTAAATCCGAACTGACCGGTTGCGTTCGCCATTATCGGGACGCCATGTGGTAGTCCTGGTGCAGGCCCGGACTGTCCGGCAGGGAAAGCCGGACGGTCCGTGTAAGGGCCGGACGGTCCGGGCAGAAGCTCGGACGGTCCGACCGCGTCCAGGGTCACCGGTCTGCCAAGCAGGGACGGCGGTGGTCCTAGGGCGGCTCCAGATTGTCCGGCAGTGCAAGCCGGACGGTCTGCATATGGGCCGGACGGTCCGGGCAGAAGCTCGGACGGTCCGACCGTGTTCATGGGTGCCGATCTACCAAGCAGGGATGGCGGTGGTGGTACTTGTCCTGTATATGAGTTCATCGGCATACCATATAATGGCTGGGGCTGCAAATCCCCATTTGTTGCCGATGTATTAGACATAGATATCCTGTTACTAGTCTCATATGATGGAAAACTAGGAGCAACAGACTTCTCCAATGTACGCGTTAATTTTCTAATTGACTCTTCTAACCCTACAATCTGTTGTTTCATTTGATCCTGCTGCTGATCTACATACTGTTTAATAAATTGGATGTCGTCGGGTTTACTTACGTTGGGGACTTGAAGCGAAGATAGAAGAGATGCGACGTCGGTCTCTCCATGTTTGACAACTTTCTGGTGGCGATCCACTGTGTATTGTGATAAGAATTTCTCCCTCGCTTGACGCATGTAGTCCTCGTATTGCCGTTGCTCATCGGCCGTCAGACTTTCAACAGCCGGCTTCAGGATATTGTCCGGGGAGATATCGGTGTGATCTTTAGAACCGGCCATTTGAGGGCCTGATTTTTAGTAGATCTAAACACCTTCCCCAGCGGAGTCGCCAAAAAGTATGTTGACGCCTTTTTGGAGCGCCAAACACTCAACAAGAACCGGTGGCGGTGCTCTCTGGTCAGGCGCGGACGGTCCGCGGCCAGGGGCCGGACGGTCCGCGACCTGGTGCAGGAGCACGGGTTCCCTGCCTGACGGTCGGACGGTCCGCGCCCTGGGGCCGGACGGTCCGCGCGTGTGCAGGGGCGGCGGAGGATTGCCGGCGGCGCCTGTATCTCGCTCCCGGGAGGGACCCCGTCGGGGAGGAGAGATCCTAGGAGTTGTCTAGGCTCGGGCAGGCCGACCTAGACTCCTCTAATCGACGTAGAGCCGAAGAGAGACGGAGAATTTGGGGATTGGAAGGCTAAACTAGGGCTAAACTAGAACTAGACTAGAACTACTCCTAATGCATAAGGTAAAAACGAGTAATAGACTTGATTTGATCGATTGTTGGGGGGTTCAATCGGCCGTAGCCCTTCATCTATATAAAGGGGGAGGTCTGGATCCGTTTCCAACTATTTCCCGAGTTAATCCCGCGGTTTTAGGCAACAAATCCCACGAGAAACTAGGAACCCTAACTGACTCTGCGCGCGCGCGGACCGTCCGCGCCGCCACCGCGGACCGTCCGGACCGCGGACCGTCCGGCCTCAGGGCCGGACCGTCCGCAAGGCTCATTTTAGCCTTCAACAAATGCATTAATACCATGCATGCACAGAGATACTCAGTGATCAGTATTATTCAGTCGTGACCAGTTTATCAATAATCTTTTTTTGACAGAACAGGAGGGGCGAGCCCCTACTGAAATTTTATTAAAACTTAAAAAACGACCGAGTTAGGAGCAAACAAGAAAATAAATTACAAGAAAATAAATTACAGGAGGAAATAACTGCCGGTTACAACTGTCAAAGATGAAGCCATTCAGGAATTGCCGAGTCAAATCTGCCTTTCGCTCTACGAGTGACCAATTGTAATTCTTTTATGAACTCATTCCTACATTGTTGCACAGTTGGGTCCTTGTCCTGAAAAAGCCAGGAATTGCGACATTTCCAAATGCTCCAAGTCATTAGAATGACTATTTCCATAGAGAAGGGAACATTGAGCTGCTGATCAATATTTGTTGCAGCATCCATGGGATTAGTAATTCTTGGGGGCGTCAACCCAATTGAGTTCTAGCAAGCCTTCACGAAGTTACACCTAAGGAAAAGGTGATAGAGAGTCTCCTCCTTTTGCCAGATGCAATTCTCACAGGTGTAAGACTCAAGGATCATGTTTTTCCTTTTCAGCAAATCCCTTGTATTGAGTCTGTTCTTTAACCAAAGCCAAAAAAAGACCTTATGCTTTGGTTGACATTTATTTTTCCAAAGCGATCTGAAGATCTGGTGAACTTGAGCCTGGCCCATCAGATGTCTATAGGTCTTTTTTGTAGAGAAATTATCTGATCCCCAAATAAGTTTCCAAGCATCTTTTGTGTTAGTCACCGTGATTTGTCCCCAAGTATCTTCTAATTCAAGAAATTGTTCATAGGCCTACGCTGATAGGGGGAGCTGAAAGATCTCAGTAAGGTGCTCCTTTTGTTTAGCTTCTTTGATAGTAAGTTTGCTGTTACAGGCGAAGGAAAATAATTCGGGATATTGATGAGCCGGGATGCCCTTGTTCCACAGATCTCCCCAGAAAAGAATAGTTCTCCCATCACCAATAGTAGGGGCTGCCAGTCCCTTAAAATCTTGAACTAGACTGAGCAAGCTTTTCCACCAGAAGGAGCCAATTTTTAAACAATTAGGGAGCCTGCCTGCTCTGTAGTAATTGTTCCAAACCAGATTTACCCAAGGAATATCATGATTATTGAAGAATTTATGCAAAAACTTGAGCAGCAAAGCCTTGTTGTGCGTCTCCAGTCTGACCACTCCCAGTCCCCCATTTTTTTAGTCTAAGTAACCATGTTCCAAGCAGCCAGAGCCGGTTTCTTCGAGTTGACGTCGTTGCCTCTCCAGAGACAATGTTTCCGATAAGAGTCAATCTTCTTGACCGAGGCAACCGGAATTTTCAGGGTGCACATCAGAAAGGTTGGGAGAGCTGAGAACACCGAGTTAACAAGCTCAAGCCTACCGGCCTGGGAGAGGAGAGCGGAAGTACATGAAAATCTCTTCTCAATCCTATGAATGAGCGGTAAAAAGTGACAGATTTTGGGCTTAGACAGACCAAGCGGAACACCAAGATAGGTGAAGGGCATCGAACCCATCTGACAGTTGAGAGTTTTGGCTAGAATCTCCATTTTAGCCGAGCAAACATTGATTGGGTACATACTTGATTTATTATAGTTCACCTTGAGCCCCGTCGAAGTTGCAAACGAGTTCAGAACAGCCCTGAGAAAAAATAATTGTCTGGGGCAGGCTTCCATTATCAGTAAAGTGTCATCAGCATATTGCACGATCAGAAAGTCTTGACCACAGTTCGCCGCGAGGGGCAACTTGAGCAGATCTTGTTGACGCGCTTTATTGAGGATGCTCTGCAGCAAATCCGCCGCGAGGACAAAAAGAAGGGGCGAAAGGGGGTCCCCCTGTCTGACCCCACGCTTGCAGTGAAAAGTTTTTCCTGGTACACCATTAAGGAGGACCGAGGACGTACCAGACTGAAGAATATCCCTAATCCAGCTCATCCACTTGGGCCCAAAACCTCTATGCAACATCACCTAAAGAATCAGCTCGTGCTCAAGGGAATCAAAGGCCTTTTCAAAATCCAATTTGAGGACGATGATCTCCTTTTTTGAGGTATGGCAAAGGTGAATATATTCGTATGCCCAGGCCAAGCAATCTTGAATGGTTCTCCCTTTGATGAAGCCATATTGATTTTTGTGGACAAGGGAAGTCATCACTGTCTGTAGACGATTGGCCAGCAGCTTGGTGATGATTTTCATACTGTTGTTCAGGAGCGAGATTGGTCGGAAATCGCCCACTAAACGAGCATTCTCCTTCTTCGGGATCAGGACAATAAAAGAGCCATTAATACTTCAAAGACACACATCTCCGTGGTAAAATTGGTCACATAAGTCATAGAAGTCCTGAGAAATAATCGACCAACATTTTTTGATAAAATTGGTATTAAACCCATCAGGTCCCGGAGATTTGTTAGAAGGGAGAGAAGCAACAATGCTATCAATTTCATGCTTTGAAAATGGCTCATCTAACCAGTTCAAGTCATTATGGAAAAATAATAAGCTGGGGAGATCAAAGACATTTCCCAAGAAGTCCGAAGATCCCAAACGACGTTTGAAGACATTCCAAAGCAGGTTAGCTTTAAGATCATGTTCAGAAAAGGTTGAGCCACTGTCATCCGAGAGCAACGCAATTTTGTTACGACCATGCTTTACCGTTGCATGAGCATGAAAGAATCTAGAGCAGATATCTCCATCGGTGACCCATTTGATGGAAGCCCGTTGTTTCCAGTAAATTTTTTGAAGCTGAAGCAATTCAACATTCTTGGATTGCAACAACTCCCGGAAGTTCCATTCTTCAATCGAAAGGTCGCGATGCTCCTCAATAATATCGATGAATTCAATAAGCAACTTAATTTGTCTCACGGTTTTGTCAATCTTTGGCAATGAACGCTGCCACTCTTTAAGGATTTTTCTGGTGAACTTAAATTTAGCTGTTAAGTTCTTCGCTTTGTCCAATAGACCTGGCTGACCAGTCCAAGCATTTTGGAAAACAGTCAGAAACCCATCAAATTGCAGCCAGAAATTTTCAAATCTAAAGATCTTGGGCTTGGGGACCTTTGACTTGAAAGAAATCAGACAAGGAACGTGATCAGAGATATCCCTAGGCAGCGTTGTTGCGAGAGTGTCAGGGTAACACACCGACCATTCTTGTGACATAAAAAACCAGTCAAGTCTCTGAAGAAGGGGCTCCCTTTGCCTGTTCGACCAAGTGAAGGAGAGGCCATGAAGCGGAATTTCCAGCAGATCTAGTTGACTGATTGCCTCGTTAAATTTCAACATCAAGTTAATGTCCCCCCAGCGATATTTCTGTTTTCAGGCCTACGCATGAGGTTAAAATCCCCAACAATCAACCAGCGCTTTTCTGAGGGCATATTAATATTAGAGAACCAACGAAGAAAGTCAATTTTCCCATGCGGAGAACAGGGCGCGTAAATGTTTGTGACGATCCAATTTTCATCCGACAAAATAGCAGAAAACTCAACTGAGAGAGCATACTCATTCTAAAAAATAACACTGCCAATCAACTTTGAACTATTCCAGACAATAATGAAACCCCCCGAATTTCCTATCGATGGGACAAAAGCGAACTCGTCAAATAAATTGGGACAGAACCCTCTTAGGTCAGCCCTATCAAAAAATTCTTTCTTCGTTTCCTGTAAACAGATGATGTCACAATTGGATTCCTTAATCGCACAATGAATACCATTCCCCTTCGCCACCGAGTTCATGCCACGAACATTGAAGCTTAAAACGGACCAGTCAGAAAAATTAAAAGCATTGTGACTATTCATCGAAAGTATCAGGTTCATAGGCGATAAGGAACCCAAACCCAATTACTGGGCAGGCAAAAGTGTATCTGTTAGAACGGCGCGTAGCACTACTAGAAACCACAGAGTTTTTCAACAAAACTAGCAAACAAAGACGCCAGGGCCGAAACAGCCAAAAAGCCTGGCGAAGATGAGACCTGCAAAATAACCCCACCCAAAGCAGCATCAACAAGTTCTTAGTCATCATCTGAAGAGTCTTGTTTCTTATCCCCCTTTTCCTTTTTCCCTGGCTTCTTAGGGCCAACACATCCAGGGGGGTTCTTCTTCTTCAGCGCTTTGTCATCCAGCTCCACATCTGACAGATTGCAAAAGCTTTCTCCCAAGCGTCTGATAGTCTTAGCTAAAAGAGAGGGGGGACCCTCAAGCTTGTGCTGAAACATTAAACAGTTCTTCCTCTGACAGGAACCCTGCTTGAACCCAGCCCGAGCGTCACGGAGCCTCTTACTTCTCCTCAGATCAGATTCCACAACAGCCTGCTTTGTGGGGGAGGGTTCCGGATCAGAAGAAACAGGAGCATTGTCAGCAGATTCCTCCGAGAGGACCGAATCAAGGAACTTGCCATTAGGGCACTTCTTGGGGATGACAAATGGGTGAGCCTCAGCCTCTGACTCCATCAGAGCAGAAGGAATATCTGATGCCAAGAAAGATTTTGACCAGCTAAAAGAATCTTCCTGCAGCAAGTTGGAAAGGAAAAATGGCGCCCATTTCTTGGGGACAAGCACCGAGGACGCAGACTTGCCAGCGGGGGCAAAGTAGTTGGCCCAGATCCTATAGAACAGAGCATTCCTCCTCCTTTCCAAGTGACTTAGCAGAACTGGGTCCGGCTGCCAATCTTGCGAAAACATGAAGTTTAACATCACATTGTTAGAGCCATTAACGTTGGGCTCCAACGGCTGAGCATCCGGGATAACAATATCCCCTAGCACATGAAAATCTCCCTGAATTGGTGGGCCATCAACCTCCTGGGGCCCAATCATTGGGACGTCAACCAAGGCAGGGGGAGCGGGGGCATTAAAGATGGGCGCCGGCCCCACAACCCCCAGATTATCAGAAATCTGCCCATTCTGAATCTGCCCATTCGGCAGCGGAGCACCATGAATGTGATCAGAAGAACTATCCGAGGATAGGTCCGAGTGCGGGTCGCTGACCTGCTGCACATCAGGTGGTAGGTCCAGCTGCGGCTGCTGCACGGGCGGATCATTAACAATCCATTGGTCCCAGTCTCCTTGAATGTTGTCTGCAGGCTGGGCTTGGACATTGTCATGTGGCGGGAGATTAAGATCCCAGCCCGCAGCCGGCACCGGTTGACCCAGACCAAAAAATTAAAGAGGAAGCTGTTGACCATCCTCTGGGACCACTGGCACCGGATCCTCGTCTTGAGGCTGACCCCCCCAGCAAAGTTTGCTGGATGATCTCGCACTGCACTGTCCACGAATCACCCAAAAAGCCATCAGCTTCTGAAAAGACAATGAACTGTGGGACCTCTTCCAGAGACGTGACCCGAACCCTGAGTAAAGTCCTGTAGACGTTGCGCCTGTCCTCTTCCCACAAGATCAATCTGCCAAAAGAACCAATAGCCGCCTGCAAGTACTCTGATGAACGATAATCCAGAGGGAATCCCAACAGCAAAAGCCAACTGATAGTCACCTAGAGGGGGGGTGAATAGGGCGAAACTGAAATTTACAAATATAAACACAACTACAAGCCGGGTTAGCGTTAGAAATATAAACGAGTCCGCGAGAGAGGGCGGAAAACAAATCGCAAGCAAATAAGAGTGTGACACGCGGATTTGTTTTACCGAGGTTCGATTCTCGCAAACCTACTCCCCGTTGAGGAGGCCACAAAGGCCGGGTCTCTTTCAACCCTTCCCTCTCTCAAACGATCCCACGGATCGAGTGAGCTTTCTCTTCTTCTCAATCAAACGGGAACAAAGCTTCCCCGCAAGGGCCACCACACAATTGGTGCCTCTTGCCTTGGTTACAATTGAGTTTGATCACAAGAACAAGTGAGGAAGAAAAGAATGTGATCCAAGCGCAAGAGCTCGAAAGAACACAAGCAAATCACTCTCTCTAGTCACTATGGTGTTGTGTGGAATTTGGAGAGGACTTGATCTATTTGGTGTGTCTAGAATTGAATGCTAGAGCTCTTGTAGTAGTTGAGAAGTGGAAAACTTGGATGGCAATGAATGTGGGGTGGTTGGGGTATTTATAGCCCCAACCACCAAAAGTGACCGTTGCTGGAAGCTGTCTGTTCGATGGCGCACCGGACAGTCCGGTGCACACCGGACAGTCCGGTGCCCCTGCCACGTCACCATTGCCGTTGGATTCTGACCGTTGGAGCTTCTGACTTCTGGGCCCTCCTGGGTGTCCGGTGCACACCGGACATGTACTGTTTGATGTCCGGTGCACCGTTATGGGCGTGCCTGACGTCTGCGCGCGCTGCGCGCGCATTAAATGCACCGCAGGGAGCCGTTGGCGCCGCAGAGAGCCGTTGCTCCGCTGGCACACCGGACAGTCCGGTGCACACCGGACAGTCCGGTGAATTTTAGCGGAGTGGCTGCCGCGCGAACCCGAGGCTGGCGAGTTCCGGAGACCGCGCTTCCTTGGAGCACCGGACATGTCCGGTGCACACCGGACAGTCCGGTGAATTATAGCGCGCCGGCTTCCGAGAATTCCCGAGGGCGAAGAGTTTGAGTTGGAGTCCTCTGGGCGCACCGGACACTGTCCGGTGCACACCGGACAGTCCGGTGCCTCCAGGCAGAGGTGCCCTCGGTTGCCTTGTTGCTCCTTTGTTGAATCCAAAACTTGGTCTTTTTATTGGCTAAGTGTGAACCTTTTGCACCTGTATAACTTAAGTACTAGAGCAAACTAGTTAGTCCAATATTTGTGTTGGGCACTTCAACCACCAAAATTATTTAGGAACTAGGTGTAAGCCTAATTCCCTTTCAATCTCCCCCTTTTTGGTGATTGATGCCAACACAAACCAAAGCAAATATAGAAGTGCATAATTGAACTAGTTTGCATAATGTAGGTGCAAAGGTTGCTTGGAATTGAGCCAATATAAATACTTTATATGATGCGCATGGATTGTTTTCTTGTTTTTGACATATTGGACCTCATTTGCACCAAAAGTTTTGTTTTTGCAAACTCTTTTGTAAATTCTTTTCAAAGTCATTTTGCAAGATAGTCAAAGGTAAATGAATAAGATTTGCAAAGCATTTTCAAGATTTGAAATTTTCTTCCTTTGTTCAAATGCTTTTTCTTTGACTAAACAAAACTCCCCTCAAATAAGGTCTCCTCTTAGTGTTCAAGAGGGTTTTAAGATATCAATTTGAAAATACTAGTTGCTCCCCCTTTAGAACACAAAGAGATACCAATTTTGAAATTTGCCAATTTAAATCATCAAATTTATAAAATTAGGTGGTGGTGCGGTCCTTTTGCTTTGGGCTAATACTTTCTCCCCCTTTGGCATGAATCGCCAAAAACGGAGTCATTAGAGCCCTATGAAGTACGTTCTCCCCCTTTGGTCATGAAATGAATGAGTGAAGATGATACCAAAGTTGGAGAGTAAAGCGGAGCGATGGCGAAGGATGAGTAGTAGAGTGGAGTGGAAGCCTTTTTCTTCGCCGAGGACTCCTATTCCCTTTCAATATACCTATGACTTGGTTTGAAATACACTTGAAAACACATTAGTCATAGCATATATAAAAGAGACATGATCAAAGGTATATTCATGTGCTATGTGTGCAAGTTTAGCAAAAGAAATTCCTAGAATCAAGAATATTGAGCTCATGCCTAAGTCGGGTAAAAGATTGTTCATCAAGTGGCTTGGTAAAGATATCGGCTAATTGATCTTTAGTGTTAATGTAAGAAATCTCGATATCCCCCTTTTGTTGGTGATCCCGAAGAAAATGATACCGAATGGCTATGTGCTTAGTGCGGCTATGCTCGACGGGATTGTCGGCCATTTTGATTGCACTCTCATTGTCACATAGCAAAGGGACTTTGGTTAATTTGTAACCGTAGTCCCGCAGGGTTTGCCTCATCCAAAGCAATTGCGCGCAACAATGACCTGCGGCAATGTACTCGGCTTCGGCGGTAGAAAGAGCGACCGAATTTTGCTTCTTTGAAGCCCAAGACACCAAGGATCTTCCCAAGAACTGGCAAGTCCCCGATGTGCTCTTCCTATTAATCCTACACCCTGCCCAATCGGCATCCGAATACCCAATCAAATCAAAAGTGGATCCCCGAGGGTACCAAAGCCCAAACTTAGGAGTAAAAGCCAAATATCTCAAGATTCGTTTCACGGCCGTAAGGTGTGATTCCTTAGGGTCGGCTTGGAATCTTGCACACATGCAAACGGAAAGCATAATGTCCGGTCGAGATGCACATAAATAAAGCAATGAACCAATCATCGACCGGTATACCTTTTGATCCACGGACTTACCTCCCGTGTCGAGGTCGAGATGCCCATTGGTTCCCATGGGTGTCCTGATGGGCTTGGCATCCTTCATTCCAAACTTGCTTAGAATATCTTGAGTATACTTCGTTTGACTAATGAAGGTGCCCTCTTGGAGTTGCTTGACTTGAAATCCTAGAAAATACTTCAACTCCCCCATCATTGACATCTCGAATTTTTGTGTCATGATCCTACTAAATTCTTCACATGTAGATTTGTTACTAGACCCAAATATAATATCATCAACATAGATTTGGCATACAAACAAATCATTGTCAAGAATCTTAGTGAATAAAGTAGGATCGGCCTTGCCGACTTTGAAGCCATTTGCAATAAGGAAGTCTCTAAGGCATTCATACCATGCTCTTGGGGCTTGCTTGAGCCCATAAAGCGCCTTAGAGAGCCTATAAACATGGTTAGGATACTCACTGTCTTCAAAGCCGGGAGGTTGCTCAACATAGACCTCCTCCTTGATCGGTCCATTGAGGAAGGCACTCTTCACGTCCATTTGATAGAGCTTGAAGCCATGGTAAGTAGCATAGGCCAATAATATGCGAATTGACTCAAGCCTAGCTACGGGTGCATAGGTTTCACCAAAATCCAAACCTTCGACTTGTGAATATCCCTTGGCCACGAGTCGAGCTTTGTTCCTAGTCACCACACCATGCTCGTCTTGCTTGTTGCGGAAAACCCACTTGGTTCCTACAACATTTTGGTTAGGACGTGGAACTAAGTGCCATACCTCGTTCCTCGTGAAATTGTTGAGCTCCTCTTGCATCGCCATCACCCAATCCGAATCTTGAAGTGCTTCCTCTACCCTGTGTGGCTCAATAGAGGAAACAAAAGAGTAATGTTCACAAAAATGAGCAACACGAGATCGAGTAGTTACCCCCTTATGAATATCGCCAAGGATGGTGTCGACAGGGTGATCTCGTTGTATTGCTTGGTGGACTCTTGGGTGTGGCGGTCTTGGTGGTTCATCCTCCTTGTCTTCATCATTTGAATCTCCCCCTTGATTGTTGCCGTTATTTTGAGGTGGCTCATCTTCTTGATCTTCTTGTTCAACATCTTGAGCCTCATCCTCAATTTGAGTCGGTGGAGATGCTTGCTTGGAGGAGGATGGTTGATCTTGTGCATTTGAAGGCTCTTCGGATTCCTTAGGACACACATCCCCAATGGACATGTTCCTTAGCGCTATGCATGGAGCCTGTTCTTCACCTGTTTCATCAAGATCAACTTGCTCTACTTGAGAGCCGTTAGTCTCATCAAACACAACGTCACAAGAAACTTCAACAAGTCCTGAGGACTTGTTAAAGACTCTATATGCCCTTGTGTTTGAGTCATATCCTAGTAAAAAGCCTTCTACAGTTTTAGGAGCAAATTTAGATTTTCTACCTCTTTTAACAAGTATAAAACATTTGCTACCAAAAACTCTAAAATATGAAATATTGGGCTTTTTACCGGTTAGGAGTTCATAAGATGTCTTCTTGAGGATTCGGTGAAGATATAACCGGTTGATGGCGTAGCAGGCGGTGTTGACCGCCTCGGCCCAAAACCGATCCGGTGTCTTGTACTCATCAAGCATGGTTCTTGCCATGTCTAATAGAGTTCGATTCTTCCTCTCCACTACACCATTTTGTTGTGGAGTGTAGGGAGAAGAGAACTCATGCTTGATGCCCTCTTCCTCAAGAAAGCCTTCAATTTGGGAGTTTTTGAACTCCGTCCCGTTGTCGCTTCTAATTTTCTTGATCCTTAAACCGAACTCATTTTGAGCCCGTCTCAAGAATCCCTTTAAAGTTTCTTGGGTATGAGATTTGTCCTGCAAAAAGAACACCCAAGTGAAGCGAGAATAATCATCCACAATTACAAGGCAATACTTACTACCGCCGATGCTTATGTAAGCGATCGGGCCGAATAAATCCATGTGTAGGAGCTCCAGTGGCCTGTCGGTAGTCATGATGTTTTTGTGTGGATGATGTATGCCAACTTGCTTCCCGGCTTGGCATGCGCTACAAATCCTGTCTTTCTCAAAATGAACATCGGTTAGTCCCAAAATGTGTTCTCCCTTTAGAAGCTTGTGAAGATTCTTCATTCCAACATGGGCTAGTCGGCGGTGCCAGAGCCAACCCAAGTTAGTCTTAGCAATCAAGCAAGTGTCGAGTTCAGCTCTATTAAAATCTACTAAGTATAGCTGACCCTCTAACACTCCCTTAAAAGCTATTGAATCATCACTTCTTCTAAAGACAGTAACACCTATATCAGTAAAAAGACAGTTGTAGCCCATTTGACATAATTGGGATACGGAAAGCAAATTGTAATCTAAGGAATCTACAAGAAAAACATTAGAAATGGAATGGTCAGGGGATATAGCAATTTTACCCAAACCTTTGACCAAACCTTGGTTTCCATCCCCGAATGTGGTAGCTCGTTGGGGATCTTGGTTTTTCTCATATGAGGAGAACATCTTTTTCTCCCCTGTCATGTGGTTTGTGCACCCGCTGTCGAGTATCCAACTTGAGCCCCCGGATGCATAAACCTACAAAACAAGTTTAGTTCTTTGTTTTAGGTACCCAAACGGTTTTGGGTCCTTTGGCATTAGAAACGAGAACCTTGGGTA
Organism: Zea luxurians; assembly: GCA_029449295.1. Lineage (NCBI taxonomy): Eukaryota > Viridiplantae > Streptophyta > Magnoliopsida > Poales > Poaceae > Zea > Zea luxurians. The sequence goes on along the minus strand of JAOPSE010000240.1, from coordinate 303,939 downwards.
CCCAAACACAAGTCTTGGAGCCCTTGTGTTTGCCCCCAACAATTTTGGCAACTATCTTGCCGGATTTGTTAGTCAAAACATAAGATGCATCAAAAGTTTTAAATGAAATTGCATGATCATTTGATGCATTTGGAATTTTCTTTCTAGGCAACTTGGCATGGGTTGGTTGCCTAGATCTAGATGTCTCACCCTTATACATAAAAACATGATTAGGGCCAGAGTGAGACTTCCTAGAATGAATTTTCCTAATCTTGCTCTCAGGATAGCCGGCAGGGTACAAAATGTAACCCTCGTTATCCTGAGGCATGGGAGCCTTGCCCTTAACAAAGTTAGATAAGTTCTTTGGAGGGGCATTAATTTTGACATTGTCTCCCTTTTGGAAGCCAATGCCGTCCTTAATGCCAGGGCGTCTCCCATTATAGAGCATGCTTCTAGCAAGTTTAAATTTTTCATTTTCTAAGTCATGCTCTCTAATTTTAGCATTAAGTTGTGCTATGTGATCATTTTGTTTTTTAATTAAGGCTAGGTGATCATGGATAGCATCAATATTAATATCTCTACATCTAGTACAAATGGAAACATGCTCAACATTAGATGTAGAGGGTTTGCAAGATTTAAGTTCAACAACCTTAGCATGCAACATATCATTTTTAGTTCTAAGGTCGGAAATAGTAGCATTGCAAACATCAAAATCCTTAGCCTTAGCAATTAATTTCTCATTCTCATTTCTAAGGCTAGCAAGAGAAACATTCAACTCATCAATTCTAGCAAGTAAATCAATATTATCATCTTTAGAATTGCAAGTTGAAACAATACAAACATGAGAATCAACCTTAGCAATTAATCTAGCATTTTCATTTCTAAGGTTATTAATGGTCTCATGGCAAGTGCTTAGCTCACTAGACAATTTTTCACATTTTTCTACCTCTAGAGCATAAGCATTTTTAACCTTAACATGTTTCTTGTTTTCCTTGATTAGGAAATCCTCTTGGGAGTCCAAGAGATCATCCTTTTCATGGATAGCACTAATTAGCTCATTTAATTTTTCTTTTTGTTCCATGTTAAGGTTGGCAAAAAGAATGCGCAAGTTATCCTCCTCATTTTTGTCATCCTCATCACTAGATGTTTCATATTTAGTGGAGGACCTTGATTTTACCTTCTTTTTGCCATCCTTGGCCATGAGACACTTGTGGCCGACGTTGGGGAAGAGGAGGCCCTTGGTGACGGCGATGTTGGCGGCGTCCTCGTCGTCGGAGGAGTCGCTTGAGCTTTCGTCGGAGTCCCACTCCCGACAAACATGGGCATCGCCGCCCTTCTTCTTGTAGTATCTCTTCTTCTCCTTCCTCTTGCCCTTCTTGTCGTCGCCCCTGTCACTATCACTAGACATAGGACATTTTGCAATAAAATGACCGGGCTTACCACACTTGTAGCAAACCTTCTTGGAACGGGATTTGTAATCCTTCCCTTTCCGTTGCTTGAGGATTTGCCGAAAGCTTTTGATGATTAGGGCCATCTCCTCATTGTCGAGCTTGGAGGCGTCAATCGGTTGTCTACTTGGTGTAGACTCCTCCTTCTTCTCCTCCGTGGCCTTGAAGGCCACCGGTTGCGCCTCGGATGTGGAAGGTTCATCAAGCTCGTTGATCTTCTTGGAGCCCTTAATCATGCATTCAAAGCTTACAAAATTCCCGATAACTTCCTCGGGAGTCATTAGTGGATATCTAGGATTACCACAAATTAATTGTACTTGAGTGGGGTTAAGGAAAATAAGTGCTCTTAAAATAACCTTAACCACCTCGTGGTCATCCCATTTTGCGCTCCCGAGGTTGCGCACTTGGTTCACCAAGGTCTTGAGCCGGTTGTACATGTCTTGTGGCTCCTCCCCTTGGCGAAGACGAAAGCGACCGAGCTCCCCCTCGATCGTTTCCCGTTTGGTGATTTTGGTGAGTTCATCACCTTCGTGCGCCGTCTTGAGTAGGTCCCAAATCTCCTTTGCGTTCTTCAACCCTTGCACCTTGTTGTATTCCTCCTTGCTTAGTGAGGCAAGGAGAATGGTTGCGGCTTGGGAGTTGAAGTGCTCGATTTGGGCCACTTCATCCGTGTCATAGTCCTCATCCCCTACGGATGGTACCTGTACACCATACTCAACAACATCCCATATACTTTTGTGGAGAGAGGTTAGATGAAATCGCATTAAATTACTCCACATAGCATAATCTTCACCATTAAAAGTTGGTGGTTTGCCTAATGGGACGGAAAGTAAAGGTGTATGTTTAGGAATGCGAGGGTAGCGTAGGGGAATCTTACTATACTTCTTACGCTCTTGGTGTTTAGAAGTGACGGACGCCGCGTCGGAGCCGGAGGTGGATGTCGATGAAGTGTCGGTCTCGTAGTAGACAACCTTCCTCATCCTTTTGTGCTTGTCCCCACTCCGATGCGGCTTGTGAGAAGAAGATTTTTCCTTCTTCTCCTTGTGGTGAGAAGAGGAAGATCTTTTCTCCTTCCGCTTGGAGGAGTTCTTCTTCTTCTCCCTTCTCTTGGTGTGGGTCTCTTCCGATGAAGTGCTCCCTTGGCTTGTAGTGGGCTTGTTATCGCCGGTCTCCATCTCCCTCTTGGTGTGATCTCCCGACATCACTTCGAGCGGTTAGGCTCTAATGAAGCACCGGGCTCCGATACCAATTGATAGTCGCCTAGAGGGGGGGTGAATAGGGCGAAACTGAAATTTACAAATATAAACACAACTACAAGCCGGGTTAGCGTTAGAAATATAAACGAGTCCGCGAGAGAGGGCGGAAAACAAATCGCAAGCAAATAAGAGTGTGACACGCGGATTTGTTTTACTGAGGTTCGGTTCTCGCAAACCTACTCCCCGTTGAGGAGGCCACAAAGGCCGGGTCTCTTTCAACCCTTCCCTCTCTCAAACGATCCCACGGATCGAGTGAGCTTTCTCTTCTTCTCAATCAAACGGGAACAAAGCTTCCCCGCAAGGGCCACCACACAATTGGTGCCTCTTGCCTTGGTTACAATTGAGTTTGATCACAAGAACAAGTGAGGAAGAAAAGAATGCGATCCAAGCGCAAGAGCTCGAAAGAACACAAGCAAATCACTCTCTCTAGTCACTATGGTGTTGTGTGGAATTTGGAGAGGACTTGATCTATTTGGTGTGTCTAGAATTGAATGCTAGAGCTCTTGTAGTAGTTGAGAAGTGGAAAACTTGGATGGCAATGAATGTGGGGTGGTTGGGGTATTTATAGCCCCAACCACCAAAAGTGACCGTTGCTGGAAGCTGTCTGTTCGATGGCGCACCGGACAGTCCGGTGCCCCTGCCACGTCACCATTGCCGTTGGATTCTGACCGTTGGAGCTTCTGACTTCTGGGCCCTCCTGGGTGTCCGGTGCACACCGGACATGTACTGTTTGATGTCCGGTGCACCGTTATGGGCGTGCCTGACGTCTGCGCGCGCTGCGCGCGCATTAAATGCACCGCAGGGAGCCGTTGGCGCCGCCGAGAGCCGTTGCTCCGCTGGCACACCGGACAGTCCGGTGCACACCGGACAGTTCGGTGAATTTTAGCGGAGTGGCTGCCGCGCGAACCCGAGGCTGGCGAGTTCCGGAGACCGCGCTTCCTTGGAGCACCGGACATGTCCGGTGCACACCGGACAGTCCGGTGAATTATAGCGCGCCGGCTTCCGAGAATTCCCGAGGGCGAAGAGTTTGAGTTGGAGTCCTCTGGGCGCACCGGACACTGTCCGGTGCACACCGGACAGTCCGGTGCCTCCAGGCAGAGGTGCCCTCGGTTGCCTTGTTGCTCCTTTGTTGAATCCAAAACTTGGTCTTTTTATTGGCTAAGTGTGAACCTTTTGCACCTGTATAACTTAAGTACTAGAGCAAACTAGTTAGTCCAATATTTGTGTTGGGCACTTCAACCACCAAAATTATTTAGGAACTAGGTGTAAGCCTAATTCCCTTTCACCAACATTCCCGATTAAAGAAAAGGGCTCTATGATTCCAAGCGTCGTTATGCCGCTGAGCAGTGAAGGTAGCATCAAGGTATTGTTGCGGACCGAGCAGAACAAGGTTGTCTCTTTCAAGCACACTGCTAAACTGAACCAGGACTTGGCCCAGATGCGACCGCTGAATGTCGCGCACCCCAAGCCGTCTATGCTCCACAAGGTATTCTCTGACCACATCCCTCACCGCGGGGAAAGTAATCTCATGAGCAGGAAAAGGTTGAATGCTGATAATAGCCCAGTCCTCATGCAATGGCGGGAGGCGCCTAGAGACTGACCTGGCCATAATTTCCCGATGGAGGACCACTGAAGCACTGAAGCCAGGAGGGAGAAAGGGTTCAGGATCGACGCGTCTATACGCCATCGGAGCAGGAACCAGAGATCGCCACACAGCGGACGAAGATGAAGCAGGTTGGGGTTTTGGTGAGGTGACGCCCAAAGAAAGCGTCAGGGACCAGAGGGGTGACGATTCAGATTTTTTTAATGCCTCCCGGGCGAATTCCTCGAAGCAACTGAAGCTGGGCGGTCCACCGATCAGAGACAATGCCGGGGTGCGAAACCAGGTACTGTAGTCAGGAGAGTTTTGGTTTCCCACCAAGATGGCTCGACTCCCGAAGGCAGGGAACGAAGCCAGAGGCGAACCGGAAGAAGTTTTCTTATTGGGACAAAATAAATCCAAGTGACCCCGGCCATTACAGAGATGACAGCGAAAGGCTGCCGGGCCCGGCAGCCCAACAGGCCCGCGAGCACGCACAGGGCGCCATTGAAGGTTACGGGGACGAGACCAACTGGAATTCGAAATTTGAAAATTAGAACGGTCGGGAATTTCGCCACCATGAACCACACCAGAAGAATTGGAGCCCAAGAACCGAGGAGATCCAACCCTCCCCTTAGAGGAAGAAGGCCACGATCCCAAATCCGGAAAGTTCAGACGATTGAACACTGAAACTCTGGGGCGAGGCCGATGGCCAGCAAGGGGCCTCCCATTCCAGCGAGCTCGAGGGTCCAAACGACTGAACACTGAAGGTCCAGCCCGAGCCAAACGCCGAACACCACTAGGGGACTTAGAAATGTTGCGAATTGGAACAGCATTGGCGCCGGTGAGAGGGAGCTTAACAATATCCGCATAGGAAGAATTCTTCCTGCCCCTGACCTTCAACCAAGAAGCCGCTTCCTCATCTGAAAAAAGCTTGAATTCATGCTTCCAATTGGGTCCACCACGGTTCCAAAGGTTGAAGAAAGCCCGAAATTCTTTACGGTCAATGCATCCGGAGTTGTAAATATGAAAACCCACGGCCATCGAAGAAACCGAAAACCGGAAGACCCGGTCGGTCAGCTGAAGCACTTCAAATCCCGCGGCGGACCCACCGAGGGCGGCCTGAAGAAGATGGCCAACCGAGACCTGATCCAACTTGAAGACGCATCTGCCAAAGGAGACCACCAACCAGAAGGGCGGCCGAAGACCTGGGCGAGCAGGGCAAACCGGAGAAGCCAGGGCATCCCAGAGGGAGCGCTCGAAAGCCAGGCCCAGCCGAAAATCCAGGAGGGAGAGGTCCATGGCAGAAGAACGAGAAGACCAGGGGGGAGGGAGGAGCGAGGAGCGAAGAGCAGAAGGACCTAAACTAGGAGCCGACGAGGGCTGCCGCAGACGCCATCGATGACAGTTAGTTTATCAATAATCTCACTGGCTAACTAACGTACGGAGTATATTTTCTTATCTTAAGTGTTCGTTTTGGCCGACAGGAACTAATAATGCTCTGACTAATTCTAACTGGTTGGTGTTTCTATCGATCGATCCACTCAACTTTAATAGATTTGTCCGAGCGACATGGCATCGCTTTCGCTAGTGTTAGGTTGGGGGTTGCATGATGCACAGAATCTCGAAGCGGGATCAATCACGCGGCGGTGTACGGGTAGAGCTAGCATAGCAGGGTACCTATATTATATAGTAGATGATATCACATTAAAAATTAACAATAATTATAATTTTTTTTAATAAACAAGTCAGTCAAACTTGTGATAAAAATGTTAAACGAATTATAAATTGAAATATTTAATTAATCAACATCTAGTCTAATAACGGTCCAGAACCGACGGGAATTAGCCCGCTGTATCGACATCGACGTACGGAAATAATAAGGACTTAACTAGCTAGATTCCTGTAGCAGCGAGAGGATGTATTTTTTTTTCTTCTACGCGAAGAACACTAGCTTTTTGTGCATAATTTGGTTCCTCTGAAATGAGATTGCATGCAATGATGCGTTTGATGTTCCTTAATTAGATGGCTGCTAATTGAGGATCAAAATCAGAGCAGGAAAGAACTAACCCTCCCTGCTGTGCACACGCACAAGCGTATTGTTGAAGACGCGACATGCATGACGCTGATCGATCATCCTAGAAGGACTATAGCGCGCTAGCTAGATCGAGGAGCGAGTCCTGGGCCGTTCTCCGATCACGGCCAGGCCGCTGTTGTGTTTAAGGGCCGGATTGCTGGAACCCGAAGAAATCAGCAGTACAAATTAATTAAGGATCAAGAACCGCTGCTGGTCGGTAACGGTACCTACATGCATGCATGGCACACACCGTCAGCGGTAACTTTCGCTGCACGTCGTTGTATGTACACTACCAACATGCAATGTTTGCATCTATCGGAGCAAAAGTGTAATGGAGAGAAAGCAGCAAGGAATCTAATCCGGTTCACACAAGTCGCGTGCTACATGGCACGCACATGAATGCTACTATAACTATTCTCCGCCGTCAGCTACGCGTCTAGCTAGGGGGGTTCAGTGTGGAGGACGACACTACCGGAATCGACCGCTTTGTCGAGTGTTGCACTCGGCAAAAAGGGCTCGGCGAACAGTACATCGGCAAAGCCTTCTTTATCAATTACTTTTTTTCGGGCACTCGGTACAGACTTTGCCGAGTGCCGGTCAGTACTCGACAAAGAAAAGCCGCCGTCACGGCGCCGGGTGACGGAGACGGCGTCTTTGCCGAGTACCTACCGACCAGCACTCGGCGTCTTTGTCAGTTTCTTTGCCGAGTGTTCCCTGCGGCACTCGGCAAAGCCCGCCTCTTTGCCGAGTGCCGGGGCCACCACACTCGGCAAAGAGACTATACCGGTGCCCAGGTAGGGCTTGTTCGCTTTGGAGTGGATTGAGGGGGATTGGAGGGGATTAAATCCCCTCCTATACAAATTTGTATAGGAGGGGATTTAATCCCCTCCAATCCCCCTCAATCCACTCCAAAGCGAACAAGCCCGTATTGGTATTTTGCCGAGTGCTATGACCCTGAACCCATCTGTGTACGGGGCAGCGCTCATTCCACAGGGATTGAACCTATATATGGCCAGCGCAACACGTACATTACGAGCCTCTTCGGCTTTCTCACGGTGAATGGCATCAAAGTGTTTCCATGCTTCATCATCGGATGCATGCACCATCTTGTCAGGATTGTATTGTTTTCCATTTTTGTGCCATGTCATCTGTTTCACGGATTCCTCCGTCATGTATAGACGCTGGATCCTCGATATGAACGGAAGGTGCCGTAGGATTGTCAAGGGGATGTCGAGCTACCTCTTATGTCCATCACCAGAATCTACCTCCATGAACCTAGACGATTTACACTTGGGGGCAGTACTTTGCCTCCACGTATTCTTTCCTAAATAGCACGCAGCCCTTCGGACAAGCATGAATCTGCTCATACGTCATCTTAAGTGCACGAAGTAGTTTCTGTGTCTCGTACATGCTCTTTGGCAGAACGTGATCATCTGGAAGCAGGCTCCCAATAACCGTCAACAAGCCATCGAATGCGTCTCTACTCATGTTGTACTGCGACTTGAACGCCATTACACGCCCAATGGCATCCAGTTGGCAAACCTTTGTCTGGCCATGAAGGGGCTTCTATGCCGCGTCAAACATGTCGTAGAACGCCCTTGCAGTCAGCTCTGGCTCGTCATCCGTACATCCTCCCGTGTACTGTGCCTCCTGATAGTCGTTCAACATATCCGCTACCCCCGCATCGGCATCATAATCCTCAACACGTTGTCTCAGCACCTCCTCTCTCGTACGATGCGTTTCACCATGAAAGATCCACCGTAAATCCATTCTTCCAAATATGTTCTACCATGGCCTTCTTTGGTTTTCTTTTTCGGTTGGCACATTTGCTGCATGGGCATGGGACTAGACTCGCTCCTTTAGCAGCTTCGTCATATACCCATTCCACGAAATCATCGATCTTCTAATCCATTCAGGGGTGACATCATTCCTTCCTCTACGGCCCGCGTACATCCATTCATGGTCCTCCATCCTCTAACATATATAACCGACTATAGTTTAATATAACATGTAAGACATCTGCAAAAAAAATAACTCAAGCCTATCAACATAAAAATTCGGCAGCACCTCCCCTATACGGGGATGTTTCCAAAACCTGCAAATAAAACTAGCAACACGATGGCTGACATCCACAAATATATCTACAGGACGATGTCCGACAATCATACTAAAGTAATTAAACTCAGTAAACACACGTACTAAAGTAATTAAACTCATTAAAATCAGTAAACTCACTAATTGACACACGTAGTATAAACTCATTAAACACACATACTAAAGTAATTAAACTCAGTAAACTCACTAAATTCAATAAACATGTACTATAAATTTAATAAACACACATAATGAACTCACTAAACCTACTAAATTCATTATACACACATAATATAATATGAAAATCACTAAATCACATATGACAATATGAAACTCATTGAATTCGGGATGGAACCGGGATTGAAGACGGGTGCGATGGCGGGCGAGGGCGTGGGCAATGGCGGGGGAGGGTGCGGCCAGCGGTGGCCGGTCGCAGCGTCAGCGGGCAAGGCGAGGGAGCGGCGGCAAGCGAGGTGAGGGCGAGGAGAGAGCGGTGGCGCGGGCGAGGACAGAGAGCGGGTGAGGAGGGAGCGGCAGCGCGGGAGAGACAGAGAGGAGGGCGAGGACAGAGAGCGGGCGAGGACAGAGAGCGGGCAAGGAGGGAGCGGCGGCGTGGGAGAGGACAGAGGTGAGGGCAAGGAGGGAGCGACGACACGAGCGAGGAGAGAGCGGCGGCGGCGCAGGCAAGGAGAGAGCGGCGGCGGCGGCGCAGGCGAGACAGAGAGGAGGAGATGAATGAGGGAGCCACTACACCAAAATATTAAACTTCCTAGAGCCTAAACCCTAGGAAGTTAGCCTTAAAAAGACTAAAATTTATTATGTGTCACATTAAATGTTTGGATGTCAAATATAAGTATTAAATATAGTCTAATTATAAAAATAATTATATAGATAAATATTAAAAAGACAATTTTTTAAGAATAATTAATTTGTGAGTGAAAGGGAAATAGGGTCAAGCCTTTTCCTATGAATGATTTTGGTGGTTGATTGCCCAACATAAATAATTGGACTAACTAGTTTCCTCTAGATTATGTTCTACAGGTGCATAAAGGTTCAACACAAACCAATAAAAAGATCAAAGTTGGGGTTCAAAAGAAAGGAGCAAAAGAAAACCAAAGGGTGCCCTAGTCTGGCGTACCGGACTGTCCGGTGCACCAGGGACCGTACACTCCGAACTCCCCAGCTTCGGGTTTCTTGGAGGCCGCTCCGCTATAATTCACCGGACTATCCGGTGTAGCACCGGACTGTCTAGTGCGCCAAGCGGAGCAACGGCTACTGTGCCAACGGTCGTCTGCAAAAGTGAACAGTGCGCGGACAGTTCGCGCAGAGTCAGAGCAGCGCTAGAAGGCGCACCGGACAGTGAACAGTGCCTGTCCGGTGCCCCAAGAAGTCAGAACTCCAACAGTCCAAACCGTCAGAACCCTAACGGTTGGGTGATGTGGCTGACGCACCGGACAGTGTCCGGTGGCGCACCGGACTGTCCGGTGGGCCCATGGACAGACAGCCTCCCCAACAGTTGGTTTGGTGGTTGGGACTATAAATACCCCCAACCACCACCACTCCAATCATCCAAGATTTTCAGACATTACATTCAATACAAGAGCTCTAGACTTCACTCCAAGACACAAAACAAAAGATCAAATCCTCTCCAAGTCCCAAACTCATTCCAAAGACTTAGTGGCTTGTGAGAGAGAGACACTTGTGTTCATTTGAGTTCTTGTTCTTGGATCGCTTTCTTCTTCCTCATTCTTGTTCTTCAAGTCACTTGTAATCAAAGCATGAGACACCAAGTTGTGGTGGTCCTTGTAGGGGTCTAAGTGACCCGTTTGATTAAGGAGAAAGCTCACTCGATCTAAGTGACCGTTTGAGAGAGGGAAAGGGTTGAAAGAGACCCGATCTTTGTGACCACCTCAACGGGGAGTAGGTTTTCAAGAACCGAACCTCGGTAAAACAAATCACTGTGTCATCCGCTTCATTTGCTTTTGATTTATTTTTCGCCCTCTCTCTCGGACTTGATTTTATTTCTAACGCTAACCCCGACTTGTAGTTGTGTTTAAAGTTGTAAATTTTAGATTCCGCCTATTCACCCCCTCTAGGCGACTTTCAATTGGTATCACAGCCCGGTACTTTATTAGAGTCTAACCACTCGAAGTGATGTCGGGAGATCACGCCAAGAGGGAGATCATGACCGGTGAGAAGTCCGCAAGCCACGGGAAGGCTCCATCAAGGGAGTTCAGCGCCAAAGGCAAGGAGGAATCCCCTCCCCGCGTCAAGTCGCATTGGAGTGGTGATAAGAAGAAAATGGAGAAAGTGGTCTACTACGAGATCGATTCTTCTTCGCCATCCAACTCCGGCTCCGACGCGCCGTCCGTCACTTCTAAGCGCCATGAGCGCAAGAAGTATAGTAAGATGCCACTCCGTTATTCTCGTATTTCTAGACACACTCCTTTACTTTCCGTCCCACTAGGCAAACCACTAGTTTTTGATGGTGAAGATTATTGTATGTGGAGTGATAAAATGAGGCATCACCTAACCTCACTCCACGCTAGCATATGGGACATTGTTGAGTTTGGAGCGCATGTACCATCGCCGGGGGACGAAGGCTACGACTCGGACGAAGTTGCCCAAATCAAGCACTTTGATTCCCAAGCAACTATTATACTCCTCGCCTCTCTATGTCGAGAGGAGTATAATAAGGTGCAAGGGTTGAAAAGCCAAGGAGATTTGGGACGTGCTCAAGACCACGCACGAAGGAGATGAGGTGACCAAGATCACCAAGCGAGAGACGATCGAGGGGGAGCTCGGTCGATTTGTCCTCAACCAAGGAGAGGAGCCACAAGCAATGTACAACTGGATCAAGACCTTGGTGAACCAAGTGCGCAACCTCGAGAGCACCAAGTGGGATGACCATGAAATGGTCAAGGTTATTCTAAGATCACTTGTTTTTCGCAATTCTACACAAGTTCAATTAATATGTGGTGATCCTAGATATAAGCTAATGTCTCCCGAGGAGGTTATAGGAAAGTTTGTGAGCTTTGAATTGATGATCAAAGGCTCCAAACAAATCATCAACTTGGAGCAAGGCGGCACCTCCACACCCGAGGTGCAACCCGTCGCATTCAAGGCGACATAGGAAGAAAAGAAGGAATCTACACCAAGTAGGATTCCAATCGACGCCTCCGAGCTTGACAATGAGGAAATGACGCTTATAATCAAAAGCTTTCACCAAATATTCAAGCAAAGGAAGGGGAAGGACTACAAGCCCCGTTCCAAAAGGGTGTGCTACAAGTGTGGTAAGCCCAGTCATTTCATTGCTAAATGTCCATTATCTAGTGACAATGAAAGGGGCGACGACAAGAAGGGAAAGAGGAAGGAAAAGAAGAGATACTACAAGAAGAAGGGCGGTGATGCCCACGTATGTCAGGAATGGGACTCCGATGAGAGCTCCACCAACTCCTCCTCCAACGAGGACACCGCCAACATCACCGTCAACAAGGGCCTCCTCTTCCCCAACGTCGGCCACAAATGCTTCATGGCAAAGGACAGCAAAAAGAAGAAGGTAAAATCTAGAGCCTCCACAAAATATACAACATCTAGTGATGAGGCTAGCTCTAGTGATGATGAAGATGATTTGCTTACACTTTTTGCCAACCTTAACATGCAACAAAAGGAAAAATTGAATGAATTGATAGGTGCTATTCATGAGAAGGATGAACTCTTGGATAGCCAAAAGGAATTCCTTATTAAGGAAAATAAAAAGCATGTTAAGGTGAAGAATGCCTATGCTTAGGAAGTATAAAAATGTGAAAATTTGTTAAGGTTGAGAATTGAGAATGCTAATTTAATTGCTAAGGTTGAGAAATTAAGTGTTTGTGATGATTCGATTGTCAGTCTTAGAAATGAAAATGCTAGTTTAATTACTAAGATTGATAAATTGAATGAATCTATTTCTATCCTTAAGATTGAGAATGATAAATTAATTTCTAAGGCTAAAGATTTGAATGTTTGCAATGTTTCTATTTCCAATCTTAGAAATGAGAATGCCATATTATATGCTAAGATTGATGAATTAAATGCTTGCAAACCCTCTACATCTACTGTTGATCATGTTTCCATTTACACTAGATGTAGAGATGTTAATGTAGATGCTATCCATGATCACCTTGCTTTAATTAAACAACAAAATTATCACATAGCTACATTAACTGCTAAAATCAATGAGCATGAAATTGAAAATGAAAAGTTTAAATTTGCTAGGAGCGTGCTCTATAATGGGAGACGCCCTGGCATTAAGGATGGCATTGGTTTCCAACAAGGAAGCAATGTCAAAATTAATGCCCCTAAAAGATTGTCTAGTTTTGTTAAGGGCAAGACTCCCATGGCACAGGATAACGAGGGTTACATTTTATATCCTGCTGGTTATCCTGAGCATAAAATTAGGAGAATTCATTCTAGGAAATCTCATTATGGCTCTCATCATGCTTTTATGTATAAGAATGAGGCATCTAGTTCTAGGCAATCAACCCATGCTAAATTGCCTAAAAAGAAATCTCCTACTGCATCAAATGAGCCTATTATTTCATTTAAGACTTTTGATGCTTCTTATGTGCTGACTAACAAATCAGGCAAAGTAGTTGCCAAATATGTTGGGGTCAAACACAAGGGGTCAAAGACTTGTGTTTGGGTACCCAAGGTGCTTGTTTCTAACGTCAAAGGACCCAAGACTATTTGGGTACCTAAGAACAAGGCCTAAATTGTTTTGCAGGTTTATGCATCTGGAGGCTCAAGTTGGATCATTGATAGCGGATGCACAAACCACATGACAGGGGAGAAAAGAATGTTCTCCTCCTATGAGAAAAACCAAGATCCCCAAAGAGCTATCACATTCGGGGATGGAAATCAAGGTTTGGTCAAAGGACTTGGTAAAATTTCTATATCACCTGACCATTCCATTTCCAATGTTTTTCTTGTAGATTCTTTAGATTACAATTTGCTTTCAGTTTCTCAATTATGCAATATGGGCTACAACTGTCTTTTTATGGATATAGGTGTTACTGTCTTTAGAAGAAGTGATGATTCAGTAGCATTTAAGGGAGTATTAGAGGGTCAGCTATACTTAGTTGATTTTAATAGAGCTGAACTTGATACTTGCTTAATTGCTAAGACTAATATGGGTTGGCTCTGGCATCACCGACTAGCCCATGTTGGAATGAAGAATCTTCACAAGCTTCTAAAGGGAGAGCACATTTTGGGACTAACAAATGTTCATTTTGAGAAAGACAGGGTTTGTAGCGCATGTCAAGCAGGAAAGCAAGTTGGAGCCCATCATCCACACGAGAATATCATGACAACGGACAGGCCACTGGAATTACTCCACATAGATCTATTCGGCCCGATCGCTTACATAAGCATCGGCAGGAGTAAGTACTGCCTAGTAATTGTGGATGATTATTCTCGCTTCACTTGGGTATTCTCTTTGCAGGATAAATCACAAACCTAAGAGACCTTAAAGGGATTCTTGAGACGAGCTCAAAATGAGTTCGGCTTAAGGATCAAAAAGATTAGAAGCGACAATGGGACGGAGTTCAAGAATTCAAAAATTGAAGGCTTCCTTAAGGAGGAGGGCATCAAGCATGAGTTCTCTTCTCCCTACACACCTCAACAAAATAGTGTAGTGGAGAGGAAGAATAGAACTCTACTTGACATGGCGAGGACCATGCTTGATGAGTACAAGACACCGGACCAGTTTTGGGCCGAGGCGATTAACACCGCCTTCTACTCCATCAACCGGTTATATCTTCATCGAATCCTCAAGAAGACATCCTACGAACTCCTCACCGGTAAAAAGCCCAATGTTTCATATTTTAGAGTCTTTGGTAGCAAATGTTTTATTCTTGTTAAAAGAGGTAGAAAATCTAAATTTGCTCCTAAGGCTGTAGAAGGCTTTTTACTAGGATATGATTCAAACACAAGGGCATATAGAGTCTTTAACAAGTCCACTGGACTAGTTGAAGTTTCTTGTGACATTGTGTTTGATGAGACTAACGGCTCCCAAGTGGAGCAAGTTGATCTTGATGAATTAGATGATGAAGAGGCTCCATGCGTTTCGCTAAGGAACATGTCCATTGGGGATGTGTGTCCTAAGTAATCCGAAGAGCCTCCACAAGCACAAGATCAACTGTCATCTTCCATTCAAGCATCTCCACCAACTCAAAATGAGGAACAAGCTCAAGGTGATGAAGAGGAAGATCAAGAAAATGAGCCACCTCAAGAGAAGGACAATGATCAAGGGGGAGATGAAAGTAATCAAGACAAGGAAGATGAACAAGAAGTACAGGGTCAAAGACCGCCACACCCAAGAGTCCACCAGGCGATTCAAAGAGATCACCCCGTGAACACCATCTTCGGCGATATTCATAAGGGGGTAACCACTCGATCTCGAGTCACTCATTTTTGTGAACATTACTCTTTTGTTTCCTCTATTGAGCCTTACAGGATAGAGGATGCACTAAGAGATTTGGATTAGGTGTTGGCGATGCAAGAGGAGCTCAACAACTTCACAAGGAATGAGGTATGGCATTTGGTTCCACGTCCTGATCAAAATATTGTAGGTACCAAGTGGGTATTTCGCAACAAGCAAGATGAGCATGGTGTGGTGATAAGGAACAAAGCCCGACTTGTGGCCAAGGGTTATTCACAAGTCGAAGGTTTGGATTTCTATGAAACTTATGCACCCGTAGCTAGGCTTGAGACAATTCGCATATTACTTGCCTATGCTACTTACCATGGTTTCAAGCTCTATCAAATGGATGTGAAGAGTGCCTTCCTCAATGGACCAATCAAGGAAGAGGTCTATGTTGAGCAACCTCCCGGCTTTGAAGATAGTGAGTACCCTGACTATGTTTATAAGCTCTCAAAGGCGCTTTATGGGCTCAAGCAAGCTCCAAGAGCATGGTATGAATGCCTGCGAGACTTTCTTATCACTAATGGCTTCAAAGTCAGCAAAGCCGATCCTACACTCTTTACTAAAACTATTGCAAATGATTTGTTCGTATGCCAAATTTATGTTGATGATATCATATTTGGGTCTACTAACAAATCTACTTGTGAAGAGTTTAGTAGGATCATGATTCAAAAATTCGAGATGTCTATGATGGGGGAGTTGAAGTACTTCTTAGGATTTCAAGTCAAGCAACTCCAAGAGGGCACCTTCATCAGCCAAACCAAGTATACTCAAGATATTCTTACAAAGTTTGGAATGAAGGATGTCAAACCCATCAAGTCACCCATGGGAACTAATGGGCATCTCGACCTCGACATGGGAGGTAAGTCCGTAGATCAAAAGGTATACCAGTCGATGATAGGATCTCTACTCTATTTATGTGCATCTCGACCAGATATTATGCTTTCCGTATGCATGTGTGCAAGGTTCCAAGCCGATCCTATGAAAGTTCACCTTAGGGCCGTGAAGAGAATCATGAGATATTTAGTATACACTCCTAAGTTTGGGCTTTGGTACCCCAGGGGATCAACCTTTGATTTGATAGGATATTCCGATGTCGATTGGGCAGGGTGTAAAATTGATAGGAAGAGCACATCAGGGACTTGTCAGTTTCTAGGGAGATCCTTGGTGTCTTGGGCTTCAAAGAAACAAAATTCAGTAGCCCTATCAACCGCCGAAACCGAGTATATCGTCGCTGGCCATTGTTGTGCACAATTACTTTGGATGAGGCAAACCCTCAGGGACTATGGCTACAAATTGAGCAAAGTCCCTCTCATATGTGACAATGAGAGTGGTATCCACATGGCGGAGAATCCCGTTGAACACAGTCGCACTAAGCACATAGACATTCGACATCACTTTCTGAGAGATCACCAACAAAGGGGGGATATTGAGATTGCTTATATAAACACCAAAGATCAATTAGTCGATATCTTCACCAAGCCATTAGATGAGAAAACCTTTTGCAAACTTAGGAATGAGCTAAATATTCTTGATTCTAGGAATTTTGATTGACACTTTGCACACATTGCTCATTTATATACCTTTGATCATATCTCTTTCTTTTGCTATGACTAATGTGTTTTCAAGTGTGTCCTTATGCTAAGTCATAGATTGAAAGGGAAATGGAGTACATCGATGAAGAGAAGGCTTCCACTCCACTCCACTCTATCGGTATCATCCTTCATCGCTACTCCACATCACTCTCACATTGTACCAATGGGGGAGAAAGCAAAGGGCTCTCAAATGACTCTGTTTTTGGCGATTCATGCCAAAGGGGGAGAGAATATTAGCCCAAAGCAAAAGGACCGCACCACCACCGAATTTTAAAATAAAGTTCTCAAATTGATATTGTCGGTACCCTGGAACTAGGGTACCCCTTACTACAGTATAAAGACGCAGTGCCCATGCGGCTATCCCTTAGTCGCGTGGTAAGGGTGCTGTGTGTGGGACCAAGCCACGACTCCCCCCAGTCTCGGGTCCACAGCAACGCCCGACTCCACCACACGGGCGGGTCCGGAGACGCCATGTGTCCAGAGAAGGTGATATACTCCAAGGCTTCAACAGTAAGTCCAGACCCCCATAGGAGAGCGCCGGACCCCTGGATATGCAATCCAGACCTCCAAGGTTGGTCCAGGACCGTCACGTGTGCAAGCCGGACCCCTGGAATGGGATCCGGACCCCCCGTATGGGGTCCGGGCCGCCCACAGTGGGGTCCCAAGGTCCCAGGATAGAACATACACGGGCCTTGAATAGGACCTAGGTGCGGGTCCGGTACCGACACGTGTCTAGACCCAGTCTGGTGCGGACCTATCCGCATACGCTTCTGCTCCCCACCCAAGCGGAGACCCGATGCTGCCACGTGGCCTACTGCGCGTGATGTAAGCCAACAGGCGGAGCCTGACGTAAGGCCTCCAGGTTGCGTGGCCCCTGCATTTATTGCGGATAAGGCGCGCCGCCTGACCATTTCTCTGACAGGCGATGTGCCGCCTCGGCATTTAATGAGACTTGTCTATTCCGCGGACAGGCGGCGACCTAAGCATTCCGCTGACAGGCGGTGACCTGTCCATTCTGCAGGCAGCGTGCCTGTCCATTCCATTGGCAGGCAGCACGCCCATACTGCCGCGTGTACTGCGCTCATCATCCCTCGTACGTTACCAGGGAAGCTACCGCTGCACATCAATACTGCGTGGGCTGCAGACATCATGGCGCCAGGAGATTGCACAGGCGCTACTTGCATTAGTTGCTCCAAGTGTTCCTTCCATTACGTTCCTAGGCCCACATATCGGGGCTCAGCATCCTTGTATGTACCTCCCTTGAGCTATAAAAGGGAAGGTACACGACGTTACACGGCAGGTCCACTCACACTCTCAGACTCAAGTTCTACAAGCTCTCTAGACATTCAATACAACACAAGTGGAGTAGGGTATTACGCTCCGGCGGCCCGAACCACTCTAAATCATCGTGTCATCTTGTGTGTTCTTCCACAATCTAGCAGTTAGGCAAAACACTTAGGCCCCTCCTCATCTTAGGATTTAGGGCGGGTGCATTCCGCCACCTGGCTGGAGATTTTCCTCTCCGACATTTGGCACGCCAGGTAGGGGACCTGGCTTTAGGTTTTTTCTTGTTTTCCTGCTCGACACCATGGTCCATATCGTTGAGCACCACAACTTCATTCCCGAGGATTTCCTGATGGAGGAAGAAGCTGCCTCTTCCACGCCACGGGCCTCCAGCCGCCCTACACCTAGTGCCGCTGCTGTGCGCTCTACACGGCAGCACACTCCTAGGCAGGCGTCTAGAGCGTTAAGGGCTATGCGTGGGGCCTTGTCTGCAGCCAGGGAGTTGCTACGCCACCCGCCTAGCTCCACGGCCTCGCCGAGGGCCATGAAGTAGTGGCGTGACGATGTCGACCGTCTGCTTGGCATGGTGCATTCTGGCTCAGCCAGGCCCAGGCCTCGGTCATCCCGACGTCAACATGAGGCGTCGGCATCGGTGCGCTCGCCTTCAGTGAGGGCTACACCGACCGAGGACCTACGGGTGGAGCTCAATCGTAGGCGTGCGGGAGAGGACGCTCCAGTCTCTCTGGAGAGGCCTGATGACCTGCGGGCAGAACTCAACTGCAGGCGTGCAGGCGAGGATGCCCGTGTCTCTCTGGAGAGGAAGCGTGAGCGCCAACAAAACATCAAGGGTCACAACCTCGACCAAGACTTCGTTGCGGTCACGCCGCAAACTCCAAGAGGTGCCCGAATTCAGGTGGGTGTCCCATTGGCCGGCGTAGGCTGCGCCGCACTGGCGGATCATCTCCGCGCGGCGACTTGGCCATCCAAGTTCCGACCACACCTGCTGAAAAAGTACGATGGTACGTCAAACCCGTCGAAATTCTTGCAGGTATACTTAACTGCCATTACAGCAGCAGGTGGAGACACTGCTGTGATGGCAACATACTTCCTTGTAGCCTTGTCCGGGCCGGCCCAGACTTGGCTCATGAACCTTGCCCTAGGATCGATCTACTCCTGGGAAGAGCTCTGCGCGCGGTTCATGTAATACCCACTTTGTAAGAAAGTCTAAAAAAGAGAAATCATATTCCTTTATACGTATATGTGTTAATCATCATTTCATGTGAACACCATACTAAAAAAAAACAAATAATTAATAAGATATATGCCACTAAAAATATGCATCATGGTGGTTTTCATTTTTGTGTGCATCTTGTGATGGTATAAGAAATCATATGGAAAGAAATATTAAAGTCCCAAAGTAGAATTTAGAATATAAAAGAAAATCTAGAGTCTAGAAGTGAAGAAAGAAAAGAAAATGTATATACAAAATAAATAATATACATAAAGGTAATAATAGTATGTGCAAAATGATTCTCTTAATTTGAAGAAGATTCACCACAGTGTAAATTCAAATTTTGGATTTTGAATTTCAAACTCAAAGGGAAAACAAAACATAACATAAAAGAAAAAGAATAAAAAAGGGGAAAACGCGCCTGGGCCGATTTCAGACTGCTCGGCCCAACTCGCTCTCCCACCGTGCAGCCCAATACATGCGTCGGCGCCGACATGTGGCCCCATTTAGTCAGCCCCTTCCCACACGCTAGTGCCCGCTCTCTCACGCGCTTCCGTTTCACTTCCATATGGGCCCCGCTTGCAAGCCCGCTGTGAATCATCTAGGCCCCTTAGTGATGTTTTGGTAATTAATGACAACTGCTTGTGGACTAACGGTTCTTATAGAAATAAGAATGCAGGGTTGGATCACATAGAACAGGAAATCTTGGAGATTCATAAGCATTGGTTGTGGATCAAGTGAAGGCAAATGTATAACATAGGTTTTGTTTTTGCCGGTCTTCAGAAGTTTATAGAAGATACTTGACCAGATTAGTAGGGTAGATAGCCGTACTATTAAGAGGGGTCAATGACTTTGATCTGTGTAAAACTTAGTGCCTCATAGAGCATCTAGTGGTTGCATTTGCATGAGGACTAACAACGCTTCAAATTTCATGAGTTAAAAATCCTTTCAAAAGCTTGTTTTGAAAAGTGCAAAGTCTTGGATGCGCGGACCGTCCGGGCCTTGAGGGCGGACCGTCCGTGATCCTCCAGTAGGGTCCGAAGTCTGACCACTTCAGACAGGTCCTGTTCATTTGCACTGCGGACTGTCCGGGCCTTGGGGTCGGACAGTCCGTAGTCTTGACCAGAGGAGGCTTCTCTCGGCACAGTCCCTGAATTTTAGTGTGGATCGTCCGGCCTTGATGGGCGGACAGTCCGCAGGTGCCAAATTTGGTTTGGGCAGGGACTGTGTGGTTTTTGGGATTTGTACTATGGACTGTCCGGAGGATAAGCCCGGACAGTACTGTCTCCAGGTCTCGGATCGTCCGGCCTTGTAGGCGGACGGTCCGCTTGTGTTAACTGCACTTGGTCAGAGATCTGGGTGCTCCATGTTGCCAGGTCGCGGACGGTCCGGCCAAGGTGGGCGGACTGTCCGGACCTTACTTTTCTGACATCTCTGACAGATTTCAAACGGGAATTATAGCCGTTATGTGTATGGCGGACCGTCCGGCCTTAGGGCGCGGACCATCTGCGTGTGCACAGAACAAGTGTCTTTTGCTCATAACGGTTGGATTTGAGTGGGGGACTATAAATAGAAGGGTAGCTCGTGTGTGAGGGCTCTCTTGGCCATTCCTTGCATACATTGAGCTCAATTGTGATCCTCCAACTCACTCTCTCACACTCTTTGCTTGAGATTGCATTCTAGTGAGAGATTGAGTGTTCCTAGTGCATTTGCATCCATCGGTGATTCTTGAGGCACTAGGTGGTACACCGAGCAAGCATCATCGGCTTGTTACTCTTGGAGGTTGTCGCCTCCTAGACGGCTCGGGTGATTGTCTCCATCGAGCTCTCCAAGAAGGTTGTGGAGAAGCCGCGGTGTTGATTGTGAGGGGTTCGCGCCTACCTCGCCGGAGCGGCAAAGGTGACATTAGTGAAATCGAGGTAGTGAGTGATTTCTTGTCCACTTGGCTCAAAGATCAAGCCGTGTCTTGATAGAGGAGCAAGTGAGAGCTTGAAGTCCACCTCAACGTGGATTAGGGGTGATCGGCAAATCACCGATACCACGGGATAAAATTCGGTGTCTTTACTTTCTTGCATTACTTATTGCCATGCAAGTGATTAGTATTTTGCATATTGTTCATCGATTATTCAATCACCCTAGTTGATTCTTATAGATTGTTTACTTGTTATCACTAGAGAATTTATACCTCTTGTTATATTGATTAAATTTCCCTAGTGTTTTTGATTTTAGTCAAAACCGTCTATTCACCCCCCCTCTAGCCGGTGTCCTAGATCCTACAAGTGGTATCAGAGCCAAGGACTCCATTGTTTGTGGATCTAATCATCCTGGAGTGGGACAAAATGGCTAGTAACAACAATGTGCACATTGGGAAGCCACCGCATTTTGATGGGAATAACTACGACTATTGGAAAATAAGAATGTCAATGCATCTTAGAGCAATGGGTGGAAAAATTTGGCCAATTGTCAGGGATGGATTTGTTGTGTTGAAGGAAGATGAACCATCCGTTAGTGACAATGAGAATATCCTTATAAATGATCAAGCCATGAATGTATTCTATGATGCTCTTGATATAAATGAGTTCAATCGTATCAAGAATCTCACAACCGCTCATGAGATTTGGATTAAGCTAATGGAAATTCATGAAGGAACTACAATCGTGAAGAGTGCCAAGCTATATGTGTGCAAAGGGAAGTTTGAGCAATTTGTTATGAAAGAAGATGAGAGTGTATCCGACATGTTCAACCGGTTAAATGAGATAGTGAATGAACTCAAGGGACTTGGTTTTAATGTACCAGATGTGGATTTCACTCATAAGTTCCTTAGATCACTTCCGGAGAAATATGAGACCATTGTGACAATGTTAGTAAGAAGTGATCTATCTACAACTTCTCCAACCAAAGTATTGGGGGAAATTCTTACTCAAGATATATTCAAGAAGTCTCAAGCCGATGCTATAAGTTTGGCAAAGAAAGTGAAGAATGAATCAATTGCTCTCAAAGCTAAAGCCTCTAAGGCAATTGAAAAAGAAGATAGTAATGATGAAGAAAATGAAAGTGAGAGTGATGGTGATATGGCTCTATTTGTAAGGAAATTCAACAAATTCATGAAGATGAAGAGAGGTCAACCTAGAAGAGGTCAAACATCAAGAAGAAATGCTTTCAATGATAGAAAATATTTTGAGTGTGGGGAACCTGGTCACATTGCCATGAATTGCCCTAACAAGAAGAAGAAGGGCAAAGATGAAAGTGATAAGAAGAAAAAGAAATTTTACAACAAGAAGAAAGATGGCAAAGCCTACCTAGTTGAATGGGACTCGGATGATAGCTCGGATGATGATGATGATGATGACACCTCATCCAAGCTTAATGCCGGAATTGCCATCAAGGAAGCTCCCTCACTCTTCTCATCGCCCCATTGTCTCATGGCAAAGGGAGATGCTAAGGTAAAAATCATCACCGATTTAAATGATATAAATGATGATGATGATGTTGATGATGATGGCTATTCATATGATGATCTTGTTAGAATGTTAGGTGAGGCCGATGACTACATGCACAAAGAAAAAGAAAATTTAAGACCTTGAAGGAATTGTATAAAAACCTCCAAGTGTCTTTTGAGGAGCTCAAGACCTCTCACAATGATCTAAAAGAAACTTGTGAGAAGCTTGCAGATGCTCAAAAATCATCTATTGTGCATGAAGTTGTGGTGGTCACCGAGGATGTTGGAGTCACTTGTGACTTACTTGATAGTCTTACAAGTGAACCACTACCTACTAACTCTATTTGTGATAAATGCAAAATTTCTCTCATGAATGATAATATTGCTCTTGATGAATCAAAAATCATTGTTGAGAATGAAGTGTTAGTAGATAGAGTAAATGCTCTAACTCATGACCTAGAAAAGGCATATGGTGGAAAGGCTAAATTGGATTTCATATTGGGAAGTCAACGGTGCTCACTTAACCATGAGGGTCTTGGATATGTTCCCAAGAAAGGAAAGAATGCTTTTATAAAGCAAAAGACATTATTTGTGAAAGAATGTGACAAAGTGTGTCACAAGTGTCACAAGAAGGGACATGTTAAGAACGATTGTCCTAAGCTCAAAAATGTATCCTCCACTTGTTTTGAGCATTGTTATGTTCTTTCTCATAATGCAAAAGGTGTTCATGCTAGATTTGTTGGTACTTCAATTGTTCGAAACAAAAAGAAAGCAATTTGGGTGCCAAAGACCTTGGTCACTAACACCCAAGGACCCAAGCAAGTTTGGGTACCTAAAAGAGATTGATTTCCTTTTGTAGGTGAACTACAAGGCGGGAGGGAATCATTGGGTGTTAGATAGTGGATGCACTCAACACATGACCGGAGATTTGAAAATGTTCACCCAAATGAGTGAGGAAGATTGCTCAAATTATGACAGTATCACATTTGGAGATAATCAGAAAGGAAAGGTTAAAGGATTGGGTAAAATTGCTATTTCAAATGATCATTCCATATCAAATGTGCTCTTGGTTGAGTCTTTGAATTTTAATTTACTATCCGTAGCTCAATTATGTGATTTAGGATTTAGTTGCAATTTCACGGTGGATGATGTTATTATCTCTAGTGTTGATGGTAGCAATCTTAAGTTTAAAGGTTTTAGACATGAAAATCTTTATCTTGTTGATTTCTCATCTAGTGAGGCAAAGCTCACAACTTGCTTATTCTCAAAGGCTTCACTAGTTTGGTTATGGCATAGAAGACTTGGTCATGTTGGAATGAAGCAACTCAATCGGTTAACCAAGCATGACTTAGTTCGTGGCTTGAAAGATGTGAAGTTTGAGAAGAACAAATTGTGTAGCTCTTGTCAAGCCGAGAAGCAAGTGGCAAATACTCATCCAAATAAAAGTCAAATGTCCACTCATCGACCTTTGGAATTCCTTCATATGGATTTATTTGGGCCCACATCATTTGTGAGTATTGGTGGTAATTCCTATTGTCTTGTGATTGTGGATGATTATTCAAGATTCACTTGGGTTTATTTTCTTCGAGATAAATCTAATGTGTTTGAAACATTCAAGTCATTTGCTATATTGGCTCAAAATCAATTTGATTTTGATATCAAGAAAGTTAGAAGTGATAATGGGTCGGAATTCAAAAATGCAAGAATTGATGAATATTGTGATGACAAGGGTATTAAACATGAATTCTCTTCCAAATATACCCCGGAACAAAATGGTATTGTTGAAAGAAAGAATAGGACTCTCATTGATATGGCTAGGTCTATGTTAGCGGAATATAATGTGTCGGATTCTTATTGGGCCGAGGCAATAAGCACCGCTTGTCATTCATCAAATAGACTATATTGTCACAAGCTTTTGAAGAAAACTCCCTATGAATTGCTCATTGGTAGAAAGCCAAATATCTCATATTTTAGGGTATTCGGTTGCAAATGCTATATTTTGAGAAAGGGAAACCGGCTTTCTAAATTTGAGAAGAAATGTGATGAGGGTTTTCTTCTTGGATATTCATCAAATAGTAAGGCTTATAGAGTTTTCAACAAAACTCATGGTATTATTGAAGAAGCATATGATGTTGAGTTTGATGAAACAAATGGGTCTCAAGATGAAAGTGATAATCTTGATGATGTTGGTGGAACTCAATTGAAAAATGCAATGAAAACAATGGCCATTGGTGAAATAAAGCCAAAGGAAGATGATGATGAAAATAGTGTGGTTGTCATTCCTTCCTCTTCAACTCTAAATGAAGAAGATCACCAAAGCCAACAAAATGATGAAATTATGGATACTCATGATCAAGGTACTTCAAGTCATTCGGTTCATCCTAATGCTTCAACTAGCAATTATCAAACGGTATCAAGAATTCATCATTCTATTGTGAAGGATCACCCGGTTGATCAAATTGTGGGTGATATTAGTAAGGGTGTTCAAACTCGCTCTCGCTGTAACACCCCTGGTGTTACTGTAACTAAAACTTGAGCATGACATCATAAACATTGGCATTGCATATGTTTGACATACCTAGAGTGCATTTACTAGGTAAAAATTTCAAACAAGTGTATTGTTTTTGATATTTTGTAAATAGACCCCTGGTTAAGGAATTTGACCCTGAATAGAGATTAATGGGGTAAAACTTAACCCAAGATGAGAAAACCTAAAGGCTTTAGGGGGAAGAGTTATAAATGTCCCCAAAAACAAAGTTGAGTCATATTTATACCCCTGGATACCAAAAATCTCAAATAGAACCCTGGAAAACCCTAAAACCAAACCCTAGGGACCTAAGTGCAAAATTAGTCCACTTTTGGACTAAAGTGCAAAAATCAAGTCAAATAAGTATCTTAAGTTATTTGGGTCACTCATATGTGAATTTGCAATCCAAAACTTAAGATTTGGACTTAAGTGCAAAAGTGCCACACTTAACCCTTTTGGGTTAAGTCTGGATTTCAGTGTGGTTTATCCAACTTGAAGCCCTTGTAACTTTTAAATCAGAGGGTTTTTGCCCTAGGTCACCACATCAAAATTGTAGCCCAATTATAGGAGAACAACTTTGCTTAAGAGTGGGGGCAGAGTTGTTAAGAAAATATTAGAGATAATCCAGCTCAAAGTTTGGCTGTCAGACAATTCCTAGACTGAATCTTCAGTAACAATGAGATAGGACCAACTTTGAGCTCGATTTTGAATGAGATCCAGTGACTTTTTGTGGGAGCATATTGTATCAAAGTTATAGGAGAATTATAGCTCTACAACTTTGCTGCAGAAGGTTGGCAGTGGTTTCACATAAAATTTGGAGAAATTGATGCTTCAAAATGCTCTGTCAGTTCATCTGAAAGGAACTCGCCATGGTACAGTGATCTGATAAGGATCAGACTGCCAGCGCTGCTCGCTCGTCGCCGGTGACCTCCCTGCGCTGGGATTCGTGCTGCCGCCACCCGGATTCGCGCTGGAGATTAGCGGATAACGTCGCGGGATGGGGGAATGTTCATCGCCGATGAGCTGGACTCCACTCCGGCGATCCCCCTTGCTTTCCCTCTACTCTCCGGCTTGAGTCGATAAACTCGCCGGCGAACCGCCGTTCTCCGGCCTTGCGCCGTGTGTCCCAACCTTGCCATCGCATCGCCGTGACTCCCTCTATCTTCCTGTCGACCATCGGACTTACTGCCACGACATTGCACACGTATTCACCGCACCCGTGTTCGTCTTCACCTCCGGCCGCCGCGTCATTCGCTCAAATTGAGTACCACCGACGAAGCTGCTTATAAATTGAGCCCGTGACTCGCTTCCCAACATCGTTGCGCACCCCCACGGCTAGTATTGCTCCCAGCCGATCACCAGCAAGCTCCAATTTCATACTTCCCCCAAATCAGTCGAAGAACACCGTGAAACCAAGTCCACCGTGGCCAGCCGATTCTGGTAAAGCTCTGTCCGATTCAAACTTTGTTTAAGTCTTCTCATAACTCAGTGATGCTCGCCAAGCCATCAATTTGAATGTAGATGCCCCCAATCGTCGGGAACACGACGGGCTAGCCACCATGTTCACGGCCCCCGTGGCCAGAGCACATCTCTTGACCATTCGCGCAATTATATTGGGGAAAATGCTTCCCGGGTCACGAATTTGGTTTGGCCTTAGTCTAGGCACCGGTCTTGGAACAATTCGGCCGGTCTGCGCGCTCACCGGAGTTCGTCCTCCGCGCGACGCCGTCGAGGACCCTCCCCTGCGAAGAATTAGAAGCCCGAGGGGTTTTCTGGAAAGCGTCAGTGACTCTGTGAATAGCACTTCGGTTCTGTTTCTGGTTGTTCAGAAAGGCGAGGGTTTTTCTGCAAACCGGACATCGCGCGGGCGCGCGCAGGCGCTTTCTCCCTCTGAGTTGGGCTACTGGGCTGAAATCAGCCCAGTACTATTCATAGGCTTTTCTTTTTCTTTTTACTCCAGAGTAAAACAATTATAGAAAACAGTAGAAAAATGATAAAATTGTGAAACCAATTTTCCTAGGTTTCTTATTTTCCCTAGAATTTAGTAAAAATAGTTTTGTGATTTTTATGTTAAATAAGGAATTTTAGGGCATTTAAAGGAGTTAAAAGTATTAGTTATGGATTTTTAGAAAATTATTGGTAAGTCCAAAAATGCCCAAACTTTTTATGGGAACTTAAAACAATATTTAGAAGCCTTGGGTAGGGTTTGAGTTGATTTGGACCATGTTTGATAACTAGAACCCAAAACCACCCCCTGCCCTGTGAACTCCTTTACCGACTCCGGAAACCCTAGGTTCTCGGAGTACCGTGAAGGAAAGTTGTACTCAAGACTTAGATAATAAGTCTATATTATCTTTGCATCCTCATGAGCATCCCATGGCATCCATTCTTATGCATATATATGGTTATGTTAGAACACGAAGAAGAAGAAGAAGTCACTGAAGAGGGGACTCCACCAACCTCAGATCCTCAAACAGGCAACTGCTTTTATTTCGATATTTGTGGATCCGAGCAGGACTCACCTGTTAACAAAGGCAAGCCCCGGTGCATTTGCCACCCTCCTTGTTGTTTTAAATCTTTCTCACTTGCTTGATGCATTAGGTGATAGGAGTTGATTGATAAAACAATTCCTGCATTACCTTCCTTGAATTTGATTACCTTCCTTGATCACCCGTTTTACAAAAGATTTTGATGCTTAGCCTTGCTTTAGAAAAACAAAATGTTTTGTTTTTACAAAAGATGATGTGGCAAAAGTGGGTGGGGGTGTTTTTGAAAATAAAATTTGATGGTGGATCCATTAGGGCCTTGATGGATTCAACATCTGGAAAAGATGTACCTCTGCCAGGTACCAAACTTTGGGTTTGAAAAGATTAAGCTGAGACCGGGCGGGTGACTTGCACGAGAAAGGAGTCTCGGTGTAGTGTCTCCGTCTGAGTCGATTAAGGACCTCGTCGATGTAGGCTTGATGATCGAGGACCCTTTAGCTGGTCACATGCCTCATCATGGGTAAGCCTTGCCTCGGGCAGACTAAGGCCGGAATAAGATAACACGAAATGGGCGTGGAGCGGTGGCGAGAGTAGCGTGTACCCTCCGTGGCAAGAGGCCGGACGGTGGTGTATCTGTGCTCTCGGTTTGCGTGAACCTGATCCGGTCTTAAGAACCCCGGTGGCGGGTTGACATATGCAAGGGTTAAGTGCTACATATGTCGTGTGATTGGAGATCCTCAGCTGAGTATAATCGATTCGGATCGCCGTACCTTCGCGGTTATGAAGACTTGGTCACTACCCTACACGTAGCATTCCACTAAAGATGATGGGTATTTGTTAAGAAATTGGCTAGTGCAGGACCAGCGATTGAACTAGGGTAGAAAGAACTCTAGTTGCAGGTAATTGAACTTAACTGGACAAATAAAATTGGATTTTTAAGGATCCACTTTAGTAAGCATTTCTGCAAAACAGAGTCTTTGAGTATTGAGAAGCCTTACCTTGACTCCCTAAAAGCCAGCATACCCTTGAGAGTCTTTTCTTTAGTCGGGTAAGTCTTGCTGAGTAATTCCATACTCAGGGTTTATCCCTTCGTTGTTTTTAGGTGAGGAAGTAGCAGATTTCTGCTGCTTCTGTGCCAAGGTGGTTCCCAAAGAAGAAACACAAGACTGAAGTGCGGGAGGACTTGGTCCTCCATATAGATCTTTTACTTAAATCTTCTCGGGAGGAGTTTTTGCCTCCCTTGGTTTGTATAATATTACTACTCAGCACTCGCTCTTAGTTCTGGTCTGTAATAAAACAACTTGAGCTTGCTTTTAAATAAATGTGAATTATGTAATCGCTTCCGCAATTCTTTATCTCCGATGTTCTGTAATGTCTGCAAGACGGGTAAATCGTTCCTGGTAAGGTAAGGAAAGATACCGAACTTGTCAAGTAATTCAGGGGCACCTACAGGGTTGTCTGAAGTCCGTTGGACAAGGACAACTGTAGGTGGGCCTAATTACTTGGGAGGTTCCGTCACAGCTGGTATCGGAGCGTAGCCCTTCTTTGCAGACGTTATGAGGCATCTTCAAAAGGATTTTTGAAAGTCTTACCTAAAAATTCTTTTCTCTTCTTACCTAAGTATTCTGAAGAGTCTATCCTAAAGACCAGATAGGAAGAGTGCAATGTATAGAAGGTTGAATCGACTAAGGTTGATTCTGTACTTATTCATGCATCATGCTAACAATTATGCTAATAAATTTTCCCCCTTAGAAAGATGCCGCCACGCACAAGGCTAACGGCACGTAAGTCAACGGGACCAATTGGAGTACCCCGGCATCAACTAGCCCCTCGACATGAAAGCAGCAGCAGCGGAAGTAATGACCCCATAGGAGACCTTGAAGCCCGAGTGAGTCGACTTCAAGCAGAGCTGCAACACAGGACCGATGCTTGGGTCGCAGACGGAGATAGAATCAATGAACTAAGAAGGGACATCCGTCACCTGCAGGATCAGCTTGCTGATCGAGACTTAGCACTTGACTGGGCAGTACAGTCTCATTTGCTGGCATGTGCTAAGGAAGCAAGGGCTCAGGCCCGAATTAAAGAACTTAGCTCAACTGTCGACGACCTGTAGGTCTACTGCAATACGTTGCATGAGGAAGTCCATATACTATACTCACAATTACACCCTCTCATGTTGAGGCGGAAGCCGGACCCTCTCATGTTGCGGGACGCGCGTTGGGTGGGGAGTTAGACCTTTTTGAACCCCCTCCTTCTTTGAGGTTGGTTGACGTCTGGACTCCCACACCTGACGATGAGGCCGCCAAAAGTAACGGAAAACAGGACTAATGGTGTAATAGAAGTAGAGTAGTGTATTGTAGAATGCACGGTTGTATAATAGGTTGAACTTTTGTATAATGGGTAATGTATCCTGTTATATCGAGTCTGTATCATTACTTTTTATAGTAATGTAAAATGGAAGGTCCCTTTGGCATATTATGTTTATTCAAATGTTTTTGCCTCAGATGCCGACCAGGACTCGCGGACAGGATGCAGCCGGAACTTCTGGGGGTCGGGATGTCACCCCAAATCCACCTCCGGTTCCACCCACGCTAGCCGAGGCGATTGCCGCCTTGGTGAATGCCACCGCAGACAATACCCGCTTCCTTAGGGAAATGGCGGGTCAGCAGCAGTTCCAGCAGCAGGCAGGAAGAGGTTTTCAGCAAGGTCCCCGTGAAACCACCTATCTGGACTTCTCCGAAACTCGTCCACCTCTATTCACCAAGGCAGAAGACCCGCTAGAAGCCGACGAGTGGATACGAGTTATTGAACAAAAGTTTGGTCTTCTTCGTTGTTCTGAAACACAGAAGCCATTGTTCACGGCACAGCAACTACGTGGCCCTGCCAGTACTTGGTGGGGAAATTTTGTGGCTATCCAACCTGACAACCATCAAATCACCTGGGAAGAATTTAAAGCAGCCTTCCTTGAGCACTACATACCGGAAGGGGTGCTGCATATGAAACAAGAGGAATTCATGAAGCTGAAACAAGGAGGAGACACCATCAATCAGTATCTTAACAAGTTTAATCACCTATCGCAGTATGCCATCGACCAGGTGAATACTGATTTGAAGAAAAAGAACTGTTTTATGAGAGGTCTAAATGACCGGTTGCAGCGAAAGATGGCCACATGTATTGATCTCACATATGGAAAGGCTGTCAGTACAGCCTTATCTGTTGAAGCAAAATACGCAAGTTCTGGGAAGAATAAGGGATTCAGTGGTGAGAGGCCTAATCAGGGCCGGGCGAAGAGGCAACGGTTCGTCATCCGGCCTTCTAGCCAAAACCGTACTTTTTCTCGTCCACCAGTATTCCCTTTCAAACAGCCCATTATTATCCGCCCCAACAATACCTCCACTCCCCCAAATCAGCCGGGTGCCCCAGGCACTCGATTCCCTGCCTTGCCCAGCTCTTCAACTGGGTGTTTCAACTGCGGCAAATCAGGACATTTTATCAAAGACTGCCCATACCCCAAGCAAAATCAATCCAATGCTCAGCAGGGAACTGGGAAGTCCACTCAGCCCAAGGGAAATGCTGTGGGGAGAAATACCAAGAAAACGGGGCGTGTATACTACACTCAAGTGGCCACTACACCGGAAGGAGAGCCGGTGATGATGGGTACGTTTCCCGTGGCCAGTCACCCTGCAATTATTCTTTTTGATTCTGGTGCTTCGCATACCTTCATTAGCAAGAAATTTGTGGAGCAACATCACATTGCATGCCATGAATCAAGAGAGGGATTTAAAATTCATTCACCTGGGGGACACATTTTTACTAGAGAAGTGGCCTATGAAGTGCCAGTAACAATGGCCGGACGGAACTTTCCTGCTAACATGATTGTTCTGAAAGGCCAGGATATAGATGTAATTTTGGGTATGAATTGGTTAACCCAACACAAGGCAATTCTCAACACTGAACTCAGAACCATCAGGTTGAGCTATAATCAAGAAGAGATTCTTTTGTCTCTCCCCATAACCAATCCAGCCAAAGCTTCTGGTAGAATATTTGAAGCCATTGTACCGGAAATCAAGAACATTCTGGTAGTATGTGAGTTTCCAGATGTATTTCCGGAAGATTTGCCTGGACTACCCCCTGAAAGAGATGTAGAATTCGTAATTGAGCTAAAGCCCGGTACGGCTCCTATCTCCCGAAGATCGTACCGTATGCCCCCTAATGAGTTGGCGGAATTGAAGATTCAATTACAAGATCTACTGAATAAGGGATTCATCCGGCCAAGCTCGTCCCCATGGGGTTGCCCCGCCATTTTTGTTAAGAAGGATCAAACCTTGCGGATGTGCGTGGATTATCGACCCCTGAATGAGGTCACCATCAAGAATAAGTACCCTCTTCCAAGGATCGACATCTTATTTGATCAACTGACTGGGGCAAGGGTATTTTCTAAAATTGATCTCAGGTCGGGCTATCATCAAATCCGTATTCGGCCCGAAGATATACCAAAGACCGCATTTACTACGCGGTATGGATTGTTTGAATACTTGGTAATGTCTTTCGGGCTCACAAATGCTCCTGCCCACTTCACCTATTTGATGAACTCGGTGTTCATGCCCGAGTTGGACAAGTTCGTGGTGGTCTTCATCGACGATATTTTGATATACTCTAAAAATGAAGAGGAGCATGCTCAGCATCTACGGATTGTATTGACGCGCCTGAGGGAACATCAGCTGTATGCCAAGTTCAGCAAGTGCGCGTTCTGGCTGGAGGAAATTCAATTTTTGGGGCACGTGTTATCAGCTAAAGGAATTGCGGTAGATCCTAGCAAGGTCAAAGATATTCTGGAGTGGAAACCCCCAACCACTGTTCACCAAGTCCGGAGTTTTCTTGGACTAGCTGGATATTATCGTAGATTCATACCCGATTTTTCTAAGCTTGTGAAGCCAATCACAAGTTTATTGAAGAATGATATTAAGTTCAATTGGTCTTCTAAGTGTAATGAAGCCTTTGAGCAATTGGAGACATTATTAACCACTGCTCCGGTATTGGCTCAACCGGACATCACTAAGCCTTTTGATGTATATTGTGATGCATCTGGCAGTGGGCTCGGCTGTGTACTGATGCAAGAAGGCCGAGTAATTGCGTATGCTTCAAGGCAGTTGCGCCGACACGAGGAGCATTATCCAACTCATGATCTGGAGCTAGCTGCTGTGGTTCATGCCCTGAAAATATGGCGTCACTATCTGCTGGGAAATATCTGTCACATATATACAGATCATAAAAGTTTGAAGTACATCTTTACCCAGTCAGAGTTAAATATGAGGCAAAGACGATGGCTTGAGCTCATTAAAGACTATGAACTGGAGATCCATTATCACCCAGGCAAGGCCAATGTGGTGGCAGATGCATTGAGTCGTAAGACTTCCTGCCACTGTCTTATGGCGAAGACCTCCAAAAACACTTTATGTCAAGAAATGGAGAAGCTAAACCTGGGGATAATCCAACAAGGGACTCTGAATCAGCTAAAGCTTGAGTCAACCATTTTGCAAAGGATAATTGATGCTCAAAAGGATAATCTGGGTATGAAGCACATACGAGAGAAGATAAGGGCTGGAACAGCCAAATGTTTCAAGGAAGACGATCAAGGTGTGATATGGTTTAACAACCGCATAGTCGTGCCAAAGAATGAAGAACTCCGCCAGCAAATCTTAGATGAAGCGCATCTTAGTCGCTATTCTATTCATCCAGGAAGCACTAAGATGTATCATGATCTAAAACAGCACTACTGGTGGACGAAGATGAAAATTGAAATTGCACGCTATGTGGCTAAGTGTGACACTTGCAGACGTGTCAAGGCCATACACATGAAAACTGCCGGTCCATTGCAGTCATTACCAATACCAACATAGAAATGGGAAGACATAAGCATGGACTTCATTGTGGGATTGGCCAGGACCACAAAAGGGTATGACTCTATTTGGGTTATCATTGATCGATTTACCAAGATCACCCACTTCCTCCCTGTCAAGGTAAAATATCACGTCATTACCTATGCGGAGTTGTACATCGCCCGTATTCTCAGTTTGCATGGGGTTCCAAAGACTATAGTGTCGGATCGTGGACTACAATTTGTATCTAAATTTTGGGAAGAACTTCATAAATCCCTGGGTACTAAGTTACTCCACAGTTCGGCCTATCATCCTCAAACCAGTGGACAAACTGAGAGAGTGAACCAAATACTTGAAGATATGCTGCGGGCATGTGTTCTGGATTTCTCACCAAAATGGGATGAATGTTTACCTTTGGCGGAGTTTTCATATAATAATAGCTATCAAGAAAGTATCAAGATGGCACCCTTTGAAGCTTTATATGGACGACGGTGTCGGACTCCGCTAAATTGGTCTGAACCTGGTGAAAGGTGCTTCTTTAGACCTGATCTGGTGAAAGAAGCCGAGAATAAGGTTCAGAAAATTATTCATAATATGAAGAAAGCACAAGCTCGTCAGAAGAGTTATGCAGACACACGGCGAATGCCCTTATATTTCCTGGAAGGAGACTATGTTTACCTGAAAGTCTCACCAATGAAAGGAGTATCGCGTTTTGGGGCTAAAGGGAAACTTGCACCCAGGTACATTGGTCCATTCCTGGTACTTGAGCAATGTGGACCAGTGGCATACCGACTCCAACTACCCGAAACCTTGTCTGCTGTGCATAATGTGTTCCATGTATCACAATTGAAAAAGTGTCTTCGGGTTCCCGATCGAACCATTGAAGTGACAGATGTTGTCCTGGAACCAGACTTAACGTACTAAGAACATCCTATTCGAGTTCTGGATCAAAAGGACAGGGTTACCCGGAGAAAGACTCTCAAGTTCTACAAGGTACAATGGAACCAGCATTCTGAGGAAGAGGCTACGTGGAAAACTCAAGACTTCTTGAATAAGAATTTCCCAGGCTTTCTAGCCTCATGTAATTTGTAAAATGTATATAGTTATGGCGATAAAGGAATGAACCCCACACCACCCTGCCTTGTACCAGAAATAAGGAAATAAAAATGTGACACATTTCCTTTTCCATTACTCACCCTAGGACTTTAAATCTCGGGACGAGATTCTTTTATGGGGGAAAGGATGTAACACCCCTGGTGTTACTATAACTAAAACTTGAGCATGACATCATAAACATTGGCATTGCATATGTTTGACATACCTAGAGTGCATTTACTAGGTAAAAATTTCAAACAAGTGTATTGTTTTTGATATTTTGTAAATAGACCCCTGGTTAAGGAACTTGACCCTGAATAGAGATTAATGGGGTAAAACTTAACCCAAGATGAGAAAACCTAAAGGCTTTAGGGGGAAGAGTTATAAATGTCCCCAAAAACAAAGTTGAGTCACATTTATACCCCTGGATACCAAAAATCTCAAATAGAACCCTGGAAAACCCTAAAACCAAACCCTAGGGACCTAAGTGCAAAATTAGTCCACTTTTGGACTAAAGTGCAAAAATAAAGTCAAATAAGTATCTTAAGTTATTTGGGTCACTCATATGTGAATTTGCAATCCAAAACTTAAGATTTGGACTTAAGTGCAAAAGTGCCACACTTAACCCTTTTGGGTTAAGTCTGGATTTCAGTGTGGTTCATCCAACTTGAAGCCCTTGTAACTTTTAAAACAGAGGGTTTTTGCCCTAGGTCACCACATCAAAATTGTAGCCCAATTATAGGAGAACAACTTTGCTTAAGAGTGGGAGCAGAGTTGTTAAGCAAATATTAGAGATAATCCAGCTCAAAGTTTGGCTGTCAGACAATTCCTAGACTGAATCTTCAGTAACAATGAGATAGGACCAACTTTGAGCTCGATTTTGAATGAGATCCAGTGACTTTTTGTGGGAGCATATTGTATCAAAGTTATAGGAGAATTATAGCTCTACAACTTTGCTGCAGAAGGTTGGCAGTGGTTTCACATAAAATTTGGAGAAACTGATGCTTCAAAATGCTCTGTCAGTTCATCTGAAAGGAACTCGCCATGGTACAGTGATCTGATAAGGATCAGACTGCCAGCGCTGCTCGCTCGTCGCCGGTGACCTCCCTGCGCTGGGATTCGTGCTGCCGCCACCCGGATTCGCGCTAGAGATTAGCGGATAACGTCGCGGGATGGGGGAATGTTCATCGCCGATGAGCTGGACTCCACTCCGGCGATCCCCCTTGCTTTCCCTCTACTCTCCGGCTTGAGTCGATAAACTCGCCGGCGAACCGCCGTTCTCCGGCCTTGCGCCGCGTGTCCCAACCTTGCCATCGCATCGCCGTGACTCCCTCTATCTTCCTGTCGACCATCGGACTTACTGCCACGACATTGCACACGTATTCACCGCACCCGTGTTCGTCTTCACCTCCGGCCGCCGTGTTATTCGCTCAAATTGAGTACCACCGACGAAGCTGCTTATAAATTGAGCCTGTGACTCGCTTCGCAACATCGTTGCGCACCCCCACGGCTAGTATTGCTCCCAGCCGATCACCAGCAAGCTCCAATTTCATACTTCCCCCAAATCAGTCGAAGAACACCGTGAAACCAAGTCCACCGTGGCCAGCCGATTCTGGTAAAGCTCTGTCCGACTCAAACTTTGTTTAAGTCTTCTCATAGCTCAGTGATGCTCGCCAAGCCATCAATTTGAATGTAGATGCCCCCAATCGTCGGGAACACGACGGGCTAGCCACCATGTTCACGGCCCCCGTGGCCAGAGCACATCTCTTGACCATTCGCGCAATTATATTGGGGAAAATGCTTCCCGGGTCACGAATTTGGTTTGGCCTTAGTCTAGGCACCGGTCTTGGAACAATTCGGCCGGTCTGCGTGCTCACCGGAGTTCGTCCTCCGCGCGACGCCGTCGAGGACCCTCCCCTGCGAAGAATTAGAAGCCCGAGGGGTTTTCTGGAAAGCGTCAGTGTCTCTGTGAATAGCACTTCAGTTCTGTTTCTGGTTGTTCAGAAAGGCGAGGGTTTTTCTACAAACCGGACATCGCGCGGGCGCGCGCAGGCGCTTTCTCCCTCTGAGTTGGGCTACTGGGCTGAAATCAGCCCAGTACTATTCATAGGCTTTTCTTTTTCTTTTTACTCCAGAGTAAAACAATTATAGAAAACAGTAGAAAAATGATAAAATTGTGAAACCAATTTTCCTAGGTTTCTTATTTTCCCTAGAATTTAGTAAAAATAGTTTTGTGATTTTTATGTTAAATAAGGAATTTTAGGGCATTTAAAGGAGTTAAAAGTATTAGTTATGGATTTTTAGAAAATTATTGGTAAGTCCAAAAATGCCCAAACTTTTTATGGGAACTTAAAACAATATTTAGAAGCCTTGGGTAGGGTTTGAGTTGATTTGGACCATGTTTGATAACTAGAACCCAAAACCACCCCCTGCCCTGTGAACTCCTTTACCGACTCCGGAAACCCTAGGTTCTCGGAGTACCGTGAAGGAAAGTTGTACTCAAGACTTAGATAATAAGTCTATATTATCTTTGCATCCTCATGAGCATCCCATGGCATCCATTCTTATGCATATATATGGTTATGTTAGAACACGAAGAAGAAGAAGAAGTCACTGAAGAGGGGACTCCACCAACCTCAGATCCTCAAACAGGCAACTGCTTTTATTTCGATATTTGTGGATCCGAGCAGGACTCACCTGTTAACAAAGGCAAGCCCCGGTGCATTTGCCACCCTCCTTGTTGTTTTAAATCTTTCTCACTTGCTTGATGCATTAGGTGATAGGAGTTGATTGATAAAACAATTCCTGCATTACCTTCCTTGAATTTGATTACCTTCCTTGATCACCCGTTTTACAAAAGATTTTGATGCTTAGC
This sequence comes from Zea luxurians, assembly GCA_029449295.1. Taxonomy (NCBI): domain Eukaryota; kingdom Viridiplantae; phylum Streptophyta; class Magnoliopsida; order Poales; family Poaceae; genus Zea; species Zea luxurians. Next base: position 266,632 of record JAOPSE010000240.1, on the reverse strand, counting down.
CTTGCTTTAGAAAAACAAAATGTTTTGTTTTTACAAAAGATGATGTGGCAAAAGTGGGTGGGGGTGTTTTTGAAAATAAAATTTGATGGTGGATCCATTAGGGCCTTGATGGATTCAACATCTGGAAAAGATGTACCTCTGCCAGGTACCAAACTTTGGGTTTGAAAAGATTAAGCTGAGACCGGGCGGGTGACTTGCACGAGAAAGGAGTCTCGGTGTAGTGTCTCCGTCTGAGTCGATTAAGGACCTTGTCGATGTAGGCTTGATGATCGAGGACCCTTTAGCTGGTCACATGCCTCGTCATGAGTAAGCCTTGCCTCGGGCAGACTAAGGCCGGAATAAGATAACACGAAATGGGCGTGGAGCGGTGGCGAGAGTAGCGTGTACCCTCCGTGGCAAGAGGCCGGACGGTGGTGTATCTGTGCTCTTGGTTTGCGTGAACCTGATCCGGTCTTAAGAACCCCGGTGGCGGGTTGACATATGCAAGGGTTAAGTGCTACATATGTCGTGTGATTGGAGATCCTCAGCTGAGTATAATCGATTCGGATCGCCGTACCTTCGCGGTTATGAAGACTTGGTCACTACCCTACACGTAGCATTCCACTAAAGATGATGGGTATTTGTTAAGAAATTGGCTAGTGCAGGACCAGCGATTGAACTAGGGTAGAAAGAACTCTAGTTACAGGTAATTGAACTTAACTGGACAAATAAAATTGGATTTTTAAGGATCCACTTTAGTAAGCATTTCTGCAAAACAGAGTCTTTGAGTATTGAGAAGCCTTACCTTGACTCCCTAAAAGCCAGCATACCCTTGAGAGTCTTTTCTTTAGTCGGGTAAGTCTTGCTGAGTAATTCCATACTCAGGGTTTATCCCTTCGTTGTTTTTAGGTGAGGAAGTAGCAGATTTCTGCTGCTTCTGTGCCAAGGTGGTTCCCAAAGAAGAAACACAAGACTGAAGTGCGGGAGGACTTGGTCCTCCATATAGATCTTTTACTTAAATCTTCTCGGGAGGAGTTTTTGCCTCCCTTGGTTTGTATAATATTACTACTCAGCACTCGCTCTTAGTTCTGGTCTGTAATAAAACAACTTGAGCTTGCTTTTAAATAAATGTGAATTATGTAATCGCTTCCGCAATTCTTTATCTTCGATGTTCTGTAATGTCTGCAAGACGGGTAAATCGTTCCTGGTAAGGTAAGGAAAGATACCGAACTTGTCAAGTAATTCAGGGGCACCTACAGGGTTGTCTGAAGTCCGTTGGACAAGGACAACTGTAGGTGGGCCTAATTACTTGGGAGGTTCCATCACACTCGCATAGCTTCATTTTGTGAACATTTCTCTTTTGTATCTTGTATGGAACTTAACCGTGCAGATGAAGCTCTACTTGATGTTGATTGGGTGAATGCAATGCATGAAGAATTAAATAACTTCACTCGAAATGAAGTTTGGGAGCTTGTTGAGAGACCAAAGAACCACAATGTTATTGGTACAAAATGGGTATTTCGCAACAAGCACAATGAAGATGGTGTAGTAGTAAGAAATAAGGCAAGATTAGTTGCACAAGGATATACTCAAATTGAGGGATTGGATTTTGGGGAGACATTTGCTCCCGTGGCAAGACTAGAAGCAATCCGAATTCTTCTTACTTATGCTTGTGCACATAATATCAAGCTCTACCAAATGGATGTAAAGAGTGCCTTTCTAAATGGTAAGATTAGTGAACTAGTGTATTTTGAACAACCTCCCGGTTTTGAGGACCCCAAAAGACCTAACCATGTGTTCAAGCTTTCTAAAGCTCTCTATGGGCTTAAGCAAGCTCCACGCGCTTGGTATGAAAGGCTTAGGGATTTCTTGCTTTCCAAAGACTTTAAAATTGGGAAGGTTGACACTACCCTATTCACTAAAAGAATTGGCAAAGACTTATTTATTTGTCAAATCTATGTTGATGATATTATTTTTGGATCTACTAATGAATTATTTTGTGAGGAATTTGGAAAAATGATGTCAAAAGAATTTGAAATGTCTATGATAGGAGAATTGAGCTTCTTTCTTGTTCTTCAAATCAAACAATTGAAAGATGGAATTTTTATAAGTCAACCAAAATATTTGAAGGACATGCTCAAGAAGTTTGGCTTAGAAAATGCAAAGCCTATCAAGACTCCTATGGCAACAAATGGTCATCTAGACTTAGATGAAGGAGGTACTATGGTTGATCAAAAACTTTATCGCTCAATAATTGGTAGTTTACTTTATATTACCGCATCTAGGCCCGATGTTATGGTTAGTGTTTGCATGTGTGCTCGATTTCAAGCTTCACCAAGAGAGATTCACTTGAAGGCCGCAAAAAGAATTCTAAGATATTTGAAGTATACTCCCAATATTGGTCTATGGTATCCCAAAGGTGCTCAATTTGAATTGGATATTCGGATTCAGACTATGTGGGGTGCAAAGTTGATAGAAAAAGCACATCCAGTTGTTGTCAATTTCTTGGTAGATCTCTTGTTTCATGGTCTTCTAAAAAGCAAAATTCTGTTGCTCTCTCTACCGCCGAGGCGGAATATATATCGGCCGAAAATTGTTGTGCTCAACTATTATGGATGAAACAAACTCTATTGGATTATGGGATTATTTTCAAGAATGTGCCTCTCATGTGTGATAATGAGAGTGCAGTAAAATTGGCTACAAATCCGGTCCAACACTCAAGAACTAAGCATATTGATATACGACATCACTTCTTAAGGGATCATGTTGGAAAGGGAGATATCTCTATGTATTCCATTGGTACGGATGATCAATTAGCCGATATTTTTACAAAGCCATTGGATGAAATGAAATTTTGTACTCTAAGAAGTGAAATGAATGTGATCGATCTCTCAAATGTGGCTTGAAGTTGATCGCACAGGTGTAGTATTGCATTTCGGCTCTAATTATGCTCTCTACGCTATTTATTGGGTATTTTTAATGAATTTTTCATTTTAGATTGATCTAAGTAGTTTGACATGAAAATTTGCATTCCTCAAATACATAATGTGTATATGCATGCATACTAACCCTTGGATTGGTCGAAATGTCCATATATGAGCATAAATTCAGATTTGAAATTCAAAATCAGAAAGTGGACAGAATTTGGAAAACTGAGTATCAGGCCGCGGACCGTCCGCCCATGGACCGTGGACCATCCACAATATCAGGAACTGGACAGTCCGGTCAGAAGCGCAGACAGTCTCATGTCATCAGGGCGCGGACCGTCCGCCGCCCATGCGCGGACCGTCCGCGACAGGCAGATAAGACGACCAGAGGCAGTCAACTTGTCATATTCTACTCATTGTCTCTCCTCTCACGCTCTCCTCTCGCCAAAAAGGGTCACTTTCGCGATTATGCGCAGACGGAGAAGAGCAGTTGCGCACGGACAGTCCGAAAGCTTGTGGAAAGTTCAACAAACATGTCTTCATCTCGGTATTTCAATAATCTCCTGGATATCATCAAATTTCTTCCAATTTGGGATTATTCGGATTTTCTCTCTGATCTAGAATTGAGCAATAGTTTTACAAATCTGATTGGTGGGATTATTAGTGCTACTCATTTTGATTGTTGTGTAAAAATTTGAATGAGTTTGGACGGATATTTTCTGCGAAATCGACGTTTGAATGATTGAGGCGACTAGGGTTCTAGGGAGTCGCCCCTGGACGGTCGCGGACCGTTTGGCAGGTGGGCGCGGACCGTCCGGACCTGTGGCATGGACCGTCCGGCCCTCTAGCGTGGACAGTCTGGACCCTGACAGAGCATTGCACTTCCTTTCTCTATGATTGTGGCAATTGTTTTCAACTATTCATCTATGGATGTTTGTCACTTTTATTGTAGTGGTCTGGGTGGTCTTCGCAAGAAGCTTGCCGGTCGCTTCAAATCAAAGCGCCCTCGTGCAGACGATGCTGACTACACTCCAACCACTGATTCAGAGGCCCAATCTTCAGCTGGGGGCAGTGAATCTATGGACACAGAAGACATTCCTCATACACATCCTGACTACCCAATTGACATCACAGGATGGACATTTCCAAAGAGGAGGTTTTCTATGGCTGAATACTGCTCTAGGAGAACTGTAAATCAATACACTCTGCCATCAGACACAAATGTTCAATTCTTCCACACTCAGCTCCAATTTGATGTTTTTTGGGGAACATTGATGGATACCAGCTTTCACAAACATCAGGTGATTGATTGGACTTTCATGCTAGGACAATCAGTTATGGAGGATCTGATTCCTAAGTTTGAGTCCTGTGGTCTATATCAGTTTATGGGGCAGAGAACTGATTTCAGTGAGATGGCAGTCAAGCAATTCCTGGCCATAGCTGAGATTGATATAGAAGAGGAATCCATCACTTAGATGACTGGGTTCAAGAGATATTCTGCAACATTTGCTGATTTTGCTGCTGCCAACAGTCTAAATTATGGCATCATTTCAGCTGGGATTGATCTCTACACTGAAGACAATTTTGAAGACTTTGTGCAATTTTATGAGCCAGCAAGGCTGGGCATACCTAGGAGGTTAGGAGAGACAGCAGGATTGAGGCATCATCCTGCTGTGATCAACAAAATTGCAAGAGTCACCATTCTTCCTAAGAGTGGGGACAAGAGCAAAATTTGCGACAAATTCTAGAACATTATCCACCATGTCATGAATAGTGAGGTAATGAATATTGTGCTCTTCATGATGAGATAGTTAAATGATTTAAAAATGGACAAGAACCAGAATTTAGCATATGCACCTTACATTATGGCTCTCATCAAAGCAAAGACAAGATTTGAGGGGCCCTGTGAGATAGTTCGTACACCCTTTCGACCCTTCAAGAATGATAGGGTTCCTCACCAGGCCACTCACTCCCTTCCCAGATGATGAGGAAGATCCTGGTCATGATGCAGGAGAAGCTCCTGAAGCTGAGGAAGAGTAGATGCCTCCTCCTCCACCTCCTCCTCAGTCTCAGCAGTATTGGCAGCCTGGTCCAGGCTACTTTGACCCATATTTTCAAAACATGCAGCAAGGGCTTCAGACCCACATAGATAGCCGCTTCCAGGGGCTGATGACACATGTGGACCAGCGCATGGATGCAATCCAAACTAGTTTTGATTATAACTGGGATGCACTAAACATTGAGTGCTCTGAATTTCGCAGTCACATTCAAAGTAATGTCACTGATCCTATCATGACCAGACTCAACAACATGCAGCAGAGTTTTCAGGACAACATGGGAGCTCTGTCTAGTCAATTTGACAACCTCTCTACAAATAACAGCATGCAAGAGATCAGTCAGAGGCAACAGCAACTCCAACAAGACTTTGGACAGTTCTCCTCTCTTTTTGACACCTTCAGCACTCACTACTATAACATGCATCCTCCACCAAGTGATCAGTGAAGCCTCTCCTTTGTGGCAATTGATGCCAAAGGGGGAGAGAAGTGAAGAAAGAGAAGAGAAGTTGTCATATTCAGGGGGAGTTTGTTTATGTGGACATTGAGATCGTGCATGTGCATGTTTACCATTTTATGTTTTATGTCGCATGCTTTATTTTATGTCTTATGCACTTGGTATTGTCTACTATTTGAACTTTGAACTCTATGTCTTATGCCTGTGGACAACTATTTGTAATATTCTGTGGGTTGAACTATGTTTAGTTCAAATCTCTCTGTGATTGGTTAATCGAGGAGTGATTATAATTCCTGCGCTTACTTTACATATTATCTCTTGTACACCTCGATAACCATGACTGTAGGAAGGTCTCTATCAAAACTCTGATCTATTATGTGTGTTGTATCTTCAGCTTGAAATATCCTGCACACACATACGGGGAGCTTTTCTTACATTCTGAGTTTTAATTAGGATTTATCTATCTCTCGGACAAAACTTCAAATCAAGATAAGTCCTACGGTACTCATCTCCAAAATCCTTCTTATACCTAAGGTATGAGGGGGATTTGGAAAAACAAAACTTCTCTTGAATATATTATGTAGTGTTGTCATCAATTACCAAAAAGGGGGAGATTGTGAATCATCTAGGCCCTTTAGTGATGTTTTGGTAATTAATGACAACTGCTTGTGGACTAACGGTTCTTGGAGAAATAAGAATGCAGGGTTGGATCACATAGAACAGGAAGTCTTGGAGATTCATAAGCATTGTTATGGATCAAGTGAAGGCAAAGGTATAACATAGGTTTTGTTTTTGCCGGTCTTCAGAAGTTTAGAGAAGATACTTGACCGGAGAAGTAGGGTAGATAGTCGTACTATTAACAGGGGTCAATGACTTTGATCTGTGTAAAACTTAGTGCCTCATAGAGCATCTAGTGGTTGTATTTGCATGAGGACTAACAGCGCTTCAAATTTCATGAGTTAAAAATCCTTTCAAAAGCTTGTTTTGAAAAGTGCAAAGTCTTGGATGCGCGGACCGTCTCGGCCTTGAGGGTGGACCATCCATGATCCTCCAGTAGGGTCTGAAGTCTGACCACTTCGGATAGGTCCTGTTCATTTGCACTGCGGACTGTCCGGGCCTTGGGACCGGACCGTCCACAGTCCTGACCAGAGGAGGCTTCTCTCGGCACAGTTGTAACACCCGGGTTTTAGGGGCACCAAGACCCGGGCGCTAACATAAACACCAGGTATGCTGGGACCAAGTCTCACACATATGATGTATAGTGGCACAGGATCGAATGTCACATCTTTATATATAACAGGAGTTGTATACAAAATAAATAATTACATTATAAGGAGACAACGGTCCAGCAACCCAAAGTTGACTGGGAGACAACGGCCTAGACCTCTCACGAACACATCGCAGCATCCTCCAAGCGCCTCATCCTGCGGTACCTGTTCTTGACCTGTGGGGGGGGGTGTGAGATAGCAAGAGTGAGCTCACATACGTTCATCGCTCAACAAGTTGTGGGGAATAATGTGCATGAACTCGCCAAAGGTGGGAGCTCACGTGAAGTGTAAGGCTTACCAAAGAGGATGGTTAGAGCTGAGCATTGCTTTTAAAGTTGGTCAAAATTTTATTAGCCATTACTAAGTATAAGTAAATACCAAACCCAATTAAGTAGTAGAACAAAAGTAACAACTTCACCTGCGATGCAATGCATATGACAAATTGAATTTAGTTCCATAAATTAATCATGTGAGGGTCCGAGCTGCTCATGACCGTGAGCACGGCTAGTATACCAGTTTTACACTCTGCAGAGGTTGCACATCTTTACCCACAAGTCATGTTACCCATCTGCCAAGGGATCGCGACTTCCCATACACCTCTACCGAGGAGGCGAGGCAGGGTAACACTACGAGGCCTTTACAAAGTTCCACTAGCTTCAGAAAACCCGCTACAGTTTATAGGAAGTTCCAATGCAGGAATCCCTTGCAGGACCGCCATCGCAGCAAAATCCTCCCGAGGGCCTCCCTACACTGACCACTCCCCTACTGCCCTTGCCCCTTTCGGGTAAGGTAGTCTTCCACTAGCTTTCCTAATTAATCAGCCAAGGGGTCCCATTCCTCCCTTGTGGTAGCACTGTTTTCCCGGGTGGTCGCTCCATGTTCCAATTAACATAATGATCTTAACATGAACAGTAATAATAAACAGATAATAAAAGTGTGATCATGAATCATGTATCTTCATACCCAAAACCATATAGAGCACTAGCAAGTACTACCCAGAAATTCAGTGGTGAACAAGGTATAAAGATAATCAAACTAGGGTAACCTGTTGGGTCCCGTCAAAATTAACCTATGCAGATCATTATGATTAATTAGAACATGAGTGGGTAAAAAGAAGTGATCAAGGGCACAACTTGCCTGGGACTTGAGATTCCAGGTACCAGGATGATCTTCAGGTGACACGTATCCTCACTGCTAAACATAGCAATATAGACAAACATGGTATAGGGAAAAATTGACATCACCCCAAACATAAGAATAAATTGCGTAATAATAATCTACACGTTTGTACGAGACTAACGCAACTTGAACGGATCAAATCGGAGTTAAAACGAAGGAGTTACAGATTCCCTAAGGTTTTATGTATTTAATACAAGACTAAACAAGAGATTAATTTTTTTCAATACAGTTTTCATATCAAACCAGAGGTACTATGTGATAAACAATAATATTATAGAATTATAGGAATTGAAATGAATCAATTTGGAGGTCATATGAATTTTCCATGAATTATACAAATTCTAGGAATTATTTTCATCTAAAAATTCATTTTCTAATTCATTTTCCTAATTTTATTTAATGCCTGGACTGCGCCACAATTTGCAGAAAAGACAGGGGCTAATCTACAAAAATTCCAGAGACTCAGAGCTAACCCCGCAGAGGACGGCGGGTTGGTTTACGGAAAGTAGAGGGGCTCTTTTACAAAAAGGCACCGCGAAGCGGTATCATGGATCTAGGGCCATCCGATCAACACCGAACGCCTCGGATTAGATCCTGGCTGCGGTGAATTGTTATGCAGTCGCAACCGTTGGATCCAAGATCGACGGCCACAGTCATAGCACGCGGGACTCTATTGGCTGGGTCGAATCACGTCCGTAAATCTACCACAGAACGGCCCAGATCTCATCCACACGAACAGGTATGCGTTGTTCTAATCCAACCGTCCATACTTAATCTAACGGACCCGAGTTCTTCGTCTACATCCAGTCAGGTCACGGCAGCGCGAGTACTCCGCGCGGCGGAGCACTCCGACGACTAGCGCGATAGACGCCAGGGGGCCAATCCCAATGGGCGACTGGTTCAACACGTCGAGTAGAACGAGGAGAATAGAATGGTTAAGGACTCACCGATGAAGGCGTTATGGTGTGGTCTGTCCACGGAAGGAGGCGGACGCGCGACAGTGACCCTGCTCCGACGAGCGATTCAGCCCACGCAGACCGATCACCACCGCACACAAGGTCACAGTCGAGTCCGGCGATGTATGGCGCGTGTACCACACACCCGGTCGAAGCTCTCCCAGGTCATAGTTGGACACCGGGCGACAGCGCGGACGAGACACACGCGACAGATCTATGGTGGCGGCGGTCCGAGCCCCGAGGTTCCAAACGACGAGAGAGCGGAGGCCGGGATGAGTTCGAAGGATAGGCCCTGCGTCTTTATTCAGCTACGCAGAGAGAAAATCGGGCGGGTTTGCCCCCGGCCGCGCGAAGACCACGGCAGGGGATCCAGGAGTTCTTCAACGGCCGAGCGTGAGGGGAAGGAGAGAGCTGACGGAGTCCGTGCGCTAGATTGGGATGAATCCGACCAACGGGTCCCACCTGGCGGCCACCACGCGGAGGCTGACGGGGAAGTGGTCACGCAAGCTGGCACCAGGGAGCCCGCGTCCGCGAGGAAGACGGCGATTTCTGTTTCATCCGAGCGCGCGGATAGGGATGAGTTGTCCTGACGCGGCGGTCCCACGAGTCATCGTGGAGCACGCGCGGATGAGTACGTAGTTTCCCGGGAAACCGACATGTGGGCCCCACGCGCCAGTGAGTCCGGGCGCGGTGGCGATGGGCTGGCGGGGAGAGCACGGGTAGTGGGCCGAATTGGTTAGGAACCGGCCCAAACAGCATTTCGACCTTTTTCTTTTTATTTTCCCACCTTCTTTTCTTCATTTTCAATTTCAAACTCATTTAAAATTTAATTTCCATTCTTGTGGCCATTTTATACTTAGGTCTATATTGTGCCATTAAAATACTGACTTTAAAGATACATATTATATATATATATATAAATTTCTATATTCTTTCTCTTTCTTTACCTTTCCCAATTCAAACTCCAATTTGAATTTAAATTTGATTTCTGTGACAACTTGTCTCCAAATTAAATATACCACTTGAATATGACATGAGATAAATTAATCTATTTTTAAGAAATTTTATTTGGTGATGGCTAATGCTTTTCCCCTTCTCCACATTTCTTTAGAATTTTTGCTTTCCAACAATAGAATTTAAATCCAGGCGTCTATTAATATATTAACAATACCTTTATTTTATTAGCCACAGATGCACAATCAAGTAAAACTCAGCATGATGCAAGGTTTATTTAGATGTCATTGGTTATTAAATCCCCCTTTTGATGGTGTTTATTCACAGGTGATATTAAGTAGAGATGGTACACACATATAGATAAAGGAAATATTCTCTCTTCATACGATTTCCAAATTTAGGTGTTACAAATCCTACCCCCCTTAAAAATAATCTCGTCCTCGAGATTTGTAAGAAAAGGGATACAATAAGTTTGGTCTAGAATTTTAGTTTCTCATTTGGTTTTGGGAATCAAAGTTTTGTTTAATTTTTTTTTTATATAGATATGTATGTCTAGCCATTTATTATGTCAGATGAAGTACAGTTTTGGCAAGTAGGGGTTGTGGCAAGGGTATAATAAGGAAAGACTTCATCCTGAACTCTGGATCTTGATTCTTCTGGCGATCCAACTTGATCTTTGAATACTTGAGTTGATTCTTATCCTCCTTTGACTTGGTTGGTCTTCTTTGGCCTTTATTCTTGGAGTTGCCATCCGAGTTAAGGACTTATGGTTAAGATATATAGTTAGGATAGCCAGGGTACACAAAGTAGGTAGGTTTGAACAGAGTTTTGCTTTGCTTTGGAATAGATGAACTAGGCAACCTGTGATGTAGGTTAGGTCATTGTTCACAGATGAGTTAGTCTAAGGTATTATTTTAGGGTAAGATATGTTTATAGAATTAAGGCCTATTTTTTTGTCGCCATCATTATCTAACTTATTTAAGAAACTCAAATTTGGATTAGATCAGGGTTGTTATTAGGGTGGGGTGTGAATTAGGACAAGCTGAATCCATAAGGATAAGGTAGGCTCTTTTAGGATTAGTTAGATCTATCAAGATGAGATAAAATCTTTTTAAGATAAGATAAATCTATTAAGATAAGAGAGAATCTTATTAAGATAAGATGAATTGGTTAGAATGAGATCTTTTAGGATAAGATAAATCTTTTAAGCTAGATATATCCAATGGGGATAATCTAGGTTGTCTAGTTATTTTATAAATAAATTTTTATACCTATGTGTATATGCAGATGCAATTGTGGACATTACTTCACAACTCATCGCAATCAATCAAAGATCCAAATCAGACAAGTATCATAAGAACAAACATTCAAGTTAATAGATACTAAAAAAAATAGTTTTGTTTTTGTTCCTAGGATTAGGTCTCCTATTCCTAAAGGTCACTTCAGGCACAGGATTTCAAAGTGTAAAATCCACATTTGTCTTTTAGGAAGAAAAGATAAGAATAATCAGAGTAAGCGGAAATAGATGAGAAAAAGATTAAGATAAGTTTAGAAAGAATCAGAGTAGCAAAGGTAAGTAGATAATGGTTGTCCAGTTCTATCTAGGTTTCGTCCTACAATCAACATTCCTCTGATACCACTTCTGTAACACCCGGGTTTTAGGGGCACCAAGACCCGGGCGCTAACATAAACACCAGGTATGCTGGGACCAAGTCTCACACATATGATGTATAGTGGCACAGGATCGAATGTCACATCTTTATATATAACAGGAGTTCTATACAAAATAAATAATTACATTATAAGGAGACAACGGTCCAGCAACCCAAAGTTGACTGGGAGACAACGGCCTAGACCTCTCACGAACACATCGCAGCATCCTCCAAGCGCCTCATCCTGCGGTACCTGTTCTTGACCTGTGGGGGGGTGTGAGATAGCAAGAGTGAGCTCACATACGTTCATCGCTCAACAAGTTGTGGGGAATAATGTGCATGAACTCGCCAAAGGTGGGAGCTCACGTGAAGTGTAAGGCTTACCAAAGAGGATGGTTAGAGCTGAGCATTGCTTTTAAAGTTGGTCAAAATTTTATTAGCCATTACTAAGTATAAGTAAATACCAAACCCAATTAAGTAGTAGAACAAAAGTAACAACTTCACCTGCGATGCAATGCATATGACAAATTGAATTTAGTTCCATAAATTAATCATGTGAGGGTCCGAGCTGCTCATGACCGTGAGCACGGCTAGTATACCAGTTTTACACTCTGCAGAGGTTGCGCATCTTTACCCACAAGTCATGTTACCCATCTGCCAAGGGATCGCGACTTCCCATACACCTCTACCGAGGAGGCGAGGCAGGGTAACACTACGAGGCCTTTACAAAGTTCCACTAGCTTCAGAAAACCCGCTACAGTTTATAGGAAGTTCCAATGCAGGAATCCCTTGCAGGACCGCCATCGCAGCAAAATCCTCCCGAGGGCCTCCCTACACTGACCACTCCCCTACTGCCCTTGCCCCTTTCGGGTAAGGTAGTCTTCCACTAGCTTTCCTAATTAATCAGCCAAGGGGTCCCATTCCTCCCTTGTGGTAGCACTGTTTTCCCGGGTGGTCGCTCCATGTTCCAATTAACATAATGATCTTAACATGAACAGTAATAATAAACAGATAATAAAAGTGTGATCATGAATCATGTATCTTCATACCCAAAACCATATAGAGCACTAGCAAGTACTACCCAGAAATTCAGTGGTGAACAAGGTATAAAGATAATCAAACTAGGGTAACCTGTTGGGTCCCGTCAAAATTAACCTATGCAGATCATTATGATTAATTAGAACATGAGTGGGTAAAAAGAAGTGATCAAGGGCACAACTTGCCTGGGACTTGAGATTCCAGGTACCAGGATGATCTTCAGGTGACACGTATCCTCACTGCTAAACGTAGCAATATAGACAAACATGGTATAGGGAAAAATTGACATCACACCAAACATAAGAATAAATTGCGTAATAATAATCTACGCGTTTGTACGAGACTAACGCAACTTGAACGGATCAAATCGGAGTTAAAACGAAGGAGTTACAGATTCCCTAAGGTTTTATGTATTTAATACAAGACTAAACAAGAGATTAATTTTTTTCAATACAGTTTTCATATCAAACCAGAGGTACTATGTGATAAACAATAATATTATAGAATTATAGGAATTGAAATGAATCAATTTGGAGGTCATATGAATTTTCCATGAATTATACAAATTCTAGGAATTATTTTCATCTCAAAATTCATTTTCTAATTCATTTTCCTAATTTTATTTAATGCCTGGACTGCGCCACAATTTGCAGAAAAGACAGGGGCTAATCTACAAAAATTCCAGAGACTCAGAGCTAACCCCGCAGAGGACGGCGGGTTGGTTTACGGAAAGTAGAGGGGCTCTTTTACAAAAAGGCACCGCGAAGCGGTATCATGGATCTAGGGCCATCCGATCAACACCAAACGCCTCGGATTAGATCCTGGCTGCGGTGAATTGTTATGCAGTCGCAACCGTTGGATCCAAGATCAACGGCCACAGTCATAGCGCGCGGGACTCTATTGGCTGGGTCGAATCACGTCCGTAAATCTACCACAGAACGGCCCAGATCTCATCCACACGAACAAGTATGCGTTGTTCTAATCCAACCGTCCATACTTAATCTAACGGACCCGAGTTCTTCATCTACATCTAGTCAGGTCACGGCAGCGCGAGTACTCCGCGCGGCGGAGCACTCCGACGACTAGCGCGATAGACGCCAGGGGGGCCAATCCCAATGGGCGACTGGTTCAACACGTCGAGTAGAACGAGGAGAATAGAATGGTTAAGGACTCACCGATGAAGGCGTTATGGTGTGGTCTGTCCACGGAAGGAGGCGGACGCGCGACAGTGACCCTGCTCCGACGAGCGATTCAGCCCACGCAGACCGATCACCACCGCACACAAGGTCACAGTCGAGTCCGGCGATGTATGGCGCGTGTACCACACACCCGGTCGAAGCTCTCCCAGGTCATAGTTGGACACCGGGCGACAGCGCGGACGAGACACACGCGACAGATCTATGGTGGCGGCGGTCCGAGCCCCGAGGTTCCAAACGACGAGAGAGCGGAGGCCGGGATGAGTTTGAAGGATAGGCCCTGCGTCTTTATTCAGCTACGCAGAGAGAAAATCGGGCGGGTTTGCTCCCGGCCGCGCGAAGACCACGGCAGGGGATCCGAGAGTTCTTCAACGGCCGAGCGTGAGGGGAAGGAGAGAGCTGACGGAGTCCGTGCGCTAGATTGGGATGAATCCGACCAACGGGTCCCACCTGGCGGCCACCACGCGGAGGCTGACGGGGAAGTGGTCACGCAAGCTGGCACCAGGGAGCCCGCGTCCGCGAGGAAGACGGCGATTTCTGTTTCGTCCGAGCGCGCGGATAGGGATGAGTTGTCCTGACGCGGCGGTCCCACGAGTCAGCGTGGAGCACGCGCGAATGAGTACGTAGTTTCCCGGGAAACCGACATGTGGGCCCCACGCGCCAGTGAGTCCGGGCGCGGTGGCGATGGGCTGGCGGGGAGAGCACGGGTAGTGGGCCGAATTGGTTAGGAACCGGCCCAAACAGCATTTCGACCTTTTTCTTTTTATTTTCCCACCTTCTTTTCTTCATTTTCAATTTCAAACTCATTTAAAATTTAATTTCCATTCTTGTGGCCATTTTATACTTAGGTCTATATTGTGCCATTAAAATACTGACTTTAAAGATACATATTATATATATATAAATTTCTATATTCTTTCTCTTTCTTTACCTTTCCCAATTCAAACTCCAATTTGAATTTAAATTTGATTTCTGTGACAACTTGTCTCCAAATTAAATATACCACTTGAATATGACATGAGATAAATTAATCTATTTTTAAGAAATTTTATTTGGTGATGGCTAATGCTTTTCCCCTTCTCCACATTTCTTTAGAATTTTTGCTTTCCAACAATAGAATTTAAATCCAGGCGTCTATTAATATATTAACAATACCTTTATTTTATTAGCCACAGATGCACAATCAAGTAAAACTCAGCATGATGCAAGGTTTATTTAGATGTCATTGGTTATTAAATCCCCCTTTTGATGGTGTTTATTCACAGGTGATATTAAGTAGAGATGGTACACACATATAGATAAAGGAAATATTCTCTCTTCATACGATTTCCAAATTTAGGTGTTACAACAGTCCCTGAATTTTAGTGCGGACCATCCGGCCTAGATGGGCGGACAGTCCGCAGGTGCCAAATTTGGTTTGGGCAGGGACTGTGTGGTTTTTGGGATTTATACTATGGACTGTCCGGAGGATAAGCCCGGACAGTACTATCTCCAGGTCTCGGACCATCCGGCCTTGTAGGCGGACGGTCCGCTTGTGTTAACTGCACTTGGTCAGAGATCTGGGTGCTCCATGTTGCCAGGTTGCGGACGGTCTGGTCAAGGTGGGCAGACTGTCCGGACCTTACTTTTCTGACAGCTCTGGCAGATTTCAAACGGGAATTATAGCCGTTCTGTGTACGGTGGACCGTCCGGCCCTAGGGCGCGGACCGTCCGCGTGTGCGCAGAACAAGTGTCTTTTGCTCATAACGGTTGGATTTGAGTGGGGGACTATAAATAGAAGGGTAGCTCGTGTGTGAGGGCTCTCTTGGCCATTCCTTGCATACATTGAGCTCAATTGTGATCCTCCAACTCACTCTCTCACACTCTTTGCTTGAGATTGCATTCTAGTGAGAGATTGAGTGTTCCTAGTGCATTTGCATCCATCGGTGATTCTTGAGGCAGTAGGTGGTACACCGAGCAGGCGTCATCGGCTTGTTACTCTTGGAGGTTGCCGCCTCCTAGACGGCTCAGGTGATTGTCTCTGTCGAGCTCTCTAAGAAGATTGTGGAGAAGCCGCGGTGTTGATTGTGAGGGGATCGCACCTACCTCGCCGGAGCGGCAAAGGTGACATTAGTGAAATCGAGGTAGTGAGTGATTTCTTGTCCACTTGGCTCAAAGATCAAGCCGTGTCTTGAATGAGGAGCAAGTGAGAGCTTGAAGTCCACCTCAACGTGGATTAGGGGTGATCGGCAAATCACCGATACCACGGGATAAAATTCGGTGTCTTTACTTTATTGCATTACTTATTGTCATGCAAGTGATTAGTATTTTGCATATTGTTCATCGAGTATTCAATCACCCTATTCTTATAGATTGTTTACTTGTTATCACTAGAGAATTTATACCTCTTGTTATATTGATTAAATTTCCCTAGTGTTTTTTATTTTAGTCAAAACCGTCTATTCACCCCCCTCTAGCCGGTGTCCTAGATCCTACACCCGCCAGCTCTGCTCCCCGCGTTCCCCCACTCCGCGGCGTTGTCGGTAGAATCGACGGCCGTTGCGCTCGACCGCTGACCACCTCGCGCCTACCGTATCCTCCCCAGCTAGATAAAGGCACTCGTGCCCGCTTTCTTTCCCTCGATGTCAATCGGGTAGCTCCTAGAAAAGAAGTCACCACGCCACCCAAGTTGCCGCCGCAACGGAGATCCGTGTCCACCCAAAATTGGTGACCCGAAAGTAGTCGTGAGGCTTTAGCAGGAACCCTAGGATCTAGCCCTAACCACCCGGACCGGGAAGGAGCTCTCTGTCACCGTGAATTGCTCGCCGTCTTTAGCGTTCTGCCTGGATCCGCGCCGCGCCGTCGTCGGGTGTCTCTGCGCCCTAATTCCTGGTGAGTAGCCCTTCCACGTGTTCACGCGATAGCTGTAATCGATTTGCGCTAGACGATTCGAGGATTAGTACCTGGGATCGCAGGGCATGGTGGTCGCCGGCCATGGCTCCGCCGCGGCCGGATGTGGGTGCCGCTCTATTTTGACGATGGAGCGTGTTGACTTGGGTGCACCGTCGATCGGCGGATGGACGTCCCGATTTGCGCACGCGTACCCTCTTTCGCTAGAACTTCCCCGGGTCGTTAGATCGGAATCCGAGGGCTGCGGCGGGATCTCGTCTTCATTATATCTGTACCGTTGGATTTAGATCCAAGGGCCACGATCGCATACTGCTTCATTATAATGATGATCTAATCCGGGCCGTTCAATCGTGATCTAGCGGCCAAAATCTTGTGATACCCCTTTGGTTGCGCAAATTGCTAAAGAGTCCCCGTGAAACAGAGAAATGAACCCGCCATCCAGAGCAACAGCGCTCTGAGTCTCGGGATTAGTTATGGTTTGGCCCCTGGGTTTCTCTGAATTCGAGGCCCAGTCTAGCACTGAATTAAATGGATTTTTAATACATAAATAAGTGCTAAAGCTTATAAAATTCATATGATATCCAAAATTACCCACTCCAGTTTCTAAAATTTTGTAATTTTGTTATGTACCACTTAGAGTCTCTGTTTTGACATGAAAACAAAATTAAAATTTATTTCTCACTTAATTCTATTTTAAGCACATAAAATCTTTGGAAATTCATATATTAAAATATATAACTCCAAAAATCATGATTTCTATTCCTAGGATTTTATTTTAATGTGTAGATTATTACTGTGTATTTTGTTTATATGTTTGGTGTGATGTTAATTTTCTCTATATACTGTGCTTATTTGCATTGTGGCGAGTAGAAGAGCCCGTGACTGAGGATCCTGGTGAGCAGCAGATAGAAGTAGCTGAGCAGGAGCTCATTGAAGGCAAGTTGTGCCCTTGACCACTTTTTACCTAATAATGTTCTTTAATATCATTTATTCATGCATAGGTTAATTTTGATGGGACCCAATAGGTCACCCTAGATTGTTTATCTCATTACCTTGTTTACCCCTGAATCACTTGGGTAGTTTGCTATTGCTTTACATGGTTTTGGGATAATCATTTATTATATCTATATTCCAATTCTTTTGTTATTATATTTATGTTCATGTCAAATCATTAATGTTAATTGGAACATAGAGCTTAACTTGAAAAACATGTGCCACCACAAGGGTTTAATGGGACGCCCTTGGCTGACTAATTAGGAAAGCTAGTGGAAGACTACCTTACCTGAAAGGGGCAAGGGCAGTAAGGGAGTTGCATGCAAGGAGGTTCTCGGGTTGATTTAGCTGCGATGGCGGTCGGACGGGGGATTCTTGCAAGTGCTCTTCCCATAAACTGTAGCAGGTTTTCGGAAGCTAGTGGAACTTTGTAAAGGCCTCGTAGTGTTGCCCTGCCTCGCCTCCTAGGTAGAGGTGTATGGGAGTCGCGACCCCTTGACAGATGGGTAACATGACTTGTGGGTAAAGGGTACAACCTCTGCAGAGTGTAAAACTGGTATACTAGCCGAGCTCACGGTCATGAGCAGCTCAGGACTCTCTGATGATTAATTTATGGAATTTAACCTCAATTTGTCATATGCATTTGCATGGGATTTGTTATTAATTTTGTTCTATTATTTTATTATGGTTTGGTATTCACTTACACTTAGTAACTGCTAATAAAATTTTGACCAACTTATAAAAGCAATGCTCAGCTTTAACCTCTATTGTTGATCAGCCTTACACTTCATGAACTCCCACCTTTGGTGAGTTCGTGCCACATTATTCCCCACAACTTGTTGAGCGATGAACATGTGTGAGCTCACCCTTGCTGTCTCACACCCCCCCACAGGAGAAGAACATGTGGTTCAGGAGGAGCCACAAGGCGAGGAGTTTGATCTGATCTAGGTGGCGTTTCTCAGTTGACATTGGCGCCAACGACGAACCTTAGTTCGTTTTATTTTTATCTTTTATTTTGTAAAAAGACTTCTGCTATGTAATAAATACTCTGATGTTATTATGAAATCTATCTCTATACACTCTGTTATTATATATGTAGTCTTCTTGGCGCATGTATGAGATGCACCTGGCTTTGTTCCTTAAAGCTGGGTGTGACAGTTCACGGCGAACTTCGCCAGCGCTTATCAGCAACATGGCGTGGAGGCTCACCTCCATGCAGTGAGGCATGAACCTGGGGAAACTCTCCGGGCCGTCATCTCCCGCTTCACTAAGGTACGGGGAACTATACCTCGTATCTTCGATGCTTCCATCATCACCGCTTTCCGGCAGGGGGTACGTGATGAGAAAATGTTGGAGAAGTTGACCACGCATGACGTGGAAACTGTCACCACACTCTTCGCTTTGGCAGACAAGTGTGCCAAAGCTGCCGAGGGCCATGCATGACACTCGGCACCATAGACCGGGGTTGCCCAGACGGGTGGCCCGGGTGCCGTCATCCAGGACAGCAAAAAGAAGAAGAAGAAGAAGAACCGCAGCCACCGGAGGCCGCAGACTGCTGCTCCGGTCGTTGCAGCTGCGACTGGGGGCCGGAATGAGTGCAACAAGCGCCCACCGCCACAGGGAGGCAACAGCGGCTCATGCCCTATGCACCCCAACAGTCGCCACAGCGCCTCGGAGTGTTGCGAGATCATCAAGCTCACGAAGCACGTCAGCGAGCGGCGCAAGCAGACTTCCAAAGATGGCTCCCCACCTCGTCGCCGGCCTGGCAAGGAGAGGGCCAACAACGGCGATGTGGCCGCGGGAGAGCGGGACCTCGGGTATCAGTCACCCGAGGGGGTCCTCAAGGACGTTTTCACTGGAGACTCTGACTCCGGTGACGACAACGACCACCGCAAGAAGCTATACGTCATGTATGGCGAGAGCTGGGAGCTCACCTCCCGCAGGAACGTCAAGTCCTTGCGTCGAGAGGTCCTTTCGGCGGTCCCGAGGGTCCCGAAGGCTGCTCCACATCAGCGGTGGAGGAGCACCACTATCTCCTTCGGGGCATCCGACTGCCCCGACAACATGGCAGGGGCCGGTATACTACCGCTCGTCACCACCCCTGTCATCGCCAACATGTGGCTGCACCATGTGCTGATTGACGGTGGGGCATGCCTCAACGTCATCAGCCATGCTGCATTCAAGCAGCTGCAGATCCCTGAGTCCTGTCTGGGACCCTCTCGTCCATTCTCCGGAGTGGGCCCATAGCCGGTGTATTCCCTAGGGAGCATCGCACTCCCGGTAACATTCGGGACCGAGGAAAACTTCCGCACAGAGAACGTCCAGTTCGACGTTGTGGAGGTTAACCTCTCCTTCAATGCCATCATTGGTAGGCCGGCCCTGTACCAGTTCATGGCCATTGCCCATTACGGGTATTTGGTCCTCAAGATGTCGTCCTCGGTTGGAGTCCTTACCGTGCTGGGAGATCGCGCCGCTGCAGTGGCGGCTGTTGAGAAGCTGCACGCCCTGGCGGTAGAAGCTGCTCGCCCGGACGACGGGGGGAAGGACCTCTCGACCTCCGGTACCAAGGTGCCTACCAAGGTGCAAAAGGTGCGGCCATCCGGGGCGGACGACGTCCCTATCAAGGCCATCCGGCTCTGCGCGGATTCCCCCCAGACCACTCGCATTGCGGGTGATCTGGAGGAAAAATAGGAACTCGCGCTCGTCGCCTTCCTCAAGGCAAATGCCGACGTGTTCACATGGGAGCCATCGCAGATGCCTGGGATCCCCAGGGAGGTGATCGAGCACCATCTGAAGATCAACCCTGATGCCAAACTGGTGAGTCAGAAGCCTCGCAGACAGTCTGTTGAGCGGCAGGACTTCATCCGTAAGGAGGTCTGGAAGCTGCTAGACACCGGCTTCATCGAAGAGGTTCATCACCCAGTGTGGCTGGCCAACCCAGCCATCGTTCCAAAGGCGAATGGGAAGCTTTGGATGTGCATCGACTACACCAGCCTGAATAAGGCCTGTCCTAAGGACCCGTATCCACTTCCATGTATAGATCAGATCGTGGATTCTACCTCCGGGTGCGACCTCTTGTTCTTTCTAGATGCCTACTCTGGTTTCCATCCAATCCAGATGTCTAGGGAAAATAGAAAGCATACCGCTTTTGTAACAGTGGATGGGCTTTACTTCTATGTTGTAATGTCTTACGGTCTGAAAAACGCCTTGCAGACATTTGTGCGGGCGATGTGTAAGACTTTCGGGGACCTGACTAGAGACAAGGTGGAAGTATACGTCGATGACATCGTGGTCAAGACTAAGAGAGGGTCGACCTTAGTGGAAGACTTAACCCTAGTCTTTGACAAGCTGTGGGCGACGCGCATGAAGCTGAACTCGGACAAGTGCGTCTTTGGTGTCTCCGCAGGAAAGTTGCTGGGGTTTCTGGTTTCGTACCGGGGCTTTGAAGCAAACTCGGAGAAGATCAAGGCGATGAGGCCTCCGACCCGTATCAAGGACGTCCAGAAGCTTATGGGGTCATTAGCCGCCCTTAGCTGCTTCATTTCAAGGCTAGCTGAGAGGGCGCTACCCTTCTTCAAGCTGTTGCAGAAGTCCGGCCCATTCTCTTGGACCGAAGAGGCAGAACAAGCCTTCTAGGAATTGAAGCAGCACTTGGTGTCCCTACCAATACTGGTAGCACCAGAACCTGGGAAGCCGCTGTATTTGTACATCGCGGCGGCTGCAGAAGTGGTGAGCATGGTGCTGGTCGTCGAAAGGACGGCACGAGAAGGCCAGGAACCTGGGGACTCAGGATCGGCTGCAAGGGTCCAGACCGTCCAGAGGCTAGTCTACTACGTCAGCAAGGTCCTCCATGAGGTGAATACCAGGTACCTTGAGACGCACAAACTCCTCTATGTTGTGCTCATTGCGTCCAGGAAGATGCGCCACTATTTCCAGGCACACATGGTCGTGGTGGAGACCTCCTTTCCGTTAAGGGCCATCCTCCACAACTCTAACGCCACATGCAACATCACCAAGTGGGTCGTGGAGCTCGCTGAGTTCCACCTGGACTTCCAGCCTCGCCACGCCATCAAGAGCCAGGTCCTGGATGACTTCATCGTGGAGTGGACGCCTCCCCCGAGCGCCCCTGGGGGTCCGGATCCCGATTCGGACCCCACACCTGCGGAGCCCAGGGGTCCGGTCTTCACCGAGCCCCACTGGACACTCTTCTTCGACGGATCTGCCCGTAAACAAGTTGGCGGGGCTGGGGTGGTCTTCATCAACCCAAGTGGAGATCAAGTGAAGTACATGGTGCACCTTGAGTTCAAGGCGACCAACAATATGGCAGAGTACGAGGCACTGATCTTCGGATTGACGGTAGCCCTATCCCTAGGGATCCGCCAGCTCCTCATGAAGGGGGACTCCCAGCTGATCATCAAGCAAGTCTGCGGGGAATGTAGCTGCAACGAGCCCAGGCTCGCAGCTTACCTCCTCCACGTGAGAAAGCTGGAGAAGGACTTCACAGCCCTGGAACTGCAACATGTTCCACGGGCTGACAACTCAGCGGCAAATGACCTCTCCATGAGGGCATCAACTTGGGCACCCATGCCCGAGGGTGTCTTCGAAAGATGGCTGCTGAGGCCCACCGCCTAGCCTATCGAACTAGGCGAAGGGGGCGAGACTAGCACCTCGAAGTTAGCGGTCCCGGTGGCATCTCATCTACGGAGCCTACCGAAGACTATGTGCTACAGGGAGCCCTGCCAGTTCCTTAGCGCCACAGCCAGTATCTCAGAGTGGTCTCGATGCATGGATCTCCGAGATCCGGGACTACCTGAAGGAGAATATCCTTCCTGAAGATCATGTGTCCGCAGAGCGCATAGTGCGGTTGGCTAAACGCTACGCGGTGGTGGAAGGGGATCTCTACCGCCGTGGCGCCAATGGCATTCTCATGCGGTGCATTACCTAGGAGGAGGGCCGTGTGTTGCTCATGAAGATCCATGGAGGAGAGTGCGGAAGCCATTCCTCATCCCGCATGCTGGTCGATAAGGCCTTCCGGCATGGCTTTTACTGGCCAACCGCCCTCAAGGATGCAGCTGAGATGGTAAAGTCCTGCAAGGCGTGTCAATTCCACGCAAAGCAGATACACACACCACCTCAGGCTCTGTAGATGATTCTGCCCTCTTGGCCATTCGCCGTATGGGGGGTGGATATCCTAGGACCGTTCCCCAGGGCCGTCGATGGGTACCGGTACCTCTTCGTCGCCATCGACAAGTTCACCAAGTGGCCAGAGGCCACCCCTGTGGTCAACATCACCCAGGGTGCTGCTGTTGTTTTCCTCAAGTCGATTGTTTGTAGATTTGGGGTCCTAAGCCGTATCATTACGGACAACGGGACCCAGTTTACAACTCGGCTTTTCCAGGAGTATTGCGAGGGCATCGGCACCCAACTCTGCTTTTGCGTCTGTGGCTCATCCCAGGAGCAACGGCCAGGCGGAGAGGGCAAACGCAGAGATCCTTAGGGGGCTCAAGACACGCACCTATGACTGCTTGAAAAAGCAAAGTGCAAATTGGGTCAGTGAGCTTCCGTCCGTGCTTTGGGGGAACCGGACCACACCCAGCCGAGCTACCGGGGAGACCTCGTTCTTCCTGGTCTACGGGGCCGAAGCCTGCCTTCCCCCGGAAATCATTATGGGCTCCCCACGGGTCTAAGCTTTCGATGAGTCTGTGCAGGAATAGCTACGGCGTGAGGACGTGGACTTCATCGACGAGCGCAGATGGCAAGCGGCTATCCGAAATGCACGGTACAACTAGGCGCTCAGGCGCTACCACCAACGGTCCGTGCATAGTAGGGACCTCAGGGTCGGGGACCTGGTCCTAAGGCGAGTACTGAACCGAGAGGGGCTCCACAAACTCTCCCCCAGCTGGGAAGGACTCTTCAAGGTGACGGAAATATGCCAACCCGAGTGTGTCCGCCTTGCTACAACTGAAGGAGAGCCTCTGACCAATCCCTAGAACATAGAGCATCTCCGTAAGTTTTTCCCATAAAAACAAACCTGGGGATTCAGTTTTCTTCCTTTGTAACTAGGTTGCGCATATATGTACGCCAGCCCGGTGAGGCCCACCCTCATAAACTCGGTCTGTTGGCCTACACTCATGTATGTCAAGTTATAAAGAAAAGATTCACCCCCAGATTTGTTTTTGTGATGGTCTTATTTTGCTTCAATTTACGAGCATCATATTTTATCTAACCCACCCATACAGTTCCCACCCTTGCCGGTGCAATGACATCCGAATTGAGTAGCCAGGCTTGCAGTTTGGGACCCCTCGGCAGGGGGGGTGTCTGGCAGCCTGGGGGCTAGTTCTAGAGAACGGGTACTTGTCTCATAGGGTGGTCTGGAGCCGTGTAGCTGTAACACCCAAAATCTTACTTTGAAAGTGTAGTAAAAAGTTCTCCAAAGATTTTGATATTAGAATGCCTTCCAATAAAATTTTCTTACATTTGAAACAACATCACCTAAAACAAACACGTTCCTAATAAAAGAATCTCTATATGAATTTGTTACCCCTTGGTTGAAATGAATATTTATAATTATTCTCTAAAGAATTTTATATTAGAGATTACATTTCTTAAAATACCCATTCTATGTGTTAGTGTGTATGAATTTTATATTTGAAAGCATTTGATTAAATAATATAATAAATTAATTAATTAAACAAATTATATTCATGCTGGAGTTCTTGAACTATGCATTCTAAATAAATTTGTAGTTTAAAACTGCATTTGAATTGATTTGGGAATGGAAAATAGAGAACAAAAAATAAAAAAAGGAAGAAGAAAGATCCTGTCACACCCGGCTTTAAGGAACAAAGCCCGGTGCATCTCATACATGCGCCAAGAAGACAGCATATATAATAACAGAGTGTATAGAGATAAATGTCAATAACATCAGAGTATTTATTACATAGCGGAAGACTTATTACAAAATAAAATAATAAAGATAAAACGAACTAAGGATCGTCGGCGCCAATGTCAACTGAGAAACGCCACCTAGATCAGATCATACTCCTCGCCTTGTGGCTCCTCCTGAACCACCTGCTCTTCTCCTGTGGGGGGGGTGTGAGACAGCAAGGGTGAGCTCACACATGATCATAGCTCAACAAGTTGTGGGGAACCAGTGGACATAAACTCACAAAGGTATGAGCTCATGTGATGTGTAAGGCTAATCAATGATAGGGGTTAAAGCTGAGCATTGCTTTTAATTAGTTGGTCAAAATTTTATTAGCAGTTACTAAGTGTAAGTAAATACCAAACTATAGATAAAGTAATAGAACAAAATTAATAATAAACCCATGCAATGCAAATGACAAAATTGAATTTAAGTTCCATAATTTAAACATCAGAGAGTCCTGAGCTGCTCATGACCGCGAGCTCGGCTAGTATACCAGTTTTACACTCTGCAGAGGTTGTACCCTTTACCCACAAGTCATGTTACCCATCTGCCAAGGGATCGCGACTTCCCATACACCTCTACCTAGGAAGCGCGGCAGGGCAACACTACGAGGCCTTTACAAAGTTCCACTAGCTTCCGAAAACCCGCTACAGTTTATAGGAAGTTCCAATGCAGGGTTCTCGGCTGACTGCCATCGCAGCAAAATCAACCAAGGACCTCCCTACACTGACCACTCCCCTACTGCCCTTGCCCCTTTCGGGTAAGGTAGTCTTCCACTAGCTTTCCTAATTAGTCAGCCAAGGGCGTCCCATTAAACCCTTGTGGTGGCACGTGGTTCTCAAGTTAAGCTCTATGTTCCAATTAACATTAATGAACTTGACATGAACATAAATAGAATAACAACAGAATTGGAACATAGAGGTAATAAATGATTATCCCAAAACCAGGTAAAGCAATAGCAAACTACCCAAGTGAATCAGGGGTAACAAGGTAATGAGATAAACAATCTAGGGTGACCTATCGGGTCCCATCAAAATTAACCTATGCATGAGTAAGTGATATTAAAGAACATTATTGGGTAAAAAGTGGTCAAGGGCACAACTTGCCTTCAATGAGCTCCTGCTCAGCTACTTCAACCTGCTGCTCACCAGGATCTTCAGCAACGGGCTCTTCTACTCGCCACAATACAAACAAGCACAGTACATATAGAGAAATTAACATTACACCAAACATATATACAAAATACACAGTAATAATCTACACATTAAAATAAAATTCTAGGAACATAAATCATAATTTTTGGAGTTATAGAATTTAAGTTATGCATTTTCAAAGGTTTTATGTGTTTAAATTGGATTAAGTGAGGAATTAAATTTATTACTGTTTTCATGGCAAAACAGAGGCTCTAAGTGGTAGGGAATAATATTACAAAATTTTAGAAAGTGGAATGGATCAATTTGGACCAAGTATGGATTTTATATGAATTTATCAAGTTCTAGTAATTATTTTCATATTAAAAATCCATTTATAATTTATTTTCTCTGATTTTATACTATTCTGGACTGGGCCACAAATCCAGATAAACCCAGGGGCTAAACCACACTTATTCCCCAGACTCAGAGTAATCCCAAGGTGGACGGCGGGTTCTATTTCCAAAAGGTCCAGGGTCTCTTATGCAAAATGGCCTGGCCGAAAGGGTACAGGTGGCGTTGGACCATTGGATCCACAGCTGAGGGCACGGATTAGATCTGATCTTATGTGAAACGGTATTCAATACGGGCCGCAGGATCCGTGATCGACGGCCCGCGATCCCCCTAAGTTAGCATCAGTCTACGCGTGGCTTATACCCCACGATCCAGATCTAACGGCCCCAAGCACAATACTGCGCGACCCAATCACATGCACACGTCTACCATCGAATACCAGCTCACCGGAGCCATGCATACCAGATGGAAGGCATTATTTTGCCATCTAACAATTGCTACACATTATGGGGTGAATGAGGAAAAAGGTGTGTAAATCTTTACCGGATATGGCGTAGATACAAACTCCGACCACGACACGGCGGCGTCGGTGTGCATCGGCGACGAGCTCAGCGTGATTTCACCCACACCCGTGTGCACAGAACTCCCCCCAGGGAGGTCCGACTACACTACACAGAGGAAATACAAGGCGAATTCTAGTGGTTGATTTTTTTACCTTGGGTTGTTCCGTCGTCCATGTAGGACTACGACACGGTAGAGTGAATTCACGCCGGCAAGCAATTCCTCGAGGCCCAACCGTGCACGCGCTCACAAACTTCCCCACACACTCTCCCGGATAGTTTCCCTGGGCCGAACTGGAGGCCAAGGTGAGGTTCAACCATGGCGGCCACAGGCGCTCCCTCTCCTCACACGGTTTCATGGAAGAAGATAGGTAGCGACCCCGACGACGAGGCCCCAGAAGTTTTATAGCCCACGCGCGGTTGAAGCCGATCGATGCGAAGGTTGTTGTGCAGCTGGTCAGGATCTTCGCGACGGCGTTTGGCAGTCAGCGCGCGTGCCCGAGGATGGCGGGTTCCGTTGTAGCAGCCTGATCTGAAACTCACGTATACGAGCGCTCGTGGGGAAGAAGGGAGGACTGCCCGAGGGGGTCCCACATGGCGGTGAGTGAGTGGGGCGGCAGATTCCCGCGAGGATCGACGTCGCACCGCGTGAATCCCGGACAGCTCAACGGAGTTTGGTTGGGGGAGATGGACCTGATGAATAGGGTCCACACGCAGGCGTCACCAGGACAGAGCGGCGTCGCGTGTGGGGGCTGGCCGGGCGGGCTCGCATGGCAGGGATTACCAGCGATTCGCGTGGCGGTCTGTTGCAGCGAGCCGCGTTTTTGGAGAAGTAGATGAACCCGACATCAGGGTCCCACACCATCAGTGAGCGCGGCAGGCTGTGGTGCTGGGCGCGCGCGGTGGAGCCTGGCGGCCACAGTAGCGGCTGCGGCGGAGAGGAGGTAAGGCGGCTAGGGTTTTGGCGTGCAAGCGCTAGTGGGCTGAATTGAGGAGCCAGGCCCATTTAGGTTCCTTCCTCTTTTCTTTTTCTTTTATTTTATGTTTTCCATTTCAAAGTTCAAATGGATTTAAATTGTAGGTTTGAATCTCAGACTTTCAAATATCAAATAGAATTCAAATGCTTCTTTCACTTGGTATGATATTATTTATTTGTTATTATTATTTATTCCCTTTCCGTTTATTTATTTATAGAAGGAAAAATGACTTTATTAACATTTTTTATCCTCAATTTTTTTATGCATAGTTTGAGTTCAAATTTCAAATTTGAATTAAACTATTTTCAAACTTCAGGTTCTAAATTTTCTAATTAAATGCACAACCAAGGAAATCCAACATGATGCATACTTCCATGTGTTTATTTAATATTTGTTTTAAAATAATCATGCCTCACGAGTAAATCACCTAATTGAAATGACCCCTTTATTATCTCCAATGGCAATAATCATGAGTATTCTACACTAGGGTTTACAAATCCTACCCCCCTTAAAAATAATCTCGTCCTCGAGATTTAGGAAGGACTAGGGAAAAGATGGGGAAAATCTATGTGAAGCTCTTCTTCTCTTTCCCATGTTGCTTCATCTTTTCCATGGTGGCTCCATTGTACTTCGCACATCTTTATGACCTTATTTCTTGTAACTCGAGTCAATGTATCGATAATCTTGATAGGATACTCCGTGTAAGTCAAATCACCCTGGACACTGAGCTCTTCCATTGGTAACTGTTCCTCGGGAACACGAAGACACTTCTTACGTTGAGATACGTGGAACACGTTATGCACATCCAATAGAGTAGCAGGTAACTCGAGTTGATATGCCATCTCCCCAACTCGCCAAAACAACTTTAAAGGGGTCCAATAAAACAAGGGGACAATTTGCCATTAACTTTGAATCTCCTCATTCCACGAAGTGGTGACACCTTGAGGTACACATAATCTCCTTCTTCAAATTCCAGTGGTCTCCTTCTATTACTCGCATAGCTCTTTTGTCTGGTCCGAGCTACCCTCAAATTCTCTTGAATTATACGAACTTGTTCCTCTGCTTCTTGAATAAGTTCAGGTCCAAAGAACTATCTTCCTCTAGTCTGGTCCAAAAATAGAGAAGTCATGCATTTCCTGTCATACAGAGTCTCGAACGGTGACATCTTTTAGACTGACCTGGTAACTATTATTATATGAGAACTCAGCATAAGGTAGACTCTTGTCCCAACTACTACCATGCTGAAGGGCACAAGCTCTCAACATGTCTTCCAATACTTGATTAATCCTTTCAATCTGTCCATCAGTCTAAGGATGGTAGGCCAAACTAAAATTCAACTTCGTATCCATATTCTCATGAAAACTTTTCCAAAATCTGGAGGTAAACTATGATCCTCTATCCGAAACGATCTTCTTCGGTACATCGTGTAGAGACACAATCCGAGCCATAAATAATTCTGCTAGTTGAGAACCTTTATAAGTAGTCTTGACGGGAATTAAGTGAGCTACTTTAATCCATCTATCCTCAACCACCCATACAGAATCATATCCTTTCGAGGTGCGAGGCAATCTAGTAATGAAGTCCATATCAATCTCTTCCCACTTCCACTCGGGTATCTTCAGTGGATGCAGTAGTCCAGCTGGCCTCTGGTGTTCAGCCTTAACTCTTTGACATGCATCGCACAAAGCCACATGTGCAGCCACATCTCTCTTCAATCCATACCACCAATATTTCTACTTCAAATCCTCATACATCTTGGTACTACCAGGATGAATAGAATAATCCGAGTCATGGGCCTCCTTCAAAATAGTCTCACGAAGGCTTTCAATATCAGGAACACACATCCTGTCCTTGAACCATATGGTGCCCTGCTCATCTTCGGTAAATTCCGGAACTCGACCTTCAGTAATCAGATCCCTAATCTCTTTTATTTTAGCATCACCAATTTGTCCTTTGCGGATCTCTTGCTCCAAAGTAGGTTCCACATCAATAGTAACTCCTTCAGTATGAGCCACTATCCCCAGGTTAAGTCTCCTGAAATCCTCAACAATCTCATCGGGTAGCTGGGCAACAATAGTTGAATGAACATGCTCCTTGCGACTCAAGGCATCTGCAACCAAATTTGCCTTGCCCGGGTGATAGTGAATCTCCAAATCATAATCCTTAATAAGCTCCAACCAACGGCGTTGCCTAAGGTTGAGATCCTTCTAAGTGAATATATACTTCAAACTATTATGATCCGTGTACACTTGGCACTTGGTCCCCATGATATAATATCTCCAAATCTTAAGTGCATGCACAACGGCTGCCAATTCCAAGTCATGAGTGGGGTAGTTCAATTCATGTTTCCGCAACTGAAGAGAAGCATAGGCAATCACATGTCCTTCTTGCATGAGCACACATCCTAAGCCTTGGCCACATGCATCACAATAAATGTCAAATCCCTTCTGTAGATCTGGCATAACCAATACTGGTGGCGACATTAGTCTCTCCTTCAATTGATCAAAGCTTTCTTGGCACTTCTCATCCCACTGGAATTCTCTTCCTTTTTCCAAAAGCGATGTCATAGGCTTAGCAATTTTAGAGAACCCTTCAATAAATCTCCGATAATATCCTGCGAGTCCCAAGAAACTCCGAATCTAAGTAACTGTAGTGGGTACTCTCCACTCCATTATCTCCTTAACCGTAGCAGGATCCACTGAAATTCCTCCATTAGAAATAATATGACCAAGAAATGGCACCTCGCCAATCCAAAACTCGCACTTGCTGAACTTGGCATATAGCTGGTTATCTCGTAGCTCCTGTAGCACCAACCTCAGATGTTCCTCATGATCGCTATCACTCTGGGAATAAATAAGAATGTCGTCGATGAACACTACGACGAATCTATCCAAGTACTCCATAAACACCTTATTCATCAAGTTCATAAAATAAGCTGGTGCATTGGTTAATCCAAATGACATAACAATAAACTCATATAATCCATATCGAGTCGAGAATGCTGTCTTGGGAATATCCGATGGTCTAATCCTCATCTGATGGTAACCCGATCGGAGATCAATTTTCAAGAATACTCTAGCACCTCTCATCTGATCAAATAAATCCTCAATACAGGGCAACGGATACTTGTTCTTCACCGTAACATCATTAAGAGATCTATAATCCACACACATTCTTTGTGACCCATCCTTCTTCTGTACAAACAGTACCGGTGCTCCCCAAGGTGAGGAACTCGGACGAATGTACCCTCCCTCTTGTAATTCCGTTAACTGCTTCTTCAGTCTGTTTAACTCTTCTATAGACATCTTGTATGGTCGTTCGAAAGTAGAGGCAGCCCAGGTAAGGGATCAATGACAAACTCAACTTCCCTATATGGTGGCATCCCTGGTAACTCTTCTGGGAAGACATCCGAAAAATCACTAACCACACGGATGTTGACACCAATAAACTTCCCATCTACTAAGAATGCCGCTAGTCTGATGGTGGTAGTTACTGCAACTTCAACTTCAAATCTTTGTCCTTTGGAACAGGTGAGTTCTACGGTTCCCTTAGCACATTGTATATACTGCCTTTGCCTTTCTTAACCATGACATACCAAGAATCACATCTATAGTGCTCTCTTCTAACACTATAGGGGTAGCCCATCTGGGTTAGAAACATAGGGTAAGAAAGGAAGAATTGTAGACGAGGCGAGTAATTACGAGAAATGTTACTGTGGGGGATTTATTAGCTAAGCAGATTAAGGTTTTACCTACCATAGCTAATTCATTACCTTATGGTGGTACATGCTAAGATGTCCATCTATAATAATTCAATCAATCAAAGAAGCAAATCAGACATTTATCATCAGAACAATCAAACAACATTTTTAAATAGAGAAAATAGTTTTAATTTTGTCTAAGGCCTCCTATCTCTTAGAAAGATCATAGTGGTAGGATTCTAAGGTGTGAAATCCATCTTGTCTTAGAGTAGAAAAGATAATATTAACCAGAGTAGAATAGAAAAAGGTGAGACAAGATCAAGATGAGATGAGTATAGAATGAATCAGAATAAGGTAAGTAGGAAAGGGTTTGTCCATTTCTATCTAGGTCTCGTCCTACAGTCAACATTTCCTCTGATACCACTTCTGTCACACCCGGCTTTAAGGAACAAAGCCCGGTGCATCTCATACATGCGCCAAGAAGACAACATATATAATAAGAGAGTGTATAGAGATAAATGTCAATAACATCAGAGTATTTATTACATAGCGGAAGACTTATTACAAAATAAAATAATAAAGATAAAACAAACTAAGGATCGTCGGCGCCAATGTCAACTGAGAAACGCCACCTAGATCAGATCATACTCCTCGCCTTGTGGCTCCTCCTGAACCACCTGCTCTTCTCCTGTGGGGGGTGTGAGACAGCAAGGGTGAGCTCACACATGATCATAGCTCAACAAGTTGTGGGGAACCAGTGGACATAAACTCACAAAGGTGTGAGCTCATGTGATGTGTAAGGCTAATCAATGATAGGGGTTAAAGCTGAGCATTGCTTTTAAGTAGTTGGTCAAAATTTTATTAGCAGTTACTAAGTGTAAGTAAATACCAAACCATATATAAAGTAATAGAACAAAATTAATAATAAACCCATGCAATGCAAATGACAAAATTGAATTTAAGTTCCATAATTTAAACATCAGAGAGTCCTGAGCTGCTCATGACCGCGAGCTCGGCTAGTATACCAGTTTTACACTCTGCAGAGGTTGTACCCTTTACCCACAAGTCATGTTACCCATCTGCCAAGGGATCGCGACTTCCCATACACCTCTACCTAGGAAGCGCGGCAGGGCAACACTACGAGGCCTTTACAAAGTTCCACTAGCTTCCGAAAACCCGCTACAGTTTATAGGAAGTTCCAATGCAGGGTTCTCGGCTGACTGCCATCGCAGCAAAATCAACCAAGGACCTCCCTACACTGACCACTCCCCTACTGCCCTTGCCCCTTTCTGGTAAGGTAGTCTTCCACTAGCTTTCCTAATTAGTCAGCCAAGGGCGTCCCATTAAACCCTTGTGGTGGCACGTGGTTCTCAAGTTAAGCTCTATCTTCCAATTAACATTAATGAACTTGACATGAACATAAATAGAATAACAACAGAATTGGAACATAGAGGTAATAAATGATTATCCCAAAACCAGGTAAAGCAATAGCAAACTACCCAAGTGAATCAGGGGTAACAAGGTAATGAGATAAACAATCTAGGGTGACCTATCGGGTTCCATCAAAATTAACCTATGCATGAGTAAGTGATATTAAAGAACATTATTGGGTAAAAAGTGGTCAAGGGCACAACTTGCCTTCAATGAGCTCCTGCTCAGCTACTTCAACCTGCTGCTCACCAGGATCCTCAGCAACGGGCTCTTCTACTCGCCACAATACAAACAAGCACGGTACATATAGAGAAATTAACATTACACCAAACATATATACAAAATACACAGTAATAATCTACACATTAAAATAAAATTCTAGGAACAGAAATCATAATTTTTGGAGTTATAGAATTTAAGTTATGCATTTTCAAAGGTTTTATGTGTTTAAATTGGATTAAGTGAGGAATTAAATTTATTACTATTTTCATGGCAAAACAGAGGCTCTAAGTGGTAGGGAATAATATTACAAAATTTTAGAAAGTGGAATGGATCAATTTGGACCAAGTATGGATTTTATATGAATTTATCAAGTTCTAGTAATTATTTTCATATTAAAAATCCATTTATAATTTATTTTCTCTGATTTTATACTATTCTGGACTGGGCCACAAATCCAGATAAACCCAGGGGCTAAACCACACTTATTCCTCAGACTCAGAGTAATCCCAAGGTGGACGGCGGGTTCTATTTCCAAAAGGTCCAGGGTCTCTTATGCAAAATGGCCTGGCCGAAAGGGTACAGGTGGCGTTGGACCATTGGATCCACAGCTGAGGGCACGGATTAGATCTGATCTTATGTGAAACGGTATTCAATACGGGCCGCAGGATCCGTGATCGACGGCCTGCGATCCCCCTAAGTTAGCATCAGTCTACGCGTGGCTTATACCCCACGATCCAGATCTAACGGCCCCAAGCACAATACTGCGCGACCCAATCACATGCACACGTCTACCATCGAATGGCCAGGCATCTTTCCCCTACCCTTTCTTCTACCCTGGGTACCCGCGCGACAAAGGATAGTGCCACTGTGGCAACAGCTCACCGGAGCCATGCATACCCCGATGGAAGGCATTATTTTGCCATCTAACAATTGCTACACATTATGGGGTGAATGAGGAAAAAGGTGTGTAAATCTTTACCGGATATGGCGTAGATACAAACTCCGACCACGACACGGCGGCGTCGGTGTGCATCGGTGACGAGCTCAGCGCGATTTCACCCACACCCGTGTGCACAGAACTCCCCCCCAGGGAGGTCCGACTACACTACACAGAGGAAATACAAGGCGAATTCTAGTGGTTGATTTTTTTACCTTGGGTTGTTCCGCCGTCCATGTAGGACTACGGCACGGTAGAGTGGATTCACGCCGGCAAGCAATTCCTCGAGGCCCAACCGTGCACGCGCTCACAAACTTCCCCACACACTCTCCCGGATAGTTTCCCTGGGCCGAACTGGAGGCCAAGGTGAGGTTCAACCATGGCGGCCACAGGCGCTCCCTCTCCTCACACGGTTTCATGGAAGAAGATGGGTAGCGACCCCGACGACGAGGCCCCGGAAGTTTTATAGCCCACGCGCGGTTGAAGCCGATCGATGCGAAGGTTGTTGTGCAGCTGGTCAGGATCTTCGCGACGGCGTTTGGCAGTCAGCGCGTGTGCCCGAGGATGGCGGGTTCTGTTGTAGTAGCCTGATCTGAAACTCATGGATACGAGCGCTCGTGGGGAAGAAGGGAGGACTGTCCGAGGGGGGTCCCACATGGCGGTGAGTGAGTGGGGCGGCAGATTCCCGCGAGGATCGACGTCGCACCGCGTGAATCCCGGACAGCTCAACGGAGTTTGGTTGGGGGAGATGGACCTGATGAATAGGGTCCACACGCAGGCGTCACCAGGAGGGAGCGGCGTCGCGTGTGGGGGCTGGCCGGGCGGGCTCGCATGGCAGGGATTACCAGCGATTCGCGTGGCGGTCTGTTGCAGCGAGCCGCGGTTTTGGAGAAGTAGATGAACCCGACATCAGGGTCCCACACCATCAGTGAGCGCGGCAGGCTGTGGTGCTGGGCGCGCGCGGTGGAGCCTGGCGGCCACAGTAGCGGCTGCGGCGGAGAGGAGGTAAGGCGGCTAGGGTTTTGGCGTGCAAGCGCTAGTGGGCTGAATTGAGGAGCCAGGCCCATTTAGGTTTCTTCCTCTTTTCTTTTTCTTTTATTTTATGTTTTCCATTTCAAAGTTCAAATGGATTTAAATTGTAGGTTTGAATCTCAGACTTTCAAATATCAAATAGAATTCAAATGCTTCTTTCACTTGGTATGATATTATTTATTTGTTATTATTATTTATTCCCTTTCCGTTTATTTATTTATAGAAGGAAAAATGACTTTATTAACATTTTTTATCCTCATTTTTTATGCATAGTTTGAGTTCAAATTTCAAATTTGAATTAAACTATTTTCAAACTTCAGGTTCTAAATTTTCTAATTAAATGCACAACCAAGGAAATCCAACATGATGCATACTTCCATGTGTTTATTTAATATTTGTTTTAAAATAATCATGCCTCACGAGTAAATCACCTAATTGAAATGACCCCTTTATTATCTCCAATGGCAATAATCATGAGTATTCTACACTAGGTGTTGGGGACTTGTTCTCAAATGCTAAGAGTTAAGAACAAGGCAACATAGAAGATGTTAAACATTAAGGTCCTTCGTCCTCCGAAACATTACGCCCCTTCGGGAAATAATGCTTTAGGACGAAGGTCACAAGAGACATACCTTCGTAAATATAATAAATAATGCCGAAGGATTCATATAAAGCGTGAAATATAAATATCAACATAGGATCATTTCTATTTTATTAACATGGAGAAATAGAAATGATTTCTAATTACAAATGTACCTTCAGTCCTGAGAGAAGGTAGAAGTACAAACGTGACGCAAAAGCCAATGCCAAGTCAGCGTGAACAGTACGGGAGTACTGTTCATCTATTTATAGACGCGGGACGCAGCCCACGTAAAATTACATCCATGTCCATTACATTTGTTAACGGTTTATGGAAATCTGTCGAGGCCCCCGAAGTCTTTTCATCTTTAAGTCGGTTCCCCCTTACGCCATCGCGCCGAAGCTTCCCTACGCACAGCTTTGGCTGCCCTCGACCTTCGTCTGGTACAGGCTTCGTCCTGGTCGTGCTCCATATCCATAATTCTGAATCCGAAAATACCTGTTCATATAATCCACTTGGAAAACATTGTGAAATCATGTTTTTGAGGACCTTCGGAGGACGAAGGCCCCCAACAGTAGCCCCTCGCAATATTAATTTGTAAATAATAAATTCAGATTGCGATATGGACGAAGGCCTTGAGCCGAAGGTCCGAAAAAACACCTTCCCTTTGCTAGAATAGCAACATTCACTGACAAGCGGGGCCTTTCAATTTCCAACGCCCTAGGCGTATAAATAAGATCACATCGCGAACTCATTTGGTACGCACACTTGCCTTTTGCTTCGGCCCACTAAAATTTTTAGCTCTTGTTCGTTAAGATTTGCTGGTCTTTTTGATTTCGAAGCTTCGGCCTCGGGAACAATTTTTTAGCGTTCCCGAAGATGTCTGAGGGCAAGAAGATCCCTGCCGAGACGAAGCTGAAGATCCCTGCTGAGACGAAGCTAAGTCTCGAGGAAGAGAAGAATCTGGGGTTCCTGATAGCGATGGCAGAGACCAATACAGAGAAAATCACGAAGGAGATTCTCGAAGGTTTGTCCGAAGATACTGATGACAGCGACAGCTATGATGTGGAAAGTGGTGGGGAAGAGGCCGAAGATCGACCGTGGCGGCCAAGCCACACAGTTTTTGGGAAAACGACCATCAAGCAGAGTCACATTGATAATATGAGGGGGCGATATTTCCGAGACATATCTATTGTGAGAGCTGATGCCGGGGAAAAAACTTCTCCCACCCCCGAAGAAGATGAAGTTGTGATTTTCCGAAGCTTCCTCAAGGCTGGGCTTCGATTCCCCCTGAGCAACTTTGTTGTTGAGGTACTAAAGACATTTCAAGTCTATCTGCATCAAATCACTCCCGAAGCCATCATAAGAATGGGAGTGTTTGTCTGGGCTGCGAGGAGCCAAGGTTTGGAACCGAACGCTAAAAGCTTCTGCAACATTCATGAGTTATTATACGAGACGAAGCCCTGAGGAAAGGAGCAATACCACAACAACTTTGGGTGCTACAGCTTCGGCGCCCGCTCCGGGTCAAGCTGCCCTGTGCCGACCTTTCGGAAGAGGTGGCCCGGAGCCTGGATGACTGAATGGTTTTATGTAAAGATTGATCTAACAGCTCAAGAGAATGTGAAGAGTATCATTATGCACCCAATCTGGCAACGCTTCGGTCTTCGAAGGCCGAAGGTCGAAATGGACGAAGCCGCCGAAGAATGCCAAAGAGCTTTCGGGGTAGTCTGCTCGTTTATTGGGACAAGGGACTTGGTCCAAGAACACATTGCCTTCAGGGTATGGCCACTTGCAGAAAAGTGGGAAATGCCGAAGGAAACCATCAAAGAGTCCGACGAAGGCGGACTAGTCAGATTAAAGTACACATTCAAATATGCAGATAAATTTATTGAACCTGATGATGACTGGCTGAAAAGCATTGAAACATTAAGTGATGAATTACTTGGGGCATATTCGAAGGCTGAAAATACTGCACTATCAGCAGCCTTCGGGGGCCGAAAAAAGAAGAGACTCAACCGAGTGTTTGATGCAGTCGGGTTCTTCTACCCTGATTATCGTTATCCCATCCGAAGGCAAAAAAGGAAAAACATAACCTCTGAAAAAGAAGAAGCTGCAACTGCTCCTAGCGAGCCAGAACCGGAAGGAAAAAGGTTGAAGGTCCTCACACACCGACCACGCCATATTGAACCAGCTTCGGTGCCTGAGTTCACCGGAGAAACTTCTTCGGCCGCCGAAGCTGAACAGCCAACCTTGCTGCCAGAAATTGCAGAGATGGCCGAAGCGCCATCTACAGAAAAAATGGAAGAAACGAAAAATCCGACTAAAGAAAAAGGATCAGAAATTTTGAGTCCTGTAGCAAATGTCGAAGCAGCAAAAATCCAAAAGGGTACAATGGTGACCCCAAAAAGGAAGAGAATGGTAAATGTACTAGATGTCTTGGAGACAATTAAGTCTTCAAGCACAACTCCAAAAAAGAGTGTTGAAATTGCTGAAGCTTCTTCTGAAGCTCCGACGCAACAAGCTGAAGCTGAAGCTGGGCCTTCAGAGCCCTTCAAGGAGCAAATTTTGGAAGCCGAAGCAATAATAATACCAGAACCAATTTTAGTTGAAGAAACTGACACTGCCATCCCCGAAGCGCCTGCCAGCATATGTGATTACATCATACGACATGCTTCGGGGAAAAAACTATCTGAAGAAGAAACTCATGAAGCTAACCATTATGCAAAGGAGCTAAAATATCCAAAGGGGGCAGTAATATTCAATGGGACAAATGAAGATGATTTCTTATACTGCCTGCCTGACAACAAAGAGCTATCTGTCTGCCGAGAGATGGCCAGGAGTATTGGTTTCCCGAAGCTTGAATCTGGATTAAGCGCCATGACGAAAGAAGATCTCGCAGACAGTCTTGCGTACAACAGCCTGAAGGTACGAGAATTAAACGCTTGAAAAAACCCCCTTATTATTATTATTTTATTTTATTTTATTTTATTTTTACGCAACTCATTCCTTTTTTCTTATATGAAATTTTTTTTTTTGTATAGGGCCTGATCCTAAGCAACGCGCTAAGGGCGCAAAAGAGCGCCGAAGATGAAAGTTATGAAATTGCGTTTAATAATTTACGCTCCGAAGTTATCAAACTGAGAAACGAAGCTTTGGAAAAAGATAAAATTCTGCTTACACTGGTAGATAAAGTGAAAAGAGACGAAGCTGCTTCAAAGGCCCAAACCGAAGCTCAAAAACGCGAGATTAAAGATCTTCAAAAACAGCTGGCTAGAGCTAAAGAGGAGCGCGCGCTTGAGGAAACGAAACGAGAACTTAGTGATTTTATGGTCAGCAAATTGGAATCAAGAGTTAAGGAGCTTCGCACATGTCAGGGGAAATGCTATGTTAAATCTATAGAATGTGTGAATAAAATTAAAACCAGCTTTGCTAGCGTCGGCGCCTTCTCCAGCGAAGAGAATTTTTCTCGAGGCAATCCCGAAGATCCGCTGGAATGGATTAGCCACGAAGCAGAGGCCTTCGAAGAGATTCTGAACAGTCGTGGCGACATATGCGCTTTTTCGGGCGCCAGAGGAATTGCTTCTGTCTTAGAGAAGAAAGGTTGCGGGCATATAAAATTTTTAGCTCAGTCCGAAGCTACCTTATCTTCCGAAGATATCAAGGACCCCTCGGCCGAAGCAAGCGTAGTTGGTGGCAAATTTTTTACTGATATCTGGAACGACGGCGGCCGAGGAATGGCACAAGAGATCATCCAAAGAAGTGAAAAAGGCATTCATGATGCTAGAAAAGTAGCAGAAGCTGCCGAAAGGAGTACGGAGCCCGAAAGACAATTAGGTACCAATTAGTCGTTCTTGTTGTGTTGTAATTTTCATTTTAAACTTTGCTCGCGATTTGTAAAAGTAATGAAGAAGTGTTCTCTTCGCTCAGAAACTGTTGAACCAACTGCCGACCCCCACACAAAAGGGGATGAAGAAATTAAACAGATGGCCGAAACTATCATGGACAAGGTTGTTGACCAACTTCTGAATGAAGCCGCCGAAGCAGTGTTAAGAGAAGATTAGATACTATTTGGAAAAAACATTTAAAGTGTAATCTATGCAACACTTTGTACATTTGAATGTAATATACAAGTCTCTTTTCATTATTGAATTCTTTACGATGCATGAAACTTTAATTACATACCATTTTTGAGCCTTCGGCGAAAAAACACCTTCCCTTCTTTTCATGCTTCGTGAAGAAGACATTCTTCATTAAAATTACTCTGATGAATGATATCCATGCTTCGTGAAAACATTCTCCGAAGCTATATCCCGAAGCTATACAACTTTGATATTGATTTGATAAAATTCGCCCATGTTTCGTAAAAATATTCTTCGAAACTGTATTCCGAAGCTATACAATTTCGATGTCACTTTCCCAAAGCATCCTTTCGAAGGTTGAGAGTATCCCCTTCTCTTGCCAAATGCAATATGATGTATGATGCTTATGCTATGCAAAATGATGTGATGATGTTATGTTATGCATGTGTCATTTGTTCCGAAGATACACATAAAATATATTCGTAAGCTCTGCATTCCCTTAGGAACGTCTTTGGAGCTTCTTCGTCTTTTACTTAGACGGTTTCAGCGTTGACTTTTCGCTGTAAGCCTCCCTTAGGAGCTTCTTCGCCTTTTACTTAGGCGGTATCAGCGTTGACTTTTCGCTGTAAGCCTCCCTTAGGAGCTTCTTCGCCTTTTACTTAGGCGGTATCAGCGTTGACTTTTCGCTGTAGGCTCTGCATTCCTTTAGGAACGACTTCTAAGCAGAAAACTTACACTGCGCTCCCTTTGGAACGGCTTTTTGTGACTTCATAAACTTACTCTGCGTTCCTTAGAACGACTTTCTGCTACTCCGAAGGATTTTTGATCCGAAGGTCCTCCTTGG
Organism: Zea luxurians; assembly: GCA_029449295.1. NCBI lineage: Eukaryota > Viridiplantae > Streptophyta > Magnoliopsida > Poales > Poaceae > Zea > Zea luxurians. Next base: position 226,316 of record JAOPSE010000240.1, on the reverse strand, counting down.
TAACGGAAAAAGTTTTAGGCTTCAGCAACTTAGGCTTGTGGAACAAATAGATTTTCCTCGTAAAAAACAACGGAATTATTACATGAAAACTATCAATGTTTTTTGCTTCACAGAAGATAAAACTGAATAGAAAAGACTGCTATCAAAGGTAGGATATGTCAATAAATGTGCTTCGACTCTGGCACAGTGCTGTTGACTGTGCGAGCTTCGGACTGCTCTCTGAAGTCCCTCTGATGTGGAGCGTATTGACTCCCTTCTGGCTGTTGACCTTGCTGCAATGGAGGTGGAGGCGGAAGCTGCTGCCAGGAAGCTTGAGGTTGACTTGCCGAAGCTACAGAAGCTGCAGGGTGGTTGTCTATGTATTGTGGGATATAAGGCGGATGATACGAAGCAGTATGCATGACTTGCTTCGGCTGAGCTTGTTGAGATGCAGCTTCGGCTATTTCCTTTTGCTTCTGGATTGTAACATGGCACGTCCTAGTGGTATGGCCCTTGCCTTCTCCACAAAACAAGCAAAACAGTCTCCTTGGCTGATCTCCGAATCTTCCGCCGAAGCCCCTGGCGCCTCTGCCTCTTGGAGCTGGTGGCCGGAAGGAGGTTTGTTGTTGCCCCGAAGCCTGTGAGGAGCACTGCGGCCTGTTTTGCTGATTCCCCTTGTCATCATTCTGAGTGTTGTGGATGGAACGAACATGCCTCGGGTAGTATCTTCCTCCGAAGCCCCTGGTCATTTCAGAAAATCTGAAGGCCTCCTCCCTTCTTTGGCGAAAGTCATTGTCAGCACGAATGTACTCATCCATCTTTTGGAGCAATTTCTCCAGGGTCTGAGGAGGCTTCCGAGCAAAGTATTGAGCTGCAGGTCCAGGACGAAGCCCCTTGATCATGGCTTCGATAACGATTTCATTGGGCACCGTTGGTGCCTGCGCCCTCAATCGTAAGAACCTTCGGACATACGCCTGAAGGTATTCTTCGTGATCCTGAATACACTGGAAAAGGGCTTGAGCTGTGACCGGCTTCGTTTGAAATCCTTGAAAGCTGGTCAGTAACATATCCTTCAGCTTCTGCCATGAAGTGATTGTTCCTGGCCGAAGAGAGGAATACCAAGTCTGAGCAACATTCCTGACGGCCATAACGAAAGACTTCGCCATGACTGCAGCATTGCCCCCGTACGAAGACACTGTTGCTTCGTAGCTCATCAAGAATTGCTTCGGGTCGGAGTGGCCGTCAAACATGGGAAGCTGGGGTGGCTTATAGGATGGAGGCCAAGGTGTAGCCTGCAGCTCAGCAGACAGAGGAGAAGCATCATCGAAAACAAAATTTCCCTGATGGAAATTATCATACCAGTCATCTTCGTTGACGAAGCCCTCCTGATGAAGGTCTTTCTGATGAGGCCTTCTGTTCTGCTCATCGTGAGTGAGATGGCGAACCTCCTCAGAGGCTTCGTCTATTTGCCTTTGCAACTCAGCTAGGCGGGCCATCTTCTCCTTTTTCCTCTGCACTTGTTGATGTAGCATCTCCATCTCTCTGATTTCTTGGTCTAGCTCTTCTTCCTCAAGCGTCGGGCTGACGGCTTTTCTCTTCTGGCTTCGGGCCTCCCGAAGAGAGACGGTCTCCTGGTTGTGGTCCAGCGGTTGTAGTGCTCCTGCCCCAGTCGCTGAAGCTTTCTTCGGCGCCATAGCGAAGGTCTATAGCTTCCGAAGGTGTTCACAAAAACTCGAAGTGGAAGTGAGTTCACCGGAGGTGGGCGCCAATGTTGGGGACTTGTTCTCAAATGCTAAGAGTTAAGAACAAGGCAACATAGAAGATGTTAAACATTAAGGTCCTTCGTCCTCCGAAACATTACGCCCCTTCGGGAAATAATGCTTTAGGACGAAGGTCACAAGAGACATACCTTCGTAAATATAATAAATAATGCCGAAGGATTCATATAAAGCGTGAAATATAAATATCAACATAGGATCATTTCTATTTTATTAACATGGAGAAATAGAAATGATTTCTAATTACAAATGTACCTTCAGTCCTGAGAGAAGGTAGAAGTACAAACGTGACGCAAAAGCCAATGCCAAGTCAGCGTGAACAGTACGGGAGTACTGTTCATCTATTTATAGACGCGGGACGCAGCCCACGTAAAATTACATCCATGTCCATTACATTTGTTAACGGTTTATGGAAATCTGTCGAGGCCCCCGAAGTCTTTTCATCTTTAAGTCGGTTCCCCCTTACGCCATCGCGCCGAAGCTTCCCTACGCACAGCTTCGGCTGCCCTCGACCTTCGTCTGGTACAGGCTTCGTCCTGGTCGTGCTCCATATCCATAATTCTGAATCCGAAAATACCTGTTCATATAATCCACTTGGAAAACATTGTGAAATCATGTTTTTGAGGACCTTCGGAGGACGAAGGCCCCCAACACTAGGGTTTACAGATCCCCTTACGCCTGGGCCGTAATGCACCCTGCCGGCCCAATTTCCCACTCCGCACTAGCCCCAAAACCCTAGCCGCCAGCTCCAGTTTCTTCTATTGCGCGGGGTCCGCATCGTCATCCACTCAAAGCCACTGACGTGTGGGCCATATTTGACAGCTCTATCTCCTACCGTGACCGAGCTCGATCGGGTATTGCGGTAGGTTGTTGTGATCGGATCATGGTGGTTAGGATTCGTGGGCCTCAATCCTATCTCCTTGCGCCTTTAAATACCGGCTGTGGTGCTTTGCGATTCAACAATCCCGTATGGCATCGAGATCGACTCCGAAGAACCACACAGTAAGAGCGCCATTGTTGTGCTGGAAGCCATCACCGTAGACCAAAATCTGAGAGAAGGTAGAGTGGGGGGGAAGAAGGTTGTCGCCGCCATGGCCCATGGCCGAACGCTCACCCATGCCGTTCCTCGTTTTCCTAGCGTGAGCGGGGGGTTTCCGGTGCAGGATTGAGCCGCGCCATGGCTAATACTATGGAAGCAATGTGGGTGCAGGGAGCCTTGGAATCTGCTGCTCGCCGATGTATAGGGAAGGAGCCACCGTCGTCGTCGCTCCCTGCCTGTGCCACTCGGCCGGTCTCAGCGTCTCTGATCCCCCCTTCTTCCTCTATTGGTTGGGCGCGGCGGCGATGTCACGGCCGTGGTTGCTAGGAGCGCCGCCTCCCTGCTTGACCATCGGGAGGTGGAAGAAGCATGGAGCCCATTGATCTGGAGATCAACGGTGGCTACGGGATGATGACGTGGATGAGCCACGGACCGTTGATCTCGTGTTGACTGGTCTAGATTAAATATTGGGACCGCTTCGAGGGAACCAAATCAGGTGCGTTGTTCTCTGATCGAACGGTTTGGAGTGGATCTCGGTGTTTTAAAACTGGGCGGTCGATCCTAGATCTAGCGGATAGCATTGTGTACCGCTTCAGGTTAATGACTGATTTAATCTGCGCCGTCGGACGATGATCCAATGGCTGTCGTGTGCGGATACCCCTTCGCCATAACCATTTTGCATACAAACCCCTGCTCTATGTAGTAATCAACCAGCGGTCCACCTCAGTGAACAAGTAATTGCACATAGGTCCTGTGTTTCGCAATTTAGACCCTAGCTTTTCTGGATATTGTGTCCACAGTGCATGGACTATTAGAAAATAGAGAAATAATATTTAAAAATGATTTCTTAGTACAAAAATAATTGCATAAACTTGTTTAATCCATATTTAACTCAATTTAACCCTTTCTTTGATCCATTCCAGTTGCTATAAATTCATATTAATATTGTTTAACCCATGATAGCTTTATTTTGCCATGAAACTTAATTTAAAATTATTCACTTGAATTACTCTATTATAGGTTCTAAATAACTCCAGAAATTCATAATTTCTTTGTTCTAACTCCAATTTGATCCATTCAAATTGCGTTAGCTTCATAAAAATATTGTCTATGCAGTGCAAACATTAATTGTACCATAGAACATATTTTTATAATTAGATATTTGTTTAGCCTATGTTTAGTAGATTAACCTCTCTAAATCAAAGTTAATTTGTTTATAACTATAGTTTGGCTAAAATATCATCCCTAATTATATTATAATTTAACTTAAAGTTGAATTAATTATTTAGATTATTCTCTCACATGATCTATTAATAACATAAGGTCTAGTTTTAACTGCTTAAATTGCATGGGTCTTCTGAAAACCATAACTCCTTAACCGTGACTCCGAATTTAGTCGTTCTCGAACCCACGATCTCGTAGCGACGCGTAGATTATTATCACATAGTTTATTCTTATGTTTGGTGTGATGTTAATTTTGCCTATACCATGTTTGTCTATATTGCTATGTTTAGCAGTGAGGTTACGAGAATCTGAAGATCATCCTGGTACCTGGAATCTCAAGTCCCAGGCAAGTTGTGCCCTTGATCACTTCTTTTTACCCACTCATGTTCTAATTAATCATAATGATCTGCATAGGTTAATTTTGATGGGACCCAATAGGTTACCCTAGTTTGACTATCTTTGTACCTTGTTTACCACTGAATTTTTGGGTAGTACCTGCTATTGCTTTATGTGGTTATGGGTATAGAGATACACACTATTTATGATTATACCTTTATTATCAGTTGTTATTTATTGTTCATGATAAGATCATTATGTTAATTGGAACATGGAGAACCACCTGGGAAAACAGTGCTACCACAAGGGTTTAATGGGACGCCCTTGGCTGATTAATTAGGAAAGCTAGTGGATGACTACCTTACCCGAAAGGGGCAAGGGCAGTAGGGGAGTGGTCAATGTAGGGAGGCCCTTGGGATGATTTTGCTGCGATGGCGGTCATGCGAGGGATTCCTGCATTGGAGCTTCCTATAAACTGTAGCGGGTTTTCTGAAGCTAGTGGAACTTTGTAAAGGCCTCGTAGTGTTACCCTGCCTCGCCTCCTCGGAAGAGGTGTATGGGATTGGCCGTCTCTCGGCAGATGGGTAACATGACTTGTGGGTAAAGATGCGCAACCTCTACAGAGTGTAAAACTGGTATACTAGCCGTGCTCACGGTCATGAGCAGCTCGGACACTCACATGATTAATTTATGGAACTAAATTCAATTTGTCATATGCATTGCATCGCAGGTGATGTTGTTACTTTTGTTCTACTACTTGACTGGGTTGGTATTTACTTATACTTAGTAATTGCTAATAAAATTTTGACCAACTTTAAAAGCAATGCTCAGCTCTAACCATCCTCCTTGGTAAGCCTTACACTTCACGTGAGCTCCCACCTTTGGCAAGTTCATGCACATTATTCCCACAACTTGTTGAGCAATGAATGTATGTGAGCTCACTCTTGCTGTCTCACACCCCCCACGGGTCAAGAACAGGTACCACACGATGAGGCACTTGGAGGATGCTGTGATGTGTTCGTGAGAGATCTAGGCCGTCGTCTCCCAGTCAACTTTGGGTTGTTGGACCGTTGTCTCCTTATAATGTAATTATTTATTTTGTATAGAACTCCTGTTATATAGTAAAGATGTGACATTCGATCCTGTGCCATGATTCATCATATGTGTGAGACTTGGTCCCAGCACACCTGGTGATTATGTTCGCGCTCGGGTCTTGGTGCCCCAAAACCCGGGTGTGACAGAAGCCGCTTAGCTTGGTTCCGTATCCTAAGCTTGCACGCTCCACCACTCTGTGACGGGTATCCTAGTATTTGGAACTATAGTCCTGTGGGTCCAGCAACCTGGGGTTCGGTTCTAAAGAATGGACACTTGTCTCCTAGGGTGGTCCGAAGCTATGTAAACGCTTAGCCTGGTCCTGTACCCTAAGCCTACATGCTCCACCACTCTGTGATGGGTGTCCTAGTATTTGGAGCCGCGATCCAAGGGGGTTCGGGCATACGGCTTGGCTTCCTAGGCTAAGTCCTATAGGTCCTATTGCGTGAATCAAAGGATAGAAGATACCAGTTAGTGGGTCCTATGGGTGCACTACTAAAACTTCCTAGCCAAGGATGTGTGCAGGTCCAGGTCCCAGTCGAGACTACCTCCTGGGGGCTGGGTCACCAATTCTTTCTTAAGTATACTGGCATCCAGCCTCGACACGTCGAGCCTACATCCCAGGGGGGCCAAGTACCAGGGAGAAGTTGGTAACGACGCACACAACAAAGACAAATAGCATACAGATAAGTTCTGCCACTGTTAGATTAATACTTCTCAAGAGTATCTTACAAAATCAAAAGTTGTTACAAGCCGCACCCCAGTGGAACCCTTGCCCTGTTTCTGCAGATCTAGCTACTCATCATTAGCAGGATCCCGCTGGAAGCGCTCGGCCACCACCTCCACAGTATCTTGTACGCCCTCCCGAGCGGCGTCTTCGGTGTCGGCCATCGGACCAGCAATCACCGGCTCCAAGGAGATGGCCGGGTCGTGGCTCCGGAAGCACGTCAGGATGTACTCTATCACTGCCCGGCAGAGCCTGCCGCCTTCGGCCTCTAGGCGGGCGCCAAGAATCTGGTCCATGCGTTGGAGGCGGTCCGCGGCAGAGTCCAACACCGGGAGCGCATTGGAGATGGACGTCGGCAGCTCCGACATCGGGATGGGACTCATCCCTAGCGGCACCAGCGCTGTGCTCGCCTCGCCGCCCATGCAGCGATGCGCTGGACCCCGGCGCGATGCTCTGCCTAGAGATCTTCAAGTGCTTTCTTCGTTGCCTCCACCGCCTGGGACCCTGGTGCTGCCTGCGCCGCCTGGAACTGACAGATTCGATCCTCCAGCTCCTCTTTCTCCTCTGCCTCGAGCTCATGCTTGTCCAGCAACTTATCCCGCCTTTCAAACCTTTCCTCCCTGTAGGCGAGGTCCTTCTCTCGCTAGGCGAGATCTGCCGCCCGCTTATCCAGGGATGCATCCTTCGCCTTGAGGTTCTCCTCGACTAGGGCGATGTTGCTGGCCTTCCCCTCCACCTCTCGCTCCCATTTTTGGATCCTCTCCACTGCCGCGGTCTGCTGGGTCCGCTGCTCTTCCAAGATTGCGTTCATGGCACTCAGCTTGGCGCTCAGCTCTGTGACGACCTCCTCCCTCTGGTTCAAGGCCTCCACCTTCTTGGCCAGCCTCTTCTCCTTCCAGCTCGCCTCCAGCTCCCTAGCGTACACCATCTGGAGGTCCTTCTTGTAGTCTTTGTGGTCCCGCGCCAGTTCGGACCGCTCAAAGGCGAACTGGTGGGATGTCGCCTTGGTGCGCTCCTCCAGCTGGGTGCGCCAGTCGCTGAGGCACTAGTGCTCAGATTCTAGCGCCTCCCACTCCCACCGGATCGCCGCCTCGGTCTCTTGAAGGGCCTGATGGGCATGAGACAGCACCCAGGGGAGGGGAACCGACGCTGCTTCTGGCTCGGCGCTGGATCGGAGCTGCCACCCGAAAACCACCTCAGTCTCCTCCGAAGTGGGTGGCGGGATGGAGCTAGACGCGTGCCCCGCGTCCCCTACCGCTGCCGACGGTGTACTCGACGGCATCGTCGCCGTTGAAACTGTGGGAGCCATCGGAGCAGTTGGGACCTCCTCCACCGCTACCGACGGTGTACTCGACGGCACCGCCGTCGTTGAGGCTACAGTAGCTGTCGGCGCCGCCGCTGCTGCCGGGCTCCCAGCTGGAGCATGGGAGCCCGGGGGCGCTGTCTCGGCGGCAGCCGCCGGGGGGCGGATCGCTGGCACCACTCCCAGCAGATGCCTGCTGCTGAGAACCAGACCTGCCGGCGGGCGCGACCTTGGGAGCAGAGGGGGAGGAAGCCCTGACAAGCAGAGGATGGGTTAAGACCTGTCGGCATGATAACTAGACTAGCAAAAAAAGGGGCTACACTTACTTGGGGCCCTGGACCTTCCAACGACCCTGGAAGCGGGACGACCACCGCTCCTGCTGCTGCTGTTGCTGCTGCTGCCCCTAAGGTGGTGGCGGCGGGCCCGACGGTGGTGGCGGTTGCGGTGGCGGCGGACCTGATGGTGGTGGTGGTGGAGGACTGACGCGCCTCTGCACGCCCTGGGCCTGGGAGCCGGCCTCCTCGGCCCCACCGGCAGTCCTCTGATGCTTCTAAGCGCCAGCCTCCTCGGCCCCACTATGGGGGTCCGAAACAAGCGATCCGTCGGCGCGACGCAGCCGGCGTCGCCTCTCTTCCTCCGACCCCCCGGTGCCACATGGGACGGAGGAACTGCTTGCAGCCCCTTTGCCCTTATCAAAGGGGCGGGGGCCGCGGCGGGGACACTGGGAGCCACGGTGGGGGCGCTGGGAGCCACACCGACAGACTAGGGGCCTCCAGCCGGCGTGTAACACCCGGATTTTAGGGGTCCAAAACCCGGGCGCTAACATAAACACCAGGTATGCTGGGACCAAGTCTCACACATATGATGTATAGTGGCACAGGATCGAATGTCACATCTTTATACATAACAGGAGTTCGATACAAAATAAATAATTACATTATAAGGAGACAACGGTCCAGCAACCCAAAGTTGACTGGGAGACGACGACCTAGACCTCTCACGAACTCATCGCAGCATCCTCCATGAGCCTCATCCTGGGGTACCTGTTCTTGACCTGTGGGGTGTGTGAGACAGCAAGAGTGAGCTCACATACGTTCATCGCTCAACAAGTTGTGGGGAATAATGTGCATGAACTCGCCAAAGGTGGGAGCTCACGTGAAGTGTAAGGCTTACCAAAGAAGATGGTTAGAGCTGAGCATTGCTTTTAAAGTTGGTCAAAATTTTATTAGCAGTTACTAAGTATAAGTAAATACCAACCCAGTTAAGTAGTAGAACAAAAGTAACAACTTCACCTGCGATGCAATGCATATGACAAATTGAGTTTAAGTTCCATAATTTAATCATGTGAGGGTCCGAGCCGCTCATGACCGTGAGCACGGCTAGTATACCAGTTTTACACTCTGCAGAGGTTGCACATCTTTAATCGAGCTGCTCATGACCGTGAGCACGGCTAGTATACCAGTTTTACACTCTACAGAGGTTGCGCATCTTTACCCACAAGTCGTGTATCCCATGTCGCCAGGGTTTGCAAGGCCCTTAGACACTTCCGAGGTGAATGGCTAGGGATCCACTACGAGGCCTTTACAAAGTTCCACTAGCTTCCGAAAACCCGCTACAGTTTATAGGAAGATCCAGTGCAGGAATCCCTTGCAGGACCGCCATCGCAGCAAAATCCTCCCGAGGGCCTCCCTACACTGACCTCTCCCCTACTGCCCTTGCCCCTTTCGGGTAAGGTAGTCTTCCACTAGCTTTCCTAATTAATCAGCCAAGGGGTCCCATTCCTCCCTTGTGGTAGCACTGTTTTCCCGGGTGGTCGCTCCATGTTCCAATTAACATAATGATCTTATCATGAACAATAAATAACAACTGATAACAAAAGTGTAATCATGAATAGTGTATCTCCATACCCAAAACCACATATAGCACTAGCAAGTACTACCCAGAAAGTTCAGTGGTAAACAAGGTATAAAGATAGACAAACTAAGGTAACCTATTGGGTCCCATCAAAATTAACCTAAGCAGATCATTATGATTAATTAGAACATGGCTGGGTAAAAAGAAGTGATCAAGGGCACAACTTGCCTGGGCTTTGAGAATCCAGGTACCAGGATGATCCTTCAGATGACACGTGACCTCACTGCTAGTCGTAGCAATTCAAACAAACATGGTAGGCAAAATTTAACATCACACCAAACAAGTAAACAAAATACATAATAATAATCTACACATTAAAATAAGATTCTAGGAACAGGAATCATTAATTTTGGAGTTATAGATTTGAAGCTTATGAATTTTCAAAGGTTTTATGTGTTTAAAGTGGATTAAGTGAGAGATTAAATTTCTAATTGTTTTCATGACAAAACAGAGGCACAAAATGATGAAGAATATTATTACAAAATTTTAGAAACTGGAATGGTTCAATTTGGAGCTAAAATGAATTTTCTATGAATTATCTAAGTTCTAGCAATTGTTTTTATATTAAAAATCTATTTCTGAATTTATTTATTTGATTTTCATGATCTCTGGACTGGGCGCATATTAAACAGAAACGAAGGGGGCTCGGCGCAAGAAACCCGAGACTCAGAAAGCTATTCCCTGGACTGCGGGTTAATTTATCGAAATCCGAGGGCCTCATTTAGAAGATGACCACGGTGAAGAGGTAAGATGGAATCTGGGCCGCCCGATCCAGAACCTAGGACCCAGATTAAAATCCCGCTACGACGAACCGGTACGCATTCCTTGTCGTTCGATCAGTGATCATCGTCCAGGATTTAAATAGCCGAGAGAGGATCCCATACATCCGATCAGATCCAACGGTCGGTCTTTGACACATGAAGGGGGTACGCGATGGCGCGATCTCATCCATCCATAGCCGAGTCAACGGTCCAGGAAGCGCCACGCCGAACGGTACCGCGGGCTAATCCTAGCCGTCCACTGAATCCGACGGCCGCGCGCCATCTTCCTCCACCCAACCAAACAGGGGCGCCTCCGCCATGACCGCGCGGTGGATGAGATCGACGGTGACCCAATCGGTCTCCCCCGAGTACCACCATCAAATTAACTGGAGCTACACGAAGCTATGAACACGGCGAACCAGTGGCAACAGGTCTTACCGAGAATGATGGTGAGGAGACATCGGTCCACGTGCTCCGCAGATCCGCGGTGGAGATGTGGCGCCGGCGAGGAATTGGAAGGACCCCGGGGGCACCTTTCTTCCAGCGGATGCCACGATAACACACGGTGCATCAGGGCGAGTCCCATATGCCATACGGAGCGGCCCGTGCGGTGGTGAGCAGGTTTTTCATCAATGGCGGCCCACGCTTCTCTCTCTCTCCTGGTCGCGGCTGCTGTTCTATGGCCCTGGGTGTTCTGCTCTCATCACTAGGGGATGCGGCCGAGTTTATATAGGCACGCGCAACCGAAGCGGGGTGGTTGAGAGGCCGATTTCTCCGGTCGAGGCGCACAATCCGGCGATGGTTGTTATGGTCCCGGCGGCAATGCGACGAGCCAGGACGTGGACCCCGCGATCCCGCGATCCTCGGCGTACCGGAAGGGAGCTGACCGACCCGCTTCAAGCGGCCGAAGTCCCAGCGGCGAGATCGGCATCTTATTACGGCCGGGGTCTTCGGAGTCCGTCCATCCTGTACGCCGCGCGAGCGAAGACTGTGGGGGAGATGACCCTGACAAGTCGGGCCCACGAGCCAGCGACACCACACCCACGCGCTTGCACGAACAGAAGGGTAGGAAAGGAAACCGGAGTAGCGGCCCCACCAGTCAGTGAAACAGGTCTGATCGGCGCATGAGGCAGGATGGCTGGGACACGGCTGACCCGTGGGTCCCCCGTGTCGGTGCGGGTGGTGATCGCTAGTGGGCCGCGCAGCGAGATAGTTCTGGTGGGCCGAAATCGGTGCTGAGGCCCAGTTAGGGTTTTCAATCTTTTTCCATTTTATTTTCTATTTTCTTTTCTTCATTTCCAAGTTAGATTTGAATTCAAACTTTATATTCAAACTTCTATGGCTCATCACTTCAACTTATTTTTGTGAAATTAGAGATATTAATTCTGTATATATTTATTTATATATATTTTATTTATATTTTTGTTTTATATCCCTTCTCTTTTTTTATTTCCAAACTCTAAGATTTGAATTAGGTTTTAATCCTCAATTCACATCATTAATGTAACCTTATTAATATTTTCTTTATTATTAAATGCACAAGCAATTAAACTCCAGCATGATGAACAATTTAATGGCTTTTATTAATCCTTTGTTTTTAAATGAGGTGTTCCCTTGTGATAGTAAGTAGATACAACACACATATATAGATAAAGGAAAATAACTTTTATCCTTTTATTTTATATCTACAAATTGGGTATTACAAATCCTACCCCCCTTAAAAATAATCTCGTCCTCGAGATTTGTAAGAAAAAGGACTATACCAAGATTGGTTTGTAATTGAGGTTGTAGTTTCTAATTGATTCAAAAATTAAGGGTCTCTCTCTTTTTTTATACAATTTAGCAAGTACTTAGAAATGCATGGGTACCTTTTAGTTTAGACACACAGTTAGGTAAGAAGAGAGATGGTCAAAGTGAGGTTAGCTGATGGTAAGAAGAACTTGGTAAGGGAAGACTCCATCCAAGGTGGTAAATCTTGAATCATCTCGAGATCTGATTTGACCCCTATCCTTCCATGTCGAAGTTGATCTCCTCCTTCTTGCTCTTTGTTGTCTCCATCCGGGTTTGGAACAAGAGGCTAAGATAGATTTGTTATGTAGGTCAAGTTGTTGGGCATGGTCTTATCCTTTGTATCAGCATTAAGTAACTCAATCTGGCTTAGATCATATTGGATTAGATAGAATCCAGATTAGGTTGGTATGACTAGATTAAACTAGTTAAGATTAGCTAGATCTACCAGGGTAGGATAAATATTATTAGGATATGATAGAATCTTTTAAGATAGGATGGATTATATGGTGTAGGTATGTCAGAAGCTCTATTAGGTTAACACCGAGGGATTATGCAACTATTGGATGGGTAAGGTAGTTGCATATGATCAGATAGTTGTATATAGTCAAGTTAATCTAGGGCACCAATTTAACTTAAATCATTTTTATAGGAGTGAGGTCTAATCCATTTCACTAGTGCTAACTAATTTATTAAATAACTCACTTTAGATTGGATCATATTAGATTAGATGGGATCTAGATTGGTATCACCGGATTAGTCTAGACAATATCTAATTACTTTGAATTAGATCATGGTTGATATTTTAGACTAGGATAAATATGCTAATTAGGGTAGGATGAATTCATAGGATAAGGTATAATCTTTTGAGGTAAATTAGATCTATTAGGGTAACAAAATCTTTTCAAGATAAGATGAATTTATTAAGGCACGAGAGTATCTTGTAAGATAAGATGGATCTATTAGGATAAGAGAGTGTCTTTTAAGATAAGAAGAACTTCTACGAGATAGATACCTTTTAGTGGAGGATAATCTAAGTTGTTTAGTTATCTTATGAATTCTATTTATGCCTATACGTATATGCAGATGTAATTGTGGACATTACTCCACAACCCATCACACTCAATCAAAGATCCAAATCAGACAGATATCATAAGAACAAACATTCAAATACATAAACACTTATAAAAATAGTTTTGTTTTTGTTCCTAGGATTAGGTCTCCTATTCCTAAAAGTCACTTTAGACACTGGATTTCAAAGTGTGAAATCCACATTTGTCTTTAGAAGGATAAAGGTAAGAGTAATCAGAGTGAAGCGGAAATAGATGAGAAAAGATTAAGACGAGTTTAGAAAAGAATCAGAGTAGCAGAGGTAAGTAGACAAGGGTTGTCCAGTTCTATCTAGGTTTCGTCCTACAGTCAACATTCCTCTGATACCACTTCTGTAACACCCGGATTTTAGGGGTCCAAAACCCGGGCGCTAACATAAACACCAGGTATGCTGGGACCAAGTCTCACACATATGATGTATAGTGGCACAGGATCGAATGTCACATCTTTATACATAACAGGAGTTCGATACAAAATAAATAATTACATTATAAGGAGACAACGGTCCAGCAACCCAAAGTTGACTGGGAGACGACGACCTAGACCTCTCACGAACTCATCGCAGCATCCTCCATGAGCCTCATCCTGGGGTACCTGTTCTTGACCTGTGGGGTGTGTGAGACAGCAAGAGTGAGCTCACATACGTTCATCGCTCAACAAGTTGTGGGGAATAATGTGCATGAACTCGCCAAAGGTGGGAGCTCACGTGAAGTGTAAGGCTTACCAAAGAAGATGGTTAGAGCTGAGCATTGCTTTTAAAGTTGGTCAAAATTTTATTAGCAGTTACTAAGTATAAGTAAATACCAACCCAGTTAAGTAGTAGAACAAAAGTAACAACTTCACCTGCGATGCAATGCATATGACAAATTGAGTTTAAGTTCCATAATTTAATCATGTGAGGGTCCAAGCCGCTCATGACCGTGAGCACGGCTAGTATACCAGTTTTACACTCTGCAGAGGTTGCACATCTTTAATCGAGCTGCTCATGACCGTGAGCACGGCTAGTATACCAGTTTTACACTCTACAGAGGTTGCGCATCTTTACCCACAAGTCGTGTATCCCATGTCGCCAGGGTTTGCAAGGCCCTTAGACACTTCCGAGGTGAATGGCTAGGGATCCACTACGAGGCCTTTACAAAGTTCCACTAGCTTCCGAAAACCCGCTACAGTTTATAGGAAGATCCAGTGCAGGAATCCCTTGCAGGACCGCCATCGCAGCAAAATCCTCCCGAGGGCCTCCCTACACTGACCTCTCCCCTACTGCCCTTGCCCCTTTCGGGTAAGGTAGTCTTCCACTAGCTTTCCTAATTAATCAGCCAAGGGGTCCCATTCCTCCCTTGTGGTAGCACTGTTTTCCCGGGTGGTCGCTCCATGTTCCAATTAACATAATGATCTTATCATGAACAATAAATAACAACTGATAACAAAAGTGTAATCATGAATAGTGTATCTCCATACCCAAAACCACATATAGCACTAGCAAGTACTACCCAGAAAGTTCAGTGGTAAACAAGGTATAAAGATAGACAAACTAAGGTAACCTATTGGGTCCCATCAAAATTAACCTAAGCAGATCATTATGATTAATTAGAACATGGCTGGGTAAAAAGAAGTGATCAAGGGCACAACTTGCCTGGGCTTTGAGAATCCAGGTACCAGGATGATCCTTCAGATGACACGTGACCTCACTGCTAGTCGTAGCAATTCAAACAAACATGGTAGGCAAAATTTAACATCACACCAAACAAGTAAACAAAATACATAATAATAATCTACACATTAAAATAAGATTCTAGGAACAGGAATCATTAATTTTGGAGTTATAGATTTGAAGTTTATGAATTTTCAAAGGTTTTATGTGTTTAAAGTGGATTAAGTGAGAGATTAAATTTCTAATTGTTTTCATGACAAAACAGAGGCACAAAATGATGAAGAATATTATTACAAAATTTTAGAAACTGGAATGGTTCAATTTGGAGCTAAAATGAATTTTCTATGAATTATCTAAGTTCTAGCAATTGTTTTTATATTAAAAATCTATTTCTGAATTTATTTATTTGATTTTCATGATCTCTGGACTGGGCGCATATTAAACAGAAACGAAGGGGGCTCGGCGCAAGAAACCCGAGACTCAGAAAGCTATTCCCTGGACTGCGGGTTAATTTATCGAAATCCGAGGGCCTCATTTAGAAGATGACCACGGTGAAGAGGTAAGATGGAATCTGGGCCGCCCGATCCAGAACCGAGGACCCAGATTAAAATCCCGCTACGACGAACCGGTACGCATTCCTTGTCGTTCGATCAGTGATCATCGTCCAGGATTTAAATAGCCGAGAGAGGATCCCATACATCCGATCAGATCCAACGGTCGGTCTTCGACACATGAAGGGGGTACGCGATGGCGCGATCTCATCCATCCATAGCCGAGTCAACGGTCCAGGAAGCGCCACGCCGAACGGTACCGCGGGCTAATCCTAGCCGTCCACTGAATCCGACGGCCGCGCGCCATCTTCCTCCACCCAACCAAACAGGGGCGCCTCCGCCATGACCGCGCGGTGGATGAGATCGACGGTGACCCAATCGGTCTCCCCCGAGTACCACCATCAAATTAACTGGAGCTACACGAAGCTATGAACACGGCGAACCAGTGGCAACAGGTCTTACCGAGAATGATGGTGAGGAGACATCGGTCCACGTGCTCCGCAGATCCGCGGTGGAGATGTGGCGCCGGCGAGGAATTGGAAGGACCCCGGGGGCACCTTTCTTCCAGCGGATGCCACGATAACACACGGTGCATCAGGGCGAGTCCCATATGCCATACGGAGCGGCCCGTGCGGTGGTGAGCAGGTTTTTCATCAATGGCGGCCCATGCTTCTCTCTCTCTCCTGGTCGCGGCTGCTGTTCTATGGCCCTGGGTGTTCTGCTCTCATCACTAGGGGATGCGGCCGAGTTTATATAGGCACGCGCAACCGAAGCGGGGTGGTTGAGAGGCCGATTTCTCCGGTCGAGGCGCACAATCCGGCGATGGTTGTTATGGTCCCGGCGGCAATGCGACGAGCCAGGACGTGGACCCCGCGATCCCGCGATCCTCGGCGTACCGGAAGGGAGCTGACCGACCCGCTTCAAGCGGCCGAAGTCCCAGCGGCGAGATCGGCATCTTGTTACGGCCGGGGTCTTCGGAGTCCGTCCATCCTGTACGCCGCGCGAGCGAAGACTGTGGGGGAGATGACCCTGACAAGTCGGGCCCACGAGCCAGCGACACCACACCCACGCGCTTGCACGAACAGAAGGGTAGGAAAGGAAACCGGAGTAGCGGCCCCACCAGTCAGTGAAACAGGTCTGATCGGCGCATGAGGCAGGATGGCTGGGACACGGCTGACCCGTGGGTCCCCCGTGTCGGTGCGGGTGGTGATCGCTAGTGGGCCGCGCAGCGAGATAGTTCTGGTGGGCCGAAATCGGTGCTGAGGCCCAGTTAGGGTTTTCAATCTTTTTCCATTTTATTTTCTATTTTCTTTTCTTCATTTCCAAGTTAGATTTGAATTCAAACTTTATATTCAAACTTCTATGGCTCATCACTTCAACTTATTTTTGTGAAATTAGAGATATTAATTCTGTATATATTTATTTATATATATTTTATTTATATTTTTGTTTTATATCCCTTCTTTTTTTTATTTCCAAACTCTAAGATTTGAATTAGGTTTTAATCCTCAATTCACATCATTAATGTAACCTTATTAATATTTTCTTTATTATTAAATGCACAAGCAATTAAACTCCAGCATGATGAACAATTTAATGGCTTTTATTAATCCTTTGTTTTTAAATGAGGTGTTCCCTTGTGATAGTAAGTAGATACAACACACATATATAGATAAAGGAAAATAACTTTTATCCTTTTATTTTATATCTACAAATTGGGTATTACACGGCGCATCGAAGATCTGGATCCCATGGTGGAGGTCCCAACCGCTAGTCTGGCGAACTGCCACACCACTCTCGTCGAGGGTCAGCAGTGAGGCCAGCATCGCCGTTTGAAGCCCTGGGCCATCACACAGCGCCGGGATGTCCTGGGGGAGAATCAAAGATTCGGGGACAAAGGACTCACCAGTAATCCCCTTCACCAGAAGTTCCAGCTCCTCCCAGGACAGGTTAGTCCCCGGCCTGCGCTGGATCCTGCCAATGTCATTTGGGCCGGTGAACCAGCAACACAGACGCGGCCTCCTCTGCAGCGGCATGACCTAGCGCTTCAGGAAATCGCTGACCACGTGCATCGAGGTTAGACCACCGGCTGCTAGGGCCTTTATGCTGTCCAACACGGGCAGGAGCTCTGACGCAAGGGACGGTTTCGCCCTCCATTGCTTCCGGTTGAGTTTTGGTCCGTCGGTCGGCGGAGCGAAGCGGTCGTTGGGCTCGGCGCTGACGATCACCCAGTCGTTGCACCAGTTCTCCCACCTCGTGCCGCCAAGATTGGCGATGTAGGCCACGGCTGAATCCAGCCTTGTCTGGAAGTAATACGCACCAAGATGGTCCTTGGCCTTCCCGGATTTCACCAAAACGAAGAAATGGCGGAAGAGGGAGGTACAGGGGGCCACCCCTACGAACATCTCGCAGAGGTGGACGAAGATGGCCGCCTGGAGGATGGAGTGGGGGTGAGGTGCTGGAGCTGGAGCCTGAACTCCTCCAGCAGCAACAGGAAGAAAGGCGAGATAGGTAGCGCCAACCCGCAGGAGATGTAGGAGACGAACAAGATGAACTCTGCGGCGGCAAGGCCACCGAGGGGGACGGCGCCGGCGCGGACTCTCTCGGCGAGCCCTGGTGCGATCCACCCGAGCAGGCTGCGCGCCAGATTGAGTGCCCCCTCAGACTGGAAGCGGTCGGGATGGCCAAGCAAAGTCATGGCGTCGGCGGCGGCGCGGATGTAGAGCAGGAGAGCGCGAATGCAAAGGGGCGTAGAGAGCTCGAAGGCGAAAGGGCACAGCGATTGGAGAGAATGCGAAAGCATAACTGTTGCGCGCGGGCCAAATCTCTTTTTAAGGAAGACTCTCTCGCTCGTGCCCCGGGGTGCTACAGGAAATCCCATCCGACGCGCACCTAACGCCTAGTCGGCCCAATCTCTAACACGGGGGCCCAGGTCCACAAGTCATACAGCTGGTGTGTGGGTCTCCAAGTGCGGAGAAGGCGAACCGCCACGCGGGGAGCGAACCGCCGCGCACAATCGCGCGCCGCCTCAGGGCTGCTGCGGAGGAATATTTTTTAAAAAAACAAGGCAGCGGCAACGAGGCGCCCTGCGCGTGGCCCGATGGAACCGCTAGACGTCGGGCCGTGGGTCAGTCAGCCGCGGGGACAGATATGGCAGTTGACGTGACCGAGGGCAGATTGACAACAAATGTGCCGAATTAATGCGGCACGTCAGCAGGCGTGCTAAGATGATGCCCCAATCGCTGCTCAAGCCATATTTGAAGCAAGACACAAGCTTTGGCCCCACCTGCAGGCTCGCATCCTCCCCTGAGGTGGGCCCGGGGGCCATTGTCGGTACCCTAGAACTAGGGTACCCCTTACTATAGTATAAAGACGCAGTGCCCATGCGGCTATCCCTTAGTCGCGTGGTAAGGGTGTTGTGTGTGGGACCAAGCCACGACTCCACCCAGTCTCGGGTCCACAGAAGTGCCCGACTCCACCACATGGGTGGGTCCAGAGACGCCACGTGTTCAGAGAAGGTGATATACTCCAAGGCTTCAACAGTAAGTCTGGACCCCATGGGAGAGCGCCGGACCCCTGGATATGCAATCCGGACCTCTAAGGTTGGTCCAGGACCGCCACGTGTGCAAGCCGGACCCCTAGAATGGGATCTGGACCCCCCTTATGGGGTCCTGGCCGCCCATAGTGGGGTCCCAAGGTCCCAGGACAGAACATACACGGGCCTTGAACAGGACCCAGGTGCGGGTCCGGTACCGACACGTGTCCAGACCTAGTCTGGTGCGGACCTGTCTGCATACGCTTCTACTCCCCGCCCAGGCGGAGACCTGATGCTGCCACATGGCCTACTGCGTTTGACGTAAGCCAATGGGCGAAGCCTAACGTAAGGCCTCCGGGTTGCGTGGCCCCTGCATTTATTGCGGATAAGGCGTGCCGCCTGACCATTCCTCTGATAGGCGATGTGTCGCCTCAGCATTTAATGAGACCTGTCCATTCCGCGGACAGGCGGCGACCTGTCCATTCCGCTGATAGGCGGCGAACTGTCCATTCTACAGGCGGCGTGCCTGTCCATTCCATTGGCAGGCAGCATGCCCATACTGCCGTTGTATTGTGCTCATCATCACTCGTACGTTACCAGGGAAGCTACCGCTGCACATCAATACTGTGCGGGCTCCGGACATCATGGCGTCAGGAGATTACACAGGCGCTACTTGCATTAGTTACTCTAGGTGTTCCTTCTGCTATGTTCCTGGGCCCACATATCGGGGCTCAGCATCCTTGTATGTGCCTCCCTTGAGCTATAAAAGGGAAGGCACACGATGTTAAAAGGCAGGTCCACTCACACTCTCAGACTCAAGTTCTACAAGCTCTCTAGACATTCAATACAACACACAGTGGAGTAGGGTATTACGCTCCAGCGGCCCAAACCACTCTAAATCCTCGTGTCATCTTGTGTGTTCTTCCATAATCTAGCAGACAAGCAAAATGCTTAGGCCCCTCCTCATCTTAGGATTTAGGGCGGGTGCGTTCCGCCACCCGGTCGGAGATTTTCCTCTCCGACAGATATCTAAATGTGTGTTCAAAAAGGGGAGAGTATTAGTATTTTTCAAAAATTGGTACAACCCTCTTGAACACTAAGTGGAGAATTTCATTCAGGGGAGTTTTGTTTAGTCAAAGGAAAAGCATTTGAAACAGGGGGAGAAATTTCAAATCTTGAAAATGCTTCTTGCAATCTTACTCATATGCCTTTGACTATTTGCTAAAAGAATTTCTAAAAGAATTTGCAAAAACAAAACCGTGGTGCAAGCGTGGTCCAAAATGTTAAATAAAAGAAAGCAATCCATGCATATCTAGTGAAAGTATAAATTGGTTTAATTCCAAGCAACCTTTGGACTAGCCTTATGCAAACTAATTCAAATTCTGCACTTATATATTTGCTTTGGTTTGTGTTGGCATCAATCACCAAAAAGGGGGAGATTGAAAGGGAAATAGGGTCAAGCCTTTTCCTATAAATGATTTTGGTGGTTGATTGCCCAACACAAATAATTGGACTAACTAGTTTGCTCTAGATTATGTTTTACAGGTGCATAAAGGTTCAACACAAACCAATAAAAAGATCAAAGTTGGGGTTCAAAAGAAAAGAGCAAAAGAAAACCAAAGTGTGTCCTGGTCTGGTGCACCAGGGACCGTACACTCCAAACTCCTCAGCTTCGGGTTTCTCGGAGGCCGCTCCGCTTTAATTCATCGGACTGTCTGGTGTAGCACCGAACTATCTGATGCGCCAAGCGGAGCAACGACTACTATGCCAATGGTCGTCTGCAAAAGTGAATAGTGCACGTGAACAGTGCGCGGACAGTTCGCGCAGAGTCAGAGCAGCGCTAGAAGGCGCACCGGACAGTGAACAGTGCCTGTCCGGTGCGACACCGGACTGTACGGTGCCCCCAAGAAGTTAGAGCTCGAACGATCGAAACCGTTAGAACCCTAACGGTTGTGTGACATGGCTGGCACACCGTACAGTGTCCGGTGGCGCACCGGACTGTCCGATGCGTCCATGGACAGACAGCCTCCCCAACGGTTGGTTTGGTGGTTGGGGCTATAAATACCCCCCAACCACAACCACTCCAAGCATCCAAGATTTTCAGACATTACATTCAATACAAGATCTCTAGACTTCACTCCAAGACACAAAACAAAAGATCAAATCCTCTCCAAGTCCCAAACTCATTCCAAAGACTTAGTGGCTTGTGAGAGAGAGACACTTGTGTTCATTTGAGTTCTTGTTCTTGGATCGATTTCTTCTTCCTCATTCTTGTTCTTCAAGTCACTTGTAATCAAAGCAAGAGACACCAAGTTGTGGTGGTCCTTGTAGGGGTCTAAGTGACCCGTTTGATTAAGGAGAAAGCTCACTCGGTCTAAGTGACCGTTTGAGAGAGGGAAAGGGTTGAAAGAGACCCGGTCTTTGTGACCACCTCAACGGGGAGTAGGTTTTCAAGAACCAAACCTCGGTAAAACAAATCACGTGTCATCCGCTTCATTTGCTTTTGATTTGTTTTTCGCCCTCTCTCTCGGACTCGATTTTATTTCTAACGCTAACCCCGGCTTGTAGTTGTGTTTAAAGTTGTAAATTTCAGATTTCGCCTATTCACCCCCCCCCCCTCTAGGCGACTTTCAGTGAGTAACAAATATTTATTGTAGCATCACATTAGCTAATCAAAAATAACTAGGTTTAATATTGTAGCATCACTTGCTTTTACCTTCGCCTTGTCAGGTCCTTCGAAGCCCTTTTATGTATTGTCCTCAATTTATCAAACTGTCTCCAAGTCATATCACATTAAATACCAACTTAATCAATGTCTATCTTATACTTCTTATTTTTCAACAAAGATCACTTTGGATAGCTGCCCATGCTAACTTTCTAGAGGTAGTTGTAGGAAGTTAGCTTTTCGTTTGACTGGTCAAAAGCTGAAATCTAACTTCCTAGAGGAGGTCGTAGGAAGTTAGCTGCCCATGCTAACTTACTAGAGGTAGCCGTAGGAAGTTAGCTTTTCGTTTGACTGGTCAAAAGCTGAAATCTAACTTCCTTGAGGATGTCGTAGGAAGTTAGCATGGGCAGCTAACTTCCTAGAGTCAGGCGTAGAAAGTTAGCGGCTCGTTTGACCACACCCGTGGATCAGCAACTAAAAGCTAACTTCCTAAAGGAGGTCATAGGAAGTTAGCTACCCATGCTAACTTCCCTGAGGCAGCCGTAGGAAGTTAGCTGCCCAAGCTAACTTCCTATGGCCACCTCTAGGAAGTTAGCGGCTCGCTTGACCGAACACACAGGTAAGCATGTGAAAGCTAACTTTCTACAACTTTTATAAAATACCGTAGGAAGTTATGTTTATTTCCTAAAGCTACCAGTTGCCTCTCAGAAGTTAGTTATTTCCTACGGTTTGTTATAAAAGCTGTAGGAAGTTAAAAACCATAGGAAGTGTATGATTTTGGTGTAGTGAGCGGCTGCCGGGTAAGTTAAAGTTCTTTGCCGAGTGCCCACGATCCGGCACTCGGCAAAGATTTTTTTTTATTTTTAAATATGCTTTGCCGAGTGCCCACGATCTGGCACTCGGCAAAGCCTTCTTTGCCGAGTGTCCTAGGGCTAACACTCGGCAAAGATTAAAAAAATGTTCTTTGGCGAGTGCCCCATGGCTGACATTCAGCAAAGAATGGATTTAGGGATTTTGCCAAGTGCCCCACGGCTGACACTCGGCAAAGAAGTCTTTGCCGAGTGCCATCCTTAGACAATCGGCACAGTATATTTTTATTTTTTTATTTTCCTTACCAAACTTTTTGTGTTATGTTCCCATACTATGTAGACCTACATGTACCATTTTGGCACAATTATAAAAGTGTTTCCTATAACTATTGGATTTAGTTCGTTTAATGGAATTTTCTTAGATAATTCAGATTTGAACTACAAGTCACTCGAAACTTGGAAAACCGTGCATGCAAAAATGATATTCATGCTATTTAGTACAAGGTATGACCGATTTTAGGAGCGGACCGGAAACTTCGAGAACCAAGCTCACTAAACATGGTCGTGAACTTGCCATCCAACTGTTTCAAAATTGTAAAAAACACAAACAAAGTCAGAAAATTATGAAACTTGTCCACATGTCATGATACCATATATAGAGGCTGTGATAAAAATTTGAGAATGTTTCGAGAAAGTTATGAGGCAGTATGTGTAGAAACCTAAGCGATCTACACATGAAATCATAGAGTTTCAATATAGTTCTTCTTGGTTTCTACACATAGTGTCTCACAACTTTCTCGAAACATTCTCAATTTTTTATCACAGCCTCTACATATGATATCATGACATGTGGACAAGTTTCATGATTTTTTGACTTTGTTTGTGTTTTATACAATTTTTAAACAGCTGGTTGGCAAGTTCACGGCCATGTTTAGTGAGCATGTTGCTCAAAGTTTTCGATCCGCTAATAAAATCGTTCGTAACTTGTGCTAAATAGCATGGGTATCATTTATATGCACGGTTTTCCAAGTTTCGAGTGACTTGCAGTTCAAATCTAAATTTTCCGAAGAAATTCAAATAAATGAACTAAATCTACTAGCTATTGAAAACACTGTTATAATTGTTCCAAAATGGTACATGTAGGTCTACATAGTGTAGGAACATACAACAAAAATTTTTTGGTTGGCAAAATAAAAAAATAAAAATATGCTTTACCGAGTGCCCAAAAAGGCACTCGGTAAAGAAGGCTTTGCCGAGTGTCAGTTGGTTGACACTCGGCAAAGAATCTTCTTTGCCGAGTGCCAACGCTCGGCCCTCGGCAAAGGTTAACGGCCGTCAGCTTTAGACGGCCGCTGACGGCCCTTTGCCGAGAGCCACCTTCGCCGAGTGTTCGACCGTCGGCAAAGGCGTCTTTGTCGAGTGTATTTCTGTGCCGAGAGTCCTACACTCGGTAAACGGGCTCGTTACCGAGAGTAGGACTTTGCCGAGTGCGGCTCTCAGCAAAGGTGACTTTGCCGAGTGCGGCTCTCGGCAAAGGCGTCTTTGCCGAGTGCCCGACAAAAAGCACTCGGCAAAGCGCCGAGCACTCGGCAAAGGCCCAGATTCCAGTAGTGTCAGCAGGTGCGGGGGGCAGTGTCAGCTACGTATCTAGTCCTATGAGGGTCGGTGGACTAGGACCATAAGTGGCTGGCTATCCCATACCAAGGCAAGACAGTAGGGTTACAAGGGCATACAACTAAGGGTTGTGTGTGTGCTATGGTGGAACTAATGCTTGCTGCTTCTCAAGAAGAATCTACTCCATCATCTCAACAGTTACCTCAAATACAATCCTTGCTGCAGCAGTTTACTTCAGAGTTTATAGACCCTTGTGGCCTTCCTCCCACCAAAAGAATGTGACCATGTGATCCCATTAGTGGAAGGAGCTCAACCTTTCAGTATTAAAAACCTTATCGGTACCCACCTTTGCTCAAGGTCGAAATCGAAAAACAGATAACTGAAATGCTACAGCAAGGAGTGATCCAAAAAAGCCGCAACCCCTTTTCTTCACCAGTCCTATTAGTCAAGAAGGACTAGACTTGGAGGTTTTGTATTGACTACAAATGTCTAAATGCTCTAACTGTCAAGAGCAAATACCACGTGCCTGTTTTTGATCAACTGAGATGGATGAACTAGCACATGCCAAATGGTTCAGTAAACTTGATCTCAAGGCTGGGATATCATCAGATTCTCCTCAAACCTGGTGAGGAATATAAGACGGCACATTCTAGACTCATGTTGGTCACTTTGAGTTTAGGGTGATAGCCTTTGGCCTAACTGGTGCACCTAATACATTTTTTTGAGTGCCATGAATGACACACTGCAACATGTTCTAAGGAAATGTGATTTAGTATTCTTTGATGACATTTTGGTCTATAGTCCCTCATTTGTAGAGCATTTGAAGCATTTTCAAACTGTGTTGCAATTACTATCCCAGAACAATTGGAAAGTCAAAATGTATTAGTGTGAATTTGCAAGAACTCAGGTGCATATCTGGGCCATATTATTAGTGATCAAGGTGTGTCTACTGACCCGCCAAAATCAGTGCTATCCAACAGTGCAGAACTCCAACAAGTGCCAAGGATTTGAGAAGCTTTTGGGGTTGGTTGGCTTCTATACAAAATTTGTCAAGAATTTTGGTGTCATTAGCATGCCTATCTTCAACCTCCTTAAAAACATGTGTTGTTTGTTTGGACTGGAGAACACCAAAAGGCATTTGAGCTTTTGAAAACAGCTTTAGTGACAACCCCTGTACTCGCCATACCAGATTTCTCCTTGCCATTCTGCATCTACACAGTTGCATGCCATAATGGTGTGGGTGTTGTGCTTATGCAGCAAGAGCACACTCTAGCCTTTCTTAGTAGAGCCTTGGGACCCAAAAATCAAGAACTATCCACGTACGAAAAGGAATACATCACCATTATCCTTGCTATTGCCCAGTGGCGATGTTACTTACAATTGGCAGTATTCATCATCTACACTAACCATAACAGCTTAGCCCAATTCAATGAGCAAAGGCTCCATACTGTATGGCAACTGTTGACACCTTTTTTGGGCACCAAATACTCAATAAGAACCAGCGGCAGTGCTCTCCGGTCAGGCGCGGACGGTCCGCGGCACAGGGCCGGACGATCCACGACCTGGCACGAGGCTAGGGTTTCCTGCCTGACGGCCGGCCGGTCCGCGCCCTAGGGCCGGACGATCCGTGCGCGCGCAGGGGTGGCGGAAAATCGCCGGCGGCGCCTGGATCTCGCTCTTGGGAGGGACCCCGTCGGGGAGGAGAGATCCTAGGAGTTGTCTAGGCTTGGGTAGACCGACCTAGACTCCTCTAATCGACGTAGAGTCGAAGAGAAGCGGAGAATTTGGAGATTGAGAGGCTAAACTAGAACTAGAGTAGAACTACTCCTAATTGTACAGGAAATAAATGTGAGATAAAAGTGTTATTGATTCGATTGATTGATTACAAATCGGTCGTATACCTCTCTATTTATAGAGGAGGGGGCTGGACCCTTTACAAATTAATTTCCGAGCTAATTCCGTGAATCTAGCTAACAACCGTAGCACAAAACTCGGAACCCTAAACTGCTCTGCGCACGCGCGGACCGTCCGGCCCACAGGCGCGGACCGTCCAGACCGCGGACCGTTCGGCCTCGGGGCCGGACCGTCCGGCCGCTTAATTAAGTGCTCAACATATGCCCCCTGCCTTTTTGGTGGAGCTGAGCAAACCAAAAGCAACTAACTCGATGTGATTATATCGGTTCTCTTAGGCATCTTGCCACACACTAGGATGGTACTGTTTGACGAAACGCCCATTCAAAGCCTTGGGTAAATCCTTGCCTTGTAATGTTTGTAGTAAATAGGCGTTACCAAACATTACCTGTTTTACTTTATAAGGACCCTCCCAGCTTGGCAACCATTTCCCAAACTTCCGGTCTTTATTCCTTAGAGGCAGGATGGTCTTCCACACCAGGTCCCCTACTTGAAATGACTTCACTTTGACCTTCTTGTTGTAGGCCCTGACTACCATGATCTTGTCCTTTTCTATTGCTCCCAAAGCTATCACCCTCTTGTCGGTCACCTCATCAATATTATCCATCATTGAATTATAATAATCAATGACGGTTAGATCATTTTGTATGGCGAACCTGACAGCATTCAAACTTATTTCCACAGGCAACACTGCTTCCTGCCCATAGACAAGCTCAAAAGGAGATACTTTAGTAGCACTATGTTTAGATATTCTGTGAGCCCATAAAGCTTCGGACAAAATCTTATGCCAATGCTTAGGATTATCGGATATCTTCTTTTTTATCAAGTTAATCAATGTCCTATTACTAGACTCGGCCTGCCCATTGGCCTGAGCATAATATGGAGATGAGTTAAGCAACTTAATTCTATATAATTCAGCAAATTCACGTACCTCCTTTGACATAAAAGAAGTTCCTTGATCTGTAGTCAAGGTCTGAGGAATGCCGAATCTATGAATAATATGCTCAGTTATGAACTCAATTACCTCCTTGTGTCATGTTCTTCAAAGCAACGGCTTCAGTCCATTTGGTAAAGTAGTCAGTGGCAACTAACACGAACTGATGCCCCTTTGATGATGAAGGATGAATTTCTCCAATAAAGTCTAATCCCCATCCTCTGAAAGGTCAAGGCTTGATGATGGGATGTAATTCGGCAGCAGGGACCAACTGTAGGTCGCCAAATTTTTGACACACTTGGCATCCTTTGTAGTACTTGAAACAATCAGCTATCATGTTAGGCCAATAAAAACCAGACCTTCGCAACAACCACTTCATCTTTGGAGGCGATTGATGGGTACCATAAATTCTTTCATGTACTTTGGCCATGGCTAATATAGCATCATCTGGGCCCAAGCACTTAAGCAGGACGTCGTTGACTGTTCGGCGGTAGAGTTCATCACTTATCAAAACATACTTGAAAGTTGTACGCCGAATATTCTTATCTGTCCTGATATTGGGATTTCATAAATAATTAGTTATGGGCATCCTCCAATCACTTGCATCGGCTTAATTATCAGCCGAATCAATTAGGAGAACTTTCCTGGTAACCCCGGACGGTCCGGCGTCTTCACGCGGACGGTCCGCGACCTGGGGAATTGGCCCTGCACCGGTTATCAGATTTTCAGTGTTGTGAAATCTCCCTCGCTTTATCCGATAACCTGATGCATCTTGTGCCAAATTGTTAGCTCTATGATTCTCAACTCTAGAGATATGCCGAATACTGAATTCGTCAAAAGAATGAATTATGCTCCAACATTTTTCAAGGTAACTGTAGGAAACGGGTGACGCCTAAGAGGGGGGGGTGAATTAGGACTTCTAAAACTTCTACTAAACTAGGCCACAATTAAATCCCTAGAGCAAAACCTATGCAAATAATCAAAACTAGAATGTGCAAACTAGGTTTTGTCTAAGTGTTGCTATCTCTACCGCAAAAGGCTAAGTTTCAATCTATACTAAATAAGTATGACTACAAGATTGAAACTTAAATGCTTAATATAAATGCGGAATGTAAGGGCTAAGTAGAGAAGCAAACTCTCGTGGATGACGCCGGTATTTTTACCGAGGTATCCGGAACCACGCAAGGTTCCGACTAATCCTCGTTGGTGCCCCTACGCAAAGGGAAGCCCACGCGAGGGCCAAGCACCACGGTCGAGTAACTCCGTAGAGAGCCGCGGGCCTTCTCCACGCGCAAGTGGTGCTCCGCTTCCGGCTCCTCTCGGACGCTCCCCGCCGTCTCCACTATCGAGCTTCCGGCCGAAACGCCGCGGGCCTCGTTCCCTCCGGTACACGGTGGCGGCCATGACACAAACGCGGTTGTCACGGTCTCGCAAGACTCTCGCCCCACTCGGTACAATTACAACGGCTCGCGCAAGAGCCGAGGGGTTGTGTGGTTTTTCTAAACTCACTCAACTAACTAGGATTCACCTAGAGCAAGCGCTAAAGCGGTCTAACTAACCTAAGCACTTCGCAAAGCACCTACGCTAATCACCGAGTGATTCTATTAAGCACTTGGGTGTTTGAGCTCTTGGAAATATGCACTATGTGTATTGGTATGTTGCTTGGGCTCTCACACTTGAGAATGGCCGGTTGGGGTGGTATTTATAGCCTCCAAGCCCCCAACTAGCCGTTGGACAGAAAGCAGCAGCTTTCTATCGTCGGGTGCACCGGACAGTCCGGTGCACACCGGACACTGCACAGTAGATGTCCGGTGCACGCCACGTCAGCCGACCGTTGCGCGCCTGTAGCAGTCGACTGTTGGATCCGACCGTTGCCTTCTGCCCGTTGGCACACCGGACAGTCCGGTGCACACCGGACAGTCCGGTGCTACAGCCAGAGAGCGCCTGTCCGTGGCCTCTCTGCGCAGACTGTCCAGTGCCTCACCGGACAGTCCGGTGCACACCGGACACCGATGTCCGGTGCGCCACCAGGCGCTGGCTGACAGCCCTCGTCTTGGATTTCTTTGCTGATTTCTTCGGGCTTCTTTGTTCTTGAGTCTTGGACTCCTATGCATCTTTTCATGTCTTCTTTTGAGGTGTTGCATCCTCATTGCCTTGGTCCAATTCTCTTCGCATCCTGTGAACTACAAACACAAACACTAGACAACTTATTAGTTCACGGATTGTGTTGTTCATCAAACACCAAAACTCAATTAGCCAAAAGGCCCGGGGTCCATTTTCCTTACAATCTCCCCCTTTTTGGTGATTGATGACAACACAACCAAAGCAAGCAAATAATACAAGAATTTGAATGAAAATATGCAATCTACTTGCTAAGATGCATGATTGTCCCCACAATGTGATATTATGGACTTAAGCCTCCCCCTAACTCCATAATTCACTTACTTCCTATTTTTGGACCAAATAACCAAAACCACTTGAAAAGCCATTTGTAGATGTAAAATTTTAAAATGGTGGTGTTTGGTGTTTGATATAGTTTTCATTGCTTTGGTCCCTAAACTTCTCCCCCTTTGGCATCAACCACCGAAAAGGAAGACATTAAAAGCATGTAGGAAGTAAATAAAAGCTTGCCCTCACCAAGAGATCTATCAAATGATACCACAATTGAAGGATATTAAATTAAACAATATGAATGATGCCACTTGAAAGAGTCCTCAAAAGATTACTCCCCCTAAATGAGTATTCTCTTTTTAGAAAGAGTTTTTCTCCCCCTTTAGAGATGAAGAAATACTCCCCCTGTCAGAGATCCTCAACTTAGGAAAAGGCATGTGAAAATTAGAGGTGCAAGACATGATTTGAAAAGACTAACTTCCCTTATGCATAGGTAACAGAATATGAGTTAACTACTTATGCATTTTTGCAACATGGAAGCATATGATATGAAATATAGTCTAATCAAATATTGGAGAAGACATGTAAATGATACTGAATGTAGTATCAAAAGATACCAATTGAAAGTCAATGGTGAGCTTGAGAGACATAAGAGTTCTTGGAGATTTTGCAGTGGAAGATTGTTGTCTTTCTCCGGGGACTTCATTTTCCTTACAATGAGACTATCACATGAAATAGACTTGAAAAGGTGTTAGTCTCAAAGTGTTAGATTATAGAGTAACCTCCCCCTAAAGATGTGCATACAAGTTTTGAATACTTGTAGGAGACAGGCACTTTGATTTGATATCAAGAGGGGCAAATTATCCATAATCCAAACTTTGGCACATATAAATTAAATGATACACTTTGTAGAAATCAAAATTTTCAATTTATGCATCATTTACTATGGAGTGATATAGAAGCTATGTGCCGTGCTTAAATAAACATTTTAAACCATGTAGGTTTGCTTAAGTATATGAATTAAAAACAAGCAATCCTACCATATGATTTACCTAGTATGCATGATTTTAAACAAAAGTACATAACAAATGTAATACTAGGCAAGAAAGGTAAACTAGATAAAGGATAAATAGACACGCATATCTAAAAACGAGAAATACAATAAAACTAGTTACCTTAGTCATGGGTGGGAAATTTGGGTCCAAAATTTTCGTTAACCCACTTGGCAATAAACTTGATCCAATATGATGTACCCCATGATATACATCCCAACTTTGCCAAGTCTCCAAATTTCCCGATGACCTTCGGTCTACTCACTTCCCTTTCGGGATCCAAACCTTCTTGGTGCTTTTCATGGTTGAAATTATCTCCTTTGGCACCCAGATACGTTTGGCCCCCTTTCCTTTGTTGGCTTGCTTGTTGGCCTTGATTGCTATCACCTTTCCGTTCTTTTTCTTCTTGATCAAATATGGTGTAGCACCCTTTTTGTTCACCTTTTTGATGTAGGTGTTGGAGATTTTGCTTGATGGCTTTTGCTTGAGCTTTTGCCTTTGTTTATCCCCGGTCATCGCCTTGCATTGGAAAGACTTGTGGCCTTCCTTGTGGCATAGCCTACAAATCACAGTTTCTCCCTCTACAGGCTTGTTCACTCCCGCAGTGGTGTTATCCTGTGGAGGTCGGATTTGTTTGGCTTTGCCTTTCTTGTCATACAAAGCCTTGCCAAGGCGAGCCACTTCTTGCTTTAATTGTTCATTTTCCTTTGCAACCTCATCCGAACATGTCTCTACAACAATATTCTCAACAACGACTTGGTTGCAGGGGTTAGAATCGTCAATTAAATCAAAGCAGGAAGTAGAAGCATCTTTCATAATTATTTCAGGTATTTCAACTAAAGATGCTGCTGGGGTGCTACCAATGTTTTCTAGCTTAGTAGTTAGCTCATTATTGTGTATGCTAAGAATTTCCATTTTCTCTAGCAAATTTTCAATAGTTTCTTGGGAGCTAGCTAACTTAGCCTTAAGTTTTTCATTCTTTTTAATAAGGCTATCATCGGTAGCAGTGGATGGAGCACTAGATTCTAATAGCTCAATTTTAGTTGATAGCTCACTATTTAGATTTGCAAAAGTTTCAAATTTTTCTAGCAAACCTTTGTAATCATTTTGAGAGCTAACCAACTTATTTTTCAAAGTTTTAAGTTGAGCTTTTTGCTTAGTGCAAACATCCTGGAAAAAGTTTACGGCTTCCGCAAGCTCTTCTAGAGAGGCCTTTCCCTCACCTTCATCATCACTACTACTTTCATCACTAGAGGATGGAATGCTTTTGTTACCTCTTGTCATAAGGCATTTGTGTGATGACCGTGATGATCGTGATGAGGACCGGTGGCTGCGCGTCCTTGGAGGTTCATCTTCACTTGAAGAATCATCCCAAGTTCTAACACTTGTGAGCGCCTTGCCTTTGCTCTTCTCCTTTTTGGGTTTGGCCATATTTGGACAGTTGTCCCTGAAGTCGCCCTTCTCCCCACATGCGAAGCATCCTCTCTTCCTTTGCTTTTTCCTGTCAATGTTAAAGAGAAGATCCTCGACCTGCAGAGGCACACCCATTAGATTAATCTTGCGGATCATCCTCATTACCTTTCCGACGCGTCGGATTGTTTCTTCGTCCTCGGAGGATGATGTGCATGGTTGATTATCTTCATCATCATCACTTTCTTCTTCTTCCTCTTCTTCACTTGAGGAACTTGGAGTGGGAGCCTTCTTTTTGCCCTTCCTTTCATCACATGCAAAAGCATATGGCCTTGAGGAAGTTGGCTCCTCTCCCCGACTCATTTTTCACGACATCTCAAAGGCCGCGATTTTCCCAATCACAATAGTCGGGGTCATGTTGCTCAAGTCCTCCATGTTGTGAAGGATGGTGATGATGCTCCCATATCTTTGTTGTGGTAGCAGGGAGATAATCTTCCTCACAATGTCCGCATCACCTAGCTTATTAATGCCAATAGAATTGAGCTCATTGATAATTAGATTCAAACGAGAATACATGTCTCTAACAAGCTCATCATCTTTCATGGCAAAAGAATTATGCTCATTTAAGACTAGGCAATGTTTTTGCTCACGGACATTGGATGTGCCGTCATGGAGCTCATGCAATTTTAGCCAAATCTCATTAGCAGTTTTCAAGGTAAATACTTGATTAAAAATATCCATGCTAAGAGATTCATACAAGCAATTTTTGGCTCTAGCATTCAAATGAATTTCTTTTTCCTCACTCGTGGTGGGTTTCTCGGGATTCTTGAGGGGTTTCATCCCGTCACGAGTGACTCTCCAAACACCTAGATCAACGGCCTCTAGGTAACAAGCCATTCTAGAACTATAATATGGGAAGTTAGTGCCGTCGAAGTGTGGTGGCCTATGGGTATCCATCCCTTCCTCAAAAAAGCGTCGGCTCTTTTAGCGGTGAAGCTAAAGCGTTTCAAATGAGCCAAACCGGCTCTGATACCACTTGTAGGAAACGGGTGACGCCTAAGAGGGGGGGGTGAATTAGGACTTCTAAAACTTCTACTAAACTAGGCCACAATTAAATCCCTAGAGCAAAACCTATGCAAATAATCAAAACTAGAATGTGCAAACTAGGTTTTGTCTAAGTGCTGCTATCTCTACCGCAAAAGGCTAAGTTTCAATCTATACTAAATAAGTATGACTACAAGATTGAAACTTAAATGCTTAATATAAATGCGGAATGTAAGGGCTAAGTAGAGAAGCAAACTCTCGTGGATGACGCCGGTATTTTTACCGAGGTATCCGGAACCACGCAAGGTTCCGACTAATCCTCGTTGGTGCCCCTACGCAAAGGGAATCCCACGCGAGGGCCAAGCACCACGGTCGAGTAACTCCGTAGAGAGCCGCGGGCCTTCTCCACGCGCAAGTGGTGCTCCGCTTCCGGCTCCTCTCGGACGCTCCCCACCGTCTCCACTATCGAGCTTCCGGCCGAAACGCCGCGGGCCTCGTTCCCTCCGGTACACGATGGCGGCCGTGACACAAACGCGGTTGTCACGGTCTCGCAAAACTCTCGCCCCACTCGGTACAATTACAACGGCTCGCGCAAGAGCCGAGGGGTTGTGTGGTTTTTCTAAACTCACTCAACTAACTAGGATTCACCTAGAGCAAGCGCTAAAGCGGTCTAACTAACCTAAGCACTTCGCAAAGCACCTACGCTAATCACCGAGTGATTCTATTAAGCACTTGGGTGTTTGAGCTCTTGGAAATATGCACTATGTGTATTGGTATGTTGCTTGGGCTCTCACACTTGAGAATGGCCGGTTGGGGTGGTATTTATAGCCTCCAAGCCCCCAACTAGCCGTTGGACAGAAAGCAGCAGCTTTCTGTCGTCGGGTGCACCGGACAGTCCGGTGCACACCGGACACTGCACAGTAGATGTCCGGTGCACGCCACGTCAGCCGACCGTTGCGCGCCTGTAGCAGTCGACTGTTGGATCCGACCGTTGCCTTCTGCCCGTTGGCACACCGGACAGTCCGGTGCACACCGGACAGTCCGGTGCTACAGCCAGAGAGCGCCTGTCCGTGGCCTCTCTGCGCAGACTGTCCAGTGCCTCACCGGACAGTCCGGTGCACACCGGACACCGATGTCCGGTGCGCCACCAGGCGCTGGCTGACAGCCCTCGTCTTGGATTTCTTTGCTGATTTCTTCGGGCTTCTTTGTTCTTGAGTCTTGGACTCCTATGCATCTTTTCATGTCTTCTTTTGAGGTGTTGCATCCTCATTGCCTTGGTCCAATTCTCTTCGCATCCTGTGAACTACAAACACAAACACTAGACAACTTATTAGTTCACGGATTGTGTTGTTCATCAAACACCAAAACTCAATTAGCCAAAAGGCCCGGGGTCCATTTTCCTTACAGTAACTATTTAGAGTACCATCAAAACATTGATATTCTTCTAACACCTGTTGGACGACCAGCTGAGAATCACCAAATGCCTTCACATGTTTTACTCCCATACAATTTAAAAATTCCAAGCCGAATAAAAGGGCCTCATATTCGGCTTGATTATTAGTGCAATAAGTTTTCAATCGGCTAGAGAAGTTGAAGGAGACATTACTTGGTGAAACAAGTACGATGCTAATTCCTTGCCCTTCATTGCAAACCGATCCATCAAAATATAAAATCCAAGGAGTAATAGTGAGGTATGACATGTCTAGGTTATGAATATCATTAATTCGATGTTCTACAATAAAATCTGCTACGACTTGGCCTTTCATAGATTTCAATGGTTCATAGGCCAAGTCATATTCTATGAGTGCATAAGCCCACTTACCAATTCTACCACTCATAATTGGGTTATGCAACATGTATTTGATCACATCGGCTTGACCAGAAACAGTGCAATGACTGGACAGTAAATAACATCTACACTTGGTGCATGCATAAAACAAGCATAAGCATAACTTCTCAATAAAAGTGTACCTCGTTTCAGCATCTACCAACCTCCGACTTAGATATGTCACCACATGCTCCTTTCCTTCAGTTTCTTATGTCAGAACAGCCCCGATGACCTTATCTTCAGCTGCAATGTATAATCTGAATGGTACTCCTACTTGTGGTGCTTTTAATACGGGAGCCGAAGACAAGTATTTTTAATGAGATCAAATGCTTCCTGCTGCTCTGCCCCCAAGCGAATTCGGCCTCATTCTTCAGCCGAAGGATAGGGGTGAATGCATCAATCTTACCGGCTAGGTTAGAGATAAACCTTCGTAAATAATTCACCTTGCCGAGAAACTTCTGCACTTCGACCTTACAGGTCAGAGGTCCCACATTCCGAATAGACTTGATTCGGTCAGGGTCTATCTCTATACCATGTTCATGGATGACAAATCCTAAAAACTTACCAGCTGACACTCCAAAAGCACATTTACGTGGGTTCATTTTCAAACCATACCGACGCATTTTATCAAAGGCTTTGCGCAAATCAGCTACATGAGAACTAAACTCAGCCGATTTGACTACAATATCATCAATGTAGACTTCCACAGTGTTTCCCAACAGCTCATGAAAGATCAAATTCATAGCCCTCTGATAAGTAGCACCAGCATTTTTCAGACCAAATGTCATGACAACCCACTCAAATAAACCAATGAAGCCTGGACATATAAAGGCCGTTTTAGATGCATCTTCTTCGGCCATAAAAATCTGATTATATCTGGCATTACCATCAAGAAAGCTAATAATTCTATTCCCTGATGCATTATTGATTAATGTGTCGGCTATGGGCATGGGATACTCATCTTTAGGAGTTGCTCTATTTAAATTGCGAAAATCAATGCATACTCTAAGCTTACCTGACTCCTTCTCCACCGGCACAATATTGGAGACCCACTCTGTGTATCTGTAAGGTCTAATAAAATTAGCTTCTAGCAGCTGGTGGATTTCATCCTTGATTCGTGGGAGAAGGTCTGGATGAAATGTTCTAGCTTTTTGTTTGAAAGGTCTGAAACCAGACTTAATGGGCAGCCGATGCTCTACGATCTCTCGGCTTAATCTCGGCATCTCAGTGTAATTCCAAGCAAAGCAATCTGAATATTCCTTCAATAGACCGATCATTTCATTTCTAGGATCGATCTCTAGGGTCTTGTTTACAAAAGTCGGCCTTGGAGTTTTACCATCTCCTATGTCGATCTCCTCCAAAGGATCGGCTGATGTAAACCCCTGTACTAGTTTATCTAGATCTCTGAATTCCTCTATCATGTCCCCCACAGAGGAATCAGACGATCTTTGTGTGATGGCAGACTCTCCGGTCTCGGGGGGCTGGATCATCCGTGATACTGTTCTTATGTTGTGGTAGATGTTCGGTCTTAAATACTGAACTGTTTTGTGAAAGACTGGACCATCCGGCCTCAGAAGCCGAACTGTCCGTGACCAAGGACTCATGAATTTTGTGTGTACTCATCATTTAAACTTTATTTAGGATTTAGCCGATTCTCCATCGGCTCTAGCATTACAGGAATGAAACCCTTCTTATCTATACTTATGAACTGGTAATCAGAAAAATCTACTCCTGTGAGACATGTAGCAGTCTCATAAGTCCAGAGCACAGGGGCATCGGCCACAGTGATACAGGCCGATACATCAACATGTACTTGTTCTACATCATCACCTACCCATTGTATTAACATTTGATGTAATGTAGAAGGTATACATTGGTTGGCATGAATCCAATCTCTACCTAGGATTAAACTATAATTTCCTTCTACATCGGCGACGAAGAATGCAGCAGCAAGGGTCTTAGTCCCGATGGTTAATTCAACGGACGTGACTCCCCTGGCTTTGATCGAACTATCAGTTCCAACACCGCTGAGGGTCATGTTGGTCTTGACAAGTTTGTCATCTTGTTTACCTAATTTTCTGTATAATGAATAAGGCATTAGATTTACAGTCGCCCCTCCATCTACCAACATTTTAGCAATCGGTATCCCATCAATGTGACCGCGCATGAAGAGCGGCTTTAAATGATTTACCGATTCCTTTGGTTTAGTAAAGGCGGCTTCTTTAGGACCAAAATCAAACTAGGCCACAACAGGTTCATCGTCGCCGACAATAGTACAATCGGCAGAAAATGTAATAACATTTACATCCATACCTGGGCGCTCTGGAGAAGCTTCATAGTCGACCAGGTCTTCTCCCAATAGGTTGTCCTCCTCCATTGATGTCGGTATGTCGTCGGCGGCGTCCTGGCGTGGTGCGGATGGTCCGGACTCAGGGGTCGGACGGTCCGTGCCTGGTGTAGATTGTCCAGCCTTGTTAGCCAGGTTGTCTGCCATACCTGCAGGGTGCTGCACAAGTGTTGTTTTATTTTCTATTTTTGTGGTCGTTTGCTTTTCCTCAACGGCATTTGGTCTCCATTTCTTTTGCGGTGGCGGGTATTGTAGATGTGTGTCATTGAATATCTTTTCCGCCTCCTTCTCTTGGCTCTCCTTCACTCTTAGGCATTGTAATTTCCGCTTTTGGGATCGTGTCAATCCCGACGGGCACCATCGAGGCATGGAGTACTTTGGATCGACTATTTTGATGGCAGTCGTATCCTCTTTTTTTGTTGTGTCGGCCGATTCTCCAAAAATCATCGGCCCTTCATTATTTTCCTGTATGATAACATCTGCAGTACCTATTTTGATGATATCCTTTTTTGTTGTTCTTTCGGTTACTGCAGGTATATGCCCCTCTGCCAGATTGGTCGGCCTTTGAGGCTGAGTAGTCCGGCGATCTTGTTGGGCTTGTGCCTGGTGACCGGATTGAGCGATGCTCAATCGGTCTTGTACTGGTGGTGCCAACCTGTTGAATACAGATGTTTGGGGTGCCCCCCAAGCGAGGTACTGTGGCATCCCAAATGGATATGATGGCATGCCCCACATTTGATTTGACACGTATGGTGGAGGTATGTATGTGTATGGATATGGCATAGGTGGATATGGGGGTGGAGGTGTCTATGTAAGTATGTTAGGTCTTAATTGGACAGTATGACCTTCCATTTTTTCTGATTGGTGAGGTGGTCCAATCGGTCTTACCTGATATTGCTCACGAATGGGCGAGCGGGGTCGCTTTGCTGGCCGGTCGCTGGGGTCGGCCTTCTTTTTCACATATTTGGACAACAATTGATCGAAAGTTGGGCTGGATTTGACCAGCCGATCAGCTGCTTTAAATGTATTTGTTTTCCACGTACCTATCTCTGGTCGTCGTGGTTTGAAGGTACGCGGTCGTTGCGGATTCTGCATCGAACTGTCCGAGATGCGCAGCACGGGCTCCTGCTCCTATCCCTTGGTCTGCGCTTGCCCCCCCCCCCCCCCGCGCTGGAGGTCGTGATGGTCACCTTAAGAGTCTCCCCTCCATCGGGAGTCTTCTCGGCCACTACTTTCCTGAAAAAAATTTTATGATTCCCATCGACCTCTCTTGTGTTGCCGATGATTCTCTTTGTCTTTGCACTTATCGGCTGTGTTTGGCCGAATCAGGACCCTCTTTCCCTCGAAGTCGATCATGTTCATCAGAAAGTGTGTCTACCTGCATTTCCTGAAATTTCAATCGTTCTTCGTTAATGGCCTATTGAATCTGTCGACGAAATACATTACAACCATTAGTGGCATGAGAAAATGAATTATGCCACTTGCAGTATGCATGACGTTTTAGCTTGTCGGCGGATGGAACAGTTTGATTTATTTTAATATTGCCATTTTTGAGTAATTCATCAAATATTTTATCACATTTACCAACATTAAATGTACACTTAACTTTCTCTTGCCGTTTCTTTTGAACCGGCTGCAAGGAAGAACAAGCCGAAAATTTGGTCTGCTTTGGCCAAATCATTTCAGCAGCATATACCTCTGTAGATTCGTCGTCCGAGCTACTTTGGTCGCACTCTACTATATGGACATTGTGACGAATGGCTTTGGCAGTCTCTTTGCTTCGGCTTTCACAGGCCAAAGCTCTCTGGTGTAATTGTGCTAGCGTGAAAAATTGGATGCCTTCTAATCTTTCTTTTAAATAATATTGCAGACCATTAAAGGCTAATCCTGCTAGTTGTTTTTTTTCTAAATGAATCTGGAAGCATCGGTTTCTTGTATCCTGGAATCTCCGGATGTAATCATTAACCGATTCATCTTTCGCTTGTCGCAAGGCCACTAAGTCTACTAAATCTAACTCATAGTCACCGGAGAAAAAGTGATCATGGAATTTTTGTTCTAAATCCCCCCATGACAAAATAGAATTAGGAGGTAATGTGGCTGAAAGTAGCCTAGAGGGGGGTGAATAGGCTACACCTGAAAATTTTCACTAAAAACTTCGAGATAGGTTAAATTAAAGTTGCACTGGTGCAAACCGGTTCAGTCGATTTTAATTACAACTGAACAAGTTTGAACCTGCTCAACTTAAATTAGGCAATCTGTTAAACAAATACGAAGTAGTGAAGAATATAGCTAAAGACTTGCCCTACACAAAATCTACTCGAATGAATGAAATGAACCAACCAATGAATTTAAAGTGCTTAACAAGAACACACAAGAACACGCGATATAACCCGAGGTTCGGCAACCACCACAAAGGTGTCCTACTCCTCGTTGAGGAACCCACAAAGGGTCGGGTCTTTTCCAACCCTAATCCTCCACAAGCCAACCACAAAGGTCAAGGCAATCTCTTCTCAACTCAGCTCAAAGAGCGGGTGATACAAACTTCTTGGGGTCGTCCACAAATTTGGAGACTCCCAAGCAACCTCTAACCTTCAAGGAACACGAGGTTCCAAGAGTAACAAATCCGCACAAGGTTAAGTTTGCAACGAGCTCAAGAACAAAGAGAAAGGGAGAATCGAGATGAAATTGACAGCGAGTTCGATTGAGTTCACCTCACACCAAGGGTCCTTCAAATGATTGAAGGAGATGCGATTGCGGGTGTGAAAGGTGAAATGAATGCGCTTGTTTGAAGGTTGGTCAGCCAAGAATTCATGGGAGAGGCAGGAGTAAATGAGAGAGAGAGTGTGAGGGGGTATATAAAGGATCCCCCAAAAGCTGGCAGCCGTTGGGAGAAAAAGGGTAAAAACCGGTTGAACTGGTTTTCAAACCGGTTGAACCAGTTTCTACCAGGGGGACCCCGGTCCACTGAGCTACTCAGCCGGAGACTCAACCGGTTTCAAAACCGGCTGAGTAAGGAAAAATTTCGGCTCAACCGGTTTTCAAAAAATATCTGCAGCAACTTTTCTGACATCTCTGACTGTCAGACAAGTCAGAGCAGAGGTGGCAGGTGAACAGTACCAAAACCGGTTGAACCAGTTTCAGGACCGGTTGAACCGGTTTTGGGGGCTGAAACCAAATTTTGAGTATTTTGAAGAGAACAAAAGTGGAGTCTTTGTGGGAAGTAAAATTTGTTTTTCTCAAGGGCATTCATGATCTGGAAAAATGTTCTCCAAGATGTTTTCAAAAGATTTTGAACTTGGCTCGTTGCACAACTTACTTAACCGTCGCGGATCCCTCTTAATTGTACGGCGATTCCAATGACTCAAGAATTATAAATTTAACACCGCCGTTGTTTCTAAGCACTTGGAGCACGCCATTTGATGTGGAATTTTAAATCCGCTGTGCTTTATACTTTTATGCTCATAAGATCTGTGCTTCTCCTGTCTGTAGAATTATTGTGTACATGCTAGGAGCAAACTTGTTAGAATCTCAGTTTGTTTTGTCATTAATCACCAAAACCCTCAATTAGGGTTGATTGCACTTACAATCTCCCCCTTTTTGGTGATTGATGCCAAAACAAACTGGAGTAGAAATAAAAATTAAAAGTTACAAGTACTTGCTAGATAAAATCCTTTGGGTATGTGTAGCTCCCCCTAAATATGCGCATGAGTTTTGCGATATTATCATTGACTTGACATGTCAATTTGCAACATATTTAGAGAGAGAGAACAATTAACACCATACACAAAACAATGAGGAATGAAACATAATTAGATAGAAAGAGTAAAAATTACACATTAAAGCTCATCATCGCATAGCATATGATATGAAAAATTCTACTGCTATTACAATAATGAGAACTCATCTCATCACATCATAAAAATGTTTATGGCTTTAGAGCTATGCATGCATCATATGATAGACCAAATAGTTATTACAGACCGATTGTTCATTACAAAAATAAAGGGTACTGCATAAAGGGTACTGCCATAATAAACCTTCTCCCCCTTTTTGGCAACAAGAACCAAAAAGAGAGAGAGACGCCAGTCCAAGGATCACCAGTTGGGAGGAGGATGATGAGGAGCAAAGAAGTGGTGCGCCAGGTGAGAGGCAAAGTGTTCCTCCCCAGACTGATCCGGGGGAGCACTGCCAAAAGGATCCTGGGGCAGAGGGTGAGAGGACGATTGGCCCGGATCCCCATGATACGGAGGCGGGACAAACTGCTCACGATCATCAAAATAAGCTTCTTCTTCTTCATCGACGTCGTCTGCTGTCATAAAAGGCTCCCCGTATGCCTGCTGGTACCACTCGTTGATCTCCGGAGGAGGAGGATGGAGAGGTACGTCGGGCGAGCGGGGGGCGAAGGGAGTACCCAAAGAGGAAGCTTGACGACGTAGGTTGTCGTCAGTCTCCCGCTGACGTCGAGCCACCTCATGGACATCCGCAGCAATGTTCCGGCACATGGAGAAAAATGTCGCAAACCCGTGAGCCAAGCGGGCACCCATCCCTCGGCCACGACCTCGACCACGACCACGACCACGTGGCGTGGGAGATCCGCGGCCAGGGGAGGGACGCGAGGCACCGGTAGCAGCAGCAACAGGACCAGCAGACGGACCCGCAGATGTATGAGCACGAGAGCTGGAGGGGGCTTTCCTGAGGCGCCCTGCTGGATTGTTGGGATCAATCCAGAAAGGGGTATATGACTGATGTCTTGTACCTTTGTCAAATTTAAACTGGGTCACAACCTCAATCATCTTCATGATAAACGGAGCATGAAGACACCCCTTCAATGGAAAGCAGGCGACATGAATGATTTCCTGCCAAATCATATCAAAGACATTTATACTCTCTGAGCTGCTGGGTTTCATGAAAGAGAGCAAGACCTTGCTCTCTCCAAGAATGTTCATCTGATTACCCCCTTTTGGAATGAGGGTCATCCTGCAGAGGGAGTTGATGTATCGATAATACTTATGCATGTTTGTAGACTCCCAATACTTCCTAGACTCAGAAAGATGAAGATCTTTGGCTTCATCTCTATTAGGCTGCCGGAAATCATGTATCTTGATCTTGTCGCCAGAGATATCATTGTCAGAAAAACCAAGAATGTGAGCAAACCTACGGTAGCTCACCTTATACCAACTACCTTCAATGAAGAAGTTCAGATAAGGATAGTTGTATGGACTCTCCTCGTCAGCTGGCTTGATCCACAAAGTTGAGTAGAATTGGGCAATCACTTCATCATTCCAATCATATTGGAATGTCATGATACTCTTCATATTTTTCCTTTCATAGGCCCTCAATGCCTGTGTCATCTCTGGGTCCCCAATGGCCTCACAACCTTCCCAGTTGATATAGCGTTGAAGCAGAATAGGTTGATGCTTCTTGGGGAGGATCACGGAATTATAAAAATCCACGTGATGAAGCGACCAAAAGCGGTTTCCATCAATCCTGGCATCGCGAATGCGTAATGCAGGATTCCAAAAACGGAGATCCTGAAGGAGAGCAGAACCTCCACTGGCAGTGAAATCAGTTACTGGCTCATTGCCAGCACGCCGAGCCTCTGCCCGGTGGAGGACCAACCCACGAATCACAGGGGCGAGGGCCGGGGGAAGATCAATTTCATCATCCTTCCCGCCTTCATCATCACTCGTAGCCTCCCACGCCTGCGGATTCTTCGCGGGTCGGGACCGACCGGAAGGATTCCGGGTTGTCCGACCGCGAGCACTTTGAGACCCGGAGGCCTCAGCACCTTGCATGACACTTCCGCTTCCTCGCCCACGCTTGGATCGAGAGCATGGGGGAGTATCTCCATGTATTTCTTGGTCATCAGAGGAGTCGGATTCAACCATGGACGGGTTCCTCCAACGCACCATTCTAAGAAAAATAGAACCTAGGATGAGCAAGGATCAAACACGTTTGAGTAGAGACGCATAAGATATTGAGCATGCACTTCAACCGTTCATATGAGCGGTTCAACTACAACGAACAATATCAAATCGCTAAACTCAAACAAGATTCGTGACAAATGAAGATAATCTAAGTGTTG
Source organism: Zea luxurians (assembly GCA_029449295.1). Classification (NCBI taxonomy): domain Eukaryota; kingdom Viridiplantae; phylum Streptophyta; class Magnoliopsida; order Poales; family Poaceae; genus Zea; species Zea luxurians. The sequence continues at coordinate 183,438 of JAOPSE010000240.1, read as the reverse complement.
CAAGCACTTAAACTAAAATGTACCCAACGAATGATACATTAGATAATCAAGAACGCGTAGGATCGAGTAAAAAGGAATGAAATAGGGCAACACCTCGATCTGGAGATTTAGTCAAGAAATCCCAACGAGATTGAGGAAGATGATGGAGAACGCCGGGATGAACGGATTTCCAACAAATCTTCCAAAGTTGAGAGGGCACAAGTGAGTTTTAGAGTGGAGAAGGTGTGAAGGAGAGAGAGGAGGAAGAGTGGGCGGCGGCGGCTGGAAAGTGAAACTGAGAAGAAGATAAGAGGGGAGAGGGAGAGAAATAGGGGGGAGTCGGCCGATCAGAGCACGGAAAACCAGTTCAACCGGTTCAACCGGTTTCTGGTCAAACTGCGCAGTAAAAGCGCGCAGAAAAAGGTGTTGACTGCGCGAAATTTCTGGCAGTCTAACAGCGCAGACTGCGAAACTGACAGCGCAGACTACGCGCAGACTGACGGCGCGGATGCGGAGGAGGTCAAAACCGGTTCAACCGGTTTTTATACCGGTTCAACCGGTTTCCACCAGGGGAAAACCGGTTGAGTGGCCTACTCAGCCGGTTTACTCAACCAGTTTCCAGATATTGCCCAGAAGGGCTATAATAGCACTTAGCAAATACGACATGAGTGATTTTAATGATAGAAATGTTATTTCTCATTTCATATTGCTCAAACAATCAATTTACATCCATCAAATTTGATCAAAATTTTAGTTATTAAGACACGTTTCGAGAATCCAAGATATTTAGCTCACTCCTAAGAAAACAAAACCTAGTCTCATCAAGGGGTTTTGTGAAGATATCGGCTAGTTGATTTTCGGTGCTCACATGAAACAATTCGATATCTCCTTTGGCTTCGTGGTCTCTCAAGAAATGGTGTCTAATGTCAATATGTTTAGTTCTAGAGTGTTGCACCGGATTGTTTGCAAGTTTTATGGCACTCTCATTGTCACACAAAAGTGGAATTTTGTTAAACTCACAACCAAAATCTCTAAGGGTTTGCTTCATCCATAACAACTGTGCACAACATGCCCCAGTTGCTATGTACTCAGCTTCTGCAGTGGAAAATGCAACACAATTTTGTTTCTTGGAACTCCATGACACTAAGGACCACCCAAGGAATTGACAAGTCCCAGTAGTGCTTTTTCGATCTACTTTGCAACCGGCATAATCTAAGTCAGAGTAGCCAAGTAAATCGAAAAGGGAGCCTTTGGGATACCATAATCCTAGGTTTTGGGTGTGAACTAAGTATCTTAGAATTCTCTTAACGGCTACAAGATGGCAATCTTTAGGGTTTGCTTGAAAACGTGCACACATGCAAACACTCAACATTATATCAGGTCTAGATGCACATAAGTAAAGCAGTGATCCTATCATTGATCTATATAATTTTTGATCTACAGGTTTACCTTCCTCATTTAGGTCGAGATGTCCATTTGATGACATTGGAGTCTTGGCGTGTTTTGCTTTTTCCATGCCAAACTTCTTGAGCATATCTTGTGTATATTTGGTTTGGCATAGAAAAGTACCTTCCTTGAGCTGTTTGACTTGAAATCCCAGGAAGTATTTAAGCTCGCCCATCATAGACATCTCAAACCTGTTCGTCATTACTTTGTTAAACTCTTCACAAAATTTTTCATTAGTACTACCAAATATAATGTCATCAACATATATTTGGCACACAAATAATTCATTGTCAACTTTTCGAGTAAATAAAGTAGAGTCAGCTTTTCCTATTGTAAACCCATTCTTAATTAAAAAATCTTTAAGACAGTCATACCAAGCTCTAGGGGCTTGTTTAAGCCCGTAGAGTGCCTTGTGAAGTAGATAAACATGATTTGGCTTCTTTGGATCTTCAAAACCCGGTGGTTGCTCCACATATACCCTCTCTTGTAGTGGTCCATTTAGAAATGTGCTCTTGACATCCATTTGATATAGCTTGAAATCATGGTTAGTAGCATAGGCAATTAATATTCTAATTGATTCTAACCTTGCTACCGGCGCATATGTTTCACCAAAATCAAGTCCTTCCACTTGAGTGTAGCCTTGGGCAACCAACCGTGCTTTGTTTCTTGTAACCACGCCATGTTCATCTTGTTTGTTCCTAAAGACCCATTTAGTCCCAATCACATTTTGTTTGGGTCTTTGGACTAAGGACCAGACTTCATTCCGGGTGAAGTTGTTCAACTCCTCTTGCATGGCGATTATCCAATCCGGATCACCCAATGCTTCTTCAACCTTAAGTGGCTCAAGAGAGGAAACAAATGAGTAAAATTCACAAAAATTTGCTAAACGAGATCGAGTTGTTACCCCTCTCCTGATGCTACCCAGGATGTTGTCCACCGGATGATCTCTTTGAATTGTATGATGGACTCTAGGATGAGGCACTGATGGTTGTATTTGTATTTGCTCCTCCTCATCATTCACTTGATCAAGAGGCACTTCACCATCAATACTTTCATGTTCATCTTCTACCACTGTTGGCATCCTTTGATGATTTTCTTCATGGCTTGGATGACTTGAGGTTGATGGGTTTGCTTGGGTGGAGACTTTGTCATTCACCACCCTTGCACCCACATCAACAACCTCATTGGTCATACAGAAAGTTCCTTCCTCATCATCCTTTTCTTGAGGTCTCACTTCACCTATTGCAAGTTTCTTTATGGCCTCATAAGGTAGCTCTTCATTTCCTGCAGTGTCATTAGAAACATGCCCTTGCGAGCCATTAGACTCATCAAATGTCACGTCTATCGCTATTTCAACAAGACCGGTGGTATTGTTGAAAACACGATATACATGCGCATTTGATGCATAACCAAGCAAGAAGCCCTCGTCCACTCTAGGAGCAAACTTTGAGCTCTTGACTTTCTTGTTAAGAATAAAACACTTACAACCAAATACTCTAAAATAATCAACTTTAGGTTTGTTACCAGTGAGAAGCTCATAAGCAGTCTTTTTGTAGATCTTGTGAAGATAGAGACGGTTGATTGCATGACAGGAGGTGTTGACCGCCTCTGCCCAAAAGTTGTCAGGTGTCTTGTACTCATCCAACATGGTTCTAGCTGCTTCAATTAAAGTTCGGTTCTTTCTTTCCACAACACCATTTTGTTGTGGAGTGTAAGGAACCGAGAACTCATGTTTGATTCCTTCATTGCCTAGGAATTCTTCGACACTTGTGTTCTTGAATTCCGTCCCATTATCACTTCTCACTTTCTTGATTTTGAGCTCAAACTCATTTTGAGCTCTCCTCATGAATTTATTCAATATTTCTTGAGTTTCACCTTTATCACTCAAAAAGAAAACCCAGGTGAATCGAGAAAAATCATTAACAATGACTAAACCATACTTACTACCACCAATGCTAATGTAAGCCACAGGTCCGAAGAGGTCCATGTGAAGGAGCTCCAATGGCCTCTTTGTTGTGACCACATTCTTTGATTGATGTGGGACTCCATGTTGCTTTCCTGCTTGGCATGCGCCACAAACCCTATCTTTCTCAAATACAACATTTGTTAGTCCAATGATGTGATTATCCTTTTGAAGTTTGGCCAAATTCCTCATACCGACATGGGCTAACCGGCGATGCCATAGCCAACCCTTGTCGGACTTTGCCACTAAACAAGTCTCAGGTGTTACTTTACTTGTTGTGAAATCAACAAGATAAAGTTTGCCCTTCAAGCGACCCGTAAAGGCAACTGAGGAGTCCTCCCTTCTAAGGATCTTCACATCCACATCAGAGAATAAACAATTATAACCCATTCCACAAAGTTGTGAAACGAACAACAAATTATAGCTTAAAGAATCTACCAATAAAACATTTGAAAGTGATTGTTGGTCAGAGATAGGAATTTTACCAATACTAATCACCTTACTCTTGCCACTATCTCCAAACACAATTTCTTGTGCTTCTTGAGTTAGTTGCAATGAATGAAACATGTCTTCCTCCCCGGTCATGTGATTTGTACATCCACTGTCAAGCACCCAACTTGACCCACCAGAGGAGTAGACCTGCAAAACAAGTTTAGGCTATGCTTTTAGGTACCCAAATTGAATTGGGTCCTACAGTGTTAGTTATAGCCTTGGGTACCCACACACTTCTTTTCATGACTTTTCTTTTAGTGTAGGCACCCACATATTTCACAACCAATTTCCCTAAATCCCAAGTCAACATATAATCACAAAGATAAGAGTGGGAAATGGGAGCATTAAATTTTTGTCCACTTGAGGATCCCACTTCCTTCATCTTACTCTTTGTGGAACTCAAGTTTACCTTTACCTGAGGTGACTTGTCATTTGAGGAGTGAATCCTCCCCAAGGCATCATATAGGGTGGTTCCCTCTATGAACTTAGGGGATCTCCACCCCTTATGCACTGTGCTAGGGTTTTCCTTGGATGAGTTGAACCCAAGCCCCCTTCTTCCATTGTTGGGCTTAAGGGACTTGTACTTGGGTTCAACTTTCTTTAACCCATCATTGCTAGAGCATCTTTTCAAAATTCCTTTGACCTTCACCTGTGGGCTATTCTTCCTTGCATGGTTAGTTAGACAACAAGAAGCATGATATTTGGCACAATGTTTGCAAGAATTATCATTTGAGGAGCTAGATTTAGATTCAATTACTAAAGATGAGGCATTGATGTTCTTGCAATTTTCAAGTTGCACTTGAAGTTCTTGATTTTGAACATTCAAGCTTAACATGCTTGTTTCAAGTGCATTCTTTTCATTTGCAAGATAAGCTATAGAGGTTTTCATATTAATTACTTCTTTATCTTTATTCTCTATAGTTATCTTGACTAAAGAGACTTCCTTAGTCAAGACATCTAGCATTTCATCTTTATTGTGTATCAACTCCTGAAGCTCTAGGTTTCTTTCCTTTTCAAGGATAAGCAAGTCTTCTTGAGCATCAAGAGTTGCTTTTCTTTTATCTAGCTTCTCCATTAATTTGGTGATAACATTGTATCCATTCAAGCCAAATTCTTTAATCATTTTATTTTTCATGGCAATTTGATCATCATCATCATCATTTGGAAAATCATTACTAAATAAGGTTACCTTATCTCCCTTTGCCATGAGGCAAGTTGGAGTGTAGGAGTCGTCTTGTAGGTTGGTGAAGAGTTGCGCACTTGATGTAGATTGGATGGCCACATTTGCCACCACTTCCTCTTCCTCAGAGCTAGAACTCTCTTCATCGGAGTTCCATTCTTCACCAATATGGGCTTGACCATATTTCTTCTTCTTGAAGTATCCCTTGGTCTTGCCTCCCTTTTTAAACTTGTCCTTCTTGTATTCCTTCTTGACTTCTTGTTCCTTCTTGTTAGGACAATTTGCTATGAAATGGCCGGTTTGGCCACATTCATAGCATGCCCTCTTCTTTCCTTTCCTTTGGAACTTGTCATTCTTCCTTACGAATTTCTTGAATGTTTTGATGAACATAGCTGTGTCTTCATCACTTGAGCTATCTTCATCACTTGAGGTCTCGACCACTTTCTTTGCTTTGTGGTCTTTGTTCTTCTTGGGGTTGTCTTGTTCATTTGTGATCAAGGCATGAGAGTCTCTTGTCTTGATGGGGGCTTCTTCGGACTCGTGTTGTCGAATTTTTGCAAACAATTGATGAGGCGTCATATCCTCATAGTCATCACGATCCCTTATCATCCTTGCAAGACTCTTATCCTTTTCTTTATATGCTCTCATGAATAATCTTGTGACCTTGGAGTCATTCCAATCTTCACTTCCAAGTACTCTTATTTTGTTGACCAACACCATCAACCGATCAAAGAGTGATTGAAGCGACTCACCCTTTGTCCAATCATATCTTGCAAGCTCACTTTCCAAAGCTTCAACTCTATGTCTCTTAGCTTTGGGATCTCCTTCATGTGACATTTTAAGAATATTCCAAATGTCACGGGCATCTTCTCTTCCTTGAACTTTCCGGTATTCTTCCGGACAAAGACTTCCTTTAATTATGCTCACTGCTTGAGCATTGCGATGAATCTCTTGCATCATTTCTGGAGTCATCTCTTCTCCTTGGGCAGGCTTATACATACCTACATTAACAATCTCCCAAAGACTAGGATGTACATCGATTAAATGCGACTTCATCTTATCGGCCCACTCGTCATAGTTCAACTCACTAAGAGTTGGTAACTTTCCAAGTGGGGCGGAAGAGAAGTTGGGAATAAAATTTCTGGAGTAATCGAATTGAACTTTACTAAACTCGTTACCTTTGCTTTTGGTAGATGATTCTTCGGTGTTGAGACTTACCTTGCTCAACACCTTCGACACCAAAAGATCCACTAGGTCGTCATTGTAATCAAATTTTCCTTTACCTTTGTCTTCTTCGGTCTTTCTTCTTGATTCTTCTTCTTCGGCCTTTTTCTTAGCATCTTCCTCTTTCATCTTGAGGAACATCCTCTCGGCGATCTTCATGGCGAGGTCGAGGACCTTGGGGTCCACTTCCTCACCGGAGGATGTGACGGGAATATCCTCGAGGATAAGATCCACATGGTCCCGTTGAGTAGACATGATCGCTTCCTCACGCGGTTAAGCGTAAAATGAGGTACGAGGCTCTGATACCAATTGAAAGTAGCCTAGAGGGGGTGAATAGGCTACACCTGAAAATTTTCACTAAAAACTTCGAGATAGGTTAAATTAAAGTTGCACTGGTGCAAACCGATTCAGTCAATTTTAATTACAACTGAACAAGTTTGAACCTGCTCAACTTAAATTAGGCAATCTGTTAAACAAATACGAAGTAGTGAAGAATATAGCTAAAGACTTGCCCTACACAAAATCTACTCGAATGAATGATATGAACCAACCAATGAATTTAAAGCGCTTAACAAGAACACACAAGAACACGCGATATAACCCGAGGTTCGGCAACCACCACAAAGGTGTCCTACTCCTCGTTGAGGAACCCACAAAGGGCCGGGTCTTTTCCAACCCTAATCCTCCACAAGCCGACCACAAAGGTCAAGGCAATCTCTTCTCAACTCAGCTCAAAGAGCGGGTGATATAAACTTCTTGGGGTCGTCCACAAATTTGGAGACTCCCAAGCAACCTCTAACCGTCAAGGAACACGAGGTTCCAAGAGTAACAAATCCGCACAAGGTTAAGTTTGCAACGAGCTCAAGAACAAAGAGAAAGGGAGAATCGAGATGAAATTGACAGCGAGTTCGATTGAGTTCACCTCACACCAAGGGTCCTTCAAATGGTTGAAGGAGATGCGATTGCGGGTGTGAAAGGTGAAATGAATGCGCTTGTTTGAAGGTTGGTCAGCCAAGAATTCGTGGGAGAGGCAGGAGTAAATGAGAGAGTGAGTGTGAGGGGGTATATAAAGGATCCCCCAAAAGCTGGCAGCCGTTGGGAGAAAAAGGGTAAAAACCGGTTGAACCGGTTTTCAGACCGGTTGAACCGGTTTCTACCAGGGGGATCCTGGTCCACTGAGCTACTCAACTGGAGACTCAATCGGTTTCAAAACCGGCTGAGTAAGGAAAAATTTCGGCTCAACCGGTTTTCAAAAAATATCTGCAGCAACTTTTCTGACAGCTCTGACTGTTAGACAAGTCAGAGCAGAGGTGGCAGGTGAACAGTACCAAAACCGGTTGAACCGGTTTCAGGACCGGTTGAACCGGTTTTGGGGGCTGAAACCAAATTTTGAGTATTTTGAAGAGAACAAAAGTGGAGTCTTTGTGGGAAGTAAAATTTGTTTTTCTCAAGGGCATTCATGATCTGGAAAAATGTTCTCCAAGATGTTTTCAAAAGATTTTGAACTTGGCTCGTTGCACAACTTACTTAACCGTCGCGGATCCCTCTTAATTGTACGGCGATTCCAATGACTCAAGAATTATAAATTTAGCACCGCCGTTGTTTCTAAGCACTTGGAGCACGCCATTTGATGTGGAATTTTAAATCCACTGTGCTTTATACTTTTATGCTCGTAAGATCTGTGCTTCTCCTGTCTGTAGAATTACTGTGTACATGCTAGGAGCAAACTTGTTAGAATCTCAGTTTGTTTTGTCATTAATCACCAAAACCCTCAATTAGGGTTGATTGCACTTACAGTGGCGTACCATGCGAACGCGGTTCCTGTTAAAGATAATGAAAATAAACGCACGCGAAACGTTTCTATGTCGGCCAATTCTCCTAATTGTGCTAAGAACTGCCTATGTGTTCGCGCGTATTTTTCCTTGGTCACCCGAAAATTTTGCAAATTTGGGTATCCTGGTTCCCTGTGGGTATGGGTGGTGATCAAATCGACTATCATAAGGTTTCCGATATGATTGCCTCCCAGGGACCATGCTTACTCCGAGCTTATCTTGGAATGCCCCAGCTATTTCTTCCCTTACTATATTAATGGCAGCCGGTGCGAGACCACCGGCTCTCTGGTTAAACATTGGTGGGGTTGGCTGGATATTAGCTTGTTGTCTTCCCCCCCCATTGGTTTGAGCTAGGTGGTGCATTGTCGTTTACCCTATATGGCTCATAGGATTGATCGTTTCTTTGCGGCCTTCTAGGCAGGGCCGGAAAGCTTTCCTGGGCTCTGGATTTCGTATTAATGGGCTGATGCATTGTGTAGTGTGATGGGAAGTGTTGCTGGGACGGGTGAGGATTCAGGTAACAATCCTCCTCAAAAAAGTCATGCATGGACTATCCGGACATTGGCCCGAACCGTCCGTGATTATATGCGGACCGTCCGTTGTTGTATGCGGACGGTCCGACTGGGTAGTTTAGATTCTGTGCCATATGTCGTGGCTCGGGTGCATGTCTGGGTAACTCATTAAAAATGGGCCCGGCCGTGGCTGACCCGGACGGTCCGCGCTCACGTGCGGACGGTTTGGGCATGTGCAGATCGGCTGATTTACTGCCGATTTGCGGTTGCTCAGGGTATGTATCCATCGGCATCCCATAAAGGGGTTGTGACTGGTCGTGACAACCTATAGCCGATGTGTTACGTGTGTTTCCCCCTAATTCAACCTCGTGCGAAGGAAAATTTGCAGTACTAAATTTATCAAATGCATGTACTAGTCTCCTATAATCATTTTGCATACCCCCTATGATATTTTGCATTTGTTCTCGTTGTTCATCTACATAATTTCTAAGAGATTGTTGCTCGTTTGTATTACTTACATTGGAGATATCTGGTGTGGGTCGGAACGAAGCCGGATCTGTCGCCTGTTGTCGAACGACTTTATTGTTCCTGTCCACCTTGAAGTTGGCCAAGAACTTTGCTTTTGCCTCCTGGATCATCTGCTCCTTATGCTCCTCGAACTGAAGTTGTTCGTCAGCCGGCAAGGTTTCCCAAGTCGGCTCTATAATGTTGCTGGGGGAGACTTCAGAACTATCCCTTGAACCGGCCATTGAGGGCCGATTTGATGGGTCTAGATGTGTTGTCCCCAGCGGAGTCGCCAAAAAGTATGTTGACACCTTTTTTGGGCACCAAACACTCAATAAGAACCAGCGGCGGTGCTCTCTGGTCAGGCGCGAACGGTCTGTGACACAGGGCCGGACGGTCCGCGACCTGGCGCGAGGCTAGGGTTTCCTACCTGACGGCCGGACGGTCCGCGTCCTAGGGCCGGACGGTCCGCGCGTGCATAGGGGCGGCGGAAGATCGCTGGCGGCGCCTGGATCTCGCTCCCGGGAGGGACCCCGTCGGGGAGGAGAGATCCTAGGAGTTGTCTAGGCTCGGGTAGACCGACCTAGACTCCTCTAATCGATGTAGAGTCGAAGAGAAGCGAAGAATTTGGAGATTGAGAGGCTAAACTAGAACTAGACTAGAACTACTCCTAATTGTACAGAAAATAAATGCGAGATAAAAGTGTTATTGATTCGATTGATTGATTACAAATCGGCTGTATACCTCTCTATTTATAGAGGAGGGGGGCTGGACCCTTTACAAACTAATTTCCGAGCTAATTCCGTGAATCTAGCTAACAACCGTAGCACAAAACTCGGAACCCTAAACTGCTCTACGCACGCGCGGACCGTCCGGCCCACAGGCATGGACCATCCGGACTGCGGACCGTCCGGCCTCGGGGCTGGACCGTCCGGCCTCGGGGTCGGACCGTCCGCCCGCTCAATTAAGTGCTCAACAGCAACAAAAGGTTTACACTAAGTTGGGCGTCCTCCAGTAAAGGATTATGGACAAGCGACGAGTGGACAATTTGTCAGCAGATGCCCTCTCTCGACAGCCCCGGGTCATTTCTCTCTGTCTCAAGGTCTGATTAGACACAAGTGCAGATTGTAGCTAGCAGGTAATCCTACTCTACAGACCAAAGTCATCAAGGCAATGCATGATACTACTTTGGGTGGTCACTCAGTTGTACCTGTCACATATAGGAAACTGAAGAAGTTCTTTTATTGGTCGGGTATGAAATCGGCTATGCGTAAGTATGTGACTTCTTGTGCCATCTGTCTGCAGGGCAAGCCAAATCGAGCCAAGTCCTCGGGTTTGCTCCAACCTTTGGTGATTCCTCAACAGGCATGGCACACCATATCTCTGAATTTCATTGAGGGACTTCCAAGGTCTGCATTTTAGTGGTCATTGATAAATTCTCTAAATATGATCACTTTTTTGCCTCTCTCACATCCCTTCACCGCGGCTAAGGTGGCTAAAGTATTTATTGACAATATCTACAAACTGCATGGCCTCCCAGCCAACATCATATCAGATAGGGACAGAATTTTTACCAGCGCTTTCTGTAAACACTTGTTTCAGCTCTTAGGCACCAAACTATGTATGTCGTCGGCGTATCATCCACAGTCTGACGAATAGACCGAACGTCTTAATCAGCGCCTATAAACATACTTGTGTTTTGTGCATTCTTGTCCCACCCATTGGTCCAAGTGGTTATCAGTTGCTGAATTCTAGTATAACACTAGTGACTATTCTTCTCTGAGCCATACACCATTCCAAGTAGTATATGGTTACCCTCATCATCATTTTAGTATATCACCATATACTGACATTTCTGTTGCTACTAATCTCGCAGAATGGCTCAAAGAGCGTGAACTCATGACTTGTGTGATTCATCTGCACTTGTCCAGAGCTCGGGCCCGTATGAAGAGGCAAGCTGATAAGCACCGTGCAGAGCGCACTTTTTCCGTGGGCGATTCTGTATATCTCAAGCTGCAACCCTATGTTCAGTCGTAAGTGGACACTCGTTCCAACAACAAGCTCTCTGTTTGGAACCAAAGTGAGCCGGCGGACGGTCCGGCCTTGAGGTCGGACGGTCCGCGCCTATGGGCCAGACGGTCCGCGCAAGCGCAGAACAGATTAGGGTTCCTAGTTTTGTGCTACGGTTGTTAGCTAAAATCGTGGGAAAAGCTCGGAAATTAGTTTGTAAAGGGTCCAGCCCCCCTCCTCTATAAATAGAGAGGTATACGGCTGATTTGTAATCATCAATCGAATCAATACAACTTCTATTTCACATTTATTTCTTGTACAAATAGGAGTAGTTCTAGTCTAGTTCTAGTTTAGCCTCTCGATCCCAGAATTCTTCGCCTCTCCTCGACTCTACGTCGATTAGAGGAGTCTAGGTCGGCCTGCCCGAGCCTAGACAACTCCTAGGATCTCTCCTCCCCGACGGGGTCCCTCCCGGGAGCGAGATCCAGGCGCCGCCGGCGATCCTCCGCCGCCCCTACGCACGCGCGGACCATCCAGCCGTCAGGCAGGGAACCCTAGCCCCTGCGCTAGGTCGCGGACCGTTCGGCCCTATGTCGCGGATCGTCCGCGCCTGACCAGAGAGCACCGCCACGGTTCTTGTTGAGTGTTTGGCGCTCCGAAAAGGCGTCAACATACTTTTTGGCGACTCCGCTGGGGACAACACATATAGACCTATCAAATCGGCCCTCAATGGCCAGTTCAAAGGATAGCTCTGAAGTTTCCACCAGCAATATCATCACACCGACATGGAAAACCTTGTCGACTGAAGAATAGCTCCTGTTCGAGGAGCGCCAGGAGCAGCTGATCCAAGAAGCAAAGGTGAAGTTCCTGGCCGACTTCAAAGTGGACAGGAACAACAAAGTCGTTCGGCAACGGGCGACAGATCCGGCTTCGCTCCGACCTACTACGATTACCCCCAATGTAAGTAACACCAATGAACTCCAAACTCTTAGAGCTTACATAGACGAACAGCGAGAACAGTTACAACGTATCGTAGGGGATATACAAAATGATCATAAAAGGCTAGTGTGTGTGCTTGATAAGTCTACTATGGCAAATATTCCTTCGCACGAGGTTGAATTAAGGGAATACACACATAATTCATCGGCTACAGGTTGTCACGACCAGTCACAACCCCTTTATGGGATGCCGATGGACATGTACCCTAGGCAACGACAGCCTCCCAAGCACATCGGTGATAAATTTGCCGATCTGCACATGTCCGGACCGTCCGCACGTGAGCGCGGACCGTCCGAGCCAGCGGCGACTGATCCCATTTTTAGAAGCGAATTACCGAGACCTGCACCCAAGCCGCCACATGCCATGCAAACCCTAGATAACCCATTCGGACCATCTGCGTATGGCGCCAAACAGTCCGAATACAATGTCGGACGGTCCGCATATTTAACCGGACGGTCCGGCACAGAGTTTTTTAAGGAGGATGGATATCCAACTCCGTATCCGTCCCAGCTAGACTCCCCATCTCACCATACGATACACCAGCACCATAATATAATCTATCAAACCCGTGAGAGTGAGTACTTTCCGGTCCCTAGAAGGCCAGAAAGGAGTGGCCAGTCCTATGAGCCTCATAGGGCATGCATTAACGCGCCGCAAAACCCAAACCAATGGGGAGGAAAACAACATACCAACATCCAAACAAACTCACCCATATTGGATCAAAGAGCCGATGGTCTCCCACCGGCTGCCATCGATATAGTAAGGGAGGAAATAGCTGGGGCGTTCCGAGATAAGCTCGGAGTTAATATAGTCCTCGGGGGCAGTCATATTGGAGACCTTATGATAGCTAGTTTGACCGGCTCCCATACCCACAGGGAACCAGAATACCCGAATTTGTAAAGTTTTCGGATGACCAAGAAAAGAGCACGTGTGAGCACATAGACCAGTTCTTAGCACAGTTAGGAGAATTGGCCGACACCGAAGCATTCCGTGTACGTTTATTTTCATTATCTTTAACAGGGACTGCATTCACAAGGTATGCCACGCTCCCTCCTAATTCCATTTTGTCGTGGGGAGATTTAGAACAAAAATTTCGTGAACATTTCTTCTCTAGCGATTATGAGCTAGATTTAGTAGACTTAGTGGCCCTACGACAAGAAAAGGATCAATCGGTTAGTGACTACATCCGAAGATTCCGGGATACGAGAAACCGATGCTTTCAAATTCATTTAACAGATAAACAACTGGCAGGAATAGCCTTTGATGGATTGCGCTATTATTTAAAAGAGAAATTAGAAGGCATCCAGTTCTTTACGCTAGCACAATTACATCAGAAAGCTTCGGCTTGTGAAAGCCGAAGCAAAGAACTAGTCAAAACGGTTCATCATAATGTCCATATAGTAGAACACAATCAAAGTAGTTCGGATAGTGAACCAAAGGAAATTTACACTGCCGAAATAGTTTGGCCTGAGCAAGCCAAATCTTCAGCTTGCTCCTCCTTGCAGCCAGTTCAAAAGAAACAACAGGAGGAGATTAAGTTTACATTTAATGTTGGCAAATGTGATAAGATATTCGATGAATTACTAAAAATGATAACATTAAAATTGATTATATCGTTCCACCTGCCGACGAACTAAAGCGTCGCGCATACTGCAAGTGGCACAACTCATTTTTCCATGCCACTAATGATTGTAATGTGTTCCGACGACAAATCAAATCGGCCATTAACGAAGGACGATTGAAATTTCAGGAGGACACGGAGCCCTTTCCAATGAATATGATCGACTTCAAGGGCAAAAGGGTTCTAATTCGGCCCAGCACAGCCGATAAGGGCAAAGACAAAGAAGTCATCATCGGCAACTCACGGGAGGCCGATGGAAACAACAAAATCTCTTGCAGGAAAGTGGTGGCCGAGAAGACTCCTGATTTAGGAGAGACACTGAAAGTGACCATCACAAACTCCGGCACTGGGGGGGCAAGCGCAGACAAGGGGATATGCGCGAGAACCCATACTCCGCATCGCGGACGGTCCGGTGCCCAGGCGCGGACGGTCCGTAACATCACCGGACGGTCCGGAGCGTTCCAGCGGACGGTCCGGAGCGTTCCAGCGGACGGTCCGGCAATGCCGAAGAGCCGCGGCGACCACGTACCTTCAAACCACGATGACCAGAAATAGGTACGTCGACGACCAGAAATAGGTACATGGAAAACTAACACGTTCAAGGCAACTGGTCGGTTGGTAAAATCCAGCCCGATCTTTGATCAATTATTGTCTAAATATGTGAAAAAGAAGGCTGGCCCCAGCGACCAGCCACCAAAGCGACCTCGCTTACCCACCCAGGTGCGACGGCAGGTTAGGCCTATTGGACCACCACACCAATCGGAAAGGACGGGAGGTCAGAATGTTCAATTAAGACCTAAAGTACCTGCATGGACACCTCCACCACCATATCCACCTATGCTATATCCATACACATACATACCTCCACCATATGTCCCAAATCAAATGTGGGACATGCCATCATACCCCTTTGGGATGCCACAGTACCCCACTTGGGGGGGGCACCCCAAACATCTGTATTCAATAGGTTGACACCTCCAGTACAAGACCGATTGAGAGCCCCTCAATCTGGTCCACGAGCACAGGCCCAGCAAGATTGCCGAATAACTCGGCCCCAAAGGCTGACTAATCCGGCAGGGGGGCATACAGCTACAACCTCCAACAGTACGAAAAAGGGAGACATCATTAAAATAGGAACGACAGATGTCGTCATACAACAAAATAACGAAGGGCCGATGATTTTTGGTGAATCGGCCAACACAAACAAAAAAGAAGGTACGACTGTCAATAAAATAGTCGATCCAAAATACTCTATGCCCCGATGGTGCCCATCGGGATTGACACAATCGCAAAAGCGAAAATTACATCGCCTTAGAGCAAAGGAGAATCAGGAGAAGGAGGCGGAAAAAATATTCAATGACACACATTCACAGTATCCGCCACCACAAAAGAGATGGAGACCAAAGGCCGTTGAGGAAAATCAAACGGCCACAAAGACGGAAAATAAAACAACAACTGTACAGCTCTTTGCAGGTATGGCAGACAGTCCGGCTATAAAGACCGGACCAACCGTACAGGGCGCGGACCGTCCGACCCCTGAGGCCGACTCATCCGCAATACACCATGACACCTGCAACAACGTACCAACACCCATGGAGGAAGACGACCTGCAAGAAGAAGACCTGGTCGACTACGAAGCTACGTCAGAACACTTAGAAAATTAGGAAAGCAAGGTGACGAATTGGTCAGACCAGTATGGCGCTCAACGGTATTGGGACTAACAGTTCGATCAAAGCTAAAGGGGTCACGTCCGTTGAGTCAACCATCGGGACTAAGGCCACTGTGTATCATCCTAGTAAGTGTCAAGATGCCTAAGAAAACTGATGTGATCACATCGAGTTAGTTGCTTTTGGTTCGCCCGGCTCCACCAAAAGGCAGGGGGGCATATGTTTGGAACCAAAGTGAGCCGGCGGACGGTCCGGCCTTGAGGCCGGACGGTTCGCGGTCCGGACGGTCCGCGCCTGTGGGCCGAACGGTCCGCGCAAGCGCAGAACAGATTAGGGTTCCGAGTTTTGTGCGACGGTTGTTAGCTAAAATCGTGGAAAAAGCTCGGAAATTAGTTTGTAAAGGGTCCAGCCACCTCCTCTATAAATAGAGAGGTATACGGCCAATTTGTAATCATCAATCGAATCAATACAACTTCTATTTCACATTTATTTCCTGTACAATTAGGAGTAGTTCTAGTCTAGTTCTAGTTTAGCCTCTCGATCCCCAAATTTTTCGCCTCTCCTCGACTCTACGTCGATTAGAGGAGTCTAGGTCGGCCCGAGCCTAGACAACTCCTAGGATCTCTCCTCCCCGACGGGGTCCCTCCCGGGAGCGAGATCCAGGCGCCGCCGGCGATCCTCCGCCGCCCCTGCGCACGCGCGGACCGTCCGGCCGTCAGGCAGGGAACCCTAGCCCCTGCGCCAGGTCGCGGACCGTCCGGCCCTGTGCCGTTGACCGTCCGCGCCTGACCAGAGAGCACCGCCACGGTTCTTATTGAGTGTTTGGCGCTCCGAAAAGGCGTGAACACTCTCATTCCGGTTCTTTGGTCCCTTTACTATTTTGGAACGGGTGGGAGAGGTGGCGTACCGCTTCCAGCACAATCCATTCTGTTGTCCATGTTTCTAAGTTGAAACGTGCTTTTGGGTCGCGGACAAGTGTTGGTGCCTAACCTTCCTCATCTTGCTGTTCTTCGATCTCTACTCTCCTCTCTTCCCTCGTGTTGTTCACATTCAGCCTCTACTGGGTTAAGCTTTGCAAACACCACCATCATCAGGCTACCCTCCTCTGCCTTGGTCTCTGTCTCTGTCCCACTCACTCGCGGTCACATGAACTGTGCATCGTGGCCTCCGGATTCTTTCCAATATACACGCCATTTGGTTCTACTCTCACAGGGGGGTGGGGTGGGGTGGGGTCCGATTAGAGGCGATCGGACGTAGTACGGTGGTTGGAGAAACCCAGCGATTGTTTATTGTCGTCTGATGGATATATGCAGTCGGTGTCAGTGCGTGGGCACGCCGAGGCCGAGGCCAGCGAACATCGGCCAAGCCCGTGTGGGGGAGCAGCACACCACACACATGCTCTGCAAGATCCCAGTTTTATCTTTGCCAAAAAAATAAAATCTACATGTGTCTCTTACCAGATTTCACAGTGCATTTGTACGTGTCTAGTGCCTGAAATTTGCGTTCTTTTTGGTTAGTCTTTTGCCGACGAATGAAGTCACTGAAAGGGTCAGTTCGTGCAAATGTTCGCCACACCAAAGTGAAAGCGATGCCACACCAAAGTGAAATGTGAAAACCATTTTAACCTACCAGAAAACAACATGCTGTTACAGCCTATCCTACCTTTTACCAGATCTTCAGGTTGAAGGAGAGGGAAAGCGGCTGTGGAGGGGCCAAAAAAAAAAAAGAATGGTTAAAAAAAACCCTACAAAAGACCAACCGTATTTCCCTGCCTGCTTCCTAACGCTGAGCTTTTGTATGGTAGTGGTAGGGGAGGGAAAAGATGGCTCCGGGCTCACACCTCCTTGTCCTTTTGCCAACCGCCGTCGTCCAGCTCAATCCTTTGTGGCCTCTTCCTCACGCGCCAAGCCAGCCCGTGATGCTCGGCGACAGTAGAGTAGTGGTAGCCGACACACACACACACTGCGCATACGATTCCCTACTCCCATGATCCCATCCCATCATCTCCCACCCAGCATTCACAAAACCCCAAGGGCAAAATAATATGGACTGTAGATGCTGCAGTGCTCCACTCCATTCAGAGACAGACAGCGCTCGGTTCATCAGTTGCATTGCGTTCATCTGCTGCCCCAGCTCGTGCTCTCTCCCAGTCCCAGTCCCTCGCAAGCTGACCTCTGCGTTCCTTCAGCACTGGCACTGGCACTGGCAGTGAGGCGCTGTGCTGCTCCAGTAGCTGTAGCTGTAAGGTAATAAACTGAAGCTCCTCAACTTGTGTTTCTGGTTTCTTGGAACTACTACTAATAATCATATCAAGTGGTGAGTTTAAAAAAAAACGAACGGTGATTAGTAAGTAGTACTAGGAGGAGTAGGTGACAGTGCCAGCAATCTTGCTGCCGAGCAGAGATGATGCTTGGCTAACCTGACGGTGCAATCGCTGTGCAGCCGCCCTGTTGCCAGTTCCTGAAGAAAGGGAGCAAATCTGGTGTGGCGAGGTGCCTGCAGGAGGGGGGAGGAGGACGAAGAGGGGAGAGGCATTGGCATCCAGTGCTTGCTTGCTTGCCAGGGGGTGAAAAGAACCGGCGGTCTACCACTCAGATCCGTCCCCTGTGCAGTGCAGGATTGGACATTTTCCTTCCCTTTTTTTTTCTGGTCGCCAGTAGCTATCTCCAATAACTATACCTCGTTGCTGCGAGTTCCCAAGTTCGTTGCTGCCCTTCGTTTTGCTGGCTCCCTGCGTAACTGCATTCAGAGAGCTTAGAAATCTTTTCTTCCAGATTCTAGATGTGTGGGTGATTAGCAAGAAGGCTGGAGACTCCCACTCTCTTCGGTTCCAGCTCGAGGTCGAGAAAAGGTTTGTTTCGCCGTTTCTGACCATTTGCTCATCATTTCTGGGCTCGCTGTCCTGTCCTCCTTCAAGCCGCTGCCATCGGTTGCGCAGTAGAAAGCTGGCAATCATCAGAAGAATTCCAAGAGAGAAGAGGAGGACAATTCTCTCTGTGTGTGGCAAGCTAGAGCTAGCAAGCGTAAGTAAGTAAGGTTCAAGGATGGGTCGAGGGAGTTGCGGTTGCAGGCATCCTCTGCTCGCCGTCTTGCTGCCGTTGCTGCTAGTGCTAGCAATGGTGCCCGAGTCGGCGCAGCTGCAGTCGTCGCAGACGTGGTCGCTGCTCAAGATCCAGCAGCTGCTCAGCTACCCGCCGGTGCTCCGCACCTGGGGCAACGGCACCGACTTCTGCTACGGCGGGGACTACAAGACCGCCTCCGCCTTCGTCGAGTGCTACGGCGACAGCGTGACGCAGCTCCACATCATGGGCCCCGGCGGCGCCCCGCCGCTGCCCAAGACGTTCAGCCTGGACGCCCTCTTCACGACGCTGACAAGGCTCCCCGACCTCCGGGTGCTGACGCTCACCGGGCTCGGCCTATGGGGCCCGCTGCCGGGGAAGGTGTCGCGGCTTGCGTCGCTGGAGATCGTCAACGTCAGCGGCAACTACCTCTACGGGCAGCTCCCGGAGGGGCTATCCCGGCTGGGCGGCCTCCAGACGTTCATCGCCGACGACAACATGCTCTCCGGCGAGCTGCCCGGGTGGCTCGGGAGGCTGCCGTCGCTGGCCGTGCTCAGCCTCCGGAACAACTCGCTGCAGGGCGCGGTGCCGGAGTCCGTCCGGGACATGGGGTCGCTGCGGTCGCTGGCGCTCGCGTGCAACAACCTCTCCGGCCAGGTGCCGGACCTGAGCGCGCTGACGAACCTGCAGGCGGTTGACCTCGCCAACAACTCGCTTGGCCCGGCGTTCCCGCGCCTGGGGCGGAAGGTGGCCAGCGTCGTGCTCAGCGGCAACCGCTTCGGCAACGGGCTCCCCGCCGAGGAGGTCGCCTCGCTCTACCTCCTGGAGCGGCTGGACGTGTCGAGGAACCGGTTCGTCGGCCCGCTCCCGCCGGCGCTGCTCGCGCTCCCGTCCATCGAGTACCTCAGCGTCGCCGGGAACCGCTTCACGGGCCTGCTCGGCGCCAACATGTCCTGCGGCGAGAACCTCCGGTTCGTGGACGTGTCGTCGAACCTCCTCACGGGGACGCTCCCGTCGTGCCTGAAGACGCTCCCGTCGTCCTCCAAGCAGGTGACGGTCCTGGCGGCGTCCAACTGCCTGTCCGGCGGCGCCGGCGGCAGCACGCAGCACCCGGCCCTGTTCTGCCAGAACCAGGCGCTGGCCGTGGGCATCGTGCCCGTGCAGGCGCGGGGCGGCGGCAAGGCCAAGGCCAAGGCCGGAGCCGTGGCTGGCGCCGTGGCGGCCGCGCTGGCCGCCGCGCTGCTCGCCGGCGTGGCCGCGTTCCTCTTCGCGCGGAGGGCGGCCGTGAGGCGCGCCAAGGCCAGGCCGCCCCGGCGGCTGGTGGAGCACGCGGCGTCGTCCATGTCGGTCGGCGGCGCGTACCCGTCGCAGCTGTTCGCCGACGCGCGGTACATCTCGCAGACGGTGAAGCTGGGCGTCCCCGCGTACCGGTCCTTCTCGCTGGTGGAGCTGGAGGCGGCGACCAACGACTTCGAGGTGTCGCGCCTGATGGGGCAGGACGCGCACGGGCAGATGTACCGGGGCACGCTCGGCAACGGCACGGCGGTGACGATCCGGTCGCTGCGGGTGCGGCGCAGCCAGACGTCGCAGGCGTTCAACCGGCACGTGGAGATGATCTCCAGGCTGCGGCACCGGCACCTGGTGAGCGCCCTGGGCCACTGCTTCGAGTGCAGCCCCGACGACGCCACCGTCACGCGGCTGTACCTCGTGTTCGAGTACGTGCACAACGGGAACCTCAGAAGCAGGATCTCGCGTGAGTGCCATCCTTGTTCCTCTCGTGGTCGCCATTGTCGTCGTCGTCGTGACGTCGATCATCATACATAGCTGAGGCGCGCTGAGGCTGACGCTGCTTGTGTTCTTGGTTCAGAGGGAACCGAAGGGAGGAAGCTGCCATGGGTGCAGAGGATCTCGGCGGCCATCGGCGTGGCCAAGGGCATCCAGTTCCTGCACGGGGGCATCATGCCGGGCCTCTTCGCCAACAACCTCAAGATCACCAACATCCTCCTGGACCAGAACCTCGTCGCCAAGATCGGCAGCTACAACATCCCTATCCTCGCCGAGACCGCCAAATCCGAGGTAAAACCATGACGCACGCAGCCGGCGCCAGCCATTTCTTCTACATTCTCAATCTCAACGGTGCGGCTCTCGTTCTTTCTTTCTTTCTTCCTTTCTGTCTGCGCGCCCATCTGTTTGCTGCATCGATGTAGGGAGGAGGAGGAGGAGGAGGAAGCAAGTATCCATCTGACAGGTACGTACGTGCGGTACGGCTGCTGTTATGGGATTTCTAACGCATGATGGGATCTTGTTGCCAATCCATCCTGTAGGGTGCCCCCCAATGGCGACAAGATCGACATCTACGATTTCGGCGTGATCCTGCTCGAGGTCGTGACCGGGAGGCCCATCACGTCCATACACGAGGTGGAGGTCATGAAGGAGCAGGTAGGTGATCGGTCACCACCACGGCACCACCACACATCGATGCGTTGCATTCCTTTCGCTGGTCCATGCATCCATCCATCCACTGCTGCACGTTCCATATATATATAGCATTGCATGACTGACTGACACGTACGTTCGTTCATGCATGTGCAGCTGCAGTCGGCGCTGACGTCGGAGAGCCCGGGGCGGCGGAGGGCGCTGGTGGACCAGGCGGTGAGCCGGGCGTGCTCCGACGAGTCGGCGCGGACGGTGATGGAGATCTGCCTGCGCTGCCTGGCCAAGGAGGCGGAGCAGCGGCCGTCGGTGGAGGACGTGCTGTGGAACCTGCAGTTCGCGGCGCAGGTGCAGGACGACTGGCGCGGGGACTCGCGGAGCAGCGCCAGCGAGGAGTCGCCGCTGTCGCCGTCGCAGATCCCGCCGCGGAGGGACAGGGAGACCAGCGCCTGGTAATAAGCCAAGCCCGCCTAGGTGACTGTTGTTGGGCGATCCGATCAGGCGGCTGCAGGCTGCATCAAGTGAGATCTCGTTGGTAAACAAGTGTACAGCAGCTGAAGCTGGAAACCCACCACAGGATGTGTACAGGGCCCCCCCACTCTTTGCTTCGGCCTGGCCTACTAGTACTAGCACTGCTTTATTTTATTTTTTTCAATGCGTCTTTGCCCCCTCATTGATTCACCTACTATATGGATCGTTTGACTATGTGTAAGCATAACTGTATTTGGCGTCAATCTTACCAGATGTCTCAGTTGTAGGACCAACTGACCAAGCGTGACTTGACTTGCTCTGCAACATTTGGCTCTTTGCATGGCACGATGGCATCAGTCACAGAGTCAGAAGGCCAAACAGGCAAACTACTGTGGATTAGTGAGTGCACTGCTCTCCAACAGTTCGATGTAATGCAGCTGCTCTGCCCTTCTCCAGACAGCTATGGCGGACAGCAACTGCAATCCTTAAATCCTGAAAGATGCCTGCCGCTGGTCCTGTCCTCCAGCACAGATAGTCATCATTGCGTACGTCCCCAATGCGAGAATCGTGACATATCTCGTTGCCCACCGTCCACCATGATCAGATGATCTTCAAATTTCAGGTGCGGCATGATGAGGAATCCAGAACACCTTCCGAGCGATAGCCAAAAATCGGATCTCACTTCGAGATCGACCTTGTCTGCCTTGCTGTTCCAAGTTGAGTGTGCTCTGTCCCTGTCAAACTCAAACCACAAAGCAAGAGCAACACGGTCCGTCAAACAACCATTCCCACGCTATAATTTTTGTACATGGGCAGGATCCTTTCAATTCATGAGAAGATAGGTCAACAACCGCTACATTACGACAGCCACCACCATGAGCAACCGGGGCTCTTGATCGGGGCAGAACGACGACGACAGACTACAAACCAATCACTGGGGTTCTTCAATGTTTCGACAAGCCTGGCGAACCAGAAACACAAGGAGTGGGTGTGTTTTTTTTTCACGCTTTCTTATTGTGCCCCTATCGGGCACGACGAGCATCCTTATGCACTAGTCGGCTGTCCAGCTCTGCTCCACGATCTCACGGACTTTGCGGTTGTACTCCCGCTTGTTCTCGCTGAACAGTCTTGCTGCTTCTGAGTTTGCAGGGGAGTTTGGGTTTGGATCACACAGCAGGGACTGCAAAAACAAGTTTACCGCAAGTTAGATAGTTCAAATACAACAGCATATTATTGATACAGCTTGCAGTCTGAAGTCATCGGTACATGGCAGTTGTGTGAACTGTATGAACAAGGATAACAATTAAAAGTCCATTAAGATGGTTCTAGTTAAAATGATTCCATCAAGGTTTCAACACTGCTAATCATTCATAACTATTTCAAACACTGCTAACCAGGATGAATGAAACACGACAACAACAACAACAATAAAGTTGTAGTCACAAACAAGTTGGAGTAGTACAGTTGAAACCCAAGAGAAGCCACAAATCAAGTTTCAGTCACGTAGACAACGGTTTTCCATGCGCTCATATTCAAAGCTAAATCTTTGACTACATTCCATCCTTTAAGTCTCATTTTACTGCCTCTTTCCATGCCAACTTCACATTCTCCTACCTCTCTTCCATTACTATCACGCCTTAGGATCCCACTATACACCGGTGTCTTTAGAGTTCTTCATCAGATATGTCCAAACCATCTCAACCGATGTTGCATAACCTTTTCTTTAACTAATGTTACCCCTAGCCTACCAAGTAATATCATCGTTCCAGACTCATCCCTTGTATGGCCACAAAAAACAAACCAAATTAATTTGGAATCGTTGTCCTATGCTTCTAGGCCCACAAGATCCCTTCAATTTTGGGCAGTTAAACTAGTTCCAGCATTCTGTCAATTAAGCAGAAGGCAAGAAAGACTTTAACTACCACATTATTTCACAAGAATATATTTCTAAATGTAATATCAAATGTTCACCCATGTAACTTCCAACTCGGTACATAGGAGGTGAATTATAATGGATATGCAAGAGAACTAATCATGTGCATCAAGCAAGTAAACATGCCACTTCATGATAAGAGACAACTTGCTGAACTGGAAGCATAATACAAATACAAGCAGACAGTTTCCCAAGTCAAAGCCATTACGATAATTGATTCATTGTAACATATTTGTGGATGCGAGGGGTAAGGTAAGAAAGCTAGTTGAGCTGACTAAGATTCGTGTAGGTAGTAGGATCCCTTACAGGTAAGCTAAGAGAGTTAGTCGATGCAGCGAGCAGGAGGCGTGTTAATATCCTATGTATCAGGAGACAAAATGGAAGGGGCAAAAAGAGGAGGTGGAGAACACGGGTTTCAAGCTTTGGTACTCAGGAACAGTGGCATACAAAAATGGAGTAGCCGAGTAGGTATCCTGATTGATAAGAGCCTCAAGGATGGAGTGGTGAATGTCAAAAGGCAGGGAGATAGGGTTATCCTAGTCAAACTAGTTTTGTAGGATGTAGTCTTGAACATTATAAGTGCATATGCCCCTCAGGTTGGTCTCAGTGAGAGCGAGAAGAAGAAGTTCTGGGAAGACTTAGATGGCTTGGTTAGAGCAGTACCCACCAATGAGAAGCTTTTCATAGGAGGAAATCTCAATGGTCATGTAGGTTCAACAAATGCACGTTATGAGTTGGCTCATGAAGGTTTCGGGTATGATAGTAGGAATCAAGGAGAGGATATTTTGGACTTTGTTGTAGCCTACAACCTAGTGATAACCAACACTTTCTTCAAAAAGAGAGATTCTCATTTGGTGACTTTTAACAGTGGCCATCGTGCGAGCCAGGTCGACTACGTTCTCACAAGGAGAGAAGATAAACAAGCATGGTTTGGATTGTAAGGTGGTACCTGGAGAGAGTGTTGTGCCCCCAACATAATCTTGTGGTGGCTGACTTCTGTTTTCGGTTCCGTACCCAAAGGGATAAACAAGCCAAATTTGCGAGGACGAAGTGGTGCAAACTCAAAGGGGAGACATCCGAAGTTTTTAAGGAAAGAGTTTTTGTGGAGGGCGCTTAGTCCGAAGAAGATGCGAACAACATGTGGGTGAAGATTGCAACTTGTATTAGGAAGGTGGCGTTAGAGGTGTTTGGAGTGAGCAAAGGGAGCAGAGGTGAACCTAAAGATACTTGGTGGTGGACCGAGGACGTTCAAAAGGCAATAAAGGAGAAGAAAGAATGTTACAAGAACTTGTTCCATGACAGGAGCACGGTCAACATACAGAGGTATAAGGTGGCAAAGAAGACTGCAAAGTGAGCTGTGAGTGAGGCAAAGGGTCGAGCCTATGATGATCTTTACCGAAGACTAAGTACAAAGGAAGGAGAGAAGAAAGACGAGGGACCTCAACCAAGTTAAATGCATTAAGGATGAGATGGATCAACTCTTGGTGAAAGGACAAGACATCAAACAGAGGTGGCAGAGATATTTTGACAATCTTTTCAATGGTGAGAATGAGACTACGGACACCCAGTTGGATGATTCATTTGATGATTTAAATAGATGCTTTGTACGCAGGATCCAAGAGTCGGAGGTCTAAGAAGCTTTAAAGAGGATGAAGGGGGCAAGGCAATGGGCCCGGATGGTATCCTAATAGAGTTGTGGAAATGCCTTGGGGATATTGCTATAGTTTGGCTAACCAAGTTGTTCAACCATATTTTTCGATCAAACAAAATGCCCGATGAGTAGAGGAGTACATTAGTACCAATCTTGAAGGACAAGGGAGATATTCAAAGTTGTACCAACTATCGAGGAGTTAAGCTCACGAGCCACAAAGTTCTCTCAAAAGCTTTTTCCCCTCCCCTTTCTCTCTCTTTCTCTTTTTGGTGACTTCTTGTTGGGTTTCAACTCTAGCCTACCCCAACAAGTTTGGGACTAAAAGGCTATGTTGATGTTGATAAAACTCTGAAGTGAGTTAGCCATTATCACTAAACATCCATTTTTGCACTAAAAAATCTGCTCAACAAAGTGCAAGGTACCTGGATAGAAGTTAAAATTGCAGCAACATCATATATAGGACTCCACTGGTTCTGTAGGATATCCAAACAGATGCTTCCATCAGCATATACTGCATTAATAATAAAATGTTACACCACTTTCTACAAAATCAAATTTGAGATTGATGTTAGTGTGCACAAAGACAGAGGGTGATAAGGTCAGCAAAAAAATGTGGGGAAGGAAAGAAATATTACTATTTGGATGAAACATCCTAGAGACAAATCGAACAGTTGGTGGCTTGTTTGGGTAATCTTCTGTAAACTGCAAGGTAAGCTTGAACGTGCCTAGATATGTAACATACAGTCAATAGTCAGTGAACTTTGCAATGCTAACATAATAGCACAAAGCCATTTTAAAATCTCAGCATGCTAAGGCTAAGGGAAACTTATTGACCTTAATCAAACATGAAAATCAAAAGTCACGATCATAACATACTAATAAAATGTTTTCTATAAAAGCATAGTATTGTCTCCGTTAAAAATATACTAATAAATTGTACATTAAATTTTAAGCGCACACATTCAAAATGTTTCCCACGTGTTTCAAGGCTATGTAAAACAAGTGAAACATCACAGCCGCAGTGTTGAATCAAAAAAGCTTAACATGAACCTAACTAAGTCAATAAGAAGGTGTCCCAGCATAAAAAACAGCTTTCATAACTTCTGCGAATTATCCATTAAATTCATACTTGATTAATCATGTATCCCACATTGTGAGTGGTTCTTAACCATATGACACTGCTACAAAAGGATGTACAAAAAATCCTGGATACAATATGCTTTACATATAAAGTAACAGGGCCAGATTGCTGTAGCAGAGATACAGAGCATATTAAGACATTAAATTACGCTAAACTAACTTGCACATACAAACTAGTTGGATATTAAAGGTGACTGCTTGTAGCCATGAAATGACTAGAGTAGGGGCCTAGGGGGGTAAAGATCTACAAACTCCAGGTTGGAGGTTTAACCATGCAACTCAACCAGGAAATAAATACTTCTTGATCTAAAAAGATCAGTACCAAACATGATCCAGTAAAGTGACTAGTTTTCACTGGTATAGGATCAGAAACTAATTAAACCGGCAAAAAGTCCTAGTTCTCAAGAAATACATGGAGACCAGACCATCTGTACTACTATTAAGTACGTAAGGGAGAAAATTCCTTCGTCGTCGGTCCGCCCTCACGCGCCCGTATGACGACCGTGACCCTCTCCATTGCAAAAATTGGCGTACAGCACTCACACGGGTGCCCCACCAGTGGGCCCTGGCTGCTGGTTGGGCGCCCTGCAGCAGCGCCAGAGATGGCAAGAGGGTCCACGCCGGATCAATCCCGGCAGATGGCGGTCAGCCGGTCGCCGTTGAACTGCAAAATCGAAGAAAAGGAGGGGCTGCAACCTGCAGGATTGAAAGGAAGGGGAGGAGCTGCAGGATTTGAAGGGAAGGGGAGGGCGACGGAAATAGTGCAAGACCGGATTGGAAGGGAAGGGGAGGAGCTACAAGCTGGAAGAGAACGGGGAGGTCGAACAGGGTGGGTACCACACGAAAAAAGGGGATGTTAGTTCATGGAAACTGGCGCCAGCAGCGGCGGGGAGAGGGGGGATGTGGAGGCAGGTGCATAATTGTTAAAGAGGTAAGGCGACCGACCTCCTTTTTACCTTTTAAGAGATAAGGCGTAAGGTGAGGCGACGCCTTAGTAATATATAAAAATAGACAATAAAAATAGAATATATATATATAGGAATATAGTCTCATAATACTATTATAGTAGCAAATAGACCATCAAAATTAGGTTACCCCAGGCAGCCCAACAGCCCACATAGCCCATCAAAATTAGGTTACCCTTCAGCCACATAGCCCACAGTCCCACACCTCCAGCCACTTTTCCCCTTCCCTACCTAGCCACCAACACTCATCTCACTGCCGCCACAGGCCCCTTTTTACCTTTTAAGAGATAAGGCGTAAGGTGAGGCGACGCCTTAGTAATATATAAAAATAGACAATAAAAATAGAATATATATATATAGGAATATAGTCTCATAATACTATTATAGTAGCGAATAGACCATCAAAATTAGGTTACCCCAGGCAGCCCAACAGCCCACATAGCCCATCAAAATTAGGTTACCCTTCAGCCACATAGCCCACAGTCCCACCCCTCCAGCCACTTTTCCCCTTCCCTACCTAGCCGCCAACACTCATCTCACTGCCGCCACCAGCACTCAGCTCGCAGCCGCCAAATCTGCTATGGGTATGTGCCCTCTCTCCTCTTCCCTTCTCCCTCCCCTCTCCTCTTCCCTCCTCCCTCTATCTTGCCTGGAGAGCTCACGAAGGGGAGGGGCCGGTGCAGATCCGCCAGGAGACTAACGGCAAGTCAGCAACGCTGCAGACCTTCAAGGCGTCTTCAAAGTGACGCCTTAGCAAGCTTCAAGGCGCCATGGCGACACCTTAGTCTCTGTTCTAAGGCGAGAGCGACGCCTTGCCGCTGCTGCAGGTCTTAGCGCCTAAGCGACGCTTTAAGGACGCCTTAACAACTATGGGCAGGTGGCTGGAGAGGGGCGTGTGGTGGCAGGAGAAGAGAGGTCGCCGAGCAGGAGAAGAGAGGACAGCGGATCTTGGCGGCGAAGGCTCCAGATTAAATATAAGTCCATGTGTCCATAAACTTAAATGGAAAGTAAATCAAAAGGAAAAATAACATAAGCATCTCTCAGCAAAAAACAGGTAGCTGTTTTCCAAATAAGAAATAATAATGATCTCAATTTATAATATCACACAAAAAACATGACTGGAAATATATCAAAGCATTGGTCACAAGGGTGGATCAGGAAACTATGTGCTGATAAATATGCACAGTAAACAGCCTACATGCATGATGCAACAATGACAAATTCTAAAGACAGTTAAAGGAGGAACAACAAATCGGTCGACAAGAGGGTCAGGTGTACCTATCTATGATGCCTTAGCAAATTCACCATTCTAAAAAATAATAATTATCCAATCAAAAGTAGCATTTAAGTCAAAGTATGCAGCATAGTTGCTCGTTGCTACTTGCACACATTAATAATGAACACTGAAACAGACAAGTCTAAATGGGCCCCTTAATACAAAATATAAAGAATGTTATCATAAAGTTACCCCCCCCCAAAAAAAAAAAAACTAGCACGCTTATAATATCCCTTCTTAATTTACACCCAAAACAGTATTTTTTTTACAATAAATAATGATTTGGGCATGTACCTTTTTTATGGAAAGTAAGATGTCTAAATGTCACCACATTTGCACTATACCTGAATCGCTCGAGTTGACTTTTTTGTTTTTTTTATGATTACCCTTGTTTTTTATGGTAGATGGCAGTAGTTGTTTTTCATTATAGGGGAAAGAGTTTTATATGCAATAACTTCAAGGGGGGGGGGCAAATCCAGGCACTAAAGGCACACACAAACCCGAGTAAACTAAATTTCAAGGGCCAAAAGCCCAGCACCGAACTACTAAAGAGATTGTGGTATGTTATCCCTTTATACAAGACTAGGTTCTCTTTGATCCGTTCAGCTCTTTCCAGAGGTTTCACATGGTTTAGATAGCTAGGCCATTGAACGTTCACTGCGCTCTTTTGGGATTGAACTCAGGGTGTGCTCCCACCATTCTCCAAGGGCTGTGAAGTTTGGCTGTTGAGTCCCATTAACATTTGTGAAGTGTCCGGAAGTGATGTGACACCGGACCTCTTGCGCAAAGAGATGGGCAAGGTGGTAACTGTTTTCTACAGGGCAGTTACGAGGCGCAGAGGTGTCCTGATGTGGCCAATCATGGAGGATTTTGTTTTGGATGAGGATCTAGGTGAATATTTTGCATTTGTTCTATGTGTGAACCCAGGAGCGGATCCAGAATTTTTCTATGACCCGGACCAAATCTACTAAATTTCATTCTCTTAATTTTATATTAACTATTTTATACCGTATTAAATAGAGACTTAAATAGAGTTACATGGATCAAGCCCCGGGCCACGGCCCGGGTGGCCCGGGGTGTAGATCCACCCCTGTGTGAACCCACCAAATGATGTCCGTTCTAAACCGGTTGTACTCCCTCAAGTGCAGTAAAGGTAGTCGTTTAGGACATGATTGTGCATACCAAGGAGTAATTAATTATCATAGAGTTTTCCCTGTTTGCCCCTATTAAATAGGGATATGAGTGCATTAAGGTCACCAAAACAATCAGGCTTGATTGGTTGCTGCAGCAGCTCCAAGGCATTCTAGACTGGAGGTCTTAACTTCGATTCCTCTTAAGTGCATTTTTTTGTGCAATTACTAGGGGCAACAACGTCCAAATCCCAGACCCACGCGCGCTATGACTTCTTTTTGTGCACGTTCGGTCACGCGCAGGATGACTTCTTTTACTGCACCGGAGGGAGTAGATGACTAGAAATTGTTCCCTGTAGGCCGATTTAGTGTTGTACTGTCCATTTCCAAATAATTTTGTCCTCGATCTATGTACCGTACTAAACCAAGGCAAGCCTTACGGCTACATTTTGCAGATGCTGCGTCCAACCCAGGACCTTTTGTCATAGTGGGAAGGCTCTCACCACTGTGCTAGGCCAGTCTTCTAATCCTATTTCTATAACAATATAAAAGCAAATAACATAGTTTTGCAAGCATCAGAACACTGAACCAAATATGCAGCATGCTTCTCGGTGCAAACCCAATGCAAAGGCATGGAAAGATTTGCTGATATAGCAAGCAAACATTTCTATGCATTCATGGAACCCGAGAAATCAACAAGTGTTCATAGTTCGAAAATCCAAAACGGTGAACTGCTAATATCCACATGGTGGAATTGACTACATAGTGTGAGCTTTTAATATACTACACAAAAACAGCCACCTCCAATTAACAGAAAACAAAACTGTAGCAGATTTAATGATCTAGCTTAGTGGGTGTTTACAGTATCATCAAGCAAAATTTGTTGATCCCTGATTAATTGAAACCAAAGCCAACATGAAAGAACTGATAAGAACAATCTAAAACAGCCCTGATGTGCCCAAATGAGTCTTAGTTCCTGTGCAAAATTAGAAATCAGATAGTATGCATAATTAGAAAATCCAAATGCAAACTTCTTATATATAGTGGCAGTTTATGCACCACAGGTGGAACTGCCTACTTAGTGGGTGCTTTCAGTATACAATGAAAAAACTTGTCGCTTCTAATTAAAAGTAACCAAAACAGTACTGGATTTACAGCTGCAGCCTAGTGGGCGTTATTCTTACTGCCATGCTAAATTTGTCGATTTCTGATTTAACTGAGACTAAAGCCATTACAGAATTTCAGCTCGAACCTACAGCTCTGAAGACATGCTCCAAAAGACAACTTCCAACGGATAGCTAAAGAATTACACAACAGAATGCTCCCCCAAGACTGGACATGAAAGATTAACCGACAGGAACAAGCTAAAACAGCCACGAGGTGCCAGACGAGTCTCGGTTCCTGTGGCAACCAAATATCTTAACGCCCCATGAATTTCTACGGTTCCAGCTGCACAATTCCGAATCAAACTACCTTCAAGCAAGTAACGACCACACAGCAAGCACCAAATGAGCAACAGATAAGAGAAGGGGTCAGAGCTGAGAGCTGGGAATCTCACCACCGTCCCACGGCGTATCATCCGGCCTGCGAAACCACACGAACCTCTCATCAGCACAACGAACACGAGACTAAGAACAAAAGGAATAGCTGAGATCCCGTCTCCCTCCCCGAGATCCGGAGTCCCTCAATCAAACCCTAGAACAGGAACGGGATTAACGGACTCCAGGGGGGCGTTTGTGGGGTAACGAAATCGGGGGAGGGGGGGGAGGGGAGGGGAGGGGACGGGCTACCCGAATATGACGGCGTTCCAGAGCATGATGTTGTTGTCGTGCGGCGCGCCGCTGATCCCGGCGGGCGGGTCCTGCTGCAGGCGCCTGAAGTCCCGCATCAGCCGCTTCCTCGCCGGTGTCGACATCTCGTCCGCCGCAGCCCGGCGCCTCAAACCCTAGCTACGGTCTCGATCTCCGGCGGAACGCTCGCTGGCTCCTTGATCCCGCGACCCGCGGGGTTGCGTCTGAAACCAGAGAAGCTTCGAGGGACGGAGGGAGACAGTCAGACAGAGAGAGGAAAGGAAGGTGGGTGGTGGGTGGAATGGGTGCGCGTGAGAAAAGTTTCACGGGGGAAGAGTGGAAGCTGCGACGCCCACGCGGGGCGGTGGGCCCTCCCCTCCTCGCGACGTATAGCTTCGTTTCCAGGCGCGAACCTGCTCGGAAGTCGGAGCCGCTGATGCGCGGGCTCCTCGCGTTTACGACCCCACCACCTGCCAACGTATACTGACACTGTGCTCGGGAATACGAGCGCCGCACTGCCGTTGCCGTCCATGTCGCTGACAGGAACAGGTGCAGGATGTGGACCCATGTGTCAGGGGCATTCCTGGTAAATTCGTGGCGATCTATAATACAGCCGATGCGTGGTGGAACCAAGGGTGGGAATTATGCCACTGGACCCATGCGTCAGTGTCGCGGAAAAGAGAACTTGATGAAAGCGGAAGGTGGGCTGTGGTGGGGGCCAAGGGTGGGTATCGAATCTGGTCGGCGTGTGGTAGCGCCGTCCTGCTTGGCGGCATCCGTGGGGCGGCACCGCGTATGTATGTGAGGCTGTGAGCAAAAAGCTGTGTACCCTTTCGCTGGCCAGGAGGCCCAGGACCACAGGAGACCCATTGGCCAGCCCGGCCTAAGATAAATGATTCGCACCACTATTCGGCCGAATTCACGTGTCAACATAACTCTACCGTAACAATGACAATGATGAACATTTACGACCCGTCTGTAACAAATTTACATGTCAACAAATATGTTATCATCCCTTGAACATTATCATTATATTAATAAAAGAAAAAACGGTCCAAAATACAAGGAAAAAAACAAACCTCTCGTGGAGGCCACCAAAGGACAATCCTATATATATCATCACCTCCCAACATTGACAGATGACGATACTTGCGAACAGAAATGTTAAAAATCCAAACAAACAAAAAAAACTTGTCACCACTATATCTTTACAGCAAAATTACTCCATCTACGAACCATCTCAACAGAAATGTAAATTTCATGTACTTGCCAATAAACCAAAAAAATTGTCACCTTCACTTTTGCAGCATAACGAATACATATAAGAATCACCTCCTAATTGACTTATGATACCTTCTAGTCGAAAGAAGAATACGACAAAATCAACGGATCCATATTAGTAGCAGACAGCTGCTGGCCCGCCTGCTGCAAACACCAGTTGCCAAGACACAAGGCCACCATGTTTATCGTTGACTCGTGAGCATTTGCAGGGCTGTCTACACATCGATTCAGTAACTGCTCATGACCAAACAGTCAACTAGTTACAAACAAGACGGCAGGTAAGATGTAAGGAGCATGATGAGATACAGCTAGTTACAGCTCCTTCAAATTGTTTTTTCTTCACATACAGATGATTGCCATCGTCATTTACAGAGCAAGAGCTGGCTAACCATGTCAGTTCTGGGTTGACCTCAGGTTCTTT
Source organism: Zea luxurians (assembly GCA_029449295.1). Classification (NCBI taxonomy): domain Eukaryota; kingdom Viridiplantae; phylum Streptophyta; class Magnoliopsida; order Poales; family Poaceae; genus Zea; species Zea luxurians. Next base: position 150,459 of record JAOPSE010000240.1, on the reverse strand, counting down.
GCCTAACCCTGCGGCAACTGGAATCGCCACCATCCGAGAGCTGCCCACAAACGCTCTGGCTCTTCCCAACACTGCTGCACTGGTCCTCACACCCTGCAACAGTTTTCAGTATCTCTGACTGGAGAGATGGGCAGTTGTCCTTGAGGTAAATGAAACCCTCACTCCGCATTACAGCTGCAAACACATAAGGGTATCTGGAATGGGTTATGGAGCTTTATAAACTTAATCGCACCAGAAGCTGTACAAACTTAATTGAGCAAATAAAGCAACCAAAAGGTCAAACGATGGTATCGTGGACTCGAGGCATAATTTTCTTGTATCCAGGGACAAGCCCTGGAACTACCCCATGCTGAAACGGAAAAGGTTGGCAATAACAGAATATCAGCTCTGACACAAGGAATAAAAATATACTTGTCCACCAACCCAGACATTGTTATAAAACACATCATAACTATTATTCTCTTTTATTATTCTTTTTGTTCTAAATTATAAGATGTTTTGACTTTTCTAGATACATTGCTTTTATTATGTATCTAGGCATGGAATACATCTAAGTGCATAGCAAAAACTATATATCAGAAAAGCCAAAACATCTTATTTATAATTTGTAATGGAAGGAATATAATCTAGCAAGACATATTAGTCCATCTCACATCTGAAGTCGATAATAACAATATGTTGCAGTCCAGTCTAATTCAGGTAAGGCCAATTCCAACCATTCCCTCATATTTCTCCCCCTATCTGTATTTTCTATTATATTTTACTACATCCACCTAAAAGACTCCCCCTGCGTACAGGGCGTCTCCAACCATTCACCCTATCCAACTCTCCCTATACAATATAACTCAGCTATTTAACATTTTTATAATTCTTTATGTTTAAAAATTTTCTATTTGTACCACCAAAATAAACATTATTACCAGGTCTTAGAGCTTAAACGAGGTTAATATTGCAAAGAAATGACATAATTAATGTGTAGGAGCCGTCTCTCTCACTACAAGTCTAAGCTCTTGCCTGTATTAGAGCATATCTAGGCTTTGATGATGCAGGCCAGCAGTGTTTGGTTGGCCGCACTAGAAGTTATACAGGCTTAGGGAAGCAAAAGAAAGGTTCATGGCCACATTGTGGAGTAGTATGCAAAAATGGCCCACTTACTGTCACAACCAGTCAACCACACAACTGCCATGGCGCCACCAACGGATGTCGCCTACCACCATGACCCAGCGCCCTTCTCCCTGCTTTCCTACGACACCGTGACCACCGCCACCACCACTAATGGACATCACCCACCACACAATCCGACGCCATTCTCCCTGCTCTCCTCTGACACTGCCCTCTCTGCACTTTGGGCCTGTTTGTTGATAAATGTTTGTCTCTAAACTTGCCTGGCAGACCGTAAACCAAACAGTCCCCTCCTGCCTGCGCTAGCAGACACAGCCACCGCCTCCACTGCCATCGCTACCGCAACCACCTTCAGTGCACAGATATCTCTGTCGCTCCCCTCATTATCCTCCATCACGCTCTCATCAATACCAGTCCTTTGTCTCTCTGCATTGTGCACGCCTTAGGGTGGGCAAGCATTGCCACGCTTAACGTCATCCTCAACCTTGTCCACCTCCACCTCATCCACAAGCTCTGGCTCTCCTCGTCCTCCATCTCCAGCGCTCCAAGCAGTGCCGAAAAGGCAGACAAGAGTGGGGGAGGAAGAAGATGGAGATGACATAATTTAGTCTTATTCACATACAATACAATACAATGCAGGTAACAAAACACCATGCCATTGCGTATGTTTATGCTGGCTTAGCCTATACTGCATTATGCTCAACACGTGCAGTCGTGCAGAATAAGTATAATACTCATGACGCATGTATTGCTATCAGAAGATGCTAACACATAATGGCATCTACACGCTACCTACTGAATTGTTGATAGCTTAAAATCTGTTTCATTCAGTCAAAAATGTCAACACAGTCTAGTAGTCTACATTGTTAAAAAAAACTATTGCACTAATATGGCAATCAGGTGACATATAGAGCTGATTATATGAATGCCTCGGAAGCTGTAACAATGTAGATGGCTCAAGCAAACTGTACTTAAAACAAACATGGAAGCATCTGTAATAGTCTAACGCATATTTCCATGAGAAGTACCAAAAAGTTTATCCCACAAGTTCAAGAGAATTTTCTGTGCAAGAATAGTGACCAAAAGAAAGAACACACAGTGCACGGCCATACACTCAAGAGTCTCAGACACTACAAATTTACAGGTTATAAAATTCTTTTACTATTTTTCATTGTGTTTTTTCCTTTTGATGACAGCCCACTTTGAATATTTTTCAACTGACAAGAGTTTACGTAGCAAATAATGAGGCCACTTGCATGAAATAATCATAAGCAATGTCTGGTATGATAAATTTTAGTACCTGAAAGATTTTCAGCAGCAAATTTTAGGCAAACAGCTTTAAGCTCCATGGCATGGTGCCTATCAGCCAATGCTAACGTACTTGCAACTGAGGCCACTGATATACCCTTGCACAGGTAAGATTCACATAGCGACCTTAGTCTTGCTAAGTGATACTTGTCGGCTGCAGCCAACAACTTAGCTGCCGGAGTATCAAAGATAGAACCATCAGAGCTTGACGCGCCCAACTCATCATCATCAACAAGGGTATCTCTATAGATGAAGTGAAGCATTGCCTGCAACAAATATTCACCAAATACTTGCTAGTCACAGGTTTATTGGAAGGATAAACGCAATACAAGAACAGAAACAGACCTTGAAAACATTTGGCTCCATATCATCAATAGAAAACTCTTTTAGTTCATCAGTCTCATTAACCTCACTCTTCTCTCCATCAGATTCATCATCAAAAAATTGAGATCTGAATACATGAGACCGTGCAGCCAACACTAACTTATGGGCATGAAACCTCTCTCCTCCCACATTAAGAATGACATCAACACCCTCCTGGCTGTCCAACAGAGAACCAAAATCATAGCCGATGTCTGAGTCTGGAACATGGATAGAGTGCGGTATGGAGTAATCGATAGTTGACACAACAACTCCCACAGTGCAATTTATTTTCAGACAATCATCTTTGAGATAATCTGATATTTCAAGGGCAGTTCGCCGAAAGAATCGTTTGTAACCCCTGAAACAAAGAAGGATAGACGTAAATTTCAATTATCAGAGGCCAGTTATTGCAAGAGCAATGATTCCCACAATACAGGTTCCACATGTAAAGAAACATTAAGAAAGCTTCATCCATCTCTCTATTATATAACAAATGCATCAAAGAGTCTCATGACTGTGATTAGACTGGTTCCACAAACAATTTGCATCCAAAATAATGGGCAGATTAAAATAACTGATGTTTACATTGAATAAAATCATTCAGCGAGCCAGGTAATGAGATGATTGTCTAACAAACAATACAAAAACTCGAATTGTACAAATTAACATAGAATTACTTATTCTAATAACAGGTTTGCGCTAGCAACAAACATAAACGAAAGCAACAAAATAGATTGAACAAACAAACAAAAAAATACCAAATCCAGGCACCTCAAAAACAAATGTATCTAATGTCATATTTCTATCACATGCATACCAGCATCCCCCCATATTCAAACACAAATAAGGATAATCTAATTTCAACAATGGAGAACTGGAACCCGTCAGCGCATAAGTATAGTTAACAATGAAGCATGCAAAGGAATTATTGGATGAGAGCAAATTGCAACTGAAAATTCATAACCACACAAATGAAAATGGATAAATAAACAAGAGTACAAGACATAGCCACACACATCAATTAATGGGGAATTCATATGACTAAAACAACACCAAGATGAAAACCAACAAATAGACCCTCAAGCACACTAAACTCTCCTAGGAGTCAGATCCACAGTTTCACAGCCACAAACAACAGTATGAAGTCCAACAAGATCATTGCAGTACGTTTTGCAACTTATGCACACACAAGCCAATTCAGCACCTCGCAATCATTCAAATCGAAACTGATCCAACAAGCAATGTACTACTAAAACTAAAGAACAACAATTAGTAAAAAAAATATCAGCAATTCCAGTCATAACAGCACTAAACCCATGTTAACACAACAAAATGAACCCGAATTGAATATTGAATGGCTATAATTCTACTGCAATATATACATATGTGAATGCTAAATTGGCACGACAGGAGCACTCGCGCACTAGTAAGTAGTAATTGAATAATATTAGGCTAAATTCTACTGCGGAGTAAGCAGTTGTGGATTATAGATCGTCTCAACAGCAGTCCCATCTTATAACGAACCTAACAACCGGATATGGAACAGGATGGATTGAGTGTTTACCACATGGATCCGCGGTACTTGAGGGTGTACGGCCCGGACTCCATGGAGCGGTCAAAGTGGGAGTGGACCTTGTGCTTGCCCTTGCCGCTCTGATCAAGGAGCGTGAGCTCGAAGAGGGCACGCACGTCGGTGCCATCGGAAGCGAGGGCGATGAAGACGGAGACGTAGACGGAGTTGTCCTCGGGGTTCTTCCCGTCGGGGTAGAAGTAGACCGCCCACTGGTATCCGCCCACGGAGAAGGTCTCGCTGGCGATGTGCTTCCCCACGCCCATGCCCTTGGCGAGCGAGTAGCCCTGGATCACGAAGCGGTGGGAGCCGTTCACCGTCTCCGTCACGGAGCGCGAGCTGGTGGGGGACGCCGCCATGTCCCGATGCGAGGGGGCGGCGGTGGTGGGTTGCTGAAGAGGGGGCACGTGAGCCAGTGGCACCGGCGGCGGCGAGGCGCCGCCAGCATCCTCGTCCATGGGAGCGGGGTGGACTAGGGTTAGGGTTCGCGGTGAGGGAACCGAGGAAGGCGGGGATTGGGGAATTCGATTTCGAGCTCCGCTGGTTTGTTGTTGCTAACTTTTCTGCCGTAGCCGTGTCCCGTGCCGCCGGCCCGCCGTGCGCTTGTGAGTTTTTTCTTTTATTTTTAAACGATGCCCTTGCCATCTCTGGTTTTTAAAAAAGCCGGTTTGGTTAAACCTTTCGCTCTATCGAGTTCCTAGTGATCCTTTAAAGCTGTAGAATCTTTGATGCGATGTAAATGAATGTGCGCATGCTGCGTCACGGTATGCCACCAGGTGGGCCAAAGATTTAGAGCTGTTTGTTTTGCTCTCAGGTGGATTGAGTACGATTGGATAGGTTTTAATCCAAAACAAGTCAAAATCTTTCATAATTTTTTCTAATCTCATCTAATCTATATGGTATAGGAATAACTGAACAAGCGCGTTGTCGCATTGGTTTACACGTACTAGTAAATAGCGCACTCTCGCGCATAAAACCCATTTCATTAATAATACATCTGTTCACAAATAAATAAATAATAACTTATTATTTTTTGAATAAGACAATTGGTCAAAATTTTTAAAAAAAACAACGGTGTCATATTTATGAACATAGAGAGTATAAGTGAAAGAAAATTACTATCTCCGCTCTCAAATATATATCGTCCACTAGTAAAAAAGAGTCTTTAAACTATTCATAGATAGACTGGAGAGGATATAGGTGAAAGAAAATTACTGCATTCGTTCTCGAATATATATTTTCTCATCAGGAGCAATCCTTTAAACTAAATCGCGACAAATAAAAAAACGGAGGGAGTATATTTTATAATCAAACTATTCACATGAATTGTAAATAATATATTTATATAAGACATAGAATAATTGGGTAGATCAATTAATTGGATCTAGAACGTTTTCATTATATTGGTAAGTGGTGGATACATAAGTTTCTTTGTATCCTGAAAAAATAATATAGTTAGTAATGTGATGTACATATAGCAAAACCTTCAATGGCTTCCATTGGCGCTACAAAAAAGGTAAGAAGACAGCTGCCGGGAGCAGCCTCCACAATCTTTTCTATTAAAACCTAAAGGGATTTCACGCCCTCTCCGGGCTTCACGGCCTCGCGTGTACTTTCAGGACCATTTCTCATGACGCGTGTCCACGAGGCTGGTTCCGAATTCCTGTGTCTATGGGCGCGATAGCTGGTTGCCTGGTTTTGTGCCGTCTTTCCAGTACCCGCCTCTAGAGATGGCAATGGGTAAAAACCCGTTGTGTATTACTTGCCCAAACCCATACCCGCGAAGAAAAAATACGCCCGCTAAAAAACTCATACCCATGACGGGTATGAAATTTTGCCCAAACCCATACCCATGCGGGTTTCGGGTACCCAACGGGTTTCCCATACCCACTAACATCAACATAAAAAATAATTCATCATGTAAATGACAATCAATACATTAATAAGCTAGCATAAAAGGAACAAGTGATAACTAATTTTATCTTAAAATTTGTTACATGAAGTTTATTTCAATTAGAACATATTCAATTAATAATATTATGAGACATATTTATAAGGAATGTTGATTTTAAGGCGGGTTTTAAAAACCCATGGGTTTGCGGGTATGGGTAGTGGAAGAACAAACTCATGCCCACGTACCCATTGGGTTTCCATTTGAACCCATTAACAAACTCATGGGTACAGAAATTGACCCAAACCCATACCCTAATAGAGCAAAAATCCATCGGGTTTCAGGTACCCATTGCCATCTCTATCCGCCTCCATGCGAGCCAAGCGGTCGGCCCCTCCCGCCCCAAACCCTAGGCGGCTACTCCGCCGTCTCTGCCGTCGCACCCACGACCGAGAGGACCACCGCCGCATTCGACCTCGTCGCACACAACGGTGTGCTGCGGAGGCCGCTGCTCAACACAGGCAGCTGGTACCGGATCAGGTTGCCATAGTCCAGCATCACACCGTGGAATCTGGCCTCTCTCTCTCTCTCTCTCTCTCTCTCTCTCTCTCTCTCTCTCTCTCTCTCTGAGGAGCAGGCACCCTTACATCCACGCCGCCACTCAAATCGTCAGTCTCTCATCTACCCGTGCGAGTGGACGTCGGCATAACGGCGTGCCAGTGTAGTGGCTTGGGGAGGTCCGGGGGCCCAGAGGTTCACGACAGTCCTTCTCGGCGTGGCCTTAGGGAAGACAAGAATCCACGGTGGGTGATTCTCATTTCTGACTAGCAATTCCATGTGCTTATGGGCCACGACATAATCACTCGTGATACAGCAATACGTGCTACAGTTTGGCTTTCACATTTAGTGGATTATTGAATCAAAGGTACAGATAAATTATCTTGCAATATCTTCCTTGTATTTTAATACTTTTGGTCTAATGGTCCATTGCGTGTCTCTGTTTGATCTACTGCGTGCTCAATTTACACTACATGAGGTCCACACATATGCACTAATTGCCTAATTCTAATTTTATCATCAGATCACAACGATGATGCCTCGTCACTGTATACAGCTTCATGCTGCTTTGAACTTTGAAGATGTCAGTTCTACCCTACTCTGAAGCATTAATTTCATATATATAAGGTGGAGTCAGATTCCATCTTGCAAAATCCTTCAATGCCTTGCATTATGGTGTTAAATATTTCGGATTGTTGAATTTGATTATAATAGTACTACTAATGCTTTTAAAAAATATCGGGGTGATGAAAATGTTGGGGTTGCACTTTTGACTTATTATCTTGTTCTAATGGCTTCTCACATGCTTTTGTACCACATGAATTATTAACAGCTTATTTAGCTAGCTTGAATGATCACAGTCCGATCTGGTACCTGTTGGTGAAGATCAGACACAACGTTTGGAATTAACACGTGAAATAGTTGAGCGTGTAGACAATCTTTATGGTGAAAGAAAATGGAAGTGTGAGACAAATTTGGTGTCCTGTTTTTTTTGGTTCCAGACAATCATTGTTGATATAATCCTCCATGCAGGGAACCACCTTTTGTGTGATTTTCTACTGCTTATAAATTCATCAAATGAGAAGTATGCTTCTCTGGGCCAGTACTTTAGTGAAACAAAGCCAACGTAATTACATTGGGCAAAGGAGTGGAAGGCATCACTGGTGTAATTATGGTTATCTGTATGGTTAATGCTTTCACTTTAGCAACACAAAGGTTATGTCGTAGCCTGGTGAAGCTTCCAAAACCATTTGACAAACTGACTGGCTTCAATGCCTTTTGGTATTCTCATCGCTTAGTTAGAATTATGTATTTGGCTCTCATTGTTCATGGCCAGTTCCTGTACCTCATTCATATCTGGTATCGAAAAACTGTGAGTTTTTTTATTTGTTTCCATTCTTTGCATCTGAAATAATCAAAGTTTGAGCCTTGAGGTTCTTGTATTTTGTTACTGATGCTTCCTTGATTCTATTCTGTCAGTTTTGTAGGTGAAAAGTATGTGTGATGATCTGAAACCATTGTTCAGCTGCTCCATCATATATGTAGATTCAGTATGAGTTTCTATGTAAGGTGTGCCAGCGATGGAACATTGGGTACTTTCTATTTTATTTGTTGGATATAATTACTTCATAAATTTCCCATTTTTCCTAATGCATGATTCTGCACAAAAGTTCCTAAATTTTTCAGCTGTCTAGTTAAATTACTCTAATAAAACTGTGATATAAGTTCAACAATTTTCTGAAACAAATAGCATAGAGAACATGTCAGTGTTTCATGTAGATCTAAGGGCTCTGAAAGTCGCCTAGAGGGGGGTGAATAGGGCGAAACTGAAATTTACAAATATAAACACAACTACGAGACGGGTTAGCGTTAGAAATAATAATGAGTCCGAGAGAGAGGGCGCAAAACAAATCACAAGCGAATGAAGAGTGTGACACGCGGATTTGTTTTACCGAGGTTCGGTTCTCGCAAACCTACTCCCCGTTGAGGAGGCCACGAAGGCCGGGTCTTTTTCAACCCTTTCCCTCTCTCAAACGGTCCCTCGTACCGAGTGAACTTCTCTTCTCAAATCAACCCGAGAATAAAACTTCCCCGCAAGGACAACCACACAATTGGTGTCTCTTGCCTTGGTTACAAATGAGTTTATGATCACAAGAACAAATGAGAAAAAAAGAAGCAATCCAAGCGCAAGAGCTCAAAAGAACACGGCAAATCTCTCTCGCTAATCACTAAAGCCTTGTGTGGAATTGGAGAGGATTTGATCACTTGAGTGTATCTAGAGTTGAAAGTCTAGCTCTTGTAAGTGGTTGAGAAGTGGAAAACTTGGATGACTTGAATGTGGGGTGGTTGGGGGTATTTATAGCCCCAACCACCAAACTAGCCGTTTGGTGAGGCTGTCTGTCGAATGGCGCACCGGACAGTCCGGTGCACACCGGACATGTCCGGTGCGACAGCCACGTCACCAAAGCCGTTGGGTTCTGACCGTTAAAGTTCTGACTTCTGGGCCCGCCTGGATGTCCGGTGGCGCACCGGACATGTACTGTAGAGTGTCCGGTGCGCCAGCATGGGCGTGCCTGACCCCTGCGCGCGCTGGTGCGCAATAAATGCGCTGCAGGTAGTCGTTGGCGCCGAAATAGCCGTTGCCCCGCAGATACACCGGACAGTCCGGTGTACACCGGACATGTCCGGTGAATTATAGCGGAGCAGCCGAAATGAATTCCCGAGACTGGCGAGTTCCTGAGGCCGCTCTTCCCTGGAGCACCGGACAGTCCGGTGAATTATAGCGGAGTCGCCTCTGGAATTTCCCGAAGGTGACGAGTTTGAGTTTGAGTCCTCTGGTGCACCGGACATGTCCGGTGGCACACCGGACAGTCCGGTGCGCCAGACCAGAGGTGCCTTCGGTTGTCCCTTTGCTCTTTTGTCGAACTCAATACTTGGTCTTTTCATTGGCTAAGTGTGAACCTTTGGCACCTGTATAACTTATACACTAGAGCAAACTAGTTAGTCCAGTTATTTATGTTGGGCAATTCAACCACCAAAATTATTTAGGAACTAGGTGTAAGCCTAATTCCCTTTCAATCTCCCCTTTTTGGTGATTGATGCCAACACAAACCAAAGCAAATGTAAAAGTGCATAATTGAACTAGTTTGCATAATGTAAGTGCAAAGGTTGCTTGGAATTGAGCCAATATAAATACTTACAAGATATGCATGGATTGTTTCTTCATTTTTAACATTTTGGACCACGCTTGCACCACAAGTTTTGTTTTTGCAAATTCTTTTATAAATTCTTTTCAAAGTCTTTTTGCAAGATAGTCAAAGGTAAATGAGTAAGATTTTTGCGAAGCATTTTCAAGTTTGAAATTTTTCTCCCTTTGTTTCAAATGCTTTTCCTTTGACTAAATAAAAACTCCCCCTCAAATAAATTCTCCTCTTAGTGTTCAAGAGGGTTTTAAGACATCAATTTCGAAAATACTACTTGCTCCCCCTTTAGAACACAAAGAGATATCAATTTGAAATTTACCAATTGAAAATCATTAATTTTTAAAATTAGGGTGGTGGTGCGGTCCTTTTGCTTTGGGCTTATACTTTCTCCCCCTTTGGCATGAATCGCCAAAAACGGATACTTTGAGTGAAATATAGGCCCTTTGCTAGCTACTTTCTCCCCTTTGACAAACAAAACATATGAGTGAAGATTATACCAAAGACGGAGAGTGAAGCAGAGCAACGACGAAGAATGAGTAGTAGAGTGGAGTGGAAGCCTTGTCTTTGTCGAAGACTCCAATTCCCTTTCAATATACCTATGACTTGGTTTGAAATACACTTGAAAACCCATTAGTCATAGCATATATAAAGAGACATGATCAAAGGTATACTTATGAGCTATGTGTGCAAATTAGCAAAAGAAATTCCTAGAATCAAGAATATTGAGCTCATGCCTAAGTTTGGTAAAAGTTTGTTCATCAAGTGGCTTGGTAAAGATATCGGTTAATTGATCTTTAGTGTTAATGTATGCAATCTCGATATTCCCCTTTTGTTGGTGATCCCTAAGAAAATGATACGAATGGCTATGTGTTTAGTGCGGCTATGCTCAACGGGATTATCCGCCATGCGGATTGCACTCTCATTATCACATAGAAGAGGGACTTTAGTTAATTTGTAACCATAGTCCCACAGGGTTTGCTTCGTCCAAAGCAATTGCGCGCAACAATGGCCTGCGGCAATGTACTCGGCTTCGGCAGTAGAAAGAGCGACCGAATTTTGCTTCTTTGAAGCCCAAGACACCAAGGATCTTCCCAAGAACTGGCAAGTCCCCGATGTGCTCTTTCTATTGATTTTGCACCCCGCCCAATCGACATCTGAATAACCAATCAAATCAAATGTGGATCCCCGAGGGTACCAAAGCCCAAACTTAGGTGTATAAGCCAAATATCTCAAGATTCGTTTTACGGCCGTAAGGTGTGATTCCTTAGGGTCGGCTTGGAATCTTGCACACATGCATACGGAAAGCATAATGTCCGGTCGAGATGCACATAAATAAAGCAATGAACCAATCATCGACCGGTATACCTTTTGATCGACGGACTTACCTCCCGTGTCGAGGTCGAGATGCCCATTGGTTCCCATGGGTGTCTTGATGGGCTTGGCATCCTTCATTCCAAACTTGGTTAGAATGTCTTGAGTGTACTTCGTTTGGAAAATGAAGGTGCCCTCTTGGAGTTGCTTGACTTGAAATCCTAGAAAATACTTCAACTCCCCCATCATGGACATCTCGAATTTTTGTGTCATGATCCTACTAAATTCTTCACATGTAGATTCGTTAGTAGACCCAAATATAATATCATCAACATAAATTTGGCATACAAACAAATCATTGTCAAGAGTTTTAGTGAACAAAGTAGGATCGGCCTTGCCGACTTTGAAGCCATTAGCAATAAGGAAATCTCTAAGGCATTCATACCATGCTCTTGGGGCTTGCTTGAGCCCGTAAAGCGCCTTAGAGAGCCTATAGACATGGTTAGGGTACTCACTATCTTCAAAGCCGGGAGGTTGCTCAACATAGACCTCCTCCTTGATTGGTCCATTGAGGAAGGCACTCTTCACGTCCATTTGGTAGAGCTTGAAGCCATGGTAAGTAGCATAGGCTAATAATATGCGAATTGACTCAAGCCTAGCTACGGGTGCATAGGTTTCACCAAAATCCAAATCTTCGACTTGTGAAAACCCCTTGGCCACGAGTCGAGCTTTGTTCCTTGTCACCACACCATGCTCGTCTTGCTTGTTGCGGAAGACCCACTTGGTTCCTACAACATTTTGGTTAGGACGTGGAACCAAATGCCATATCTCATTCCTAGTGAAGTTGTTGAGCTCCTCTTGCATCGCCATCACCCAATCCGAATCTTGTAGTGCTTCCTCTACCTTGTGTGGCTCAATAGAGGAAACAAAAGAGTAATGCTCACAAAAGTGTGCAATACGAGATCTAGTGGTTACCCCCTTATGAATGTCGCCGAGGATGGTGTCGGCGGGGTGATCTCGTTGTATTGCTTGGTGGACTCTTGGGTGTGGCGGCCTTGGTTGTTCATCCTCCTTGTCTTGATTGTTTGCATCTCCCCCTTGATCATTGCCAACATCTTGAGGTGGCTCATTTCTTTGATCTTCTATTTCATCAATTTGAGCCTCATCCTCATTTTGGGTTGGTGGAGATGCTTGCGTGGAGGAGGATGGTTGATCTTGTGCATTTGGAGGCTCTTCGGATTCCTTAGGGCACACATCCCCAATGGACATGTTCCTTAGTGCGATGCACGGAGCCTGTTCTTCACCTATCTCATCAAGATCAACTTGCTCTACTTGAGAGCCGTTAGTCTCATCAAACACAACGTCACAAGAAACTTCAACAAGTCCTGAGGACTTGTTAAAGACTCTATATGCCCTTGTGTTTGAGTCATATCCTAGTAAAAAGCCTTCTACAGTTTTAGGAGCAAATTTAGATCTTCTACCTCTTTTGACAAGAATAAAACATTTGCTACCAAAAACTCTAAAATATGAAATATTTGGCTTTTTACCGGTTAGGAGTTCATAGGATGTCTTCTTGAGGATTCGGTGTAGATATAACCGGTTGATGGCGTAGCAGGCGGTGTTGACCGCCTCGACCCAAAACCGATCCGGTGTCTTGTACTCATCAAGCATGGTTCTTGCCATGTCCAATAGAGTTCAATTCTTCCTCTCCAATACACCATTTTGTTGTGGGGTGTAGGGAGAGGAGAACTCATGCTTGATGCCCTCCTCCTCAAGGAAGCCTTCTATTTGTGAGTTCTTGAACTCCGTCTCATTGTCGCTTCTAATTTTCTTGATCCTTAAGCCGAACTCATTTTGAGCTCGTCTCAAGAATCCCTTTAAGGTCTCTTAGGTATGAGATTTTTCCTGCAAAAATAACACCCAAGTGAAGCGAGAATAATCATCCACAATAACTAGACAGCACTTACTCCCGCCGATGCTTATGTAAGCGATCGGGCCGAATAAATCCATGTGTAGGAGCTCCAGTGGCCTGTCACTTGTCATGATGTTCTTGTGTGGATGATGAGTGCCAACTTGCTTCCCGGCTTGGCATGCGCTACAAATCCTGTCTTTCTCAAAATGAACATTTGTTAGTCCTAAAATGTGTTCTCCCTTTAGAAGCTTATGAAGATTCTTTATTCCAACATGGGCTAGTCGGCGGTGCCAGAGCCAACCCATGTTAGTCTTAGCAATTAAGCAAGTGTTGAGTTCAGCTCTATCAAAATCTACCAAGTATAGCTGACCCTCTAGCACTCCCTTAAATACTATTGAATCATCACTTCTTCTAAAGACAGTGACACCTACATCAGTAAATAGACAGTTGTAGCCCATTTGACATAATTGAGATACGGAAAGCAAATTGTAATCCAGTGAATCAACAAGAAAAACATTGGAAATAGAATGGTCAGAAGATATAGCTATTTTTCCCAAACCTTTGACCAAACCTTGGTTTCCATCCCCGAATGTGATAGCTCTTTAGGGATCTTGGTTTTTCTCATATGAGGAGAACATCTTCTTCTCCCCTGTCATGTGGTTTGTGCACCCGCTGTCGAGTATCCAACTTGAGCCCCCGGATGCATAAACCTACAAAATAATTTTAGTTCTTGACTTTAGGTACCCAAACGGTTTTGGGTCCTTTGGCATTAGAAACGAGAACTTTGGGTACCCAAACACAAGTCTTGGAGCCCTTGTCTTTGCCCCCAACAAACTTGGCAACTACCTTGCCGGATTTGTTAGTAAGCACATAAGATGCATCAAAAGTCTTAAATGAAATGTCATGGTCATTTGATGCACTAGGAGTTTTCTTTCTAGGCAACTTAGCACGGGTTGGTTGCCTAGAGCTAGATGTCTCACCCTTATACATAAAAGCATAATTAGGGCCAGAGTGAGACTTCCTAGAATGAATTCTCCTAATTTTGCTCTCGGGATAACCGGCAGGGTACAAAATGTAACCCTCGTTATCCTGAGGCATGGGAGCCTTGCTCTTAACAAAATTAGACAATCTTTTAGGAGGGGCACTAAGTTTGACATTGTCTCCCCTTTGGTAGCCAATGCCATCCTTGATGCCAGGGCGTCTCCCATTATAGAGCATACTTCTAGCAAACTTAAATTTTTCATTTTCTAAGTTATGCTCGGCAATTTTAGCATCTAATTTTGCTATATGATCATTTTGTTGTTTAATTAATACCATGTGATCATGAATAGCATTGATATCAACATCCCTACATCTATCACAAATAGACACATGCTCAATAGTAGATGTAGAGGGTTTGCAAGAATTAAGTTCGACAATCTTAGCACGTAAAATATCATTGTTATCTCTAAGATTGGAAATTGTAACATTGCAAAGATCTAGTTCCTTAGCCTTAGCAAACAATTTCTCATTCTCATTTCTAAGGCAAGCAAGAGAAATATTCAACTCATCAATCCTAGCAAGTAAATCAACATTATCATCTCTAGGATTGGAAGTTGAAATATTACAAACATGAGAATCAACCTTAGCAATTAATTTAGCATTTTCATTTCTAAAGTTGGTAATAGTGTCATGGCAAGTGCTTAGCTCACTAGATAGTTTTTGACATTTTTTCTATTTCTAGAGCATAAGCACTTTTAACCTTAACATGTTTCTTGTTTTCCTTAATTAGGAAGTCCTCTTGGGAATCCAAAAGGTCATCCTTTTCATGAATAGCACTAATTAATTCATTTAATTTTTCCTTTTGTTCCATGTTAAGGTTGGCAAAAAGGGTACGCAAGTTATCCTCCTCATCACTAGCATTTTCATCACTAGAAGACTCATATTTAGTGGAGGATTTAGATTTAACCTTCTTCCTTTTGCCGTCCTTTGCCATGAGGCACTTGTGGTCGACGTTGGGGAAGAGGAGTCCCTTGGTGACGGCGATGTTGGCGGCGTCCTCGTCGTCGGAGGAGGAGTCGGTGGAGCTCTCGTCGGAGTTCCACTCGCGGCACACGTGGGCATCGCCGCCCTTCTTCTTGTGGTACCTCTTCTTTTCTCTCCTCTTGCCCTTCTTGTCGTTATCCCTGTCACTGTCACTTGATAATGGACATTTAGCAATAAAGTGACCGGGCTTACCACACTTGTAGCAAATCTTCTTGGAACGGGATTTGTAATCCTTCCCCTTCCGTTGCTTGAGGATTTGGCGAAAGCTTTTGATGATTAAAGCCATCTCCTCATTGTCGAGCTTGGAGGCATCAATTGGTTGTCTACTCGGTGTAGACTCCTCCTTCTTCTCCTCCGTCGCCTTAAATGCCATCGGTTGTGCTTCAGACGTGGAGGGTTCATCAAGCTCGTTGATCTTCTTTGATCCTTTAATCATACATTCAAAGCTCACAAAATTCCCGATTACTTCCTCGGGAGTCATTAGTGTGTATCTAGGATTACCACGAATTAATTGAACTTGAGTGGGGTTAAGGAAAATGAGAGATCTTAGAATAACCTTAACCACCTCGTGGTCGTCCCACTTCTTGATCCCGAGGTTGCGCACTTGGTTCACCAAGGTTTTGAGCTGGTTGTACATATCTTGTGGCTCCTCCCCTTGGCGAAGACGAAAACGACCGAGCTCCCCCTCGATCATTTCCCGCTTGGTGATCTTGGTGAGTTCATCACCCTCGTGCGCGGTCTTGAGTAGGTCCCAAATCTCCTTTGCATTCTTCAACCCTTGCACCTTGTTGTATTCCTCCTTACTTAGGGAGGCGAGGAGTATGGTTGTAGCTTGAGAGTTGAAGTGCTCGATTTGGGCCACCTCGTCCGTATCATAGTCTTCATCCCTATGGATGGTACCTGTGCTCCAAACTCAACAACATTCCATATACTTTTGTGAAGTGAGGTTAGATGAAATTTCATTAAATCACTCCACCTAGCATAATCTTCGCCATCAAAGGTTGGCGGTTTGCCTAATGGAACGGAAAGTAATGGAGTATGTCTAGATGTACGAGGATAGTGTAAGGGGATCTTACTAAACTTCTTGCGCTCTTGGCGCTTAGAAGTTACGGACGGCGCATCGGAGTCGGAGGTCAATGTTGATGAAGTGTCGGTCTCGTAGTAGACCACTTTCCTCATCCTCTTGTGCTTGTCGCTTTTCCGATGCGACTTGTGGGAAGAAGATTTTTCCTTCTTCTCTTTGTGGTGTGAAGAAGAAGATCTTTTCTCCTTCCGTTTGGAGGAGTCCTTCTTCTTCTCCTTCATCTTGGTGCGGGACTCTTCCGATGAAGTGCTCCCGTGGCTCGTAGTGGGCTTGTCGCCGGTCTCCATCTTCCTCTTGGTGTGATCTCCCGACATCACTTCGAGCGGTTAGGCTATAATGAAGCACAGGGCTCCGATACCAATTGAAAGTCGCCTAGAGGGGGGGTGAATAGGGCGAAACTGAAATTTACAAATATAAACACAACTACGAGACGGGTTAGCATTAGAAATAATAATGAGTCCGAGAGAGAGGGCGCAAAACAAATCACAAACGAATGAAGAGTGTGACACGCGGATTTGTTTTATCGAGGTTCGATTCTTGCAAACCTACTCCCCGTTGAGGAGGCCACGAAGGCCGAGTCTTTTTCAACCCTTTCCCTCTCTCAAATGGTCCCTCGGACCGAGTGAGCTTCTCTTCTCAAATCAACCCGGGAATAAAACTTCCCCGCAAGGACCACCACACAATTGGTGTCTCTTGCCTTGGTTACAAATGAGTTTATGATCACAAGAACAAATGAGAAAAAAAGAAGCAATCCAAGCGCAAGAGCTCAAAAGAACACGACAAATCTCTCTCGCTAATCACTAAAGCCTTGCGTGGAATTGGAGAGGATTTGATCACTTGAGTGTGTCTAGAGTTGAATGCCTAGCTCTTGTAAGTGGTTGAGAAGTGGAAAACTTGGATGACTTGAATGTGGGGTGGTTGGGGGTATTTATAGCCCCAACCACCAAACTAGCTGTTTGGTGAGGCTGTCTGTCGAATGGCGCACCGGACATGTCCGGTGCGACAGCCACGTCACCAAAGTCGTTGGGTTCTGACTGTTGGAGTTCTGACTTCTGGGCCCGCCTGGATGTCCGGTGGCGCACCGGACATGTACTGTAGAGTGTCCGGTGTGCCAGCATGGGCGTGCCTGACCCCTGTGCGCGCTGGCGCGCAATAAATGCGCTGCAGGTAGCCGTTGGCGCCGAAATAGCCGTTGCCCCGCAGATACACCGGACAGTCCGGTGTACACCGGACAGTCCGGTGTACACCGGACATGTCCGGTGAATTATAGCGGAGCAGCCGAAATGAATTCTCGAGACTGGCGAGTTCCTGAGGCCGCTCTTCCCTGGAGCACCGGACACTGTCCGGTGTACACCGGACAGTCCGGTGAATTATAGCGGAGTCGCCTCTAGAATTTCCCGAAGGTGACGAGTTTGAGTTGGAGTCCTCTGGTGCACCGGACATGTCCGGTGCACACCCGACATGTCCGGTGGCACACCAGACAGTCCGGTGCGCCAGACCAGAGGTGCCTTCGGTTGTCCCTTTGCTCTTTTGTCGAACTCAATACTTGGTCTTTTCATTGGCTAAGTGTGAACCTTTGGCACCTGTATAACTTATACACTAGAGCAAACTAGTTAGTCCAATTATTTGTGTTGGGCAATTCAACCACCAAAATTATTTAGGAACTAGGTGTAAGCCTAATTCCCTTTCAGGCTCCAAGAGATCAAGAGACCGTCTTCCCCAGCAGACACCAACTGACAGAGTACGCTATATTATTTTTCCAGTACTGAATTTACTGATGTGCGAATTGAATTTCTTTTTGCCCTTTTCTTTTAGATGCAATATAGGAGGCAATTTTCTTCTAATCGCATCTGTTTGAAAACAAAGACTATCATAGCTTTTTAGGGTACATTTTTTCTTTTGAAAACTGAGTTATAGGGGCATCGGGCTTCAATCAGATTCTATGAACCAATCTGCATTCTTTACCGCACTGAAAGTCTGAAACTTCGAGCTAATGAATCGTGGTTTGAAAATGTTGTTGTCTAAACAATTAGACAATTATTCTTTTTTCTCACTCTTTCTACTTCATCGGAAATTGAAAGTTTGAAAATGTTGTTGTCTAAACTCCATGCCCTGCAGGTAGGGAACGCAAAACGAATGTTGAGTTGGAGCCTATTTTTTCAACTCGTCAAAGAGAGCAGTAGGCCACAGTGATCGTTAGTGGCGTGCGCTAGAAGAGTGTGCGGAAGGCGTCGATTCCATGTGCGCCAAAAGAGTTGTGATTCCAAATTGAAGAAACAGACAAACAAGCTTCTAAAAACTTTCAAGGCATCAGCAGTGGGCGATTAGGTTTGGATGGTGTCCTGTAGCTTGTTGATTATTGTTGTTGCAGCATGCATGCCTATAGATCGATATATGCCTATCAGACCTAGAAGCGGCAGAATGGCAGAATGTGCGAAAGGCCGACAATTGAGATTGTAGGTGTTTTATTTTGAAGCAAGCTCATTATCATGTTTTAAGTGAGCATGGATCTATGTGATCATTTGTAACAATTCTTAGTTCAGGCTACAGACTGTTGCCAAACATTTGATTATTGTCAGTACTAATTTAAGGTACTTCTGGACCTTCTAATTTTGTGTCTGCATCAAAATGTTTGTCTTAAGGCCACAGACTCTTATGTGCTATAACATATGGTTTAAACTGTCCAGCGCCTGATAGATCAATTATTGGGTAGATCAATTAGTTGGATCTAGAACGTTTTCGTTGTATCGATGAGTGGTGGATACATAAGCTTCTTTGTATCCTAAAAAAATAATATACATACTATTTTTAGTTTTAGTTAGTAATGTGATGTACATATAGCAAAACCTTCGGGGCTGATTTGATGACCAGGGATCACGGTGGATTGAGGGGGAAATTAGTTCATTTCCCCCTCAATCCCCTCCAATCCCCCGTGATCCCCTTGTCACCAAACCAGCCCTCGATGGCTTCCATTGGCGCTAGAAAAAAAGGCAAAAAGACCGCTGCTGGGAGCATCCTTGAGAGCACCTAGAGGGGGGGGGGTGAATAGGTGATCCTGTAAAAACTTGAAACTTAATCCACAAAACTTGATTAAGAGTTAGCACAATAAAGCCAAGTGGCTAGAGAAGAGTTCTTGCACAATATGATAACCACAAGAAGATCAACATAGAGATGGCACAGTGGTTTATCCCGTGGTTCGGCCAAGTCCAACACTTGCCTACTCCACGTTGTGGCGTCCCAACGGACGAGAGTTGCACTCAACCCCTTTCAAGCGGTCCAAAGACCCACTTGAATACCACAGTGTTTTGCTTTCACTTTACTATATCCCACTTGCGAGGAATCTCCACAACTTGGAGCCTCTCGCCCTTACACTTTGATTATCACAAAGAAGCACAGAAGTAAGGATGGGATGAGCAACGCACACAAGACACAAAATCAGAGCAACAACACGCACACAAGTCACAACACGAGCTCTCAACACAACTCAAAGAGTTCTCTACTCAAATGGAGCTCTAGTTGCTATCACAAAGAATCGAATGCGCGGAATTAGAGTCTTGGTGCTTAGGAATGCTTAGAGAATGCTTTGTATACTCCTCCATGCGCCTAGGGGACCCTTTTATAGCCCCAAGGCAGCTAGGAGTCGTTGAGAGCATTCCAGGAAGGCAATTCTTGCCTTCTGTCGCCTGGCGCACCGGACAGTCCGGTGCACCACCGGACACTGTCCGGTGCGGATTTCTTTCCTTCTGTGGCGCAACCGACCGTTGAAGATCGAGAGCCATTGGCGCACCGTACACTGTCCGGTGCACACCAGACAGTCCGGTGCCCCTTCTGACCGTTGGCTTGGCCATGAGTCGCGCGCGGATTACGCGGCCGACCGTTGGCCCGGCTGACCGTTGGCTCACCGGACAGTTCGGTGCACCACCGGACAGTCCGGTGATTTATAGCCGTACGCCATTAATCGCTTCCCGAGAGCGACGACTTCGCCTGTGAATGGCTCACCGGATAGTCCGGTGCACCATCGGACAGTCCGATGATTTATAGTCGTACGCCATTGATCGCTTCCCGAGAGCAGTCAGTTGACAGTCGCCAGCCTGGCGCACCGGATACTGTCCGGTGCACCACCGAACAGTCCGGTGCACCCAGACTGCGTAGAGTCTTGGCTGCTTAGCCAAGTCTTTTCCAAATTGGTCTTTTCCTGTTTCTAGCACTTAGACACAATACATTAGTGTCGGCGTTTCGAGACCGGGGGGTCCTCGAGCCGACGAGTGAGAGTGCCGCGTGCCCCAACCCAGATGGGTCGAGCGCGTGGGCGAGCGCGAAGGGGGGAGAGAGAGCGAGAGCGAGGTGGCCGGAGCCGGGTCGTGAGGGAGTCGGAGATCCCGCGGCCTTCGTGTTCGTCCCGCGCCCAGGTCGGGTGCGCTTGCAGTAGGGGGTTACAAGCGTCCGCGCGGGTGAGGGGAGCGAGCGGCCCCAAGAGAGCGCCTGCCCCTGCCCTTCGTCCCCGCGAGGCCAACCTTCTCTAAGAAGGCCCTGGTCCTTCCTTTTATAGGCGTAAGGAGAGGATCCAGGTGTACAAATGGGGGTGTAGCAAGGTGCTACGTGTCTAGCGGGGGAGAGCTAGTGCCCTAAGTACATGCCAAGGTGGCAGCCGGAGAGATCTTGGCACCCGGCTAGTGTGGCGTCGTGGCTGTCGTAGAAGCAATGGAGCTTGGCGGAGGGACAGCTGTCGGAGTGGTTGGGCCCTTGCTGACGTCCTCCTGCTTTCGTAAGAGAGCTGGGAGCCGCCGTCGTCATGGGTCCAGCGGGGTGCCATCATTGCCTATCTGGCAGAGCTAGCCAGATGGGACGTCGGTCCTGCTCCCTGCGGCCTGAGTCGGCTCGGGGTAGGGTGATGATGGCGCTTCCTGTTGACGTGGCGGACTCGTGCCCTAGGTCGGGCGACGTGGGGGCTCCTCCGAAGCCGAGGTCGAGTCTGTCCTGCATGGCCGAGGCCGAGCCCGAGCTCCTGGGTCGGGCGAGGCGGAGGTCGTTCGGCAGAGGCCAGGGCGGAGTCCGAGCCCTGGGTCGGGCGAGGCGGAGTTCGTCGTCTTCCGGGGCTTTAGCCCGAGTCCGAGCCCTGGGTCGGGCGGAGCGGAGTTCGCCGTCTTCCGGGGCTTTAGCCCGAGTCCGAGCCCTGGGTCGGGCGGAGCGGAGTTCGCCGTCTTCCGGGGCCTTAGCCCGAGTCCGAGCCCTGGGTCGGGCGGAGCGGAGTTCGCCGTCTTCCGGGGCTTTAGCCCGAGTCCGAGCCCTGGGTCGGGCGGAGCGGAGTTCGCCGTCTTTCGGGGCCTTAGCCCGAGTCCGAGCCCTGGGTCGGGCGGAGCGGAGTTCGCCGTCTTCCGGGGCCTTAGCCCGAGTCCGAGCCCTGGGTCGGGCGGAGCGGAGTTCGCTGTCTTCCGGGGCCTTAGCCCGAGTCCGAGCCCTGGGTCGGGCGGAGCGGAGTTCGCCGTCTTCCGGGGCCTTAGCCCGAGTCCGAGCCCTGGGTCGGGCGGAGCTTCCTATGGCGCTTTTGGCCAAGCCTGGCTGCCCGTCAGTCTTACTCTTTGCGTTAAAAGGCCCCAGTGACTTGGTCGGTCGGCGCGGTGATTTAGTCAGGGTTGCTTCTTAACGAAGGCAAGGCCTCGGGCGAGCCGGAGATGCGTCTGCCGTGAAAGAGGAGGCCTCGGGCGAGACGGAAACACCTCGGGGTCGGCTGCCCTTGCCCGAGGCTAGGCTCGGGCGTGGCGTGATCGAGTCGCTCGTATGGACTGATCCCTGACTTAATCAAACCCATCAGGCCTCTGCAGCTTTATGCTGATGGGGGTTACCAGCTGAGAATTAGGCGTCTTGAGGGTACCCCTAATTATGGTCCCCGACAGTAGCCCCCGAGCCTCGAAGGGAGTGTTAACACTCGCTTGGAGGCTTTCGTCGCACTTTTTTGCAAGGGGACCAGCCTTTCTCGGTTGCTCTTTGTTCCGGTGGGTGCGCGCGAGCGCACCCGCCGGGTGTAGCCCCCGAGGCCTCGGAGGAGTGGTTTCACTCCTTCGAGGTCTTAATGCCTTGTGTAATGCTTCGGCCGGTCTGGCGGTTCCCTCATGCGAACAGGCCGTAGCCCGGGTGCGCTGTCGGGGCCCAAGTTCTCGGGCTGGTATGTTGACGCTGTCAACGGTTCGGCCGGAGCCGGGTTTGCGAGAGCAGCCCCCGAGCCTCCGCACGGAGCGAGAGGACGATCAGGGACAGACTCGGCTTTTTTACATACGCCCCTACGTCACCTTTCCGCAAGGAGGAGGGGGGGAGAGCGCCATGTTACCCTCGATGGGCACCGAACATGGTGTCTCCGGTGAGCTGCAATCGGGTAATCCGAGTGGACGTCCGTGCCCCGTTCGTTGGGGGTCGGCTAGGGGCCCGGAGGCACGCCCAAAAGTACCTGCGGGTGATCTGCCGGACCCGGTCCCCTGGCGACGGGGTCCGAGGGCTCGTTGCCTCCCTCCGATGGGATTCCGTTACAGAGTCGTTCCCGCTGGTCTCGGAAATGTCCTAGGGTACCTCGGGAGCGCAGCCCGAGCCTTGGTTATGTATCGAACGTACCCCTGGTCATCCCTCGCTCGGTGTCTGAGGCGACTGTGAACCCTTCGGGGGGCCAGCCTTCGAACCCCTGATCAGTAAGGGGCACGGAGCCCGAGTAGCCTGAGGCGGTCGTGGGACCTTTCGGGGGGCCGACCTTCGAACCCCTGACCAGTAGTGGGTGTCGGGCCCACGCGATCTGAGGCGGCTGTTGAACCCTTCGGGGGGCCAGCCTTCGAACCCCTGATCAGTAAGGAGGCTCGGAGCCTAGTTCCTTCACGGGGAAGGATCCCTTTAGGGGTATCCCCTTTCCCGGTCCCTGTTGCAAGAGATAGAGAAAGAAGGAAAAGGGAAAAAGGATACGAAATTGAACGACGTGGCGTACCTTTTTTGGCGTGGTCGTTTTGGCGAAACGTCACCAGCTGTTCCCGCCAGAAGCGCTGCCCGTCGAGCCGCGGAGTTAATGCGCCGGGGCGAGCGGTCGGCGAGGCTGCCGTTGCGTGCACGAGCCGTTCGAGGAACGGGTCACGGGCGTGTTGCCTTCACACCGTGAGAGAGGGGGTTCTCTTGCTGCCTCCGGATGGGACGTGAGCTTGGCTGATGGCTCGACCGCTGCTCTTGCGCGCCTGCCACCGTCATTACTGCTGGCCCACTTTTGACTGCGTTTGACCGCTGCGCCCGGCTGGCGCTGCTGGGCCGCGCGCCGGGTCGCCTCGGGTCACGACATTGGTTCCGCAACCGAGGAGGTGCGGTGGTGGCGCAAGTGGCATAGTGGCTTACATGCAACATCCGGCGCGCCGGTTGCGCGACGCGTGGGCTTGAGCCTCCGCGCTGGCCTGTCAGGAGTCGGAGAGGCGCGTCCACTTGGCGCGAGTCGGAGAGGCGCGTCCACTTGGCGCGGTTGCATGCTGCCCGCATGGCTGCCCGCCCCTTTCGCCCGTTGGTCTGGGCAAAGGTGGAGGGTCACTTGTAACCGCTGGGTGGTTGTGCGCGTCGCGCGCGGCGGTTCGGCTTCTTCTGCTCGGAGCCGGTCTGTATGACAGGCGGGTCCCAGCCCCCGCGCCGCAGGGGGGGCTTTGGAGGCGTGTTGGAGAAGACTTAGCCCGTGACGGTTGGGGGCACAAGCAGGGAGAGTTGCCTTTAAAAGGAGGGCGACCCCTTAAGGCGACCATGTCTTCTTCCTCCCTTATGCATCGTGTCTTTCCACCTTTCAAGCCCCCGGATGGGGGAAAACCACCGTCTTCGTGCCTCATCGCCGGAGGACACTACTCCGCGGGAGTGGGTACCTTTCAGCCATCGTTCGGCTTCAAGGATTTTTATCATGCAGCCCGGCTGCACCCCTCCACCGGCGGTCACCCAAGGTGGTGACCCCCAGCTTGATGGTGGGGGGGGGGGGCAAACCGGACTGCAATCTAGGTCCCACCCTCAGCTTCAAGGATGTTCATCATCCTCGCTGGGGTGGGTGCCGGACTGAGCCGGCGCTCTACCTCCCGCGCGGGTTCGTGGGTCATCCTCTCCCACTACGTTCGTGGGAGAGGGCGCTCACTGGCCCTGCGGGCGGCCCGGACTTCGACAACGTGGGATGGATCGGCGGCGAACGTCGTCACCTCCAGCGTGTCGGGTCCGCTGGCTCGGCTCCGGCGGCCCCTTCTGTCGGGGGGCGGCTGCCGCGCCGTGTACACGGGAGGTCCACCCTAGACGCCGCACGTCGCTAGGGCGGCGCTCGTGTTCTGGGGTGGCCCTGCCTTTGCACCAGGGCGGCGTCCTTACGCGGAGGCCGGTGCCCCACTCATCTGGGAGGATTTGAGTGGGGATCTGCCGGAGGGCTGATGGCTTCTGCCGTCAGCGTCGAGGCGGAGGCGGCTCGAGAAGCCCCCGTCGCCGGCGGGGTCACCGCCACCATCCGCGCTTCGGGCCTCCGGCTCTTTGTACTTGTCCTCGCCCCTCGGGTGGCGTTATGGGCGAGGGCAAGACTGCAGCAGTGCCTACCCCTGAGGCCTGCGCTGCTGCGGAGGGGGGAACCGGAGTTCCGTTTGTAATGGCACTTCGAGTGCCGGGTTTTTTGTTCATTTTGGCTTTCGGGGCCTGAACATGTATGTAACTACGGCACGGAGCCGTATTTTTTCCTCATTTTCGAGCACTGAGACTCGTCTGCTGATTGTCTGAACCGCTTTACCAAGCATGAGTCGCCCCGTGTCAAGGTGACGAGTGAGGTATCCGTATCCCGGAGGCGTAGGAGTCCCTCGGCCCGGTCGGCCCTGTTGTCCGAGGCTCCTCTAGCTTAGTTAAAGAGACCCCTCGGCCGCTCTTCGACGAGCCGAGGCTGGGGGTAGCGATATCAGTATGAGCAGAGGCGGAGTTGGCTCGGAAATGAAACCTGGTTGGCCGGAGCCTAGCCGAGTTGTCCGTTGGCAGGATCGACGCCGGAGTTGGTCAGCCGAGGCTTCGGACCGGGCTCGCGCCCTCGGAAGGTGGTTGGCCGAGGCCCCGGAGGTGGCTGGCCGAGCCGCCTGTTCGGGCCGGATTCTCGGAGAAGTCCCTGACAACGATCGCCCGGGCGTGGTGATGACGCCGTCCTTTGGAGCGGAGGCCCTCGGATCGTGTCGCCGTCCGAGGCTAGTTCGGGCCTTGCCGAAGGTGCTGTCGATGCCGAGGGTGTCGCCGCCCCCTTCCAGCGCCAAGACCTGAGTCTGCAGGATCAGCTTGTCTTGTAGTGCGTGCTTTGTGTGGCCGTCGAGGCCAGAACACACACCCTTGCTGTGTTGTAAAGCCGCGTCTCCTTTCCTCTTGTTCCAAGCATCTGGACTTTTTTGTCGGTAACAGGGATGTTTGTGTGAGCGAAAGTTGCTTCTCGCGGAAGGTGAGGAGTGAGGTATCCGTATCTCGGAGGCGTGGGAGTCCCTCGGCTCGGTCGGCCTTGCCGCTTACGCGCACTTTTACTCGTCCATGAGGCCCTATCACCGACTTAGTCGAGAAAACTCGAAGAATCGCTTCGACAGAAGAGCTTCCGAACGTAGAGACTTGTTCGATCCGCGGAGTCACCTTATCCGAACGCGAGTTACTTATCGCAGAAGGTGATGAATGAGGTATCCGTATCCCGGAGGCGTAGGAGTCCCTCGGCTCGGTCAGCCTTGACTGCTTACGTGCACCCTGTCGTTTCCAGGACCCACTTTTCGAAGTAGTCAAAAAGCACGAAAGATATTCTGATAAAAGAGATTTTCTGTTTGAGGAAGATATTCTGATAAAAGAGATTTTCTGTTTGAGGAAAATTTTGACGCAGAGAGGGTTTCCCCCTTTTAGCCCCCGAGGGAGGGTCGGGCTTTGCCGAGGCGAGGCCGACCCTTCCTTGTTGACTAAACTTTGCGTGAGTGTGAGGTATATGAACAACTTGGAAACATCTTAAGGGTAGAAGCGACGTAGCTGTTGGATGTTCCAAGCGTTGCCGTAGACCTCGCCTTGACTGTTGGCCAGCTTGTACGTTCCGGGCTTGAGAACTTTGGCGATGATGAACGGCCCCTCCCAGGGGGGCGTGAGCTTGTGCCTCCCTCGGGCGTCCTGCCGCAGCCGAAGCACCAGGTCGCCCACCTGGAGATCTCGGGGTCGGACCCCTCGGGCGTGGTAGCGTCGCAGGGACTGCTGGTACCGCGCCGAGTGTAGTAAGGCCCTGTCCCGAGCCTCGTCCAGCTGGTCCAGCGAGTCTTCTTGGCTGGCTTGGTTGCTTTCTTCGTTGTAGGCCCTCGTCCTCGGGGAGCCGTATTCCAGGTCGGTGGGCAAGACGGCCTCGGCCCCGTAGACCAGGAAGAACGGCGTGAAACCTGTGGCTCGGCTTGGCGTCGTCCTCAGGCTCCAGACCACCGAGGGGAGTTCCTTCATCCATCGCTTGCCGAACTTGTTGAGATCATTGTAAATCCGGGGCTTGAGCCCTTGTAGAATCATGCCGTTGGCACGTTCCACTTGCCCATTCGACATGGGATGTGCTACGGTGGCCCAGTCTACCCGGATGTTGTGGTCCTCGCAAAAATCCAAGAATTTTTTGCCGGTGAACTGGGTGCCGTTATCGGTGATGATGGAGTTCGGGACCCCGAAGCGATGGATGATGTTGGTGAAGAACGCCACCGCCTGCTCGGATCTGATGCTGTTCAGGGGTCGGACCTCGATCCACTTGGAGAATTTGTCGACGGCGACCAGCAGGTGCGTGTAGCCCCCGGGCGCCTTCTGCAGAGGGCCAACGAGGTCCAGACCCCACACAGCGAAGGGCCAGGTGATGGGTATCGTCTGCAGAGCCTGAGCGGGCAGGTGGGTCTGCTTCGCATAGAATTGGCACCCTTCGCAGGCGCGGACAATTCTAGTGGCGTCAGCCACCGCCGTCGGCCAATAGAAGCCTTGGCGGAAAGCGTTCCCGACGAGGGTTCGAGGTGCTGCATGATGGCCGCAAGCCCCCGAGTGTATTTCCTGCAGGAGTTCCTGACCCTCGGCGATGGAGATGCATCGCTGGAGGATGCCCGAGGCGCTACGGTGGTAGAGCTCCTTCTCATTGCCCAGCAAGACGAACGACTTGGCGCGTCGCGCTACTCGCCGAGCCTCGGCTCGGTCGAGGGGCAGTTCTCCTTGGCGGAGATATTGCAGGTACGGGGTTTGCCAATCTTGATCTGGCATGACCCCGCTCTGCTCCTCCTCGATGCGCAGTGCTTCGCCCTCGGGCTCCGAGGGTTCCTCGGGTTGAGCGAGGATGGCTCGGGCTGGGCCGAGGTCACCTCAGACGGGGCCGAGGGCACCTCGGGTTCGGGCGCGTCGCCTATCTTGACGGAGGGTTGGTGCAGATCCCGGGAGAAGACGTCCGGGGGAACCGTCGTTCGCCCCGAGGCTATCTTCGCCAGCTCATCCGCAGTCTCGTTGTAGCGCCGGGCGATGTGGTTAAGCTCGAGCCCGTAGAACTTGTCTTCCAGGCGTCGAACCTCCTCACAGTAGGCCTCCATCTTCGGATCGCGGCAGTGGGAGTTCTTCATGACTTGGTCGATGACGAGCTGCGAGTCGCCGCGTGCATCGAGGCGTCGGACCCCTAGCTCGATGGCGATTCGCAATCCGTTGACCAGAGCCTCGTACTCAGCCACATTGTTGGACGCCGGGAAATGGAGGCGGAGCACGTAGTGCAGGTGCTTTCCGAGGGGCGAGACGAAGAGCAGGCCTGCGCCGGCTCCCGTCTTCATCAGCGACCCGTCGAAAAACATGGTCCAGAGCTCTGGTTGGATCGGAGCCGTTGGCAACTGGGTATCGACCCATTCGGCTACGAAATCCGCCAGTACCTGGGACTTGATGGCCTTCCGAGGGGCGAACGAGATTGCCTCGCCCATGATTTCCACCGCCCACTTTGCGATCCGTCCCGAGGCTTCTCGGCACTGGATGATCTCCCCCAGGGGGAAGGATGACACCACAGTCACCGGATGAGACTCGAAGTAATGCCGCAGCTTTCGCCTCGTCAGGATCACTGCATACAGCAGCTTCTGGACTTATGGGTAGCGGATCTTGGTCTCGGACAGTACCTCGCTGACGAAGTAAACTGGCCTCTGAATGGGCAAAGCATGCCCCTCTTCCTGCCTTTCGACCACGATCGCGGCGCTGACCACCTGAGTGGTAGCGGCGACGTAGACCAGGAGGGCTTCTCCATCAGCTGGGGGTACCAAGACGGGCGCCTGGGTGAGGAGCGCCTTCAGGTTCCCGAGAGCTTCCTCGGCCTCGGGAGTCCAAGTGAAGCACTCGGCCTTCCTTAAGAGACGGTACAGGGGCAGGCCTCTTTCGCCGAGGCGCGAGATGAAACGGCTCAAGGCCGCGAGACATCCCATGACCCTCTGTACGCCTTTTATGTCCTTGATGGGCCCCATGTTTGTGATGGCCGCGATCTTCTCCGGGTTGGCTTCGATGCCCCGCTCGGAGACGATGAATCCCAAGAGCATGCCTCGGGGCACCCCGAAGACGCACTTCTCGGGATTGAGCTTGACGCCCTTCGCCTTGAGACACCGGAATGTCAGTTCGAGGTCGGAGAGGAGGTCGGAGGCTTTCCTCGTCTTGACTACGATGTCATCGACGTAGGCCTCGACCGTGCGACCGATGTGTTCGCCGAACACATGGTTCATGCACCGCTGGTACGTTGCACCCGCGTTCCTCAAACCGAACGGCATGGTGACATAATCAGTACATGCCGAAGGGCGTGATGAAAGAAGTCGCGAGCTGGTCGGACTCTTTCATCTTGATTTGATGATACCCTGAGTAGGCATCGAGGAAAGACAGGGTTTCGCACCCTGCAGTGGAGTCCACGATTTGATCGATGCGAGGTAGAGGGTAGGGGACCTTCGGACATGCTTTGTTGAGACCAGTGTAGTCTACACACATCCGCCATTTCCCCCCTTTCTTCCTCACAAGTACGGGGTTGGCAAGCCATTCGGGATGGAATACCTCTTTGATGAACCCTGCTGCCATCAGCTTGTGGATCTCCTCGCCTATCACCCTGCGCCTCTCCTCGTCGAATCGGCGCAGAGGCTGTCTGACCGGCCGGGCCCCGACCCGAATATCCAGCGAGTGCTCGGCGACATCCCTCGGTATGCCGGGCATGTCCGAGGGACTCCACGCAAAGACGTCGGCGTTTGCGCGGAGAAAGTCGACGAGCACTGCTTCCTATTTGGGGTCGAGCCCGGAACCGATCCGGATCTGCTTGGAGGTGTCACCACTGGGGTCGAGAGGGACGGCCTTGACCGTCTCCGCTGGCTCGAAGTTGCCGGCGTGTCGCTTCACGTCCGGCACCTCTCGGGTGAGGCTCTCCAGGTCGGCGATGAGGGCCTCGGACTCGGCGAGGGCCTCAGCGTACTCCACGCACTCCACATCGCATTCAAACGCGTGTTTGTACGTGGGGCCGACGGTGACGACCCCGTTGGGGCCCGGCATCTTGAGCTTCAGGTAGGTGTAGTTGGGGATGGCCATGAACTTTGCGTAGCATGGCCTTCCCAGCACTGCGTGGTAGGTTCCTCGGAACCCGACCACCTCGAACGTCAAAGTCTCCCTTCGGAAGTTGGAGGGTGTTCCGAAGTAGACAGGAAGGTCGAGCTGTCCGAGGGGCTGGACGCGCTTCCCAGGAACGATCCCGTGGAAGGGCGCAGCGCCTGCTCGGACGGATGACAGATCGACGCGCAGGAGCCTGAGGGTCTCGGCGTAGATGATATTGAGGCAGCTGCCCCCATCCATCAGGACCTTGGTGAGCCTGACGTTGCCGATGACAGGGTCGACGACGAGCGGGTACTTCCCCGGGCTCGGCACGTGGTCGGGGTGGTCGTCCCGGTCGAAGGTGATGGGCTTGTCGGACCAGTCTAGGTAGACTGGTGCCGCCACCTTCACCGAGCAGACCTCCCGACGCTCTTGCTTACGATGCCGAGCCGAGGCATTCGCCGCATGCCCTCCGTACATCATGAAGCAGTCGCGGACCTCGGGGAACTCTCCTGCTTGGCGATCTTCCCTTTTGTCATCGTCGCGGGCCCTGCCACCCTCCGCGGGTGGCCCGGCCCGGTGGAAGTGGCGCCGAAGCATGACGCACTCTTCGAGGGTGTGCTTGACGGGCCCCTGATGGTAGGGGCACGTCTCCTTGAGTGCCTTGTCGAAGAGGTTAGCACCTCCGGGGGGCTTCCGAGGGTTCTTATGCTCGGTGGCGGCGACAAGGTCTGCGTCGGGAGCGTCGCGTTTCGCTTGCGACTTCCTCCTGCCTTTTTTCTTGGCGCCGCGCGGAGCAGACGCCTCGGGAGCATCTTCCGACGGGCGGCCCTGGGGCTGCTTGTCCTTTCGGAAGATGGCCTCGACCGCCTCCTGGCCGGAGGCGAACTTGGTGGCGATGTCCATCAGCTCGCTCGCCCTGGTGGGGGTCTTGCGACCCAACTTGCTCACCAGGTCACGGCAGGTGGTGCCGGCAAGGAACGCGCCGATGACATCGGAGTCGGTGATGCTGGGCAGCTCGGTGCGCTGCTTCGAGAATCGCCGGATGTAGTCCCGAAGAGACTCTCCCGGCAGTTGCCGACAGCTTCGGAGGTCCCAGGAATTCCCGGGGCGCACGTACGTCCCCTGGAAGTTGCCGGCGAAAGCTTGGACCAAATCCTCCCAGTTGGAAATCTGCCCCGGAGGCAGGTGCTCCAACCAAGCGCGAGCAGTGTCGGAGAGGAACAGGGGGAGGTTGCGGATGATGAGGTTATCGTCGTCCGTCCCACCCAGTTGACAGGCCAGGCGGTAGTCCGCGAGCCACAATTCCGGCCTCGTTTCCCCCGAGTACTTTGTGATAGTAGTCGGGGGTCGGAATCGGGGCGGAAACGGCGCCCGCCGAATGGCCCGGCTGAAGACCTGCGGACCGGGTGGTTCGGGCGAAGGACTTCGATCCTCCCCGCTGTCGTAGCGTCCCCCACGCCTGGGGTGATAGCCTCGGCGCACCCTTTCGTCGAGGCGTGCCCGACGGTCGCGATGAGGGTGCTCGTCGCCGAGGTGGCCCGGGGCCGCAGGCGCGGCGTTGCACGTGCGCCCGGTGTAAACCGAGGCTTCCCGCATGAGTCGGGAAGTCGTGGCGCGAGGTTCCGAGGGGTACCCCTGCCTTCGGGAGGCAGAGCTCTCGGCCCGCCGAGCCGCAGCGCCTTCCAGGAGATGCCTGAGCTCTCCCTGGATTCGCCGACCCTCGGTGGTTGATGACTCCGGCATCGCGCGGAGGAGCATCGCTGCGGCGGCCAGGTCCTGACCGGTCCCGCCGGATGCGGGCGGCGGTCTGTCCCTGGCATCGTTAGCGATGCGGTGCTGGAGACCTTGGGGCAGGTGACGTATTTCTCCGGTCGGAGGCTGGCCCGCCCATACCTGCCCGACGTCCCGGCGGATTGCCTCGAGCGCTCCTGCTCCCTCATCGAGCCCGGCCCGCGTCCCGCGGACTTGCTCGAGCTGTGGGTCGTGACCCCCCGCCGGAACGGGGACCACAGCTAGCTCCCGCGGGATGTCGGCGCGAGGCGCTGGCCTAGGGGGATCACCATCCTCCGGCATGCCGAGACAGCTGCCTCCGGAGGGATCCCCTAGCTCGACGTGGAAACATTCGCGGCTCGGGCCGCAGTCCTTGTCGTCAAGGCTGCGGCTGCCGTCGGAACAGTCGAAGAGGCAGTAGTTGCACGCGGTCATGAAATCCCGCATGGCGCTGGGGTTGCCAGATCCAGAGAAATCCCAGCAGACGCTGGGATCGTCATCTTCCTCGGACCCAGAGGGCCCGTAGGTCGAGACGCCCGTCAATCGGTCCCAAGGCGACCGCACATAAAACCCCAGAGGGGTTGCACTCGCCTCGATGTGAGCGCCCGCCAAAGCGAGGTCGCTAGGCGGGTTGAGGCCGAGTCGAAATGACGAAAGATGGGAATCAGTCGGTACCTTTTTGTCGACGAGGTGCGACGAAGTCACGTCGGGGGCTGATCGCGCCGTCGTCTTGGGTACGAGGGCGACGTCCTGCAGGCCCTTCGTGAGCGTGCTGGCGTCGTCCATCTGCTCGGGGTCGACGTGTTGCGGGGGGATGGCGCTCGCCTTCGCCTCGAACGCGAGGGTGACGCCTAGCATGTCCTCCGTTGGGGCACTGGGGATGTCGATTTGCTCGACAGCCGTCGGAGCGCAGCCTCCCGCT
Source organism: Zea luxurians (assembly GCA_029449295.1). Taxonomy (NCBI): domain Eukaryota; kingdom Viridiplantae; phylum Streptophyta; class Magnoliopsida; order Poales; family Poaceae; genus Zea; species Zea luxurians. The sequence goes on along the minus strand of JAOPSE010000240.1, from coordinate 117,866 downwards.
CGGCCCCGGTTGCCCCGCCTCCTCCACCGATGGCGAGGGAGAGGATGGGGCGAGCCCGAAAGTTGTCCTTCCCCCACGCGGGAAAGACGTCGTCGATTCCGCCGCCGGCGGGCGGGCTGTCGACCGCCATTGTCGCCGCCGCGCGGCGGTGGAAGGAGTACCATGTCGTAGCCGCTGTCGAGAGACATGAACTCGAGGCTCCCGAAACGGAGCACCGTCCCGGGTTGGAGAGGTCGTTGGAGACTGCCCATCTGGAGCTTGACGGGAAACTGCTCGTCAACACGCAGCAGGCCCCTACCTGGCGCGCCAACTGTCGGCGTTTCGAGACCGGGGGGTCCCCGAGCCGACGAGTGAGAGTGCCGCGTGCCCCAGCCCAGATGGGTCGAGCGCGTGGGCGAGCGCGAAGGGGGGAGAGAGAGCGAGAGCGAGGTGGCCGGAGCCGGGTCGTGAGGGAGTCGGAGATCCCGCGGCCTTCGTGTTCGTCCCGCGCCCAGGTCGGGTGCGCTTGCAGTAGGGGGTTACAAGCGTCCGCGCGGGTGAGGGGAGCGAGCGGCCCCAAGAGAGCGCCTGCCCCTGCCCTTCGTCCCCGCGAGGCCAACCTTCTCTAAGAAGGCCCTGGTCCTTCCTTTTATAGGCGTAAGGAGAGGATCCAGGTGTACAAATGGGGGTGTAGCAAGGTGCTACGTGTCTAGCGGGGGAGAGCTAGTGCCCCAAGTACATGCCAAGGTGGCAGCCGGAGAGATCTTGGCACCCGGCTAGTGTGGCGTCGTGGCTGTCGGAGAAGCAATGGAGCTTGGCGGAGGGACAGCTGTCGGAGTGGTTGGGCCCTTGCTGACGTCCTCCTGCTTTCGTAAGAGAGCTGGGAGCCGCCGTCGTCATGGGTCCAGCGGGGTGCCATCATTGCCTATCTGGCAGAGCTAGCCAGATGGGACGTCGGTCCTGCTCCCTGCGGCCTGAGTCGGCTCGGGGTAGGGTGATGATGGCGCTTCCTGTTGACGTGGCGGACTCGTGCCCTAGGTCGGGCGACGTGGGGGCTCCTCCGAAGCCGAGGTCGAGTCTGTCCTGCATGGCCGAGGCCGAGCCCGAGCTCCTGGGTCGGGCGAGGCGGAGGTCGTTCGGCAGAGGCCAGGGCGGAGTCCGAGCCCTGGGTCGGGCGAGGCGGAGTTCGTCGTCTTCCGGGGCTTTAGCCCGAGTCCGAGCCCTGGGTCGGGTGGAGCGGAGTTCGCCGTCTTCCGGGGCTTTAGCCCGAGTCCGAGCCCTGGGTCGGGCGGAGCGGAGTTCGCCGTCTTCCGGGGCCTTAGCCCGAGTCCGAGCCCTGGGTCGGGCGGAGCGGAGTTCGCCGTCTTCCGGGGCTTTAGCCCGAGTCCGAGCCCTGGGTCGGGCGGAGCGGAGTTCGCCGTCTTCCGGGGCCTTAGCCCGAGTCCGAGCCCTGGGTCGGGCGGAGCGGAGTTCGCCGTCTTCCGGGGCCTTAGCCCGAGTCCGAGCCCTGGGTCGGGCGGAGCGGAGTTCGCCGTCTTCCGGGGCCTTAGCCCGAGTCCGAGCCCTGGGTCGGGCGGAGCGGAGTTCGCCGTCTTCCGGGGCCTTAGCCCGAGTCCGAGCCCTGGGTCGGGCGGAGCTTCCTATGGCGCTTTTGGCCAAGCCTGGCTGCCCGTCAGTCTTACTCTTTGCGTTAAAAGGCCCCAGTGACTTGGTCGGTCGGCGCGGTGATTTAGTCAGGGTTGCTTCTTAACGAAGGCAAGGCCTCGGGCGAGCCGGAGATGCGTCTGCCGTGAAAGAGGAGGCCTCGGGCGAGACGGAAACACCTCGGGGTCGGCTGCCCTTGCCCGAGGCTAGGCTCGGGCGTGGCGTGATCGAGTCGCTCGTATGGACTGATCCCTGACTTAATCAAACCCATCAGGCCTCTGCAGCTTTATGCTGATGGGGGTTACCAGCTGAGAATTAGGCGTCTTGAGGGTACCCCTAATTATGGTCCCCGACAATTAGTCTCCAAAACAATGTACTAAGTCTTAGAAACATACCTTTACTCTTGATTTGCACTTTGTCCATCAATTGGCATAGATTAACACTTAAGCACTTGTGTTGGCACTCAATCACCAAAATACTTAGAAATGGCCCAATGGCACATTTCCCTTTCAATCTTCCCCTTTTTGGTGATTTATGCCAACACAACAAAAAGCAACTAAAGAAGTGCAACATCAATGCAAATGAGAACACAATTTTGTTTTGATTCAAATTTGGCATATTTGGATAATTCTTTGCCACCACTTGGTTTTGTTTTTGCAAATCAACCTCAATTTCCTATCTCTAAGTCAAACACACTTGTTGAGACATAAAGAGAGTTGTTCCAAGAGAAATTGATCAAAGATTTCAAAAACTCCCCCTTTTTCCCATAATCAACTATTCTCCCCACAAGAGGCCAACTTTTGACAAAAGAGACAACAAGAGAGTTTTGACAAACCAAAAGCTCTATTCTACTATTTTCAATATTCTCAAGTGGTAGCTGTTCCATTTCTTGCTTTGGCCTTATTTTCTCCCCCTTTTGCATCAAGCACCAAAATGGGATCAATCTTGGCCCTTAAACCCCATTGCCTCACCAAAATCTTCAAATAAGAGTAAAAAGGCAATAAGAATATGGAGATGAACTTGGAGTGAGTTACCCTCTCATCGGAGTGCAGTGGAAGTCTTGCATGGTCCATGAAAGGGAATTAGGCTTACACCTATTTCCTAATTGATTTTGGTGGTTGAATTGTCCAACACAAATAATTGGACTAACTAGTTTGCTCTAGTCTATAAGTTCTACAGGTGCCAAAGGTTCACAAAAAGTCAATAAAAAGACCAAGAATGGGTTCAAACAAAGAGAGCAAGGGACAACCAAAGGCTGCCCTGGTCTGGCGCACCGGATAGTGTCCGGTGCACTAGGGGACTCCAAGCTGAACTCTTCACCTTCCGGAAATCTCAGAGGCGCTTCACTATAATTCACCGGACTGTCCGGTGCACCACCGAACAGTGTCCGGTGCCCCAGGGGAGAGCGACTCTGAACTCGCCAGCTTCGGGAATCCGCTCCGATATAATTCACCGGACCGTCCGGTGAGGCACCGGACTGTCCGGTGTGCCAGCGGATCAACGGCTACTTCGCGCACAACAGTCGACTGCAACACATTAAATGCGCGCCAGCGCGCGCAGAGGAGCAGAGCACGCGCGGGTGGTACACCGGACAGCCTATAGGGCCTGTCCGGTGCGCCACCGGACAGACAGGCGGGCCCACAAGACAGAGCTCCAACGGTCGGAACCCAACGGCCAGGTGACGTGGCTGGCGCACCGGACAGTGTCCGGTGGCGCACCGGACTGTCCGGTGCGCCATGCGACAGACAGTCTCCCAACGGCCACTTTTGGTGGTTGGAGTTATAAATACCCCAACCACCCCACATTCAAGTCATCCAAGTTTCTACACTTCTACACCTAACAAGAGCTATAGCATTCATTACAAGACACACCAAAGAGATCAAATCCTCTCCTAACTCCACACAAAGCTTTAGTGATTAGAGAGAGTGATTTGTTGTGTTCATTTGAGCTCTTGCACTTGGATTGCTTCTTTTCTTTTTCTCATTCTTTCTTGCAATCATCTCAATTGTAATCAAGGCAAGAGACACCAATTGTGTGGTGGTCCTTGCGGGGACTTAGTGTTCGTGTGATTGAGAAGAGAAGCTCACTCGGTCTAAGTGACCATTTGAGAGAGGGAAAGGGTTGAAAGGGACCCGGTCTTTGTGACCACCTCAACGGGGAGTAGGTTTGATACAACCAAACCTCGGTAAAACAAATCCTTGTGTCTCACTTCTTTATTCGCTTGCGATTTGTTTTTACGCTCTCTCTCGGACTCAATTATATTTTTAACGCTAACCCGGCTTGTAGTTGTGATTAACTTTGTAAATTTCAGTTTCGCCCTATTCACCCCCCCTCTAGGCGACGTTCAGTCCAAGTTCACCTTTTCCCTTTCAATTCACCTTTGAGACTAAATCAAGCAAGCTCAAACATATGGTTAGTCTCAAAGGGTCAAGTTGTAGCACATCTCCCCCTAAATATGTGCATCACTTACGCATGGATTTTGAGGTCCGGGGAGAGTTTGTACAACTTGAGCACCATAAATAAACAAAATGCATAAGGGAACATGATCAAAGCATAATACACATGTATGCTACAAATCAATCCAAGTTCCGCGAATCTAAGACATTTAGCTTACTACGCAGCCTGCAAAAGGTCTTTTCATCTAAAGGCTTGGTAAAGATATCAGCTAGCTGGTTCTCGGTGCTAATATAGAACACTTCGATATCTCCCTTTTGCTGATGGTCTCTCAAAAAGTGATGCCGGATGTCAATGTGCTTTGTGCGACTGTGCTCAACAGGATTATCCGCCATGCGGATAGCACTCTCATTGTCACATAGGAGTGGGACTTTGCTCAGATTGTAGCCAAAGTACCGGAGGGTTTGCCTCATCCAAAGTAGTTGAGTGCAACACTGTCCTGCGGCAACATACTCGGCCTCAGCGGTGGATAGGGTAACGGAGGTTTGTTTCTTAGAACTCCACGACACCAGGGACCTTCCTAGAAATTGGCACGTCCCTAATGTACTCTTCCTATCGACCTTACATCCAGCATAATCAGAGTCTGAGTATCCTATTAAGTCAAAGGTAGACCCCTTTGGATACCAGATCCCGAAGCAAGGCGTAGCGACTAAATATCTAATAATTCGCTTCACAGCCACTAAGTGACACTCCCTTGGATCGGATTGAAATCTAGCACACATGCATACACTAAGCATAATATCCGGTCTACTAGCACATAAATAAAGCAAGGAACCTATCATGGACCGGTATGCTTTTTGATCAACGGACTTACCTCCTTTGTTGAGGTCGACGTGTCCGTCAGTTCCCATTGGAGTCTTTGCGGGCTTGGCGTCCTTCATCCCAAATCGCTTGAGCAAGTCTTGCGTATACTTCGTTTGGGAGATGAAAGTGTCGTCCTTGAGTTGCTTCACTTGGAACCCAAGGAAGTAGTTCAACTCGCCCATCATTGACATCTCGAATTTCTGCGTCATCACCCTGCTAAACTCTTCACAAGACTTTAGGTTAGTAGAACCAAATATTATGTCATCGACATAAATTTGGCACACAAATAAGTCACCGTCACATGTCTTAGTGAAAAGAGTCAGATCGTCTTTCCCAACCTTGAAAGCATTAGCAATTAAAAAGTCTCTAAGGCATTCATACCAGGCTCTTGGGGCTTGCTTAAGTCCATAGAGCGCCTTAGAGAGCTTACACACGTGGTCAGGGTACCGTTCATCCTCAAAGCCAGGGGGTTGCTCCACGTACACCTCCTCCTTGATTGGCCCGTTGAGGAAGGCGCTCTTCACATCCATTTGGAACAACCTGAAAGAATGGTGAGCGGCATATGCTAGCAAAATACGAATAGACTCTAGCCTAGCCACAGGAGCAAAAGTCTCCTCAAAGTCCAAACCTCCGACTTCGGCATAACCTTTTGCCACAAGTCGAGCCTTGTTCCTTGTCACTACCCCGTGCTCGTCTTGTTTGTTGCGGAACACCCACTTGGTTCCCACAACATTTTGCTTGGGACGAGGCACCAGTGTCCAAACTTCATTTCTCTTGAAATTGTTGAGCTCTTCTTGCATGTCCAAGACCTAGTCCGGATCTAGCAAGGCCTCTTCTACCCTGAAAGGCTCAATAGAAGAGACAAAGGAGTAATGCTCACAAAAATTAACTAATCTAGAACGAGTAGTGAAAGGGAAATGTGCCCTTGGGCCATTTCTAAGTATTTTGGTGATTGAGTGCCAACACAAGTGCTTTTGTGTTAATCTATGCAAAGTGGTGGACAAAGTGCAAATCAAGTCAAAAGGTATATTTCTAGACTTAGTACATTGTTTTATGGACTAATGTATTGTGTCTAAGTGCTGGAAACAGAAGAAATAAAATTGGAAAAGAGATGGCTTTGTTCAGCCAAAGTCTGCGCAGTCTAGGTGCACCGGACTGTCCGGTGGTGCACCGGACAGTGTCCGGTGCGCCAGGCTGGCTCTGACGAACAGGCTGCTCTCGGGACTTCGACGGCGGTGTATGGCTATAAATCACCGGACTGTACGGTGGTGCACCGGACTGTACGGTGAGCCATTCACAGGCGAACTCGTCGCTCTCGGGAGATGATTAACGGCGTACGACTATAATTCACCGGATTGTCCGGTGGTGCACCGGACTGTCCGGTGAGCCAACGGTCGGCCGGGCCAACGGTCGACCGCGCGAACTGCGCGGGACACGTGGCCGAGCCAACGGCTAGAAGGAGGCACTGGACTGTCCGGTGTGCACCGGACAATGTCAGGTGCGCCAACGACTCTCAAACTCCAACGGTCGGCTTCGCCAAATAAGGAAGGATATCCGCACCGGACAGTGTCCGGTGGTGCACCGGACTGTCCGGTGCGCCAGTCGACAGAAGGCAAGAATTGCCTTCCTACAATGCTCTCAACGGCTCCTAGCTGCCTTGGGACTATAAAAGGGACCCCTTGGCGCATGGAGAAGATATCCAAGCATTCTTTGAGCATAATTGATCGCTCACACTTCGTTCTTGCGCACTTGTTTGACATTCTTAGTGATTTAAGCTCCGTTCTAGTGAGAAACTCGTGATACTCTTTTGAGCTCAAGTCTGGGTCTTGTGTGTGCGTATTTGCTGTGATCTTTGTGTCTTGTGTGAGTTGCTAATCCCTCCCTTACTCCATGCTTCTTTGTGAACTTCAAGTGTAAGGGCGAGAGACTCTAAGTTGTGGAGATTCCTCGCAAGCGGGATAAAGAAAAGCAAAGCAAAACACCATGGTATTCAAGTGGGTCGTTGGACCGCTTGAGAGGGGTTGATTGCAACCCTCGTCTGTTGGGACGCCACAACGTGGAGTAGGCAAGCGTTGGTCTTGGCCGAACCACGGGATAAACCACTGTGCCATCTCTGTGTTGATCTCTTATGGTTATTGTGTTTTGTTGAGACTCCTCTCTAGCCACTTGGCATTATTGTGCTAACGTCTAACCAAGTTTTTGTGGCATTAAGTTTTCAAGTTTCACAGAATCACCTATTCACCCCCCCCTCTAGGTGCTCTCAATTGGTATCAGAGTCGCTCTCTTCACGAAGGGACTAATCGCCCGAAGAGATGGATCCTAAGGGGAAGGGAATTGTGATCAACGATAAGGAGAAGGAGTCCTTCGTCAACGAGCCGAAGGATGACAAGCCTACCGACTCGAGCTCGGGCCACAAACGTAAGGATGGGAAGAAGAAGAAGACAAGGCGCATCAAGGAGATCGTCTACTACGACGACAGCGACGAGTCCACTTCTTCCTAAAAGGACAACAACGACAACGACTATGACAAAATAAAGACGGTTAATTCAAACTTCTCTTTCGATTATTCTCGTATTCCGCATAGCTCAAATACACATTTGCTTTCCATTCTTCTTGGCAAACCTCCACACTTTGATGGGGAGGACTACGGATTTTGGAGTCACAAAATGCGTAGTCACTTGTTCTCTCTCCATCCAAGCATATGGGAGATTGTAGAGAGTGGAATGAAATTTGATAGCTCGGATAGTCCCATGTTTATAAATGAACAAATCCATAAAAATGCACAAGCTACTACTGTCCTTTTAGCATCTTTGTGCAAGGAAGAGTACAATAAGGTGAGCAGCTTAGACAATGCCAAGCAGATCTGGGACATCCTCAGGATCTCACATGAGGGGAACGACGTCACCATGCTCACTAAAATGGAGTTGGTGGAAGGCGAACTCGGGAGATTCGCGATGATAAGGGGGGGAGGAGCCAACCCAAACGTACAACCGGCTCAAGACCCTTGTCAACAAAATAAGGAGCTACGAAAGCACGCGATGGACGGACCACAACGTCGTTCGCCTAATGCTAAGGTCCTTTACTGTACTTGATCCACATCTGGTGAACAATATTCGTGAAAATCCTAGGTACACCAAGATGTCGCCCGAAGAAGTTCTTGGGAAGTTTGTAAGCGGGCGAATGATGATCAAGGAGGCGAGATACGTGGACGACGTGTTGAATGGTCCAATCAATGAGCCTCAACCCGTTGCTCTCAAGGCAACGAGGAGCAAGGAGGCGCTACCTAGCAAGGTGGCGCAAGTTGAGGCGGCAGGGCTCAATGATGAAGAAATGGCCCTCATCATCAAGCGCTTCAAGACGGTGCTAAAGGGTCGCAAGGGGCAGCCAAGCAAGACCAAGACAAAGGGGAAGCTCTCATGCTTCAAATGTGGTAAGGTTGGTCATTTTATCGCTAATTGTCCCGATAATGATAGTGACCAGGAACAAGGGAACAAGAGGGAGAAGAAGAAGGCATATAAGAAGGCTAAGGGCGAGGCACACCTTGGCAAGGAGTGGGACTCGGATTGTTCGTCATCCGACTCCGACAATGAAGGGCTCGCCACCACCGCCTTCAACAAGTCATCCCTCTTCCCCAACGAACGTCACACATGCCTCATGGCGAAGGAGAAGAAGGTATGTACTCGAGACAATACTACTTATGCTTCTTCAAGTGAGGATGAGTCTAGTGATGATGATGAAATAGATTATTCTTGTTTATTCAAGGGTCTAGATAGAACCAAGGTTGATAAGATTAACGAATTAATTGATGCCTTGAATGATAAGAATAGATTATTAGAGAAGCAAGAGGATCTTTTATATGAAGAACATGATAAGTTTGTAGAGGCTCAAAAATCCCTTGCTTTAGAAATCAAAAGGAATGAAATGCTTTCTTGTGAACTATCTACTTGCCATGAGACAATTTCTAGTTTAAAAGATGTTAACAATGATTTAAATGCTAAACTAGAAGTAGCAAATAGATCTAACTCTTGTGTAGAACATGTTGTGATTTGCACTAGGTGTAAAGATTTTAATGTTGATGCTTGTAGTGAACACCTAGTGTCTATTGCAAAGTTAAATGATGAACTAGCTAGTCTTAATGCCCAACTTAAGACTAGCAAGAGTGAATTTGAATAGTTAAAATTTGCAAGGGATGCCTACACAATTGGTAGACATCCCTCAATTAAGGATGGACTTGGCTTCAAGAGGGAAGCCAAGAACTTAACAAGCCATAAGGCTCCCATCTCCGCCAAGGAGAAAGGGAAGGCCCCTATGGCTAGTAGTGCTAAGAAGAACCATGCTTTTATGTATCATGATAGGAGACATTCTAGGAATGTCTATAGAAGTTATGATGCTTTTGATTCTCATGCCATGTTTGCTTCTAGTTCTTCCTATATGCATGGTAGAGATATGTCTAGGAGAAATGTTGTTCATCATATGCCTAGGAGAAATGTTGTTAATGTTCCTAGGAAAATTAATGGACCTTCGACAATATATCATGCTTGCAATGCTTCATTTGCTATTTGTAGAAAGGATAAGAAGGTAATTGCTAGGAAGTTAGGGGCCAAATGTAAGGGAGACAAAACTTGCATTTGGGTCCCTAAGACTATTGTGACTAACCTTGTAGGACCCAACAAGAGTTGGGTACCTAAGACCCAAGCCTAAATTTGCCTTGCAGGTTTATGCATCTGGGGGCTCAAGCTGGATTATCGACAGCGGATGCACAAACCACATGACGGGAGAGAAGAGAATGTTCTCTTCCTACGTCAAGAACAAGGATCCCCAAGATTCAATAATATTCGGTGATGGGAACCAAGGCAAGGTAAAAGGGTTAGGTAAAATTGCTATTTCGTCCGAGCACTATATTTCCAATGTGTTTTTAGTTGAGTCGCTTGGATATAATCTGTTATCCGTTAGTCAACTTTGTAAAATGGGATATAATTGTTTATTCACAAATGTACATGTGTTTGTCTTTAGAAGGTGTGATGGTTCACTAGCTTTTAAGGGTGTACTAGACGACAAACTTTATTTAGTTGATTTTGCAAAAGTGGAGGCCGGTATAGATGCATGCTTAATTGCTAAGACTTGCATGGGCTGGCTGTGGCATCACCGTATAGCACATGTGGGGATGAAGAACCTTCACAAGCTTTTAAAGGGAGAACACGTGATAGGTCTAACTAATATGCATTTCGAAAAAGATAGACCTTGTGCAGCTTGTCAAGCAGGCAAACAGGTGGGAAGCTCTCATCACACCAAAAATGCGATGACCACATCAAGACCTTTGGAGATGCTTCATATGGACCTCTTCGGACCCGTCGCCTATCTAAGTATAGGAGGAAGTAAGTATGGTCTTGTTATAGTTGATGATTTTCCCGCTTCACTTGGGTATTCTTTTTGCAGGATAAATCTGAGACCCAAGGGACCCTCAAGCGCTTCCTAAGGAGAGCTCAAAATGAGTTTGAGCTCAAGGTGAAGAAGATAAGGAGCGACAATGGGTCCGAGTTCAAGAATCTTCAAGTGGAGGAGTACCTTGAGGAGGAAGGGATCAAACATGAGTTCTTCGCTCCCTACACACCATAGCAAAATGGTGTGGTAGAGAGGAAGAACAGGACGCTTATCGATATGGCGAGGACGATGCTTGGAGAGTTCAAGACCCCGAGCGCTTTTGGTCGGAAGCCGTAAACACGGCTTGCCACACCATCAACCGGGTCTACCTTCACCGCCTCCTCAAGAAGACTTCGTATGAGCTACTAACCGGTAACAAACCCAATGTTTCGTATTTTCATGTATTTGGGAGCAAGTGTTATATTCTTGTGAAGAAAGGTAGAACTTCTAAATTTGCTCCCAAAGCTGTAGAAGGGTTTTTATTAGGTTATGACTCAAATACAAAGGCGTATAGGGTCTTCAACAAATCATCGGGTTTGGTTGAAGTCTCTAGCGACGTTGTATTTGATGAGACTAATGGCTCTCCAAGAGAGCAAGTTGTTGATCTTGATGATGTAGATGAAGGAGACATTCCAGCGTCCGCAATACGCACCATGGCGATTGGCGATGTGCGACCACAGGAACTCGAGGAGCAAGATCAACCGTCTTCCTCAACAATGGTGCATCCCCCAACTCAAGACGATGAACAGGTTCATCAAAAGGAGGCGTGTGATCAAGGGGGAGCACAAGATGATCATGTGATGGAGGAAGAAGCACAACCGGCACCTCCAACCCAAGTTCGAGCGACGATTCAAAGGAATCATCCTGTCGACCAAATTTTGGGTGATATTAGCAAGGGAGTAACTACTCGCTCTAGATTGGTGAATTTTTGTGAGCATTACTCTTTTGTCTCTTCTATTGAGCCTTTCAGGGTAGAAGAGGCCTTGCTAGATCCGGACTGGGTGTTGGCCATGCAGGAAGAGCTAAACAACTTCAAGCGTAATGAAGTTTGGACACTGGTGCCTCGTCCCAAGCAAAACATTGTGGGAACCAAGTGGGTGTTCCGCAACAAACAGGACGAGCACAGGGTGGTGACGAGGAACAAGGCTTGACTTGTGGCAAAAGGTTATGCCCAAGTCGCAGGTTTGGACTTTGAGGAGACTTTTGCTCCTGTGGCTAGGCTAGAATCAATTCGTATTTTGCTAGCATATGCCGCTCACCATTCTTTCAGGTTGTTCCAAATGGATGTGAAGAGCGCCTTCCTCAACGGGCCAATCAAGGAGGAGGTGTACATAGAGCAACCCCCTGGCTTCGAGGATGAACGGTACCCCGACCATGTGTGTAAGCTCTCTAAGGCGCTCTATGGACTTAAGCAAGCCCCAAGAGCATGGTATGAATGCCTTAGAGACTTTTTAATTGCTAATTCTTTCAAGGTTGGGAAAGCCGATCCGACCTTATTCACTAAGACTTGTGATGGTGATTTGTTTGTGTGCCAAATTTATGTCGATGACATAATATTTGGTTCTACTAACCAAAAGTCTTGTGAAGAGTTTAGCAGGGTGATGACGCAGAAATTCGAGATGTCGATGATGGGCGAGTTGAACTACTTCCTTGGGTTCCAAGTGAAGCAACTCAAGGACGGCACCTTCATCTCTCAAACGAAGTACACGCAAGACTTGCTAAAGCGGTTTGGGATGAAGGACGCCAAGCCCGCAAAGACGCCGATGGGAACTGACGGACACACCGATCTCAACAAAGGAGGTAAGTCCGTTGATCAAAAAGCATACCGGTCTATGATAGGTTCTTTGCTTTATTTATGTGCTAGTAGACCGGATATTATGCTTAGCGTATGCATGTGTGCTAGATTTCAATCTGATCCAAGGGAGTGTCACCTTGTGGCCGTGAAGCGAATCCTTAGATATTTAGTCGCTACGCCTTGCTTCGGGATCTGGTATCCAAAGGGGTCTAACTTTGACTTGATTGGATATTCAGACTCCGACTATGCTGGATGTAAGGTCGATAGGAAGAGTACATCGGGGACGTGCCAATTCTTAGGAAGGTCCCTGGTGTCATGGAATTCTAAGAAACAAACCTCCGTTGCCCTATCCACCGCTGAGGCCGAGTATGTTGCCGCAGGACAGTGTTGCGCGCAACTACTTTGGATGAGGCAAACCCTCCGGGACTTTGGCTACAATTTGAGCAAAGTCCCACTCCTATGTGACAATAAGAGTGCTATCCGCATAGCGGAAAATCCTGTTGAGCACAGCCGCACAAAGCACATTGACATCCGACATCACTTTTTGAGAGACCACCAGCAAAAGGGAGATATCGTAGTGTTTTATGTTAGCACCGAGAACCAGCTAGCCGATATCTTTACCAAGCCTCTAGATGAGAAGACCTTTTGCAGGCTGCGTAGTGAGCTAAATGCCTTAGATTCGCGGAACTTGGATTGATTTATAACATACATGTGTTTATGCCTTGATCATGTTCCCTATGCATTTTGTTGTTTATTTATGGTGCTCAAGTTGTACAAGCACTCCCCGGACCTCACAAGTCCATTTGCAAGTGATGCACACATTGAGGGGGAGATTTGCTACAATTTGACCCTTTGAGACTAACCGTGTGCTTGAGTTTTCTTGATTTGGTCTCAAAGGAAGTTTGAAAGGGAATGGTGGACTTGGACCATGAAAGACTTCCACTGCACTACGATGAGAGGGTAACTTATTCCAAGTTCATCTCATGTACTCTTATTGCCTTTGTATTCTTATTTGAAGATTTTGGTGAGGCAATGGGGTTCTAGGGCCAAGATTGATCCCGTTTTGGTGCTTGATGCCAAAGGGGGAGAAAATAAGGCCAAAGCAATAAATGGATCAGCTACCACTTCTGAAATTTTGAAAATAGTAGAATAGAGCTTTTGGTTTGTCAAAACTCTCTTGTTGTCTCTTTTGTCAAAAGTTGGCCTCTTGTGGGGAAAATAGTAGATTATGGGAAAAAGGGGGAGTTTTTGAAATCTTGAATCAATTTCTCTTGGAACGACTCTCTTTATGTCTTAACAAGTGTGTTTGACTTAGAGATAGGAAGTTGAGGTTGATTTGCAAAAACAAACCAAGTGGTGGCAAAGAGTGATCCATATATGCCAAATTTGAATCAAAACAAGATTGAGTTTTCATTTGCATTGATATTGCACTTGTTCTAGTTGCTTTATGTTGTGTTGGCATAAATCACCAAAAAGGGGGAGATTGAAAGGGAAATGTGCCCTTGGGCCATTTCTAAGTATTTTGGTGATTGAGTGCCAACACAAGTGCTTTTGTGTTAATCTATGCAAAGTGGTGGACAAAGTGCAAATCAAGTCAAAAGGTATGTTTCTAGACTTAGTACATTGTTTTATGGACTAATGTATTATGTCTAAGTGCTGGAAACAGAAGAAATCGAATTGGAAAAGAGATGACTTTGTTCAGCCAAAGTCTGCGCAGTCTGGGTGCACTGGACTGTCTGGTGGTGCAGGCTGGCTCTGACGAACAGGCTGCTCTCGGGACTTCGACGGCGGTGTACGACTATAAATCACCGGACTGTCCGGTGGTGCACCGGACTGTCCGGTGAGCCATTCACAGGCGAACTCGTCGCTCTCGAGAGATGATTAACGGCATACGACTATAATTCACCGGACTGTTCGGTGGTGCACCGGACTGTCCGGTGAGCCAACGGTCGGCCGGGCCAACGGTCGCCCGCGCGAACTGCGCGGGACACGTGGCCAAGCCAACGGCTAGAAGGAGGCACCAGACAATGTCCAGTGCGCCAACGGCTCTCAAACTCCAATGGTTGGCTTCGCCAAATAAGGAAGGATATCCGCACCGGACAGTGTCCGGTGCGCCAGTCGACAGAAGGCAAGAATTGCCTTCCTACAATGCTCTCAACGGCTCCTAGCTGCCTTGGGGCTATAAAAGGGACCCCTTGGCGCATGGAGAAGATATCCAAGCATTCTTTGAGCATAATTGATCACTCACACTTCGTTCTTGCGCACTTGTTCGACATTCTTAGTGATTTGAGCTCCGTTCTAGTGAGAAACTTGTGATACTCTTTTGAGCTCAAGTCTGGGTCTTGTGTGTGCGTATTTGCTGTGATCTTTGTGTCTTGTGTGAGTTGCTCATCCCTCCCTTACTCCGTGCTTCTTTGTGAACTTCAAGTGTAAGGGTGAGAGACTCCAAGTTGTGGAGATTCCTCACAAGCGGGATAAAGAAAAGCAAAGCAAAACACCGTGGTATTCAAGTGGGTCGTTGGACCGCTTGAGAGGGGTTGATTGCAACCCTCGTCCGTTGGGACGCCACAACGTGGAGTAGGCAAGCGTTAGTCTTGGCCGAACCACGGGATAAACCACTGTGCCATCTTTGTGTTGATCTCTTGTGGTTATTGAGTTTTGTTGAGACTCCTCTCTAGCCACTTGGCATTATTGTGCTAACGCCTAACCAAGTTTTTGTGGCATTAAGTTTTCAAGTTTCACGGGATCACCTATTCACCCCCCTCTAGGTGCTCTCAAGTAGTTACTCCCTTGCTAATGTCACCCAAAATTTGGTCGACGGGATGATTCCTTTGAATCGTCGCTCGAACTTGGGTTGGAGGTTGTGGGGGATAGATATCCCCCGGGTCCACTAAAAGAGTAAAGGACCTCACGAAAGGCCCAAGGGCCCAATGAATCGTAAGGTCATTCTTTCGTGGGCCTGGGGAGAAACAACCAGCAAAGCAGAACGACATGAGGCCGGATTGGTACAAGCCCGGACGACCCACAGCATCGAGCGAATGACCGCAACAGAGATCCGACTTTCCCGCGCTGGAGCCTCCATGCAACGAAGCCACGCGAGGATAAGTCGGCGAGGGTTACGTAGGGATAATCTCAAGAGGTTCACTATCTTTTGGCTACTTGTTGCTATCTTATCCACGTGTATTGCCCCACGGTCGAGTATATACGGCCTAGGGGGCACCCCTTCAGAACGATCGACACTTTACTTAGCCATCCACATGAACTCTCTGTATTCTCAATCCAGAGAGCTCTCTTGTAACCACATTCACCAAGCATACTCACCAGGACGTAGGGTGTTATGCATCTCTAAGCGACCCGAACCTCTAAACCTCGTCCATTGTCCCTCGTGCGATCTGCACGAACCATTTTGCTACAGTTGACGACACCATCCTACTCCTAAAACACCTTGAGGGGCAACCCCGGGTGTGCGGTCGGACCCAAAACACCGACAGCTGGCGCGCCAGGTAGGGGGTGTGTCGACAATCCAAGCTAGCTCAATGGCCGTCATCTTCTATAGCAAGATCACCCTGCGTCCCGGATCCATGTTCTGCTTCGGAACAATCTCATTTGTAGCGGATGAAGAAGGAATTCTGCACCGTATCGCGGATCCACCGGAAAAGAAGTCTCCCCCAACGAACTCCGAAAATACCAGAGAAGCTCAACCTCCAACTCTCCGGATGAGGATCGTCTCCGGAAAGCCGGGGGCCGAGGGCTCGCTGACCCGGAGAACTCCACTGCCTACCTCTCCGACAAAAGAGTGGACACAGATCGCAAGAAAGAAGGTAACCGGGGAGAAGCAAGTTGCTCTTTCCGTTCCTCATGCCTCAAAGGGGAACGGGAAGAAGGTCACCATGACAGCAGCACCATTCTACCCCGACGTCCTCTTCATCGGGAGAGCGGAGTCGCCTGTCGTCTCCGACGACGAGCCGACTGCACCCGGGGAAGAACCGCCTCAACGAGAGTCCCGACGACGGAGGAACCGGCGCAGGAACGTTTGACGACATCATGCGGCCGGAGAGCGGAATCCGGAATAGCCTGTCTCGCGAGACGAGGTCTCGGAGGTAGGAGAAACTCCGGAAGAACGCGTCTTCAGAGAACGAAGGAACTCCCGACGACGTGATCGCCGACGAGCTCAGGAACAGGCTGAGCAAGATGCAAGGCAGCGCCGGGAGAATCCATTCTTCGGGCGCAACCTGAACCCCGACTTCGCCCGAGCTATGAACACGCCGAGCGAAGTCGGAGGGGTACTGGCTCGGATAGCTGAGGGACTTCCTCGGACTCCTGACGCCGAGGGCTACCGACGACTGCTCACCCAGGCGGCCAATCATCTTCTACCGCTCGCTCACCCACCGAACGATCTACGACACGCCATCAACAGTCGCCGAGACGCGCGAAGCTCCATCAATGCTTCGCGCGAGCGGCGGCATGAGAACGAGATTCGCCGTCGGGAGGAGTATGACAGGGATCATGGCATCTCGACTCAGAGCCAAGCCACCAGAACTGAGTCGGCAACGGCCTCAACTAGCGGAACCACCCGGGGACGGTCGAGGAACCACAATCACAACTCCCCTCCCCGGGACAGACATCGTCCCCGACGACAGGAGGATACGTGCGGAGTGTCCGCTCTTACTCCGCGCCTTAGGGCCATCCAATGGCCTCCCAACTTCAAGGTATCCAATGTTGACAAATATGAACCTAAGAAGGATCCATGGGGTTGGCTAGCCGTCTACACCACCGCTGCTCGAGCTGCCGAGGCGTCCGAAGACGTGATGACCGCGTACTTACCCATTGTCCTTGGGCAAGACGCGCTGCAATGGCTGCGACATCTACCCCGACACTGCATCGACGTCTGGGGCGACTTCAGTCGACGCTTCACCGCCAACTTCCAGTCCCTCTCCGACAAGCCGACGCAACCGTGGGACCTCAAATCCATCAAGCGCCGGGGGGACGAGACTCTCCAGTCGTACCTCAAAAGGTTTCAGACCATGAGAAATCGTATCCCCGAGGTCACGGAGGCGGCCGTGATCGAGGACTTCTACAGAGGATCCAATGACTCGGCTTTCGTCCGAGCCATACTACAGAGGGCACCGACTACCTCCGAGGAGCTGTTCCGGGAAGCCGACCTCTACATCACCGCCGACGAGCGAGCCCAGGACCTCATCGGAGGAGCAAAGCCCGCACCGGCAGCACCACGACGCGACACGAACCAGCAACCCGACAAACGATGGGAGAAGAGGCCTCGCGAAGAAGTGCACGCCGTCGGACCACCTGCCTCTCGCGCCCGAGGAGGACCTCGTGGAGGCGAACGCACGTTGGACGACATCCTCGACGCCCAGTGCCCGTACCACAAGGACATGCGCCACACTCTTCGTAATTGCCGAGACTTCAAGCATTCCGCTGGACACGACCGACCCTTCCAACCTCTACCTCCTCCTCCGCCGAGGGGAGGACCAGATGAACCACGACAACCCCATCGGTAGGAGGAGGGAGGAGGAGGAGCTTTCCCACGCGTTGACAGGGAGGTCAACGTCATCTTCGGTGGACACGGATCGCAGGAGAACAGAAGACAGCAAAAGCTCAACGATCGCCAGATACTGGTGGCGACCACCGGCCCTCCCGCCCCATACCGGTGGTCGGAGCACCCGATCACCTTCACTCGGGCAGATCAATGGCTCAACTTCGACCATCCAGGCAAATACCCGCTTCTCGTCGATCCGGTGATCCGAAAGAGTCGGGTGAAGAAGGTGTTAGTGGATGGGGGAGCAGCATCAACGTCACCTTCCCCCGGACACTCCAAGGCTTGGGAGTTCACCTCAAAGAGCTCCACGAGTCGGACACTCCTTTCTTCGGCATCGTGCCGACGGAAGGGGAATACCCGCTGGGCCACATCTACATGCCAGTCACCTTCGGAACTCCGGAGAACTACAGAACCGAGTTCCTGAGGTTTGAAGTGGCGAACTTCGACTGCGGGTACAATGCCATCATCGGGAGGCCTGGATTGGCCAAGTTCATGGCCATTCCGCATTACACATACATGATACTGAAGATGCCAGGACCGCAAGGGATCATAACCGTGCGCGCCTACTTCCAAGGCGCCGCAGAGTGTTTCCGAGTGGCTATTCAAGCAGCCCTCACCGCCAAGCCATCGACGGCTCCCTCCACACTGGCGAACTCTAAGCCTGAGGAGGACCTCGCAGTACCGGCAAGCGAAGCTCAGACCGCGACCTCTATGCGGCCGACTGAAGAAACCAAGAGAATCAACCTGGGGTTCGCTGATGAGCGCAAGACGGCTATCATCAGCTCCAGCTTGGATGACAAATAGGAAAGCGCGCTCGTCCGGTTTCTGCAAGATAACCGAGATGTATTCGCATGGCAACCTGCGGATATGCCGGGAGTCCCAAGAGAACTGGCCGAGCACAAACTGAAGGTTTATCCCCAGGCAAGGCCGATTCGGCAAAAATTACGTCGTTTCACGCCCGACAAGAGAGAGGCCATTCGCACTGAGTTAGCTCGCTTGGTCACGGCTGGATTCATTAGAGAAGTGTTACATCCCGAGTGGTTAGCCAACCCTGTTCTTGTACTCAAAAAGAATAAAGTGGATTGGCGCATGTGTGTTGATTATACTGATCTCAACAAACACTGTTCGAAGGATCCTTTCGGGCTCCCGAGGATAGATCAGGTGGTGGACTCCACCGCTGGATGTTCTATGCTGTCTTTCCTGGATTGCTATTCTGGATACCATCAGATTAGTCTGGCAAAGGAAGATGAAGAAAAAACGGCATTCATTACTCCGTTTGGTGCTTTCTGTTATACCTCCATGCCGTTTGGCCTCAAAAACGCTGGAGCAACTTACCAGAGAGCCATTCAAACATGCTTAGCCGATCACTGGGGCAAGCGTGTGGAAGCCTACGTGGATGATGTGGTAATCAAAACACAGGACTCAAAAAACTTCATCGAAGACTTGCAACTGGTTTTCAGCAGTCTGAGGCGGTATAGATGGAAGCTTAATCCCGAGAAATGTGTTTTCGGGGTACCAGCCAGAAAGTTGCTCTGGTTTATCGTCAGCCACCGGGGAATTGAGGCTAATCCAGATAAGATTGAAGCTATCATGAAGATGGAAGCACCTCGATCGCAGAAGAAGGTTCAGCGACTTACTGGATGTATGGCAGCTCTAAGCAGATTTATATCCAGGCTAGGAGAAAAAGGTTTGCTATTTTACAAGTTACTCAAGAAGGTGGATAAGTTTCAATGGACTTCAGAAGCACAAGAAGCTCTAGATGCTCTGAAAAAATTCTTGACAACACCACCAGTACTGAAACCACCCCGGCGAGCTACGTCAACTCAACCAGCTGAAGATTTGCTACTGTATATCTCTTGCACGACTCACGTGGTAAGCACCGCGTTGGTAGTCGAGCGAATAGAAGAAGGACATGCCTATCCAGTACAACATCCTGTCTACTTCATTAGTGAAGTCCTAGGCCCCTCGAAGAAAAAGTACCCTCAAGTTCAGAAGCTATTATACGCAGTACTTCTAACTGCCCGCAAGCTGCGTCACTACTTTGACGACCACAAAGTCATAGTAGTTACAAGTTTTCCAATAGGGGATATTCTTCACAACAAGGAAGCCATCGGTCGAATAGCCAAGTGGGCCTGTGAGCTGGGATCTCATGACATCGAGTTCCGACCTCGCACTGCCATCAAAACTCAAGCACTGGTTGATTTCGTATCAGAGTGGACTGAACAGCAAGTACCAGACAACCCGGAGACTACAGAAGTATGGCGAATGTATTTTGATGGCTCACTGAAGCTGCAGAGAGCAGGAGCAGGGATTCTCTTCACTGCGCCTGGAGGCGAACACCTCAAGTACGCCCTCCAGTTGCTATTCCCAGCCTCCAACAATGCAGCCGAGTATGAAGCTTTGATCCATGGATTGAACATTGCCATATCGTTGGGCGTCAAAAGATTAATGGTATACGGAGACTCTCTGGTAGTCATCAGTCAGATAAACAAGGAGTGGGATTGCTCAAGCGATTCAATGGGAAAATACTGCACTGCCGTCCGAAAGCTGGAAGATAAATTCGAGGGTCTGGAATTTCATCATGTAGAAAGAGATCGGAACACAGCAGCCGATGTACTGTCCAAGCTAGGGTCTAGTCGAACTCAGGTCCCACCCGGAGTTTTCGTGCAAGAAATTCTGCAGCCAAGTATCTCAATGGATCAAACAGAAGAGTGCAACATCATAGATCAACCCGAGTCAGACCCTGATGACTGGAGAAGGCCGATCATTAAGTATATAAAGAATGAAGAAGAACCAGATGACAGAAATTCGGCAGAGCGCATTGCAAGACAGTCGGCTCACTATACACTTATTGGGGAGACATTATGCAGAAGGGGTGCATCAGGCGTCTTCATGAGGTGCATTCTCCCGTCCACTGGGAAGCAACTTCTGGAGGAAGTCCATGCTGGGCAATGTGGAATACATGCAGCCTCCAGAACACTAGTCGGGAAGGTCTTCAGGTCAGGATTCTATTGGCCAACAGCAAAGAACGATGCAACCGAGTTAGTTCAGAGGTGCGAAGCCTGCCAATACTTGTCAAGGCAACAACACATGCCAGCACAGCAACTGCAGACCATACCAGTAACTTGGCCTTTCGCATGCTGGGGACTGGATATGATTGGACCTTTCAAGAAAGCTCAAGGGGGATACACTCATGTATTGGTAGCAATTGACAAATTCACTAAATGGATAGAGTTCAAGCCCATTGCCTCTTTAACCTCTGCTAAGGCCGTGGAATTCATACAAGACATAATATTCAGATTCGGGATACCAAACAACATCATAACTGATTTTGGATCCAACTTCACAAGTTCAGAATTCTTTGACTTCTGCAAGCAAAAGAGCATTCAGATCAAGTATGCATCTGTAGCCCATCCAAGAGCCAACGGGCAAGTTGAGCGAGCCAACGGGATGATATTGGACGCACTCAGGAAAAAGGTCTTCGATAAGAATGAAAAATTCGCAGGAAAGTGGATAAGGGAATTACCCTATGTCGTTTGGAGCCTAAGAACCCAACCTAGCCGAGCTTTGCATGGAAACACTCCTTTCTTCATGGTCTATGGGTCGGAGGCAGTGCTACCTGCTGATCTCAAGTTTGGGGCACCAAGGCTGATCTTTGAAAGCATAGCAGAAGCTGAGGTCACCAGGCTGGAGGACATAGATGTACTTGAGGAAGAACGGCTAGACGCAGTAATCCAATCAGCAAGGTACCAGCAGACTCTAAGGCGCTATCACGACAAGGCTGTGCGACAACGATCCTTCTCAGTAGGAGATCTCGTCCTCCGCCGAATTCTAACGGGGGAGGGACGACACAAGTTATCACCCTTATGGGAAGGACCCTTCGTGGTAGCAGAAGTCACTCGGCCCAGATCGTATCGCCTCACTCAGATGGATGGCACAGAAGTTGGAAACTCCTGGAACATAGAACACCTCAGAAAGTTTTATCCCTAGCTGTATCTCAAAACTGCTGGGATGATGATGTACTCTGTAAAGTGGAAATATGTCATCAGCAAAAAAGAGGTTTCAAGGATACTCAGTTCATTTACGATTGACTTGCATTCTTACTTAACTCAGGGTGACCACTATGCCCTGCTAACGGAGCAATCGACTTAAGTCGGCAACGACTTAAGGCGGTGCAACATGCTCACGCTTACTTAACTCAGGGTGACCACTATGCCTTGCTAACGGAGCAATCGACTTAAGTCGGCAATGACTTAAGGCGGTGCAACATGCTCACGCTTACTTAACTCAGGGTGACCACTATGCCCTGCTAACGGAGCAATCGACTTAAGTCGGCAATGACTTAAGGCGGTGCAACATGCTCACGCTTACTTAACCCGGGGTGACCACTATGCCCTACAAACGGAGCAATTGACTTAAGTTGGCAACAACTTAAGACCGGTGCAACATGCTCGTGCCTATGTAATTCAGGGGATGACTTCTATATCCCGCAAACAAATTTCATAATCAACATGCGTCATTACTGCCAACTCACGAACTAATAAATTCTGATACAATGAGAGAGTAATTATGTCATTCGAATGATAAACTGATGTCCTCTAACAAATACTCAATCATGCTAACCGCGCGCTCGGAGCACGCAAAATGTTTCTCTATTTTACAATGTCTTTCTCAGGAGCGACCGACGAAGAAGGGCGACTCGAGGAATCAGGGGTAGCATTCACGTCAGCCCTTATGTCTTCAGGAACAACCACGCCGGGTCTCCTCATCAAGATTCGTCCCGCCCGAATAGCCTTGTCCAGGGCTTTGTCGCGCTGGGCCTTGAGAGTAACAGAAGTTTCTTCAGCGGCTTTAGCAGCCAGTCGAGCAGTCTCTAACTCCTGGGCAACGGATTTTTTGGAAGCTCGGAGTTCTTTGATAGTAGCATCCTTTGCTGATATCAACTGCTTGAGCCGGGTTACCTCATCCATGGATTCCTGCAGCTTACGACGTTGGAGGTCTAATTCTTCCATGGTGAAGCGATGACTTCTCTCCAAGATAGTCAGCGAATTGCTAGAATCACGATACAACCTGTCAAGATTGTCACGAGAAGCAGCAAGGATACGCTTTTCTTCCTGCGAGCAAAAGTCAGTTCCTTCAAAAACCAAGCAAGTAATAGGAGCACAGCAAGGCAAGGCACAGTTTTGTATATTACCTTTTCAGAATCAAGCTGAGCATGAAGGGAAGAATTCAGGGCATTGGCGTCATCTAAAGCAGCAGAAACTTGACCCAGTTCAATTTGGCCCTGAGAGTACTTCTCCTCAAAATCAGTGCACCGCTGAGCCAATTCAGCCAGATCTCGGGAGTGTTTTTCCTCAAGAATTGAAATCTGCCGAGTCACTCCTAACGAGAGATAATCAAACAAAATGGGGTCAGAAGGTAAGGCAGTCCACAGCGAAGGCAGAGAGAAGCAAAAAAGCACTAACCAGCGTTGGTTGCCTCTAATTCAGAAACGCGACGTTGAAGTGACACTGGATTCCAACATGCAAGAGATGAAGCTACCTCTGGGGTGGAAGCACCCTGAAGCCTCAGCTGGCTAGCCATCCCATCCACCAAAGCCTGATGAGGAAAACAGACGAGTGTGACGACAGCAGTTTAGGCAATGTAAAAGTCAAGTTAAAATACATCACAGTACCTGGAGGTTGGAGAAGAACGAAGGGATTCCCAAATCAGGAGAAATCAGTTGATAAGCAGATGTAAAGCCACCACCCGGAGCAGTTTGCAACGAATCAGCAGAGATCAATTCAGTACCTTCAACAGAGCCCAACACTCGGTCAGCAGGGACGCTGCCCTCTAAAGCGATTCCCTGATCCAAACTCTGGGCTACCACCATACAGCCAGAGTGTGGAGGAGATCCCGCGTGAACGTCCATGGAGGTACAGGAAGGAGACCCTGCTCGGGCATCCTCGGGGGCTGGGTCATAGTTGGCACTGCCCATTTGAGCCGGATCATCCCCGGCAGCACCCTCAGGGGCTAGGCAGTGGCTTACACTCTCCACCTGAGCTAAGTCATCCCCGGCGACACCCTCGGGGGCTGGGCATGTGACAGCACCACTCTTGAGGTCCAAGCTCTCTGCAGTAACCACTTCTAAGGTTGATGGGCCCTCATCTACCTCCATAGGACCAGGACGATTCAAGTCAGTCTCCCGGCCCTCAAGATCGCGCTCTAAGGTCGACGAGGCACGGGATGACCTCAACCCAGCATCAGGCACATCAGCACAAGCCTCCATTGCACCATCATCCACTGGCTCCGATAACAAGTCCTCTGGAACCATATCCTCAAGAGTTTGATCAAAGTTGGCCAGAGACAGTTCTTGTAGACCAATGAGGGCAGATAAAGCAGGAGAGGGAACTCCACTACTCTCACCACTGGCGATGAACTGCCGACTGTTCTTTCGAGTTAAAGGAACCTCATTCTCTTCCCCCTCGTCATCCACACCGACAACACAAGCAGCACCCCCATTGGGATCAGCAACAGGTGGAGCACCCACATTGGGATCAGTAGCAGTTTGGGTACACCCATTGGGGTCAGCGTCAGTAAGTCCAGTCGCAGGCACTTCTTCAGCAGCAGGAACTGAGGTACCAGCGTCCTCATCAAAACTGGATACTCGCCGGAGGCGTCTTCTTTTCTTCTTTTGCTCATCAGCAGAAGGCTCAGGCTGATTGGTTCGGCTAGGGCGCCTCGGGCGAGTACTGACAGGTTTCTAAACATCCAAAGTTGTATCAACTTCTGGGAGGGGCACCAATGCCAATGTACCAGCAGGAGCAGCGTCGGAAGAATCCTCAGCTAGCAGATCAAGCATGGCATTTATATCTGCATCACTAGGGTTCAGGGGCACCTCAAAATGGACTTGCCGTTCGTCATCAGGAATCTCCCCAAGCGAAGCAACCAAAGCACTAACTTCTTTAGCAGAGGGTCGCATTCTAAGGCCCAAATTGCCATCAGTCACAGGTGGATTTGACACGAAAAGGGTGAAGGCTTTGGCAGGAGGCAAGTTCCAGGCCGAGTACGCCACCGGAGCACCAACATTGGACACCTTGCCCCTGAGAATCATTTCCAGTCGGCTCACCAAGTCTGCAGAAGGGATTCTCCAGTTGGTAACCCGAGTTGAGTCGGCTAGCCCTCGATACAGATAAGCTGGGTAGACCCTATCTTTCAGTGGCTGAATGTTCTTGAAAACGAAGTCAGCGACCACAGCTTCAGCAGTTAGACCTCTCTCTTTCAGCAGTCCAACTTCAGCTAGCAACACACCCGCTTCAGCTACCTCCTCATCTGTGGGAGACTCGGTCCAGCTTGGGGTGCGAACGTCTGGCTGTCTTCCCGACCGGGAGGGGAGAGAATTTCCATAATTATCAACTATGAACCACTCTAGACGCCATCCCTTAATATTGTCTTTAAGGGGAATCTCAAGATACTCAGTCTTCTGTCCGCGGCGCATCTCCAAACTGGCACCTCCGACCAACTGATGTTGTCCCTCGGCCATCCTAGGGCGACAATGATACAGGTATTTCCATAAGCCGAAATGCGGCAGCACGCCAAGAAAGGCTTCGCATAAGTGAACGAAGATGGAGATTTGCATAATTGAGTTAGGGTTCAGATGGGTCAGGTTAATGTGGTAGAAATCAAGGAGACCGCGGAAAAAGGGAGAGATGGGAAGGCCAAGGCCGCGGAGAAGAAAAGGGGCGTAAACTACAGACTCGTGGGTATCCTCTGTCGGGACAGTAGTCCCGTGGCAAATCCGCCAATAACAGAGTTCCCGCGGAGGAAGAACCCCGATGGACACGAGGTGGAGGAGTT
The DNA here is from genome assembly GCA_029449295.1 of Zea luxurians. Lineage (NCBI taxonomy): Eukaryota > Viridiplantae > Streptophyta > Magnoliopsida > Poales > Poaceae > Zea > Zea luxurians. The sequence goes on along the minus strand of JAOPSE010000240.1, from coordinate 92,376 downwards.
CAGCTTCGGAAATGATGGACATGTGGTTACCTGCAAAGGGCAACTGGCTGTTGGGATCGATTGGAGGAATCACCACAGCGGACGAGCTCGCGGTCTTCCTCTTGGGCGCCATCTCGATTCTACCAGCGAGCAGAATGGAGGCGAGTGGCAGAGAGGATTCGGAAGCGGGAATGCAAGAACTAGGGCACGGAAAGCAAAGGCGACTAAAAGCGCAGCTCTTATGGGATATTCTCGAGCCAGATACCGTTTCAAAAAGTGCCCAGTCATCACCCGGCGGTTATTTCCAAAACCAGCGTGCCACGTGGTCACCCGGCAGTTATCCCCAGAACACCAATGCGCCACCTCATCACTCGGCCACCATCCTCAAAGTGGCTCGGGCGGCCTGCCGTCACTCGGCGTTGCTTCTAAAACGCTGATTTCGTATTCAGTCGCTCAGCATTACTTCTAAAAATGCCGACGTCGACCTCCGTCACTCGGCGTTGCTTCTAAAACACTGATTTCGTATTCAGTCGCTCAGCATTACTTCTAAAAATGCCGACGTCGACCTCCAATCACTCGGCGTTGCTTCTAAAACGCTGATTTCATACTCAGTCGCTCGGCATTACTTCTAAAATGCCGACGTTGACCTCCAGTCACTCGGTGTTGCCTCTAAAACGCTAATTTCGTATTCAGTTGCTCGGCATTACTTCTAAAATGCCGACGTCGACCTCCAGTCACTTGGCGTTGCCTCTAAAACGCTGATTTCGTATTCAGTCGCTCGGCATTACTTCTAAAATGCCGACGTCGACCTCCAGTCACTTGGCGTTGCCTCTAAAACGCTGATTTCGTATTCAGTCGCTCGGCATTACTTCTAAAATACCGACGTCGACCTCCCGTCACTCGGTGTTGCTTCTAAAACGCTGTTTTCAAGTTCAGTTGCTTGGCATTACTTCTAAAATGCCAAAGCCGACCTCCAGTCACTCGGCGTTGCTTCTAAAACGTTGATATCACATTCAGTCACTCGACGTTGCTTCAAAAAACGCAGACACAATCTTCAGTTACTCGGCAGTTACTTCTACAAGCGCTGACACCACTTACAAAGTTACTCGGCAACCATTTCAGAAAACATTAGTTCAATGCTCGAGTATTTCGCTTACTCTTTCAAAGGAATTACACTCACAAGTAAACGGGGAAGTCATCAAAAGAGAAGCCAAACGTCATTCTTTCATTCAAAGGGAAGTTAATAAACTTGCAAATCAACTCTTCGCGAGTTGATACTCCCCTACTATTACTACATTACATTACTACTACTACACTACGCTATACTACTCTACATTACCACTACATTATTCTAACTATACTATACTATACTAATATCTAAGAAGACCAGTGGCGTCTAGCCACTGGCCCTGCCCCTGCTGCCGCCGCCGCCCTTGGTGCTGCCCTTGCTGCTGCCGCCCTTGGTGCTGCCCCTGCTACCGCCGCCGTCACCGTCCCTGCCGCCATCGCCGCTGCCCCTGCCGCTGCCGCTGCCGTCGCCGTCGCCACCGTCGTCGTCGTCACCGTCGTCGTCGTCATCCTCGTCCTCGCCGCCGCTATCAGAGTCCTCCTCATCCGAGGAGTACTCCGACTCGTCCGAGCCCTCGAGCCCGGAGCGCTCGACGGCCCGGATGTATGACCAGACTTCCGCGGCTATCCCCTGGGAGTCGTCCGAGTCATCGGACGACGCCGGGGGAGAGACGGGAGCCGGAGTTCCCTCGGACTCGGAGGAGAACTCCTCCTCCGAGTATTCCGAGTCACCGAAATCCTCCGATGGAGTAGTCGGTTCGCGCTTGCGCTTGTTGCTCTTGCCCATGGCGGAAGCAGACGGGAGAAAAGAGAAGGAAGCAGTAAAGAACAGCGAAGAGATGTGAAAAAACCAGAGGGGCAACGACGTTATTTATAGAAGGGAAAGGCAACCGCTCACCTCCAACTGCGGTCACTGAACAGTCGCAAAGCATTCAATAGGCACTTCCACCCGTCTGGAGACACGTCAGGCGGCTGACGCCGTTTCATGCAACACTACACCCATTGGGACTCCAGTCAACAGCGCAAAGGATATGATTACACTCGCCGTCCCATCACATTACTACTCAGAAGCAGCCGGCTAAAACACTCAGCGTACCAAGCTGTCCCTTGCCCACACCCATTGGGGGGGGGACGCCCAGGAATTATCAGTATATTTTTCAAAATGGTCACATCTGTGCAGGGCATGCAGTGAATGCCTCAGGACAAAAATGATATATCAACAAGAGTTAGAGGGAAGCCAAATATAGCCAGTAGAGTGCAAAATATGGTCGACAGACACGACTTGAAGACTAGACAGAGAACGTCCATCAAATGTCCAATCAGTCACAGAGCAAATAAATTACACTACCTAGCAAGATACGGATGGATTGCGAACTCGGCTGCAAAAGACAAAATACATGCTGACCTCTGAAGCATAATATTGATGACATAGCGCGGATGACATCATGCCAACTTTTTTACAAGCAGAAAGGATAATCTTCAGCAAAAGGACATAAAAAGAAGACCTTCGAGTGAATTATGCTCAAAAATCCACTTGAAGGTCGGGGGCTACACCCATTGGGTGCACCTCTGGTGCACCCCATGGATTATAATTCCAAGCCGAGATAGTGCCGATTTCTAAAGCGTGGGACAAGATTAAAAAAGCCAACCCTCAACCAAAATGAGTGAACACAAATGGAAATGATCTCTACTGAAGACCTTCGAGTATATTATTTTCTAAAATCTACTCGAAGCTCAGGGGCTACACCCATTGGGTGCACCTCCGGTGCACCCAATGAAGTTCAGAATCCTACAAATTGGAATGCCGACCTCTAAGGCACAGGCACGAAACCAGGTTTTGGTCAACAAGTGATCGGAGCAGGAGAAGACAACAGGAAGCCATCTTTCTTCAAATTACCTGCAAGCTGGACCTGGGATCTTCGGGTTGATTACCTCTAAATTAACCCAAAGATCGGGGGCTTGTGGGGGATAGATATCCCCCGGGTCCACTAAAAGAGTAAAGGACCTCACGAAAGGCCCAAGGGCCCAATGAATCGTAAGGTCATTCTTTCGTGGGCCTGGGGAGAAACAACCAGCGAAGCAGAACGACATGAGGCCGGATTGGTACAAGCCCGGACGGCCCACAACATCGAGCGAATGACCGCAACAGAGATCCGACTTTCCCGCGCTGGAGCCTCCATGCAACGAAGCCACGCGAGGATAAGTCGGCGAGGGTTACGTAGGGATAATCTCAAGAGGTTCACTATCTTTTGGCTACTTGTTGCTATCTTATCCACGTGTATTGCCCCACGGTCGAGTATATAAGGCCTAGGGGGCACCCCTTCAGAACGATCGACACTTTACTTAGCCATCCACATCAACTCTCTGTATTCTCAATCCAGAGAGCTCTCTTGTAACCACATTCACCAAGCATACTCACCAGGACGTAGGGTGTTACGCATCTCTAAGCGGCCCGAACCTGTAAACCTCGTCCACTGTCCCTCGTGCGATCTGCACGAACCATTTTGCTACAGTTGACGACACCGTCCTACTCCTAAAACACCTTGAGGGGCAACCCCGGGTGTGCGGTCGGACCCAAAACACCGACAGAGGTGCCGGTTGTGCTTCTTCCTCCATCACATGATCATCTTGTGCTCTCCCTTGATCACACGCCTCCTCTTGATGAACCTGTTCATCATCTTGAGTTGGGGGATGCACCATTGTTGAGGAAGAGGGTTGATCTTGCTCCTTTTGTTCCTGTGGCCACACTTCTCCAATCGCCATGGTGCGTATTGCGGCCGTTGGAGCGTCTTCTTCATCTACATCATCAAGATCAACAACTTGCTCTCTTGAAGAGCCATTAGTCTCATCAAATACAACGTCGCTAGAGACTTCAACCAAACCCGATGATTTGTTGAAGACCCTATACGCCTTTGTATTTGAGTCATAACCTAACAAAAACCCTTCTACAACTTTGGGAGCAAACTTAGAATTTCTACCTTTCTTTACTAGAACATAACATTTGCTCCCAAATACACGAAAGTAAGACACATTGGGTTTGTTACCGGTTAGAAGCTCATACGAAGTCTTCTTGAGGAGGCGATGAAGGTACACCCGGTTTATGGCGTGACAAGCCGTGTTCACGGCTTCCGACCAAAATCACTCGGGCGTCTTGAATTCTCCAAGCATTGTCCTCGCCATGTCAATGAGTGTCATGTTCTTCCTCTCTACCACACCGTTTTGCTGCGGTGTGTAGGGTGCGGAGAACTCGTGCTTGATCCCTTCCTCCTCAAGGTACTCCTCCACTTGAAGGTTCTTGAACTCGGACCCGTTGTCGCTCCTTATCTTCTTCACCTTGAGCTCAAACTCATTTTGAGCTCTCCTTAGGAAGCGCTTGAGGGTCCCTTGGGTTTCATATTTATCCTGCAAGAAGAATACCCAAGTGAAGCGGGAAAAATCATCAACTATAACAAGACCATACTTACTTCCTCCTATGCTTAGATAGGCGACGGGTCCGAAGAGGTCCATATGAAGCAACTCCAAAGGTCTTGATGTGGTCATCACATTTTTGGTATGATGAGAGCTTCCCACCTGTTTGCCTGCTTGACAAGCTGCACAAGTTCTATCTTTTTCGAAAGTAACATTTGTTAGACCTATCACATGTTCTCCCTTTAGAAGTTTGTGAAGGTTCTTCATCCCCACATGTGCTAAGCGGCGATGCCACAGCTAGCCCATGCTAGTCTTAGCAATTAAGCATGCATCTAGACCGACCTCCTCTTTTGCAAAATCAACTAAATAGAGTTTGCCGTCTAATACACTCTTAAAAGCTAATGAACCATCACTCCTTCTAAAGACAGACACATTTACATTTGTGAATAAGCAATTTTATCCCATATTACAAAGCTGACTCACAGACAACAAGTTATATCCAAGCGACTCAACTAAAAACACATTGGAAATGGAGTGCTCGGATGAAATAGCTATTTTTCCTAACCTTTTCACCTTGCCTTGATTCCCGTCACCGAATATGATTGAGTCTTGGGAATCTTTGTTCTTAACGTAGGAGGTGAACATCTTCTTCTCCCCCGTCATGTGGTTTGTGCATCCGCTGTCGATAATCCAGCTTGATCCCCCAGATGTATAAACCTGCAAGGCAAATTTAGGCTTGGGTCTTAGGTACCCAACTCTTGTTGGGTCCTACAAGGTTAGTGACAATATCCTTAGGGACCCAAATGCAAGTTTTATCTCCCTTGCATTTTGCCCCTAATTTCCTAGCAATCACCTTTCTATCCTTTCTACAAATTGCAAAGGAAGCATTGCAAGCATGATAAATTGTAGAAGGTTCATTAATTTTCCTAGGAATATGAACAACATTTCTTCTAGGCATAACATTTTTCCTAGTCAAATTTCTATTATGCATAATAGAAGAACTTGAGGCAATCATTGCATTTGAATTGTAAGCATTACAACTCCTATCATAATGAACATTTCTAGAAAATTTCCTGTCATGGTACATGAAATCATGGTTCTTTTGACAACTATTAGTCATAAGGGCTTTCCCTTTCTCCTTGGCGGGAATGGGAGCCTTATGACTAGTTAAGTTCTTGGCTTCTTTCTTGAAGCCAAGCCCATCCTTAATTGAGGGGTGTCTACCAATAGTGTAGGCATCCCTTGCAAATTTTAGTTTGTCAAATTCATCCTTGCTAGTCTTAAGTTGGGCATTAAGACTAGCCACTTCACCATTTAGTTTTGCAATGGAAACTAGATGTTCACTACAGGCATCAACATTAAAATCTTTGCACCTATTGCAAATCACAACATTTTCTACACAAGAGTTAGATCTATTTGCTACTTCTAACTTAGCATTTAAGTCGTCATTAATACTCTTTAAGTTAGAAATAGACTCATGGCATGTAGATAGTTCACATGAAAGCATTTCATTTCTTTTGACTTCTAGAGCAAGAGAATTTTGCGCACTAATAAATTTATCATGCTCTTCATACAAAAGATCCTCTTGCTTTTCTAACAATCTATTCTTATCATTTAAAGCATCAATCAATTCATTAATCTTATCAATCTTAGTTCTATCTAAGCCTTTGAATAAGCATGAATAGTCAATTTCATCATCACTAGATTCATCTTCACTTGAAGAAGTGTAAGTACTAGTATTACGAGTGCTTACCTTCTTTTCCCTTGCCATGAGGCAGGTGTGATGCTCATTGGGGAAGATGGATGATTTGTTGAAGGCGGTGGCGGCGAGTCCTTCGTTGTCGGAGTCGGACGAGGAGCAATCCGAATCCCACTCCTTTCTAAGATGTGCCTCGCCCTTTGCCTTCTTGTAGTTCTTCTTCTTTTCCCACTTTCCACTCTTCTTTTTCTGGTCACTCTCATTATCGGGACAATTAGCGATAAAATGATCAATCTTACCACATTTGAAGCAGGAGCACTTCCCCTTCGTCTTGTTCTTGTTGGGGTGCTCCTTGCGACCCTTTAGCGCCGTCTTGAACCGCTTGATGATGAGGGCCATTTCTTCCTCATTAAGCCCGACCGCCTCAACTTGCGCCACCTTGCTAGGTAGCGCCTCCTTGCTCCTTGTCGCTTTGAGAGCCACAGTTTGAGGCTCGTGGATTGGGCCATTCAATGCATCGTCAATGTATCTTGCCTCCTTGATCATCATCCGCCCGCTTACAAACTTCCCAAGTACTTCTTCGGGCGACATCTTTGTGTACCTAGGATTCTCACGAATATTGTTTACAAGATGTGGATCAAGGACAGTAAAAGACCTTAGCATTAGGCGGACGACGTCGTGGTCCGTCCATTGTGTGCTTCCATAGCTCCTTATTTTGTTGATGAGGGTCTTGAGCCGGTTGTACGTTTAGGTTGGCTCCTCTCCCCTAATCATTGCGAATCTCCCAAGTTCGCCCTCCACCAACTCCATCTTGGTGAGCATGGTGATGTCATTTCCCTCATGTGATATCTTGAGGGTGTCCCAGATCTACTTGGCATTGTCCAAGCCGCTCACCTTATTGTATTCTTCCCTGCACAGAGATGCTAAAAGGACAGTAGTAGCTTGTGCATTTTTATGGATTTGTTCATTGATGAACATGGGACTATCTGTACTATCAAAGTGCATTCCATTTTCTACTATCTCCCATATACTTGGATGGAGAGAGAACAAGTGGCTACGCATTTTGTGACTCCAAAATCCGTAGTCCTCTCCATCAAAGTGAGGGGGTTTACCGAGGGGAATGGAAAGCAAATGAGTATTGGAACTTTGCGGAATACGAGAATAATCAAAGGAAAAATTTGAATTAACCGTCTTCTTTTTCTCGTAGTCGTTGTCGTCGTCCTTTTGGGAAGAAGAGGACTCGTCGCTGTCGTCATAGTAGAGGATCTCCTTGATGCGCCTCGTTTTCTTCTTCTTCCCGTCTTTTCTTTTGTGACTCACGCCCGAGTCAGTAGGCTTGTCATCCTTTGGATCATTGATGAAGGATTCCTTCTCCTTATCATTGACCACCATCCCCTTGCCCTTAGGATCCATCTCTTCGGGCGATTAGTCCCTCACGTGAAGAGAACGACTCCGATACCAATTGAGAGCACCTAGAGGGGGGTGAATAGGTGATCCTGTAAAAACTTGAAACTTAATCCACAAAACTTGATTAAGAGTTAGCACAATAAAGCCAAGTGGCTAGAGAAGAGTTCTTGCACAATACGATAACCACAAGAAGATCAACACAGAGATGGCACAGTGGTTTATCCCATGGTTCGGCCAAGTCCAACACTTGCCTACTCCACGTTGTGGCGTCCCAACGGACGAGAGTTGCACTCAACCCCTTTCAAGCGGTCCAAAGACCCAATTGAATACCACGATGTTTTGCTTTCACTTTACTATATCCCACTTGCGAGGAATCTCCACAACTTGGAGCATCTCGCCCTTACACTTTGATTATCACAAAGAAGCACAGAAGTAAGGATGGGATGAGCAACGCACACAAGACACAAAATCAGAGCAACAACACGCACACAAGTCACAACACGAGCTCTCAACACAACTCAAAGAGTTCTCTACTCAAATGGAGCTCTAGTTGCTATCACAAAGAATCGAATGCGCGGAATTAGAGTCTTGGTGCTTAGGAATGCTTTGTATACTCTTCCATGCGCCTAGGGGACCCTTTTATAGCCCCAAGGCAGCTAGGAGCCGTTGAGAGCATTCTAGGAAGGCAATTCTTGCCTTCTGTCGCCTGGCGCACCGGACAGTCCAGTGCACCACCGGACACTGTCTGGTGCGGATTTCTTTCCTTCTGTGGCGCAACCGACCGTTGAAGATCCAGAGCCATTGGCGCACTAGACACTGTCCGGTGCACACCGGACAGTCCAGTGCACACCGGACAGTCCAGTGCACATCGGACAGTCCGGTGCCCCTTCTGACCGTTGGCTCGGCCACGCGTCGCGCGCGGATTACGCGGCCGACCGTTGGCCTGGCTGACCGTTGGCTCACCGGACAGTCCGGTGCACCACCGGACAGTCCGGTGATTTATAGTCGTACGCCGTTAATCGCTTCCCGAGAGCGACGACTTCGCCTGTGAATGGCTCACCGGACAGTCCGGTGCACCACCGGACAGTCCGGTGATTTATAGCCGTACACTGTTGATCGCTTTCCGAGAGCAGCCAGTTGACAGTCGCCAGCCTAGCGCACCAGACACTGTCCGGTGCACCACCAGACAGTCCGGTGCACCCAGACTGCGCAGAGTCTTGGCTGCTTAGACAAGTCTTTTCCAAATTGGTCTTTTCCTGTTTCTAGCACTTAGACACAATACATTAGTCTCCAAAACAATGTACTAAGTCTTAGAAACATACCTTTACTCTTGATTTGCACTTTGTCCATCAATTGACATAGATTAACACTTAAGCACTTGTGTTGGCACTCAATCACCAAAATACTTAGAAATGGCCCAAGGGCACATTTCCCTTTCAATCCTGCACAATAAGACTTCAAGAGACAACCACTATACCAGCTAACCCATTCAAAGAAGCAACACGGTTTTTAGGCAATAAGATGAAGAGAACAAACTCAAACTCAAATTCGATGTGCAAGTGAGAAGTTTGTCAGGGGTTATAATAACTACGATGATTAGTTTCTTATGAACAACAAAGGATGGCTGATGTTATGGATGGTGTAATAGTGATGCAGGATCCGACAAGTGGAATTAAAAAATAGGAGGAAAAACTCATGTGGGTTGTGTTCCTTAAGTGGCCGAATAGATTAGCCTTTTATTTGCTATTCTTTTTTTCATGTTTTTTATTTCTAGATTTATTGTCCCAAATAAAATCTGATTTTAAATTTTGAAACCATATTTATATGCACAACCAAAACACCAACATGAATGCAAATATTTTACATTTATTTACTCCTTAATTATTTTGCTCAAATAAGTATTTGTATGCATGAAATTTAATAAGCATGGAATTCACGTATTTATATAACCCAATAGGAGTAATTTACATAGAATAACTCACTATCCTAGTTATTATAGTTTTATATAGCCAACATTTTTATATTTACTACTAGGTGAGTGCCTGTGCGTTTCGATGGGAGTAAAAAAATTGTATGAAACATATATCATGCCAAAGGAAGATCTTGGTAGGATCATTGGGGTCAACATATTTTAACATATATCAAGTGTTTTGCCAATTCAGTTAACATATATCAACTCATGCATGACACATCCTATCATACATATATTGCAGAGGGTCCACATAGGTGCCATGCTAGCAGCAGACTGGGCTTCAATCTGGTTGTAGCGCTTTCATAGTTGCATAGATGCAATCAAGTTGAGGAACATAGGATCAAAAGTACCATAGCCACCTTCCTTGAACAAGATCTTGAGCCTCGTACTTACAAAAACCATAACCACCTTCCAGATCACTACCCCTTGATCTGGAATCAGCACGATGACAAGGAAGTGGAGGGTGCGGGGAAGCGAATATAAACTGCTCATGTTGGCAAAGCTGCATATTTAGCATCTTTATTGCCTGAACCAATCCAAAACAAAATGATATATCAGATTTCAAACAAATCCACAATAAAAGAAGAGCACAAACTTTACAGTTAGATTAGTGCACATTTTAAGTGAATTCGATCACAGGAAAGAAATTTATGTGAATGCTGCTAGTTCACCGCATAGCAAATATCTCGGAGTTCTGGTAGAGCTTGAGATGCTTGTGTAATATCAACAATCAATCCTGCCTGTTTTTTTCTTTTTTCTTTTCTATTTGTGCTGAAGAGAAAAGCGACAGAGTTGTGTATGCTAATTAAATCGCTTTACCGCGACATCTGGTCGGGCAAAGTTTTTACTAATATATATCAGCCAATTTCAGAGAACCATTTTTTTACTATTTATCATCAAGCAACAGCCATGTTTACCGTATTAATAATTTTTTGTTACCAGAATGGATCTTGAGAAAACAGTGGTTCAAGTTGCTTACCTTTTTAGATGTTTCATCAACATGTGTCTGGCCCCATTTTTGATACTTTGCATGCACAAGTGGTTTAGCCGTTGCAGCTGCGATTGTACGAGCCTCTTTTGTTGTTAAGATGGTTGCCTGTAATTTGTTAGGCTGGGAATTATTTGTAAAGCATCATCTTTCAGAGCAACATAATCTGACAAAATAGATTATTGTGCAAACATAAACAACATTTTATATAAGCTTATAAATTTCTTAAAATATAACATGGAGTAACCTGAGAATCAGCACAGACTGGGGAAAGCATAGTATTTAAAAATTGCAGATAGCTGCATTAAAGCTTAATGTTTATAGTTAATCTAGTAGTCTTTGGAAACAAACATGCATTGTACACTACATGATTAGATCTGACCCAAACATTAAGCTAATATCACATACAACTAAACCAAAAGCTTGTAAAACTAATGCCGATGCTTTAATAGATATGACCTAAAAAGTATAAATGAAGATGATGATCAAAATGGCAACTCTTCAAATATTCTAATATCACATACTTGCCAATGTACATATACCAAGGAATTAAAAAGAGCAAAATATTTCTGCAATCAGAACTACTTTACTTTTGCAAGAACTGAAACCACATAAAACTTAAAATATTTCTGTGACCATTATGTTTTTCTTATCGTACCACATAAGAGCATTATCTAGGTTCTTATCTCCATTTGTGGCACTCTCATCTTCAAGGGTTTCAATATCTGCCATTAAATCAAGATTTATTAAGGCACACAAGTTTGAGGTTATTCCTATTCTAGAAAAATGTCCAGAAAAAAGGAGAAAAGAATTAAGTTCACAATAATAGAGATATAGTGTATGTATATACATTAAATTAAACCTAGATTTTTTAGAAGCATCAACATAGTGCATGTGGAACTAAAGAAAAGAACTACTGTTATAATCTATTATGCCATATCATAGCTGAATTCTGAGGCATTGCAGTTGAACACACAGATGAACAAATATGTGAGGTGTATGCAACCAGTTACAAAGCAACAATGCTTTTTTAAGGATTCATAGAAGTTATACAAAATTAGAATGTTTGGCACCTCAGGGAGGGCGATTCTGTGAGAAGGGGAAGAACTGCTCTTGGAGCTCCTACCCTACTCATGCTCAAGACCTGAGTGAACCGGGTAAAAGTTAAAAATGTTAATCTATGATGATTTACCATTAGGCAGGAGGAAGCAAATTCTAAATTATCATCTTATGTCCAAGTGAATAGAAACAAAGAGGGTGTCTCTATCCAAATGAACAGAAATAAATGACATATCAAGAAAAACCCAGAGACCTGGAGCACATTTACACAAAAAATTGGTACTAATCTACAGAATATACTGAACACTACATGATAAACAAAAATAACGATCTCTTTGATTAAAGCCATCATGTTAGTTTTATTAGGAAAATTCAGCTGAATCATGGTCGAAAAAATGAAATCTAAAACAGCAAGGTCGACAAACACTGCCAGCTAACTGCATGATTACTTTACCTATGGCGCTATCGCTATTTCTCCCAATATATAAAGTTCAAGCAGTTAGCTGGCAGACTAAATCCAAAATTTGTAGAGATCCAAAGTACGCATGATACAGCTGCAGGGCCATGGAGGCCACAACACAGACCATAGTTGAATTAGTACCAAAACAACCGTTTAGAAGCATAGTCTGAATTGCGGGTTGGGGTCATTGGAAGTAAAAGGAACCTACGGTAATGAAAATAAGAGCGCGTAGATGAAATGAAAATAAAAGGGACATAGCAGCTATGCTAAGAATAACAGCAAGCTCCTTACATGCTAATAATAACCTAAATGGTATGGGCATGATTACTTTACCTAACAATACATGATCAAACAAAAAAATAACAATTCAGCTGATTCATGGTCGAAAAAATGAAATCTAAAACAGGGAGGTCGACAAGCAATACTACAACACCCGAAACAGGAGCAGCTGTGTGAATTGTTCAAGGGCAACACCCCAAAACTATAGTTGCATCACGAAACCAAGGATTATAGAGTTCACACACCTTAAGTGGGGAAATCAACCAGAACTCTATGCTCCAATCTGTAATCTGTAACACGGAGCGCGATGCAAGAAAACCAAGTGGAGGACGCAAGGAGGTAGAGGAGAGGCGTTAGGCGTGGGGGGAGTAAAGACGGCGGCCATACCTGAGCGGGTGGGGAGGGCGCCGGCAGAGGATTCGGAGCCAGAGCACAGAGGGAGAGACGAGACAGAGCGGAGGTTGGACCCGCGGGTGTAGGGTGCCACGCTCAGGGGTGGCATCAGCTTGTCCATGAGAGGACCTAGAGGAGGGTGAATAGGTGATCCTGTAAAATTCAACACTAATAGCCACAAAACTTAGTTATGAAAGTTAGAACGGCTAAGTAGCTTGAAACGAGCTCTTGTGAACACAAACAATCAAAGAGAAAGCACGCAAGAGACACGCGATTTTATCCTGTGGTTCGGCCAAGTAACACTTGCCTACTTCCATGTTGTGGCGTCCCAATGGACGAGGGTTGCACTCAACCCCTTTCAAGTGATCCGATGATCAACTTGAATACCACAGTTTTTCCTTTCTTAGTCTTTCTCCCGTTTGCGAGGAATCTCCACAACTTGGAGCCTCTCGCCCTTACAATGATGATCACAAAAGAAGCACAGAAGTAAGGGAGGGGAGAGCAACACACACAAGACTCAAATGCACAGCACAATCACGCACACAAGTCACAACTTGAGCTCAAAACACAACGCACGGAGTTCACAACTCAAATGGAGCTCAAGTCACTATCTCAAATAATCGAATGCGTGAAGTTGGAGTATTGGAGTCTTAGATTGTTTCTTGTAAGCTTGTGTTGCTCCTCCATGCGCCTAGGGGGTCCTTTTTATAGCCCTAAGGCAGCTAGGAACGTTGAAGATCAACAAGGAAGGCTATCCTTGCCTTCTGTCGAGTGGCGCATCGGACAGTCCGGTGCGCCACCGAACATTCACTATAGACGGTCCGGTGCCGATCTCCTTCCTTTTCTGGCGTAGACGACCGTTGCACCTCTGGGCCATTTGGCGCACCAGACACTGTCCGGTGCACACCGGACAGTCCGGTGCCCCCTGCCGACCGTTGAAGCGGACCACGCGTCGCCCGCGGATTGCGCGGCCGACCATTGCGCTGGCGACCGTTGGTTCACCGGACAGTCCGATGCACCACCGGACAGTCCGGTGAATTATAGCCGTACACCGCCAAACTTTTCCCCGAGAACCGTCTGTTCACCGAAAACCAGCCTGGCGCACCGAACACTGTCCGGTGCACCACCAGACAGTCCGGTGTGCCAGGCCGAGCTGGACACAACCAAGTCTTTTGCAATTCTTTCTTTTCCTATTTCTAGCACATAGACAAAATATGTTAGTACTCAAAACAATGTACTAAGTCTTGACACATACCTCATGTCTTGATTTGCACTTTTCTCTTCATTTAGCACATAAGAACTTAATTAAATGTGTTGGGCACTTAATCACCAAAACATAATAGAAATTGCCCAAGGGCACATTTCCCTTTCAATCTCCCCCTTTTTGGTGATTTATGCCAACACATCCAAAAGCAACCAAAAGAAGTGCAACATCAATGCAATTGAGAACAAAATTGTCTTTGCACAAGTTTTGACATATTTGGATCATTCTTTGCCACCACTTGGTTTGTTTTTGCAAATCAAATTCATTTTCCTATCTCTAAGTCAAACTCACTTGTTTGGGCACAAAGAGAGATAATCCAAGAGTGAAATTGATCAAGTGCCAAAATTCTCCCCCACAAGAGACTAAATTTTGCAACAAGAGTATTTTGGGCAAATCAAACGTTCTAACTCTATTATTTTCAAAATTCACAAGTGGTAGCTGATCCATTTGCTTTGGCCTTAATTTCTCTCCCTTTGGCATTAAGCACCCAAACGGGATCATTCTTGGCCCTTTAACCCCATTGCCTCACCAAAAATTATCAATTAAGAGCAAAAAGGCAATAAGAGCATATGTATGAACTTGGAAGTAAATACACCAATACCAGAGTGCAGTGGAAGTCTTTGCAACATCCAAGTCCATTTTCCCTTTCAATGCACCTTTGAGACTACATCAAGAATACTCAAACACAAAGGTTAGTCTCAAAGGGTCAAGTTGTAGCATATCTCCCCCTAAATAAGTGCATCACTTGCTAATGGACTTATGAGGTCCGGGAATCATGTGTACAACTTGAGCACCACAAATAAACAATAATGGATTGAAATGCATAAAATAGCATAATCAAAGGCATAGAACACATGTATGCTATAGATCAATCCAAGTTACACGAATCTAAGACATTTAGCTCACTATGCAACCTGCAAAACCTTTTCTCATCTAAAGGATTGGTGAAGATATCGGCTAGCTAGTTCTCGGTGTTAATATGGTACACCTCGATATCTCCCTTTTGCTGGTGGTCTCTCAGGAAGTGATGCCGGATGTCTATGTGCTTAGTGCGGCTGTGTTCAACAGGATTATCCGCCATGTGAATTGCACTCTCATTGTCACATAGGAGTGGGACTTTGCTCAGATTGTAGCCAAAGTCTCGGAGGGTTTGCCTCATCCAAAGTAGTTGCGCGCAACACTGTCCTGCGGTAACATATTCGGCCTCAACGGTGGATACGGCAATGGATGTTTGTTTCTTTGAACTCCAAGACATCAGGGACCTTCCTAGGAATTGGCACGTCCCTGATGTACTCTTCCTATCAACCTTGCATCCAGCATAATCGGAGTCTGAATATCCAATTAAGTCAAAGGTAGACCCCTTTGGATACCAGATCCCGAAGCAGTGCGTAGCAACTAAATATCTAAGAATTCGCTTAACAGCCACAAGGTGACATTCCTTGGGGTCAAATTGAAATCTAGCACACATGCATACACTAAGCATAATGTCCAGTCTACTAGCACATAGATAAAGCAAGGAACCAATCATAGACCGGTATGCCTTTTGATCAACGGCCTTACCTCCTTTGTTGAGGTCGACATGCCCGTCGGTTCCCATCGGTGTCTTCGCGGGCTTTGCGTCCTTCATCCCAAACCTCTTGAGAAGGTCTTGAGTGTACTTCGTTTGGGAGAGGAAGGTGCCATCGTTGAGTTGCTTCACTCGGAACCCAAGGAAGTAGGTCAACTCGCCCATCATCGACATCTCAAACTTTTGAGTCATCACCCTACTAAACTCCTCACAAGACTTTTGATTAGTAGAACCAAATATTATGTCATCGACATAAATTTGGCACACAAAAAGATCACCGTCACAAGTCTTAGTGAAAAGAGTGGGATCGGCTTTCCCAACCTTGAAAGCATTAACAATTAAGAAATCTCTAAGGCATTCATACCATGCTCTTGGGGCTTGCTTAAGTCCATAGAGCGCCTTAGAGAGCTTAAACACATGGTCGGGGTACCTATCATCCTCAAAGCCAGGGGATTGTTCCACATATACCTCCTCCTTGATTGGCCCATTGAGGAAAGCGCTCTTCTCATCCATTTGAAACAACCTGAAAGAGTGGTGAGCGGCATAGGCTAATAATATTCGAATAGACTCTAGCCTAGCCACAGGAGCAAAAGTCTCCTCGAAATCCAAACCTGCGACTTGGGCATAACCTTTTGCCATAAGTCGAGCCTTGTTTCTTGTCACCACTCAGTGCTCGTCTTGCTTGTTGTGGAACACCCACTTGGTTCCCACAACATTTTGCTTGGGACATGGCACCAGGCTCCAAACTTCATTCCTCTTGAAGTTGTTGAGCTCTTCCTGCATGGCCAACACCCAGTCCAGATCCTGCAAGGCCTCTTCTACCCTGAAAGGCTCAATAGAAGAGACAAACGAGTAATGCTCACAAAAATTAGCTAAACGTGAGCGAGTTGTTACTCCCTTGCTTATATCACCCAGAATCTGATCGACAGGGTGATTTCTTTGGATTGTCGCTCGGACTTGAGTTGGAGGGGCCAGTGGTGCTTCTTCCTCCATAACTTGTTCTTCTTGTGCTCCCCCTTGATCACACGCTTCTTCTTGAGGAACCTGTCCATCATCTTGAGTTGTGGGATGCACCATTGTTGAGGAAGAAGGCTGATCTTGCTCCTATTGTTCCTATGGTCGCACATCTCCAATCGCCATCGTGCGCATTGCGGCCGTTGGAACTTCATCTTCATCTATGTCATCAAGATTAACATGCTCTCTTGGAGAGCCATTAGTCTCATCAAATACAACATCGCTAGATACTTCAACCAAACTCGATGATTTGTTGAAGACTCTATACGCCTTTGTATTTGAGTCATACCCTAGTAAAAACCCTTCTAATGCCTTGAGAGAAAATTTAGAATGTCTACCTTTCTTCACCAAAATGTAGCATTTGCTCCCAAATACACAAAAGTAAGAGACATTGGGTTTGTTACCGGTAAGAAGTTCGTAGGAGGTCTTCTTGAGGAGGCGATGCAGATATAGCCGGTTTATGGCGTGGCAGGCTGTGTTCACAGCTTCTGACCAAAACCGCTCGGGTGTTTTGAACTCTCCAAGCATCGTCCTTGCCATGTCGATAAGTGTCCTGTTCTTCCTCTCTACCACACCGTTTTGTTGTGGTGTGTAGGGAGCGGAGAACTCGTGCTTGACGCCTTCCTCCTCAAGATACTCCTCCACTTATAGATTCTTGAACTCGGACCCGTTGTCGCTTCTTATCTTTTTTACCTTGAGCTCAAATTCGTTTTGAGCCCTCCTTAAAAAGCGCTTTAGGGTCCCTTGGGTTTCTAATTTATCCTGCAAAAAGAACACCCAAGTGAAGCGGGAAAAATCATCAACAATTACTAGACCATACTTACTTCCCCCGATGCTAAGGTAGGCAACGAGTCCAAAGAGGTCCATGTGAAGAAGCTCTAGTGGTCTTGATGTTGTCATCACATTCTTGTTGTGATGAGTGCCTCCCACCTGTTTCCCTGCCTGACAAGCTACACAAGGTCTATCTTTTTCAAAACATACATTGGTTAGTCCTAACACATGTTCTCCCTTTAGAAGTTTATGAAGGTTCTTCATCCCAACATGTGCTAGACGGCGATGCCACAGCCAGCCCATACTAGTCTTAGCTATTAAGCATGTATCTAGATCGGCCTCCTCTTTCGAGAAATCAACTAAATAGAGTTTGTCGTCTAATACACCCTTAAGTGCTAATGAACCATCACTCCTTCTAAAGACAGAAACATCAACATTTGTAAATAGACAATTATAACCCATGTTATATAATTGACTCATAGACAATAAGTTGTACCCGAGCGATTCAACTAAGAACACATTGGATATAGAATGCTCAGATGAAATGGCTATCTTACCCAATCCTTTAACCTTGCCTTGGTTCCCATCTCCAAAGATGATCGAATCCTGGGAATCCTTGTTCTTGACGTAGGAGGTGAACATTTTCTTCTCCCCCGTCATGTGGTTTGTGCATCCACTGTCGATAATCCAACTTGAGCCCCCGGATGCATAAACCTGCAAGGCAATTTACACTTGGGTTTTAGGTACCCAACTCTTGTTGGGTCCTACAAGGTTAGTCACAATAACTTTTGGAACCCAAATACAAGTCTTATCTCCTTTGCATTTGGATCCCAACCTTCTAGCAACTACTTTTTCATTCTTACATACAAGTGCAAATGAAGTATTGCAAACATGGTAAATAGTGGAAGGTTCATTACACACTCTCCTAGGCACATGATGCACAACATGACTTCTCCTAGGCCTACTTCTACCATGCACAAAAGTAGAGCTAGAGGCAAACATAGCATGTGAATCAAAAGCATTATGATCATAACTCCTATGAGCATTCCTAGAATATTTTCTATCATAAATGTAGGCATGACACTTTTGAGAACTACTAGCCATAGGAGCCTTCCCTTTCTCCTTGCTGAGAATGAGAGCCTTTTGGCTTGTTAAGTTCTTGGATTCCTTTTGAAAACCAAGTCCATCCTTAATAGAGGGGTGTCTACCAATTTTGTAGGCATCCCTAGCAAATTTTAACTTATCAAAATCATTTTTGCAAGTCTTAAGTTGAGCATTAAGACTTGCCGCTTCATCATTCAGTTTTGTAATAGCAATAAGATGTTCATTACAAGCATTAACATCAAAGTCCTTACATCTATTGCAAATACTAACATGTTCTACACATGAACTAGATTTATTAGCTTCCTCTAGCTTAGCATTCAAATCATCATTTAAACTCTTTAAGCTAGATACAGTTTCATGGCAAGTAGATAACTCAGAAGATAGCATTTCACTCTTTTTAATTTCTAAAGCAAGAGATTTTTGCACACTAACAAATTTATCATGCTCCTCATATAAAATATCCTCTTGCTTTTCTAAAAGTCTATTCTTTTCATTTAAAGCATCAATTAATTCATTAATCTTTTCAACTTTAGCTCTATCTAATCCTTTAAATAGACTAGAGTAATCTACTTCATCATCGGAGGAATCCTCATCACTAGAAGTAGAGTACTTAGGGGAATCTCGAACACTCACCTTCTTCTCCTTGGCCATGAGGCAAGTGTGGCGTTTGTTCGGGAAGAGCAAAGACTTGTTGAAGGCCGAGGCTGCCAGTCCTTCATCTTCGGAGTCGGATGAAGAGCAGTCTGAATCCCATTCTTTGCCAAGGTGCGCCTCGCCCTTCGCCTTCTTGTAAACCTTCTTCTTTTCCCTCTTCCCATGCTTTTCTTGTTCCTAGTCATTATCATTATCGGGGCATTGTGCTATAAAATGACCAGTCTTACCGCATTTGAAACAGGAGCACTTATCCTTTGCTTTGTTCTTGTTGGGGTACTCCTTGTGCCCTTTTAGTGCGGTCTTGAAGCGTTTGATGATTAGGGCCATCTCCTCTTCGTTTAGCCTGGCATCCTCAACTTGTGCCACCTTGCTTGGTAGCGCCTCCTTGCTGCTTGTTGCTTTGAGAGCAACGGGTTGAGGCTCGTAGACGGGTAGAGGGCCATTAAGAGCATCATCAACATATCGCGCTTCCTTTACCATCATACGCCCGCTCACGAATTTTTCGAGTATCTCCTCGGGCGTCATTTTGGTGTACCTGGGATTTTCACGAATAAGGTTTACAAGATGGGGGTCAATTACCGTGAATGACCTTAGCATAAGTCGGACGACGTCATGGTCGGTCCATCTTGTGCTTCCATAGCTTCTAATTTTGTTGACCAGGGTCTTGAGCCTGTTGTAGGTTTGCGTTGGCTCCTCTCCCCTGATCATCGCAAATCTCCCTAGCTCGCCTTCCATCAACTCCATCTTGGTGATCATGGTGGCGTTGTTTCCCTCATGTGATATCTTGAGGGTATCCCAAATTTGCTTGGGTTGTCCAAGCCGCTCACCTTGTTGTATTCATCCCTGCACAAAGATGCTAGCAAAATAGTGGTAGCTTGTGCATTCTTATGAATTTGCTCATTTATGAAATCGGAGTTGTCAGTATTATCAAAATGCATTCCATTTTCAACAATCTCCCAAATACTAGGATGGAGAGAAAATAGGTGACTACGAATTTTGTGACTCCAAAATGAGTAGTCCTCTCCATCAAAGTGCGGAGGTTTACCAAGTGGAATTGATAGTAAATGAGCATTAGAATTGAATGGAATACGAGAATAATCAAATGAATAATTTTGATTAACTGTTTTCTTTTTCGATGGGTCGTCATCATCGTCGTCTCTTGATGAAGATGAAGAGGCATCACTGTCGTAGTAGACGATTTTCTTGATGCGCCTCTTCTTCTTCCCATCCCTCTTCTTGTGACTTGAGCCTGAGTCGGTAGGCTTGTCATCTCTAGGCTCATTGAGGAAGGACTCCTTCTCCTTGTCGTTGACCACCATCCCCTTTCCCTTAGGATCCATCTCTTTGGGCGATTAGTCCCTTACATGAAGAGAACGACTCTGATACCAATTGAGAGCACCTAGAGGGGGGGGGTGAATAGGTGATCCTGTAAAATTCAACACTAATAGCCACAAAACTTAGTTATGAAAGTTAGAACGGCTAAGTAGCTTGAAATGAGCTCTTGTGAACACAGACAATCAAAGAGAAAGCACACAAGAGACACGCGATTTTATCCCGTGGTTCGGCCAAGTAACACTTACCTACTTCCACGTTGTGGAATCCCAATGGACGAGGGTTGCACTCAACCCCTTTCAAGTGATCCGATGATCAACTTGAATACCACGTTTTTCCTTTCTTAGTCTTTCTCCCGTTTGCGAGGAATCTCCATAACTTGGAGCCTCTCGCCCTTACAATGATGATCACAAAAGAAGCACAAAAGTAAGGGATGGGAGAGAAACACACACAAGACTCAAATGCACAGCACAATCACGCACACAAGTCACAACTCGAGCTCAAAACACAACGCACGGAGTTCACAACTCAAATGGAGCTCAAGTCACTATCTCAAAGAATCGAATGCGTGAAGTTGGAGTATTGGAGTCTTAAATTGTTTCTTGTAAGCTTGTGTTGCTCCTCCATGCGCCTAGGGGGTCCTTTTTATAGCCCTAAGGCAGCTAGGAGCCGTTGAAGATCAACAAGGAAGGCTATCCTTGCCTTCTGTCGAGTGGCGCACCGGACAGTCCGGTGCGCCACCGAACAGTCACTGTAGTCGGTCCGGTGCCGATCTCCTTCCTTTTCTGGCGTAGACGACCGTTGCACCTCTGGGCCAGTTGGCGCACCGGACACTGTCCGGTGCACACCGGACAGTCCGGTGCCCCCTGCCGACCGTTGAATCGGGCCACGCGTCGCCCCGCGGATTGCATGGTCGACCGTTGCGCTGGCGACCATTGGTTCACCGGACAGTCCGGTGAATTATAGTCGTACGCCACCAAACTTTTCCTGAGAGCGGCCTGTTCACCGGAAACCAGCCTGGCGCAGCGGACACTGTTTGGTGCACCACCGGACAGTCCAGTGTGCCAGGCCGAGCTAGACACAGCCAAGTCTTTTGCAATTCTTTCTTTTCCTGTTTCTAGCACTTAGACAAAATATGTTAGTACTCAAAACAATGTACTAAGTCTAGAAACATACCTCATGTCTTGATTTGCACTTTTCTCTTCATTTAGCACATAAGAACTTAATTAAATGTGTCTGGCACTTAATCACCAAAACATAATAGAAATTGCCCAAGGGCACATTTCCCTTTCAGTCCACCACCGGGGACAACGAGCGCTGCTGGATCTTGCCGTCGGCCTGCCGGTGCTGCGGCGACGGGGACGCGGAGTCTCGGTGGCAGCGCATGCGCTTGTTCTGTCCCCACTGGAGCAGCAATTCGTTGGTTCCGGTGGAGCTCGAGGAGGCGGGGTCGAAGTGGTCAGAGGAGCTGCCAGCCTAAGGGAAACTGTCGGTACCCTGAAACCAGGATACCCCCTGTTACTGTACAAAGACGAAGAACCCACACGGCTATCCCTTAGTCACGTGGAAGAAGTGCTGCGTGTGGGACCAAGCCACGACTCGCCCCAATCTCAGGCAGCTATTATGGGTCCACAACAGCGCCCGACTCCATCACGTGGGCGGGTCCAGAGCCTCCACATGTCTAGGGAAGGTGATATACTCCAAGGCATCAACAATGGTCCGGACCCCCACAGGAGAGCGTCGGACCCCCGGATATGCAGTCCGGACCCCTAGGGTTGGTCTTAGACCCCCGGATATACAGTCCGGACCCCCAAGGTTGGTCCCGGACCTCCACGTGTGCAAGCTGGACCCCTGGATAGGATCTGAACCCCCCGGTATGGGGTCCGGGTCCCCACAGGGGGGTCTCGAGGTCCTAGAACAGTACATGCCCGGGCCTTGAACAGGACCCAGGCAGGGGTCCGGTGTCGACACGTGTCCAGGCCCGATCTGGTGTGGACCTGTCCGCATGTGCTACAGTTCCCCGCCCAGGCAGGGACCCGATGTTGCCATGTGGCCTACTGCGCGTGACGTAAGCCAGCGGGCGGAGCCTGACGTATGGCCTCCGGGTTACGCGACCTTTGCATTTATTGCAGATAAGGCGCGCTGCCTGACAGGCGATGTGCCGCCTCGGCATTTAATGAGACCTGTCCATTCCGCAGGCGGCGTACCTGTCCATCCTACTGGCAGGCTGAAAGTCGCATATAGGGGGGTGAATAGGCGGAATCTGAAATTTACAAACTTAAGCACACACTACAAGCCAAGGTTAGCGTTAGAAATAAAATCGAGTCCGAAAGAGAGGGTGAAAAACAAATCACAAGCAAATGAAGCGGTTGACATGGTGATTTGTTTTATCGAGGTTCGGTTCTTGCAAACCTACTCCCCGTTGAGGTGGTAACATTGACCAGGTCTCTTTCAACCCTTTCCCTCTCTCAAACGATCACCTAGACCGAGTGAGCTTTTCTCCTTAATCAAACGGGTCACTTAGACCCCTACAAGGACCACCACAACTTGGTGTCTCTTGTTTTGATTACAAATGTCTTGATAACGAGAAAGGGGAAGAAGAAAAGCGATCCAAGTGCAAGAGCTCAATTAACACGAGCAAAACTCTCTCTTCTAGTCACTAATTGCTTTGAGTGGAATTGGGACTTTCAGAGGCTTTGATTCAATTGGATTGTGTCTTGTATTGAATACACTAGCACTTGTATTGAGTGAGATGTCTGAAAAACTTGGATGCATTGAAGTTTGGTGGTTGGGGGTATTTATAGCCCCAACCACCAAAACAGTCGTTGGAGAAGTCTGCTGTCGAAGGGCGCACCGAACAGTCCGGTGCGCCACCGGACACTGTCCGGTGCGCCACCGGACATTGTCCGGTGCGCCAGCCACGTCACCCAACTGTTAGGGTTCTGACGGGTTCGATCGTTGGAGCTCTGACTTCATGGGGCACCGGACAGTCCGGTGCCGCACCGGACAGTCCGGTGCCGCACCGGACAGTCCGGTGCGCCTTCTGGCGCTCCTCTGACTCTACGCGCGCAGACACGCACTGTTCACTGTTCACTGTTGCTTTTGTAGACGACCGTTGGTGCAGTAGCCGTTGCTTCGCATGGCACACCGGACAGTCCGGTGAATTATAGCAGAGTGGCATTTCCAGAAACCCGAAGGTGGCAAGTTTGAGTTGATCCACCGTGGTGCACTGGACACTGTCCGGTGGCACACCGGACAGTTCGGTGCGCCAGACCAGGGCACACTTCAGTTTTATTTTGCTCCTTTCGTTTGAACCCTAACTTGTTCTTTTTATTGGCTTGTGTTTAACCTTTGACACCTGTACAACATATAATCTAGAGCAAACTAGTTAGTCCAATTGTTTGTGTTGGGCAATTCAACCACCAAAATCATATAGGAAAAGGTTTGACCCTATTTCCCTTTCAATCTCCCCCTTTTTGGTGATTGATGCCAACACAAACCAAAGCAAATATATGAGTGCAGAATTGAACTAGTTTGCATAAGGTAAGTGCAAAGGTTTCTTGGAATTAAACCAATATAATCATTTCAATAGATATGCATGGATTGCTTTCTTCTATTTTAACATTTTGGACCACGCTTGCACCACGAGTTTTGTTTTTGCAAATTCTTTGGAAAATTCTTTTCAAAATCCTTTTGCAAATAGTCAAAGATATATGAGTAAAATTGAAAGAAGCATTTAAAAGATTTGAAATTTTCTCCCCCTGTTTCAAATGCTTTTCCTTTGACTTAAACAAAACTCCCCCTAAATGAAATTCTCCTCTTAGTTGTCAAAGAGGGTTTTGAGATATACCAGATTGAGATACTTTTATTAGAGGAACACCAATTTGAAATATACCAATAAAAGTTTTCAAAACACAATTAAAAAATAGGTGCGGTCCTTTTGCTTTGGGCTAATACTCTCCCCCTTTGGCATGAATCGCCAAAAATGGAGACTTTTGGAGCCCTTTGTAAATTCTCTCCCCCTTTGGCAAACAATATATGAGTGAAAGATTATACCAATGTGGAGAGATGGCAGAATACCAACAAAGAGTAAATAATACCGATGGAGTTGAGTGGAAGCATCGTCTTTGCCGAATACTCCATTTCCCTTTCAATTCGATGACTAAGCATAAGAATACACTTGAAAACACATTAGTCATAGATATAAAAGAGATATGATCAAAGGTATATAAATGAGCTATGTGTGCAGAGTATCAATCAAAGTTCTGAGAGTCAAGAATGTTTAGCTCATTCCTAAGTTTGGTAAAGGTTTTCTCATCTAATGGTTTGGTAAAGATATCGGCTAATTGATCTTTGGTGTTGATATAGGATATCTCGATATCCCCCCTTCGTTGGTGATCTCTCGAAAAGTGATACTGAATGGCTATGTGCTTAGTGTGACTGTGTTCAACAGAATTATCCGCCATGTGGATTGCACTCTCATTATCACATAGGAGAGGGACTTTGCTAAATTTGTAGCCATAGTCCCTGAGGGTTTGCCTCATCCAAAGCAATTGCGCGCAACAATGGCCTGCGGCAATATACTCGGCTTCGGTGGTAGAAAGAGCTACTGAGTTTTGTTTTTTTGAAGCCCAAGACATCAGGGATCTCCCTAGAAACTGACAAGTCCCTGATGTGCTCTTCCTATCAATTTTGCACCCTGCCCAATCAGCATCTGAATATCCTAATAAATCAAAAGAGGATCCCTTGGGGTACCAAAGACCAAACTTAGGAGTATAAACTAAATATCTCAAGATTCTCTTCACGGCCCTAAGGTGAACTTCCTTAGGATCGGCTTGGAACCTTGCACACATGCATACAGAAACCATAATATCCGGTCGAGATGTACATAAATAAAGTAGAGATCCTATCATCGACTGGTATACCTTTTGATCTACGGATTTGCCTCCCGTGTCGAGGTCGAGATGCCCATTTGTTCCCATGGGTGTCTTGATGGGTTTGGCATCCTTCATTCCAAACTTGGTGAGAATATCTTGAATGTACTTCGTTTGGCTGATGAAGGTGCCCTCTTGGAGTTGCTAGACTTGAAATCCTAGAAAATACTTCAACTCCCCCATCATAGACATCTTAAATTTTTGAATCATGATCCTACTAAACTCTTCACAAGTAGATTTGTTAGTAGACCCAAATATGATATCATCAACATAAATTTGGCATACAAACAAATCTTTTGCAATAGTTTTAGTAAAGAGAGTAGGATCGGCTTTATCGACTTTGAAGCCATTAGTGATAAGAAAACCTCTTAGGCATTCATACCATGCTCTTAGGGCTTGCTTGAGCCCATAAAGCGCCTTAGAGAGTTTGTAAACATGATTAGGGTACTCACTATCTTCAAAGCCGGGAGGTTGCTCAACATAGACCTCTTCCTTGATTGGTCCATTGAGGAAGGCACTCTTCACGTCCATTTGATAGAGCTTAAAGCCATGGTAAGTAGCATAGGCAAGTAATATGCGAATTGACTCAAGCCTAACTACGGGTGCATAAGTTTCACCGAAATCCAAACCTTCGACTTGTGAATAACCCTTGGCCACAAGTCGTGCTTTGTTTCTTATCAACACACCATGCTCATCTTGCTTGTTGCGGAATACCCACTTGGTACCTACAACATTTTGATTAGGACGTGGAACTAAATGCCATACCTCATTCCTCGTGAAGTTGTTGAGCTCCTCTTGCATTGCCAACACCCAATCTAAATCTCTTAATGCATCTTCCACCTGTATGGCTAAATAGAAGAAACAAAAGAGTAATGCTCACAAAAATGTGCGACTCGAGATCGAGTGGTTACCCCCTTATGAATATCGCCGAGGATGGTGTTCACAGGGTGATCTCTTTGAATCGTCTGGTGGACTCTTGGATGTGGTGGTCTTTGACCCTGTATTTCTTGATCATCTTCCTTGTCTTGATTTTCTTCATCTCCCCCTTGATCATTGCCTTCTCCTTGAGGTGGCTTGTCACACTCGGTTTTAGAAGGCAAACCGAATGCGAACAATGTACGTGCCAGGATCAGCAATTCACGTACACAGCAGTTACATAACATGGACATCATCACACAGTGCTCAAATAGCATTAAAAAGGGAAAAGATAGTCGATTACATCATATGTCTGAAACATCCACATAGTCTTTACAATAAATCAAAGTGCGGAAAACGAAACGTAGATAACTGCGGCCTTCACATGCAGCCGACTGGGGATTGCCGCTAACCCACACCTAGAACTCGTCGTAGTCCTGGAACTCCTGGAAGTCTCCTTCCACGGCTTCATCTTCTCCTGAGCAGTGGTTGAAATGCGGACAACCTGGGGGGGTTTGGTGTGTAGAGCAAGGGTGAGTACACATCAACATACTCAGCAAGTATCCTGTTTGGCTGTAGTGGACTAGCTTTATGTGGGGATAAGTCAAGCAGTTGCTTTTAGTTGGTCAGATTATTATTACTAGTAGAGAAAGCCAAGTTTTAGAGTTAACCCACGTTATTAACCCAAATGTACTCCTTTCCAAACGGAAAGAGTACCACTTACCATTACCAAAGTCAATTCCAAGAACCATCAATCTCATTGCCACATGCAAATCCGAACATCTCTGATCAAGTACCACTAATCACTGGAGCTCCCTTGGCCGCTCATAACCGCGAGCACGGCTGATATATCAGTTTCATAACACTCTGCAGAGGTTGTGCACTTTACCCACGAGTCGTGATTCCCTTTTTGCCTCAGGTTGTACTGACCCTTGAACACTCCCAAGGTGAGTAGGCAGGGTCTCACTACGTAGCCTTTACAAAGATTCCCCGGGGCTGTAGCCGCCCGTTAGGTTTCCTAAATGTACCACACTCCTCCCCAAGGGACAAATCAACCTTGGCAGAGCGAGCCGCATACACCGAGCCCCATTGATGGCACGACGGCTAAGCGAACTACACCCCGGTTCCTCTAATTATTCAGCTAAGGGCATCCCACTCTGCCCTCATGGTTGCACTGTTTTCCCGGGTGGTCATCCAAAGAAACCGCTCGAGTCCCCTTAAAAACCACAAGTATAACATCATAATAAGAAGGGGAAAAACAGTGTATCATAGATAATCTCATCATGTTCATTGATTAATGTTGAGAAATAGCATAAAGCTAACCAATAATAATCCAACCCAAATAGGTAAACAAGGACATGGATAACAAAGCTAGTCAATCCTTAGGCATAAATGTGTAATGCGGGAGGTGAATTAAAGAATGAATAGGACAGAGATAGGTCAAGGGACACTTGCCTCCACCAACCGACTGCTGCTCAGGGGCTTCTCCTGCGAGTTCCTCGGGCTCTTCGACCGGATCGTTCTCTATGCAGTTGCAAACATACATACATACATCCTGTTGGGGGCCTTCGTCCTCCGAAGGTCCTCAAAAACATGATTTGACAATGTTTTCCAAGTGGATTATGTGAACAGGTATTTTTGGACTCAGAACTATGAATATGAAGCACGGCCAGGACGAAGCCTGAACCAGACGAAGGACGAGCGCAGCCGAAGCTGTGCGCAGGGAAGCTTCGTCGTGACAGCAGAGGGGGGAACCGACTTAGAGATGAAAAGACTGCGTGGGCCTTGACAAATTTCCATAAGCCATTAACAAATGTAATGGACAGGGATGTAATTTTACGTGGGCTGCGTCCCGCGCCTATAAATAGATGAACAGTACTCCCGTACTGTTCACGCTGACTTGGCATTGGCTTTTACGTCACGCTTGTACTTTTTACCTTCTCTCAGGACCGAAGGTACATTTGTAATTTGAAATCATTTCTATTTCTACATGTTAATAAAATAGGAATGATTCTATGTTGATGTTTATGTTTCACGCTTTATATGAATCCTTCAGCATTACTTATTATATTTACGAAGGTATGTCTCTTATGACCTTCGTCCTAAAATCATTATTTCCCGAAGGGGCATAATGTTTCGAAGGACGAAGAACCTTAGTGTTTAACACTTTTTATGTTGCCTTGTTCTTAACTCTTAGCATTTGAGAACAAGTCCCCAACATTGGCGCCCACCTCCGGTGAACTCACTTCCACTTCGAGCTTTTTTGAACACCTTCGGAAGCTATAGACCTTCGCTATGGCGCCGAAGAAAGCTTCAGCGACTGGGGCTTCAGCACTGCAACCGCTGGACCACAACCAGGAGACCGTCTCTCTTCGGGAGGCCCGAAGCCAGAAGAGAAAGGCTGTCAGCCCGACGCTTCAGGAGGAAGAGCTAGACCAAGAAATCAGGGATATGGAGATCCTACATCAACAGGTGCAAAGGAAGAAGGAGAAGATGGCCCGGCTAGCTGAGTTGCAACGACAGATAGACGAAGCCTCTGAGGAAGTCCGCCACCTCACCCATGATGAGCAAAACAGAAGGCCTCAGCAGAAAGACCTCCATCAGGAGGGCTTCGTCAACGAAGATGACTGGTATGACAATTTCCATCAGGGAAATTTTGTTTTCGATGATGCTTCTCCTTTGTCCGCTGAGCTGCAGGCTACACCTTGGCCTCCATCCTATAAGCCACCTCAGCTTCCCATGTTCGACGGCCACTCAGACCCGAAGTAGTTCCTGATGAGCTACGAAGCAACAGTGTCTTCGTATGGGGGCAATGCTGCAGTCATGGCGAAGTCTTTCGTCATGGCCGTCAGGAATGTTGCTCAGACCTGGTATTCCTCCCTCCGACCAGGGACAATCACCTCATGGCAGAAGCTGAAGGATATGCTGTTAACCAGCTTTCAAGGATTTCAGACGAAGCCGGTCACTGCACAAGCTTTGTTTCAGTGCACTCAGGATCATGAAGAATACCTTCAGGCATATGTCAGAAGGTTCTTGCGTTTGAGGGCACAGGCACCAACGGTGCCCAATGAAATTGTTATCGAAGCTATGATCAAGGGGCTTCGTCCTGGACCTGCAGCCCAATGCTTTGCTAGGAAGCCTCCTCAGACTCTGGAGAAGCTACTCCAGAAGATGGACGAGTACATTCGTGCAGATAACGACTTTCGCCAAAGAAGGGAGGAGGCCTTCAGATTTTCTGAGATGACCAGGGGCTTCGGAGGAAGATACTACCCGAGGCATGTCCGGTCCATCCACAGCTCCACTCAGAATGATGATAAGGGGAGTCAGCAGAGCAGACCGCAGTGCTCCTCACAGGCTTCGGGGCAACAACAAGCTTTCTTCCGGCCACCAGCTCCGAGAGGCAGAGGCGCCAGGGGCTTCGGCGGAAGATTCGGAGATCAACCAAGGAAATTGTTTTGCTTGTTCTGTGGAGAAGGCAAGGGCCATACCACCAGGACGTGCCATATTACAATCCAGAAGCAAAAGGAGATAGCCGAAGCTACATCTCAACAAGTTCAGCCGAAGCAGGTCATGCATACCGCTTCGTATCATCCGCCTTACATCCCACAGTACATAGACAACCATCCTGCAGCTTCTGTAGCTTCGGCAAGTCAACCTCAAGCTTCCTGGCAACAGCCCCCGCCTCCACCTCCATTGCAACAGGGTCAACAGCCAGAAGGGAGTCAATATGCTCCACATCAAAGGGACTTCAGAGAACAATCCGAAGCTCGCACAGTCAACAGCACTGTGCCAGAGTCGAAGCACATTTATTGACACATATCCTACCCTTGATATCAGTCTTTTCCATTCAGTTCTATTCTCTGTAGCAAAAAACATTGATCGTTTCCATGTAATAATTTCGTTGTTTCCCACGAGGAAAATCTATTTTCTCCACAAGATTAAGTTGATGAAGTTTTTGTGTTAACAAGGAGGACCTTCGAAATATTAAAAATCCTTCGGATTAACAGAAAGTCGTTCTAAGGAACGCAGAGTAAGTTCATGAAGTCACAAAAAGCCGTTCCAAAGGGAGCGCAGTGTAAGTTTTCTGCTCAAAAGTCGTTCCTAAAGGAATGCAGAGCTTACAGCGAAAAGTCAACGCTGATACCGTCTAAGTAAAAGACGAATAAGCTCCTAAGGGAGGCTTACAGCGAAAAGTCAACGCTGATACCGTCTAAGTAAAAGACGAAGAAGCTCCAAAGACGTTCCTAAGGGAATGCAGAGCTTACGAATAAATTTTGTGTGTATCTTCGGAACAAAGGTCATTTGCATAACATAACATCATCACATCATCTTGCATAGCATAAGCATCATACATCATATTGCATTTTGCAAGAGAAGGGTACACAGTATCGACCTTCGGAAGAATGCTTTGAGAAAGCAATATCGAAATTGTATAAATTTGGAATACAGCTTCGGAGAATATTTTTACGAAGCATGGACAAGCATCGTCAGAGCAATATCAAAATTGTATAGCTTCGGAGAATGCTTTCATGAAGCATGGACGTGACTTATCAGAGCAGTTTTCACGGAGAATATTTTCTTCACGAAGCATGAAAAGAAGGGAAGGTGTTTTTTCGCCGAAGGCTCAAAAATGGTATGTATGTAGAGTTTCATGCATCGTAAAGAATTGAATAATGAAAAGAAACTCGTATATTACATTCAAATGTACAAAATGTTACATAGATCACAATTTAAATGTTTTTTCTAAATAGCATCTAGTCTTCTCTTAATACTGCTTCGGCGGCTTCATTTAGAAGCTGATCAACCACTTTGTCCATGATAGCTTCGGCCATTTGTTTAATTTCATCATCACCTTTTGTGTGCGGGTCGGCAGTCGATTCAGCAGCTTCTGAGGCAAAAGAATATTTCTTTATTACTATTACAAACCGTGAGCAAAGTTTGAAACAAAAATTACAACACAATAAGAACGACTAATTAATACCCAATTGCCTTTCGGGCTCTGTACTTTTTTCAGCAGCTTCAGCCACTTTCCTAGCATCATGGATGCCTTTTTCGCTCCTTTGGATGATTTCTTGCGCCATTCCTCGGCCGCCGTCGTTCCAGATATCAGTAAAAAATTTGCCACCAACCACGCTTGCTTCGGCCGAGGGGTCCTTGATGTCTTCGGAAGATAAGGTAGCTTCGGGCTGAGCTAAAAATTTTACATGCCCGCAACCTTTCTTCTCTAAGACAGAGGCAATTCCTCTGGCGCCCGAAAAAGCGCAGATGTCACCACGACTGTTCAGGATCTCCTCGAAGGCCTCTGCTTCGTGGCTAATCCATTCCAGTGGATCTTCGGGATTCCCTCGAGAGAAATTCTCTTCGCTGGAAAAGGCGCCGACGCTGGCGAAGCTGGTTTTAATTTTATTCACGCATTCTATAGATTTAACATAACATTTCCTTTGAGATGCACGAAGCTCTTTAACTCTTAACTCCAATTTGTTGACCATATGATCACTGAGTTCTCGTTTTGTTTCCTCAAGCACGCGCTCCTCTCTAGCTCTAGCCAGCTGTTTCTGCAGATCTTTAATTTCACGCTTTTGGGCTTCGGCCTGGGCTTTTGAAGCAGCTTCGTCCTTCTTTACTTTGTCCACCAGCGTAAGCAGAATTTTATCCTTTTCCACAGCTTCGTTTCTTAGTTTGATAACTTCGGAGCGCAAATTGTTGAACGCAATCTCATAGCTTTCATCTTCGGCGCTTTTTTGGGCTCTTAATGCGTTGCTTAGAATTAAGCCCTGTACGAAAAAGAATCCACATAAGAATATAGGAATGATTTACGTATTAAAAAAGTTTTTTCAAACGCTTAATTCCCAAACCTTTAGGCTATTGTATGCAAGACTGTCTGCGAGATCCTCTTTCGTCATGGCGCTTAATCCAGCTTCGAGCTTCGGAAAGCCTATACTCCTGGCCATCTCTCGGCAGACAGATAGTTCTTTATTATCAGGTAGGCAGTATAGGAAGTCATCTTCATTTGTCCCATTGAATATTACTGCCCCCTTCGGATATTTTAGCTCTTTCGCATAATGGTTGGCTTCATAAGTTTCCTCTGCAGATAGTTTCTTCCCCGAAGCGTGTCGTATAATGTAATCGCATATGCTGGCAGGAGCTTCGGGGATGGCAGTGTCAATTTCTTCAACTACAACTGGTTCTGATATTTTTATTGCTTCAGCTTCCAAAGGTTGCTCCTTGTAGGGCTCTGAAGGCCCAGCTTCAGCTTCAGCTTGTTGCATCAAAGCTTTAGTAGAAGCTTCAGCAACTTCAACACTCTTTTTGGAGTTGTGCTTGAAGACTTGATTGTCTCCAAGACATCTAGTACGTTTACCATTCTTTTCCTTTTTGGGGTCACCGATGGCCCCTTTTGGTTTTTTATTGCTTCGACATTTACCGAAGGACTTAAGATTTCAGACATTTTTGGCTCGTCAACCTTCGGTTTCCCTGATTTTTCCGCTGAAGGCGCTTCAATCTTTTCTTCCATCTTTAGCACTGAAGCTGGTTCGGTAGCTTCAGAAGCCAAAGAGACTTCACCAATGAATTCTGGCACTGTGGCCGGCTCAATAAAGCGTGTCCGATGGGTGAGCACCTTCATCTTTTTTCTTTGAGGCGCTGGCTCACTAGGGGCACTCGTGGTAGCTTCTATCGCAGGAGAAGAATTTTTCCTTTTGCGACCCAATACCGGATAGTGATAGTCAGGGTACATAAACCCGACCGCGTCAAACACACGGTTGAGCCTTTTCTTCTTTCGGCCTCCGAAGGCTGCTGATAATGCAGTGTTCTCAGCCTTCGAATATGTGCCAAGCAGTTCGTCACTTAATGTCTCAATACTTTTCAACCAGTCATCATCAGGTTCAACAAATTTATCTGCATACTTGAATGTGTATTTTAGTCTAACTAGTCCGCCTTCGTCGGACTCTTTAATGGTTTCCTTCGGCATTTCCCACTTTTCTCCAAGTGGCCATATCCTGAAGGCAATGTGCTCTTGCACCAAGTCCCTTGTTCCAATGAAGGAGCAGACTACGCCGAACGCTCTTTGGCACTCCTCGGCTGCTTCGTCCATTTCAACCTTCGGCCTTCGTAGTCCGAAGCGTTGCCAGATGGGGCACATAATAATACTT
The DNA here is from genome assembly GCA_029449295.1 of Zea luxurians. NCBI lineage: Eukaryota > Viridiplantae > Streptophyta > Magnoliopsida > Poales > Poaceae > Zea > Zea luxurians. Next base: position 58,958 of record JAOPSE010000240.1, on the reverse strand, counting down.
TTAACATTTTCTTGCGTTGTTAAGTCATTCTTCACATAAACCCACTCTGTCATCCAGGCTCCGGGCCACCTCTTCCGAAAGGTCGGCACAGGGCAGCTTGACCCGGAGCGGGCTCCGAAGCTGTAACACCCAAAATTGTTGTGATATTGTTCTTTTCCCCAGGGTTTTGTCTCGTATAATAATTCATGAATGTTGCAAAAACTCTTAGCATTTGGTTCTAAACCTTGGCTTCTTGCAGCCCAGACAAATATCCCCATCCTTATGATAGCTTCGGGAGTAAGTTGATGAAGGTAGACTTGAAATGTTTTCAGTACCTCAACAACAAAGTTGCTCAGGGGAAATCGAAGCCCAGCCTTGAGAAAGCTTCGGAAGATTACAACTTCATCTTCTTCGGGAGTGGGAGAAGTCTTTTCTCCAGCGTCAGCCCTCACAATAGATATATCTCGAAAATACCGCCCCCTCATATTATCAATATGGCTCTACTTGATGGTGGTTTTCCCGAAAACCGTGTGACTTGGTCGCCATGGACGATCTTCGGCCTCCTCCCCACCACTCTCTACATCATAGCTGTCGCTGTCACCAGTATCTTCGGACAAACCTTCGAGAATCTCCTTGGTGATTTTCTCTGTATTGGTCTCTGCCATCGCTATCAGGAACCCCAGATTCTTCTCCTCCTCGAGACTCAGCTTCGTCTCAGCAGGGATCTTCTTGCCTTCAGACATCTTCGGAAACGCTAAAAAATTGTTCCCAAGGCCGAAGCTCCAAAATCAAAAAGACCAGCAAATCTTAGTGCACAAGAGCTAAAAATTTTAGTGGGCCGAAGCAGAGGGCAAGTGTGCGTACCAAATGAGTTTGCGGTGCGATCTTATTTATACGCCCAGGGCGTTAAAAATTGAAAGGCCCCGCTTGTCAGTGAAAGTTGCTATTCTAGCAAAGGGAAGGTGTTTTTCGGACCTTCGGCCCAAGGCCTTCGTCCATATCGCAATCTGAATTTATTATTAACAAATTAATATTGCGAGGGGCTACTGTTGGGGGCCTTCGTCCTCCGAAGGTCCTCAAAAACATGATTTGACAATGTTTTCCAAGTGGATTATGTGAACAGGTATTTTTGGACTCAGAACTATGAATATGAAGCACGGCCAGGACGAAGCCTGAACCAGACGAAGGACGAGCGCAGCCGAAGCTGTGCGCAGGGAAGCTTCGTCGTGACAGCAGAGGGGGGAACCGACTTAGAGATGAAAAGACTGTGTGGGCCTTGACAAATTTCCATAAGCCATTAACAAATGTAATGGACAGGGATGTAATTTTACGTGGGCTGCGTCCCGCGCCTATAAATAGATGAACAGTACTCCCGTACTGTTCACGCTGACTTGGCATTGGCTTTTACGTCACGCTTGTACTTTTTACCTTCTCTCAGGACCGAAGGTACATTTGTAATTTGAAATCATTTCTATTTCTACATGTTAATAAAATAGGAATGATTCTATGTTGATGTTTATGTTTCACGCTTTATATGAATCCTTCAGCATTACTTATTATATTTACGAAGGTATGTCTCTTATGACCTTCGTCCTAAAATCATTATTTCCCGAAGGGGCATAATGTTTCGAAGGACGAAGAACCTTAGTGTTTAACACTTTTTATGTTGCCTTGTTCTTAACTCTTAGCATTTGAGAACAAGTCCCCAACACATCCATCCATTGAAATTAGGAAATCAACAGTACACCATACAAGAGAACAAGTAGATTAAACATGCATAGAATATGACATGTGATACTGCATTTACCTTGGTTAGAAAGAAATGGGGAAAGGTCTCGCAGGGGTTAAAGCTTATGCTCGAGGCGCACTACGGGTAGACGAATAACTAAATGTTACGTGCTCTAGTTCTACTTAGCTCCAATAATAAGGATTAGCTACATGCACTAATGGAAACGTGACCACTTTTAGTACATTAATATTAAATGAGATAGACGATTAGCTACATAAATTAATTAACATAACCAATTTCTAAATTGAGTTTCCTATTTTATTAACATGAACAACGTGATTAGCGCGCACAAAATATGGGGGGTAGACGAGCACGTCTAGGGGTAGACGAGGGCGTGACGAGTCATGCCAAGGCACCGCGCACTACGCGAGCACGCGCGTAAGGCCGCACGCATGCGCCGCGAACTAACAGTGCGCACGTCGGGGCCGCGCGCTGGCCGAGCTCAAGGTTGCGCCGGGGCCATCATGAAGCGAGCGAGGCACGCCGGGGCGTGCGAGGCACGGACGGGCGAGGCACGGACGGGAGAGGCACGGGCGGGCGAGGCACGGGCGGGCGAGGCACGGGCCGCCATGGCCGGCAAGGCCACGGCCGACCACCACACCGGGGCGGGGATGGCGCGGGCGCGACGGGCAGGGCGGCCGGAGCCGGAGCGGGGCGCGGCGAGGGCGACCGAGCCGGGGCGGCCGGGCGGGCTCGCCGGGGATGGGCGCGGCGGGGGCGGCCGAGCCGGGGCGGCTGGGGCGACGCGAGGGCGAGGCGGGGGCGGCCGAGCCGGGGCCGAGCGAGGTCGGGACGGGGCGGCGCGAGGGCGGGGGCGACCTCGCCGGGGCGGCCGAGCGCGGGGTGAAGGTGGGCTCGCCGGGGCGACCGAGCGGCTCGCCGGGGAGCCGGGCGGGCGGGTCGCCTAGGCGGGGCACGGCCAGCAGTGGCCGGGGCGGGCGCGGCCGCGGGGGGAAGCGCCGGCGAGAGGGGGATGGAGGAGGGAGGGGAGGGAGAAGAGAGGAGGGGGAGGGAGGGCCTCACCGCGGGCGAGGAGGCCGGCGGCGACGGTGCTGGGGGAGGGAGGCGGCGGCGGCGCTAGGGGAGGGGCGCGGTTAGGGCAGGGGAGGGGGTGGGAGAGAGAGAATTTGGGGGGGAAGGGGCGGCTGGGCCGCTTGGGCCCAAAGGGGGAGGGAGGGGGGCGCGGCTGGGCCGGCTGGGGCGGCCCACGGCGGGGAAGGGGGGGCGTGACTGGGCCGGCTGGGCCGCCGTGGGGCCCACGCGGGAAGGGGGGAGAGAGGGGGGGAAAAGGCCGGCTGGGCCGGCCGGCTGGGCCGCGCGCGCCAAGGGGGGGGGGCTGGGCCAAAAGGGGGAGGAGAGGGAGGAGAGAGAAAAGAAAAGATTTTCCTTTTTTATATCTATTTTCTATATGAATGCCTTCACACTTCCAAACAAAAAAATGCATGGTTCGGCATGATGCAGCAAATCAAAGAAATTAACTCTAGGGTTTACTATTATCACATAACTTAAAGTTTTGAAGATGGGTGAGGTTTTAGCTAAAAGAAATGGGAAAGAGAGGTAACACCCGAATTTGGAGAGTGAAGAAAAGAAAAAAATCAACTCCAAAAAAAATTCGGGGTGTTACAAACCTATCCCCCTTAAAAGAATCTCGCCCTCGAGATTCAGGGTTGGCTAGCAAAGAGCTCAGGGTATTTAGCCATCAGATCATCTTCATGCTCCCAGGTTGCTTCTTCCTCAAAGTGATGACTCCATCTACTTTGCACATTCTGATGGTCTTCCTTCGGGTGACTCTGTCTGCAATCTCAAGGATTTGCGCTGGTTTCTCTGTGTAGGTCAAGTCCTCCTGGACTTCAAGACCTTCAACTGGCAACTGCTCTTTTGGCACTCGCAAGCACTTCTTCAACTGAGACACATGAAAGACATCATGCACTGCGGTCAAGCCTTCTGGCAAACTGAGCTGATAGACCACTTCTCCACGCTTTGCGAGAATTTGGTGCTAGCTTGCCTTTGACTCCGAACCTTCTGACTCCTCTGATCGGTGACACTTTCAGATAGACAAAGTCCCCGACTTCGAAACTCAGCTCTCTTCTTCTTGTATCTGCATAGCTTCGCTGCCTTGATTGCGCTATCTTCAGATTTTCTCGAACCATCTTGATGTTCTCTTCAGCTTCAAGCAAAACGTCTGGCCCGAACACTTGCTTTTCTCCAGGCTAATCCCATTGCAACGGAGTTCTACAACTCCTTCCATAGAGCGCTTGAAATGGTGACATCTTCAAGCTGGCCTGGTAACTGTTGTTATAGGAGAACTCTGCATAAGGCAATTTCTTGTCCCATCCGGACTGATCTTGCAGCGCACAGGCTCTCAACATGTCTTCGAGGATTTGATTGGTTCTTTCAGTCTGACCATCTGTCTGCGGATGATAAGCTGAACAGAAATTCAGATGTGTGCCCAAGGCTTCATGCAACTGCTGCCAGAAATGAGAGGTGAACTGTGTTCCTCTGTCTGACATTATCTTCTTTGGCACACCATGAAGACAAACGATCCGAGACATGTACAATTCCACCAATACTGCACTGTTGTAGTTGGTCTTGACAGGTATGAAGTGGGCTGACTTGGTTAAGCGGTCCACCACCACCTAGATGGAATCGTAGCCGGCTCGAGTACGAGGCAATCCGACTATGAAATCCATGCCGATTTCATCCCATTTCCATTGAGGGATTTGCAACGGTTGCAACAATCCAGCTGGTCTCTGGTGCTCTGCCTTGATCTACCGACAACTATCACACATAGCCACATACTCTGCGATTTCCCTCTTCATTCCGTACCACCAGAATTTCTTCTTCAGATCCTGATACATCTTTTCACTACCAGGGTGAATCGAATAGGCTGTCTCATGAGCTTCCTTGAGAATCAACTCCCGAATAGACTGGACATTGGGAACACACAAGCGGTCTTTGAACCATATCACACCTTCTGCATCTTTCCGAAAATCTTTGCCTTTGCCATCTAGAATCAGTCGCCGGATCTCACTGATCTTCTCGTCATTCTTCTTCGCTTCTTTGATTTCCCGCTCTAGGGTAGGTTCCAACTCAATTGTGACTCCTCGCGAATTATTCAGAAACCCAAGACTCAACCTGTCAAACTCTTTGGCCAACTCATAGGGCATCGGATGAGCGACCATCAGATTGACTTGACTCTTTCTGCTCAAAGCGTCTGCCACTACGTTCGCTTTGCCTGGATGGTAATGGATCTCCAACTCGTAGTCTTTGATCAACTCTAACCATCTTCGCTGCCTCATATTCAGCTCTGACTGAGTGAATATGTACTTCAGACTCTTGTGGTCCATGTAAACATCACACTTCTGTCCATACAGGTAGTGCCTCCATATCTTCAATGCGTGAACCATTGCTGCCAACTCTAGGTCATGGATTGGATAATTCTGCTCATGAACCTTTAGCTATCGGGACGAGTAAGCCACAACTCTTCCCTCTTGCATCAACACACATCCCAAACTAGTGTAGCAAGCATCACAATACACCTAGAAGGGCTTGTGCACATCAGGCAAGACTAAGACAGGCGCTGTAGTCAACTTCTCTTTCAGCGCTTCGAAGGCCTCTTGACATTTCTGGGTCCACTTGAACTCAACTTTGTTGCCTAGCAATGCTGTCATTGGTTTCGCAATCTTCGAAAACCCTTCAATGAATCGCCGATAATATCCAGCCATTCCGATGAAGCTCTTGATTCCTCGAGCATCTGTTGGCGCTTTCCAGTTCAGAATGTCTGCCACTTTCTTCGGATCCACAGCCAATCCTTCTTTGTTGATTATGTGACCCAAGAACAGAACTTCACTGATCCAGAACTCACACTTGCTCAACTTTGCATACAGCTGGTGCTCTCGCAATCTCTGCAATACCATCCTCAAATGACTTGCATGCTCTTCTTCGCTTTGAGAATAAATCAGAATGTCATCAATGAATACCACCACAAACTTATCAAGATAGTCCATGAATACGCTGTTCATCAAGTTCATGAAGAAGGCCGGTGCATTTGTTAAACCAAAATACATCACAGTGAACTCATACAACCCATACTTGGTAATGAATGTCGTCTTCGGAATGTCTGAAGGTTGAATCCTGAGCTGATGGTAACCTGACCTTAGATCTATCTTGGAGAACACACTGGCTCCTCTCAACTGGTTGAACAGATCTTCTATTATGGGCAAAGGGTACTTGTTCTTGATTGTGACCTCATTCAAAGCTCGATAATCGATACACATCCTTTTGGTGCCATCTTTCTTCTCCATGAATAGGACAGGGGCGGCCCAAGGCGAGGTGCTTAGCCGGACGTAACCTTTCTCTGATAGCTCATCAATCTGCTTCTTAAGTTCAACTAACTCTGGTCCGGATATTCTATAAGCTCTCTTGAAGATGGGGGCGGTTCCAGGAAGAAGCTCTATAGCAAACTCAACTTTCCGTTCTGGTGGCATTCCTGGTAAGTCCTTTGGAAACACATCTGGGAACTCGGACACAACTTTGATGCTCCCAGTTGGGTCTGCTTCCCTGCTATCGATAGCCATCTGATAACAACTTCCTTTCTTCGGCTCAGGCGGGACTAACTCCGTCACCACTTGCTCTCCTAGTGGGGACACCAACTTGATTGTCCTCTTATCACAACTGATAATTGCCTGATACTTATCTAGCCAATTCATCCCTAGGATGACATCTATTCCCTGAGTACCCATTACTATGAGGTTGGCGGGAAACACTATCCCCCTTATTTCCACACTTACATTCAAACAAATGCTATCAGTTTGAATTCTACCACCGGCTGAGTCAATTTGAATGGGGCTTGACACGGTAGTTATTGGAAGATTATGTGCTTCTACCCATGATGCAGTAATGAAAGAATGTGTTGCTCCAGTATCAAATAACACCTCTGCAATATGAGAGTCGACTGGGAACATACCTACTATCATGTCGGGGGTCTCCTGAACTGCTTCAGCCTCCAAGTGGTTCAGTCTTCCATGATTGTAACGCGGCTGAGAGCGGTTGCCTGCTCCTGGCTGAGGCACATTTTGCTTTGCCGGGGCATTGGGGCCTGACTGCTGCTGGGATGCCTTCTTCAGACATTGCATCACCCAATGGCCTTGCTCTCCACAGTGGAAACATGCTCTGTTTCCAACCTGAGTTGGTGCTGCCTGACTGTTGTGCTGGCTTGCTGGGGCAGGAAGACGAGGTGCCTGCTGATTCTGCCTCTGAAACTGACCTCCTCCTGAATGATTGTTTTGACGATTCTGATGCTGAGGCTGAGGAAACTGCCTTTGGAATCGCTGATGCTGTTGAGGTGGACGCTGGCTCTGCCTGAACTGCTGAGGTTGATTGCTTGAGAAACAAGGACGACTGCTGCTTTCAGGCTAGGGTCCACTGATCTTGCGCTTGCGATCCTCCATCTCTTTACGCTTCCTCTCTGTCATGATTGCTCTGTCAATCAGGTACTGGAATGTCGGGAAGGTATGATTCATCAATTGGTACTGCAGAGGGTCAACCAAGCCTCTCAGGAAACGATAATGTCTCTTGGCGTCAGTGTTGACATCTTCAGGAGCATAGCGAGACAACTGCAGAAACCTGTCCCGGTACTCACTGACTGACGACGACCCTTGCTTAAGAGCCAAGAACTCCTCCTTCTTCACTGTCATCAGACCTGCAGGAACATGATACTGACGAAAGTTTCCTCTGAACTCTTCCCAGGTGATAGTGTCGGGGTGGGCATGGGTGGCGAGATAGGACTCCCACCAAGACTGAGCTGCTCCTCTCAGCAGACGGGGACCATACAAAACTTTCTCTCTGTCATCACACTGAGCGGTATGCAACTCCCGCTCCACAGTGCGCAGCCAGTCTTCAGCATCCATGGGATCAGAAGAGTGAGCAAACGTTGGGGGATGACCTCTCATGAATTCAGCACGTTTGTCCCTGGGCATCTGAGGCATCCGAGGCTAAGGTGGGGCCTGCTACTGCTGTTGCTGCTGCTGCTGCTGCTGAATGGTGGCCAGAGTCTGACCAATGGCTTGAACTACCTGAGTCTGCATCAGAAACATTTGCTCGATGGACATCGGGGGCGGGGGCGGCAGGTGCTGTTGCTGGGGCACCTCATCTTGTGGAGTTGCCTGCTCCTGCTGAGCACGCCTTCCTCCTCTGTGCCTGTTCTCTGACATCTGCAGAATGCAACCACACATCAGAACTGATCTTGCAAATCTTGCATCATAAGAAAAGAGTATAGAATTCTTCAATAGCACTGAACAGACGAGCATCTTCACTGATTCTCCAACACAGACCACACAGCTTCTCAGATAAAGAGGAAAGTGGAATAAAAGGCTTCCCAACTAGATGACTAACTCCATTAACATAGCAGGTAAACCAAAATGTAGGGGATACCCACACTCTGGCGACAGTCATTACAAAGATCCAAACCAAACATAGTCCATCATGACAAACATAAATGCACAGGATATAGCAAACTACCCTGTCTAACTAAAACTAACTAAGAGCGAGACTGACGCTAAGACTATAGCTTCTATGTATATATTTTGTATTAATTACAAGATCCGACTCTGACGATCTATGGCTCTAAATTTATCTTGGTCTTGTAGTCGGGGTTGCCATAAGACCGGTGTCCACGCCGAGGTGAGCGGTACGGGTGCTGAGTCCCGACGGGAGCGGGGGAACCATCGTCCAGGTGACGATGCTCCGCGCGCTCAGCTCGCAGCAGGGCGATCTCAGCACGAGCCCTACTTGGCTCGTCCAGTGCATGGTCCAGCTCCGTGTTTAGCACGGCGGCTAGGTTGACTGTGCTGCTCAACCTAGGATTGTCCTCGCCAACAGGTGAGACAATCACGCCTCCTGTACTGCCAGATGGACGGTGGGGGTAATACTTCAGGTCGAGACCGTCAGCTACCCCACCGAGAATGGAACAGTAGTGCGAAAGCACACGCCGTGCGGCATCTTGCATGGCCGCCTCAGCTGAGTCCCGCTCAGAGATAGAATAGTGCTTTGAGCAGACCTCAGCACCCTAGAGACTGTTCTCCGGGCGGCGCACCAAGCAGGTCGCCTCCCAGCGGTCCGGGTAGACCCCACGACTATGCTAGTAGACCACACAGCAATACTCGATGGACCAAGTACGCCGGTCAAGTGCCCGACGTAGCAGGGTGTCGAGCGCATCGTGGAAGTGACACCCGCGAGCAGCGTCGCGAGTGACGGGTCGAGCAACCCATCCTTCCGGCTCGTGGTCAGTAGAAAAGTCGGTGTCGTGGCTCAAGCTGTCGTTGCCACCTCCGTCGTCTGGGTCTCCCCCAGCAGCTACTCCAGAGGCTAGGGCACCCAGTGGTGGTGTAGGAGGGCCTCTAGGGGAAGCACAGGGGAGCAGCTCCTCACAGACTCTATCTCCTGCTGGAGTGAGAAGGAAGAGCCCTGCTGCTCCTGTCGTCGACGTTCCTGCTCCTCATGCAGGCGGTGGTGCAGCCTCTCCAAATGGCTGGACTGTCCGACCACGGGACGGCGAAGCGGACGCTCAACAAGGCGGGAGGGTAAGAAGGGGATGACAGACTTTCGTGCATTGTGTCTAAGATGAGCCATCTACAAAAGACACTGCAAGCAAAAGAGTGAGAACAGAGTTAATATGACCAGCAAGTAATGAATCATAAATAAATGAAGGATTAGAATAAAAACATAATTTTCAGCAAGGTATAATATATAGTAGAACATAGGTTTGGTCAGTATGACCAACCTTTTGAAGGGGTACCAAAGTCAAGGCACGGACAGAGGTCTATAATCCTTAGAACGACCATTCTACTCTAGGTTAGCGGGCCTACAGTCAGCAAGGCTTTGATACCACCTTATGTCACACCCGGTTTTAGAAGGCAAACCGAATGCGAACCATGTACGTGCTAGGATCAGCAATTCACGTACACAGCAGTTACATAACATGGACATCATCACACAGTGCTCAAATAGCATTAAAAAGGGAAAAGATAGTCGATTACATCATATGTCTGAAACATCCACATAATCTTTACAATAAATCAAAGTGCGGAAAACGAAACATAGATAACTACGGCCTTCACAGGCAGCCGACTGGGGGTTGCCGCTAACCCGCACCTAGAACTCGTCGTAGTCCTGGAACTCCTGGAAGTCTCCTTCCACGGCTTCATCTTCTCCTGAGCAGTGGTTGCAATGCGGACAACCTGGGGGGGGTTTGGTGTGTAGAGCAAGGGTGAGTACACATCAACATACTCAGCAAGTATCCTGTTTGGCTGTAGTGGACTAGCTTTATGTGGGGATAAGTCAAGCAGTTGCTTTTAGTTGGTCAGATTATTATTACTAGTAGAGAAAGCCAAGTTTTAGAGTTAACCCACGTTATTAACCCAAATGTACTCCTTTCCAAACGGAAAGAGTACCACTTACCATTACCAAAGTCAATTCCAAGAACCATCAATCTCATTGCCACCTGCAAATCCGAACATCTCTGATCAAGTACCACTAATCACTAGAGCTCCCTTGGCCGCTCATAACCGCGAGCACGACTGATATATCAGTTTCATAACACTCTGCAGAGGTTGTGCACTTTACCCACGAGCCGTGATTCCCTTTTTGCCTCGGGTTGTACGGACCCTTGAACACTCCCAAGGTGAGTAGGCAGGGTCTCACTACGTAGCCTTTATAAAGATTCCCCGGGGCTGTAGCCGCCCGTTAGGTTTCCTAAATGTACCGCACTCCTCCCCAAGGGACAAATCAACCTTGGCAGAGCGAGCCGCATACACCGAGCCCCATTGACGGCACGACGGCTAAGCGAACTACACCCCGGTTCCTCTAATTATTCAGCTAAGGGCGTCCCACTCCACCCTCATGGTTGCACAGTTTTCCCGGGCGGTCATCCAAAGAAACCGCTCGAGTCCCCTTAAAAACCACAAGTATAACATCATAATAAGAAGGGGGAAAACAGCGTATCATAGATAATCTCATCATGTTCATTGATTAATGTTGAGCAATAGCATAAAGCAAACCAATAATAATCCAACCCAAATAGGTAAACAAGGACATGGATAACAAAGCTAGTCAATCCTTAGGCATAAATGTGTAATGCGGGAGGTGAATTAAAGAATGAATAGGACAGAGATAGGTCAAGGGACACTTGCCTCCACCAACTGACTGCTGCTCAGGGGCTTCTCCTGCGAGTTCCTCGGGCTCTTCGACCGGATCGTTCTCTATGCAGTTGCAAACATACATACATACATCCATCCATTGAAATTAGGAAATCAACAGTACACCATACAAGAGAACAAGTAGATTAAACATGCATAGAATATGACATGTGATACTGCATTTACCTTGGTTAGAAAGAAACGGGGAAAGGTCTCGCAGGGGTTAAAGCTTATGCTCGAGGCGCACTACAGGTAGACGAATAACTAAACATTACATGCTCTAGTTCTACTTAGCTCCAATAATAAGGATTAGCTACATGCACTAATGGAAACGTGACCACTTTTAGTAGATTAATATTAAATGAGATAGACGATTAGCTACATAAATTAATTAACGTAACCAATTTCTAAATTGAGTTTCCTATTTTATTAACATGAACAACGTGATTAGCGCGCACAAAATATGGGGGGGTAGACGGGCACGTCTAGGGGTAGATGAGGGCGTGACGAGTCGTGCCAAGGCATCGCGCACTACACGAGCACGCGCGCAAGGCCGCACGCATGCGCCGCGTACTAACAGTGCACACATCGGGGCCGCGCGCTGGCCGAGCTCAAGGCTGCGCCGGGGCCGTCACGACGCGAGCGAGGCACACCGGGGCGGGCGAGGCACGGGCGGGCGAGGCACGGGCGGGCCAGGCACGGGCGGGCGAGGCACGGGCCGCCATGGCCGGCAAGGCCACGGCCGTCCACCACGCCGAGGCGGGGACGGCGCGGGCGCGACGAGCAGGGGCGGCCGGAGCCGGAGTGGGGCGCGGCGAGGGCGGCCGAGCTAGGGCGGCCGGGCGGGCTCGCCGGGGACGGGCGCGACGGGGGCGGCCGAGCCGGGGCGGCCGGGGCGACGCGAGGGCGAGGCGGGGGCGGCCGAGCCGAGGCCGAGCGAGGTCAGGACGGGGCGGCGCGAGGGCGGGGGTGAGCGCGCCGGGGCGGCCGAGCGCGGGGTGAAGGCGGGCTCGCCGGGGCGGCCGAGCGGCTCGCCGGGGAGCCGTGCGGGCGCGGCCGGGGGCCGGCGAGGCGCGGCCGGCGAGGGGCACGGCGGGCGCGGCGCGGGCGCGGGGGGAAGCGCCGGCGAGAGGGGGAAGGAGGAGGGAGGGGAGGGAGAAGAGGGGAGGGGGAGGGAGGGCCTCACCGCGGGCGAGGAGGGCGGCGGCGGCGGGGGGAGGGAGGCGGCGGCAGCGGTGCTAGGGGAGGGGCGCGGTTAGGGCAGGGGAGGGGATGGGAGAGAGAGAATTTGGGGGGGAAGGGGCGGCTGAGCCGCTTGGACCCAAAGGGGGAGGGAGGGGGCGCGGCTGGGCCGGCTGGGGCGGCCCACGGCGGGGAAGGGGGGCACGGCTGGGCCGGCTGGGGTGGCCCACGGCGGGGAAGGGGGGGCACGGCTGGGCCGGCTGGGGCGGATGGCCAGCTGGGCCGAGGGCCGGCTGGGCCGCCGCGGGGCCCACGCGGGAAGGGGGGAGAGAGGGGGGGAAAAGGCCGGCTGGGCCGCGCGCGCCAAGGGGTGGCGGCTGGGCCAAAAGGGGGAGGAGAGGGAGGAGAGAGAAAAGAAAAGATTTTCCTTTTTTTATATCTATTTTCTATATGAATGCCTTCACACTTCCAAACAAAAAATGCATGGTTCGGCATGATGCAGCAAATCAAAGAAATTAACTCTAGGGTTTACTATTATCACATAACTTAAAGTTTTGAAGACGGGTGAGGTTTTAGCGAAAAGAAATGGAAAAGAGAGGTAACACCCGAATTTGGAGAGTGAACAAAAGAAAAAATTCAACTCAAAAAAAAAATCGGGGTGTTACATGGCTCATCTTCTTGATCTTCTTCATCACCTTGAGCCCGTTCCTCATCTTGAGTTGGTAGAGATGCTTGTATGGAAGATGAAGGTTGATCTTGTGCTTGTGGAGGCTCTTCAGATTCCTTAGGACACACATCCTCAATGGACATGTTCCTTAGCGCGACACACGGAGCCTCTTCATCATCTAGCTCATCAAGATCAACTTGCTCCACTTGGGAGCCGTTAGTCTCATCAAACACAATGTCACAAGAAACCTCAACTAATCCAGTGGATTTGTTTAAGACTCTATATGCCCTTGTGGTTGAGTCATAACCAAGTAAAAAGCCTTCTATAGCCTTAGGAGCAAATTTAAATTTTCTACCTCTTTTAACAAGAATAAAACATTTGCTACCAAAGACTCTAAAATATGAAACATTGAGCTTTTTACCGGTGAGGAGTTCATAGGATGTCTTCTTGAGGATACAGTGAAGGTAGAGCCAGTTGATGGAGTAGCAGGCAGTGTTAATCGCCTCGGCCCAAAATCGGTCCGGATTCTTGTATTCATCAAGCATGGTCCTCGCCATATCCAGTAGAGTTCTATTCTTCCTCTCCACTACACCATTTTGTTGTGTCATGTAGGGAGAAGAGAACTCATGCTTGATGCCTTCCTCCTCAAGGAAGCCTTCAATTTGTGAATTCTTGAACTCTATCCCATTATCGCTTCTTATATTTTTTATTCTTAATCCAAACTCATTTTGAGCTCGTCTCAAGAATCCCTTTAAGGTCTCTTGGGTTTGAGATTTTTCCTGCAAAAAGAATACCCAAGTAAAGCGAGAATAATCATCCACAAGCCGATGCCTATATAAGCTATCGGGCCGAATAGGTCCATGTGGAGTAGCTCGAGTGGCATGTCTGTCGTCATGATGTTCTTGTGTGGATGGTGAGTACCAACTTGCTTTTTTGCTTGACATGCGCTACACATCCTGTCTTTCTCAAAATAAACATTGGTTAGTCCCAAAATGTGCTCTCACTTTAGAAGCTTATGAAGATTCTTCATCCCAACATGGGCTAGTCGGCGATGCCAGAGCCAACCCATATTAGTCTTAGCAATTAAGCAAGTGTCGAGTTCAGCTCTATTGAAATCAACTAAGTATAGCTGACCCTCTAACACTCCCTTAAATGCTACTGAATCATCACTTCTTCTAAAGACAGTAACACTTGAATCTGTAAAAAGACAGTTGTAAGCCATTTTGCATAATTGAGAAACTGAAAGCAAATTGTAATCTAATGAATTTACAAGAAAAACATTGGAAATAGAATGGTCAGGTGATATAGCAATTTTACCATGTCCTTTGACCAAACCTTGATTTCCATCCCTGAATGTGATAGCTCTTTGGGGATCTTGGGTTTTCTCATAGGAGGAGAACATCCTTTTCTCCCCAGTCATGTGGTTTGTGCACCCACTATCAATGATCCAACTTAAGCCTCCAGATGCATAAACCTACAAAACAAGTTTAGGTCTTGTTCTTAGGTACCCAAACTGTCTTGGGTCCTTTGACATTAGAAACAAGCACCTTGGGTACCCAAACACAAGTCTTTGAGCCCTTGTGCTTGGCCCCAACATATTTGGCAACTAATTTGCCTAATTTGTTAGTTAAAACATAAGAATCATCAAAAGTCTTAAATAAAACAATAGGCTCATTTGATATAGTAGTAGTTTTCTTTTTAGGCAATTTAACATGAGTGGATTGCCTAGAACTAGATGCCTCACTCTTATACATAAAAGTATGATGAGAGCCAGAGTGAGACTTTCTAGAATGAATTCTCCTAATTTTGTGTTCGGGATAACCAGCAGGATATAAAATGTAACCCTCGTTATCCTGAACCATGGGAGCTTTGCCCTTAACAAAGTTAGATAATTTCTTAGGGGCATTAAGCTTGACATTGCCTCTCTGTTGGAAGCCAATGCCATCCTTAATGCTAGGGCGTCTCCCATTATAGAGCATGCTTCTAGCAAATTTAAAATTTTCATTTTCTAAGTCATGCTCATTGATTTTAGCACTAAGTTGAGCTATGTGATCATTTTGTTGTTTAATTAAAGCTAGGTGATCATGGATAGCATCAACATTAATGTCTCTACATCTAGTACAAATAGAAACATGATCAACAGTAGATGTAGAGGGTTTGTAAACATTTAATTCATCAATCTTAGCATGTAACATGTCATTTTCATTTCGAAGATTGGCAATAGCATCATTGCAAACATTTAAATCTTTAGCCTTAGCAATTAATTTTTCATTCTCAATCTTAAGGCTAGCAATTGATTCATTCAACTTGTCAATCTTAGCAATCAAACTAGCATTATCATTTTTAAGTTTGACAAGAGAATTATCACAAACATTTAATTTCTCAACCTTAGCAAATAAATTGGCATTCTCAGTTTTAAGGTTGGAAATCAAATCATGGCAACTCCTAAGCTCATTAGATAAATTTTCACATTTTTCTACTTCTTGAGCATAGACATTTTCACTTTAACATGCTTTTTATTTTCCTTAATTAGGAATTCTTCTTGGCTTTCCAAAAGTTCATCCTTCTCATGAATAGCACCTATCAATTCATTTAATTTTTCCTTTTGTTGCATGTTTAAGTTGGCAAAAAGAGCAAGCAAGTTATCTTCATCATCACTAGAGCTACTCTCATCACTAGATGTTGCATATTTAGTGTAGCCTCTAGATTTTACCTTCTTCTTTTTGCCGTCCTTTGCCATGAGGCACTTGTGGCCGACGTTGGGGAATAGGAGGCCCTTGTTGACGGCGATGTTGGCGGCGTCCTCGTCGTCGGAGGAGTCGGTGGAGCTCTCATCGGAGTCCCACTCGCAGCATACATGGGCATCACCGCCCTTCTTCTTGTAGTATTTCTTCTTTTCCTTCCTCTTTCCCTTCTTGTCGTCGCCCCTGTCGCTATCACTAGATAATGGACATTTAGCAATGAAATGACCGGGCCTACCACACTTGTAGCAAACCTTCTTGGAACGGGGTTTGTAATCTCTCCCCTTCCTTTGCTTGAGGATTTGGCGAAAGCTCATGATGATGAGCGTCATTTCCTCGTTGTCGAGCTTGGAGGCATCGATGGGGAGCCTACTTGATGTAGACTCTTCTTTCTTCTCCTCCGTTGCTTTGAAGGCAACGGGTTGCACCTCAGGTGTAGAGGTGGCGCCTCGCTCGATAATTTGTTTAGAGCCTTTGATCATCAATTTAAAGCTCACAAACTTCCCTATAACCTCCTCGGGAGACATTAGCTTGTATCTAGGATCACCATGAATTAGTTGAACTTATGTAGGATTAAGAAAAAAAGTGATCTTAGAATAACCTTGACCATTTCATGGTCATCCCATTTTGTGCTCCTGAGGTTGCGCACTTGGTTCACCAAGGTCTTGAGCCGGTTGTAGATGGCTTGTGGCTCCTCCCCTTGGTTGAGCATGAATCGACCGAGCTCCCCCTCGATTGTTTCCCGCTTGGTGATCTTTGTCACCTCATCTCCTTCGTGCGCGGTTTTGAGCACGTCCCAAATCTCCTTGGCACTTTTCAACCCTTACATCTTATTATACTCCTCTCGACTTAGAGAGGCAAGGAGTATAGTAGTGGCTTGGGAGTTGAAGTGCCAGATTTGGGCGACTTCGTCCGAGTCATAGCCTTCGTTCCCCGACGATGGTACCTGCGCTCCAAACTCAACAATGTCCCAAATACTAGCGTGGAGTGAGGTTAGGTGATGTCTCATTTTATCACTCCACATGTTATAATCTTCACCCTCAAAAACGAGTGGTTTGCCTAGTGGGACGGAAAGTAAAGGACCGCGTCTAGAAATACGGGGATAATGAAGTGGCATCTTACTATACTTCTTGCGCTCATGGCGCTTAGAAGTGATGGACGGCGCGTCGGAGCCGGAGGTAGATGGCGACGAAGAATCAGTCTCGTAGTAGACCACCTTCTTCATCTTCTTTTTCTTGTCGCCGCTCCGATGCGACTTGGCGTGTGAAGGGGATCCCTTCACCCTGTTGCCGGACTCTCCCGATGGAGTCTTCTCGTGGCTTGTGGTGGGCTTCTTGCCAGTCATGACCTCCTTCTTAGCGTGATCTCCTGACATCACTTCGAGCGGTTAAGCTCTAATGAAGTACCGGGCTCTAATACCAATTGAAAGTCGCCTAGAGGGGGGTGAATAGGCGGAATCTAAAAATTGCAAACTTAAGCACACACTACAAGCTAGGGTTAGCGTTAGAAATAAAATTGAGTCCAAAAGAGAGGGTGAAAAACAAATCACAAGCAAATGAAGTGGTTGACACGGTGATTTGTTTTACCGAGGTTCGGTTCTTGCAAACCTACTCCCCGTTGAGGTGGTCACAAAGACCAGGTCTCTTTCAACCCTTTCCCTCTCTCAAACGATCACCTAGACCGAGTGAGCTTTTCTCCTTAATCAAACGGGTCACTTAGACCCCTACAAGGACCACCACAACTTGGTGTCTCTTGTTTTGATTACAAATATCTTGAGAACAAGAAAGGGGAAGAAGAAAAGCGATCCAAGCGCAAGAGCTCAAAGAACACGAGCAAAACTCTCTCTTCTAGTCACTAATTGCTTTGAGTGGAATTGGGACTTGGAGAGGCTTTGATTCAATTGGATTGTGTCTTGTATTGAATACACTAGCTCTTGTATTGAGTGAGATGTCTGAAAAACTTGGATGCATTGAAGTGTGGTGGTTGGGGGGTATTTATAGCCCCAACCACCAAAACAGCCGTTGGGGAAGTCTGCTGTCGAAGGGCGCATCGGACACTGTCCGGTGTGCCAGCCACGTCACCCAACCATTAGGGTTCTGACGGTTTCGACCGTTGGAGCTCTGACTTCATGGGGCACCAGATAGTCTAGTGCCGCACCGGACGGGTGCTGTTCACTGTCCGGTGCGCCTTCTGACGTTGCTCTGACTCTGCGCGCGCAGACGCGCACTGTTCACTGTTGCTTTTGTAGACGACCGTTGGCGCAGTAGCCGTTGCTCCGCATGGCACACCGGACAGTCCAGTGAATTATAGGGGAGTGGCATTTCTAGAAACCCGAAGGTGGTAAGTTTGAGTTCATCCACCCTGGTGCACCGGACAGTCCGATGCGCCAAACCAAGGCACACTTCGGTTTTCTTTTGCTCCTTTCATTTGAACCCTAACTTGTTCTTTTTATTGGCTTGTGTTGAACCTTTAGCACCTGTAGAACATATAATCTAGAGCAAACTAGTTAGTCCAATTGTTTGTGTTGGGCAATTCAACAACCAAAATCATATAGGAAAAGGTTTGACCCTATTTCCCTTTCACAGGCAATGTGCCGCCTCCGCATTTAATGAGACCTGTCCATTCCGCTGGCAGGAAGCGACCTGTCCATCCCACAGGCGACATGCCTGTCCGTTCCACTGGCGGACTGCACGCCCACGCTGCCGCGTGCACTACGCCCATCATTACTCGTATGTTACCAAGGAAGCTGCCGCCGCATGTCAACGCTGCGCGTGCTACGGACAACATGGGCCTGGAGATTGCGTAGACGTCACCTGCATTAGTTGCTCTAGGTATTCCTTTCGTTATGTTCCTAGGCCCACATGTTGGGGCTTAGCCTCCTTGTACGTGCCTCCCTTGGGCTATAAAAGGGAAGGCACATGACGTTACAAGGCAGAGGCAACTTAGACTCCTTAGACTCACTTAAACGCTCAAGCTCACAAGTCACTTAGACCCTTGGGAAGTTCTCCAATCTCTCGAGCTCCAGCAATACAACACACAGTGGAGTAGGGTATTACGCTCCGGCGGCCCGAACCACTCTAAATCCTCGTGTCATCTTGTGTGTTCTTCCACAATCTAGCAAACATGCAAAACACTTAGGCCCCTCCTTGTTTTAGGATTTAGGGCGGGTGCGTTCCACCACCCGGCCGGAGATTTCCTCTCCGACGGAAACCATAACTAAAAAATGCCAAACCCACTACAGCAATAGTTGGTGCCACCACTACTGGATTTATTAACCTGTAAAGCCAGGCATTGAACATATTCAGTTTCTGTGAGGTGTATTCTAGATTGTAGAGTTCTGCATTTGTGTTTCGGGACATACCTCAGAAACAGTGACATAAGACCAATGTATCCTAATATTATCTGGAATACTGAACCAACAAGTAAAGCCCCCTGTAGTTCCCTCATTATGTGCTTGAATTTCTGCATATCATACGAAACACATTTAAGTTAATTGAGGAATGTTTGTATTAAAAAAAGTGGAAAGCTTTCCCACAACCTACAATGCTAAATTCTGATGACAGGTTTGACTGAATGTTAAACATAGTTCAATGCAAGCTCAGGCCATTCCAGTGTATCCTAATATTATCTGGAATACTGAACCAACAAGTATAGCACCCTGTAGTTTCCTCATCATGTGCTTGAATTTCTGTATATCATACGAAACACATTCTAATTAGAAATGAGACTTATATAAATCTCCAAGTTAAGAATACAACCCTAGAAATGAGAAATTGAAGTGAAGTGCTAATCAACACAGGGTAACCAATAAATAAGAAACAAGAAGATATAAGCATGCTTACCCTTATGTAAACCCTAAGCAACTAAGGACAGGTCTACACACAAAAGAAAATGTTATAATTAGTCAGCATGCAGACTAATGAGCCCATCATTGCTACCAGCTGCTGGAGTAGAGATATCTGATTGAAAACGAAAGCATTAACAATTACAACACTGAATTCTAATGGACCTTGGGATAAAAACATGTCATGTAATGCAAATAAGCAAGAAATTATTCCATCGACACCTTTGGAAGTGGTATGTGTAGAGCTGCGCATGGAACACTTATTTTCACTTGTACAAACAATAGATAACAGTACTTTTAAAATCACATTACCACCAGAGAATTGCCGGCGATAGGGTAACACATGAATTTGGTAGGCATTTAGAGAAGAAATTTTATACCTCAAAAGTGTGCAGAGGAGCCGTTCCTGCGCCAGGTCACAGACCGTTCGGTCCTGTGTCACAGACCGTCCGCGCCTCCGCAGAGAGCCCCGCCAGGCGATCCATTCCCGTGTTTGGCGCCCGGATCGGTGCCAACACTTACCTTCTTCCCAAACTCAACTTCACTAACATCAGCATCGATCGATAGAATCTAGCATGGACAATAACAATGTGGTGAGACTATATCCTACTAAAATTAACAATTACAGAAACATATAGTAGTGCCTTTAAGATCTCACCTCATCCATCAGATACCTCTCAAACTTAATAGCGGATTTTGGTAGCAATACACCGACATATTTCTTTATGAATAAAACAATTTTGTCATAACAATCAAGTATATAAAACTATCAACTTCTAAAAACTTAAGTAGATACATGTGCACTCCTGTAATACAATTTCACACGATTGTACATCGATTCTGGTATGGAAAAAGTTGACAATCAAACATTGAGAAAAAGTTGACGATCAAACAAAACTTAAATAGCAAGTAAACATTGATAACCAAACAAAGTAAATATTACAAATCCGTTGGTCAAGATGTTCTATTAGCCTTCAGTAACCTTGGCTACCAGGGAATCCAAAGACCATTTCTAAACTGCAAGCTGAAAATGAATATCAAATAACCTTCAAATAAAAATGTTTAGGTGCAGTCATATAGAGAGTTTGCTAGAACTATAACTCGATGTCTCACTATGAATTGAAGGTGCAAAAGAAATTTGAAAACTAAATTAAAGCACTGAACGTAGGTTTACTATGTATCTAGAGATAGTGTAATATAGATGCATAGCAAAAGCTATATCCCTGAACAAGCCAAATCAACTTACAGTTAAGAACAGAGGTAAAAGCTTAGATAAATTCTGAAATTGACCATTAACAAATAGAAATGACTTGACAGAATTTTAAATTTCAAGGAGCTCTAATTAATGCATAATTGTTTGTCTAAATGCAATGGCATGTCGACACTTAATAAAAGCATTAGGAACTGCAATTGTCATACCTCGCTCAAGCAGGATGTCAATGATTAGAGAGAGAGTTGTCGGAGAGTGAAAAGGTGCCCACCCCCCTCGCCCTTTGTGTTCAGCAAGCTTGAGAGCCCTAAAACAAAGTTATCAAAGCCAACAGGACATTATTGTCGCAAACACAGCTCATCAGGTGACACTAATCAGATCACTGTATATGGTACACATAAGTTACTAAAATTCAAAAAACAATAGTAGTGTCAATAACAATAAAGTTATTTGATGAGTCTAAATATCATTACCTGATTCCCGACCTAAGTTGCTTTGAGTCTGGTAGTAATCTATAGTCTCATGGTATTATACTAAAATTTACCCATCTGCCCAGTTACACTGAAATTTACATTGACGAGTTTCCAATAGCAATAAACATGTAAGCTGAAGCTTCTGAGTTCCGACATCATCCTTAATCTACAATTGCACCCTAAAAACATGGAACGTTAGTAAAGGGACCTCATACTCGACTTTAATGTGCTAAAAGGCACCATCATCAGATAAGGTAAAAGTGAATTCCATTAACTGCACATAAGTTACAGCAAAGAACAATCATATGCCTGTTTATAAGGAATTCAAGCATTACAATAGCATATGAAGCCGAAAACTAATGAATAAAGCAGCTGGCCAGTGATTTAAGATAATGCAAAGTTTACTCCAAGGCTCTAGGCCAGACTGCTTATCTTCCTTCTATATTCAAGGTTACAAAAATTATCTATAGCTGGATAGTTAATCTAGCCCTAGACGATGGGAATCTAAAGTCCATGTACCAGTAAGAAGTCAGTCCGATTCCAGCCAGCAAGAAAGAAATCATCAACTGGATTGTCAACACATGAGTATCAAAATAATAAAAACATTACACATCAGTATCAAGGAAATGCAGTTGAAAATAGCAACGAATTTCAATCCCCAAAACTGAAATTTGTTTTTTGTTTTCTATCATAATGCAGTCAAAAGTCTAATCCAAAACTTCGCAAGACAGTAAGTTTTATACCGATCCATATGGTCATGGTAGCTTTCCATATACACAATCAAGTACTTATAACGTATGGTGGACACGAAGGAAATGCTGACCAGAATCAACTCAATTATAACTGGGATCACTGAACGGGCATCAATTGAACACTACCAAAAACTGTCAACATTCACCTGAGCCCCAGACAGGTAGTTGAATTACACGGCAGATAACCCTGAATCGCACGCAACACTCAAAAAGGCGAGCATAGGAATTGCCCAATCCCAAAACTACATCTCCATCGCAGGGAGCGCTATCCCGAAAATCACCACGTAACACAATTTGAAGCCTCCCAGCTCGTAGAAACCAAACTAATCAGATCGAACTGAGGCGGGGCGGGAGGGACGAGAGCCGGGTGAGAGGGGACGGGGAGATTAGGGTTTTGAGCGCGTACCACCAGGAGTATGCGGTGCGTCCGTTGACCCTGAGCACGAGGAGGAGAGTGAAGCAGAAGAGCGCGGCGTGCGACGCCGCCGCCTGGGCCGTCTTCCCCACCCCTGCCCACGTGTGGCCCCGCCGCCGCTGCATCCCTCCTGTTCCCAGGGCACCCGACGGGAAAGTCAAATCTCCCCTTCTCCGCTGGCTCCGCTTCCTTGGACTCGATGCTCGGCAATGGGCCTGAAAACTCGGAGAAATGGGGGATGAAAAGGAACACGGGTACTAGGGTTTCTCTCTCCGGTGAAGGGGGCGTCTGACGTGGGATGCCACCTCTCTGGTGAAAGGGTGGCCGCTCTGTGGCCCGAGTTGGGCTAGGGGCAGTTGGGAGGGATGGAGCAAGAGAGGAGGGAGAGGGGAGCCAGCGAGGCGGGCGGGCCATCGATAATGGCGGACGGGCCATCGATAGTAGGTGAGTGCGGTGGTGAATGGCGCGGTCGATCCGGTATTGAAGAGGGCAAGGGAGAGGGATCCGGTGGGCGCCATGGATCCGCCATGCCGGATCCGGTGGGGAAGGTGGGAAGGGCGCTGTCGGGGACCATAATTAGGGGTACCCTCAAGACGCCTAATTCTCAGCTGGTAACCCCCATCAGCATAAAGCTGCAGAGGCCTGATGGGTTTGATTAAGTCAGGGATCAGTCCGTACGAGCGACTTGATCACGCCACGCCTGAGCCTAGCCTCGGGCGAGGGCAGCCGACCCTGAGATGACTCCGTCTCGCCTGAGGTCTCCTCTTTCACGGCAGACGCATCACCGGCTCGCCCGAGGCCCCGCCTTCGATAAGAAGTAACCCTGACTAAATCACCGCGCCAACCGACCAAATCCCTGGGGCCTTCAACGCAAAAGGTAAGACTGACGGGTAGCCAGGCTTGGCCAAAGCGCCAGAGGAAGCTCCGCCCGACCTAGGGCTCGGACTCGGGCTAAGGCCCCGGAAGACGGCGAACTCCGCTCCGCCCGACCCAGGGCTCGGACTCGGGCTAAGGCCCCGGAAGACGGCGAACTCCGCTCCGCCCGACCCAGGGCTCGGACTCGGGCTAAGGCCCCGGAAGACGGCGAACTCCGCTCCGCCCGACCCAGGGCTCGGACTCGGGCTAAGGCCCCGGAAGACGGCGAACTCCGCTCCGCCCGACCCAGGGCTCGGACTCGGGCTAAGGCCCCGGAAGACGGCGAACTCCGCCTCGCCCGACCCAGGGCTCGGACTCGGGCTAAGGCCCCGGAAGACGACGACCTCCGCCTCGCCCGACCCAGGGCTCGGACTCCGCCTCGGCCCCTGCCGAACGACCTCCGCCTCGCCCGACCCAGGAGTTCGGGCTCGGCCTCTGTCATGCAGGACGGACTCGACCTCGACTTCGGAAGAGCCTCCACGTCGCCCGACCTAGGACACAAGACCGCCACGTCAACGGGAGGCGTCATCATCACCCTGCCCTGAGCCGACTCGGGTCGCAGAGAACAAGACCGGCGTCCCATCTGGCCAGCTCCGCCAGATAGGCAATGATGGCGCCTCACTAGACCATGACGACGGCGGCTCTCAGCTCCCTTACGAAAGCAGGGAGACGTCAGCAAGAGCACAACTGTTCCAACAGCTGTCCCTCCGTCAAGCTCCACTGCTTCTCCAACAGCCACGACGCCACACCAACAGGGTGCCAAGATCTCTCCGGCTGCCACCTTGGCATGTACTTAGGGCGCTAGCTCTCCCTCGCTAGACACGTAGCACCTTGCTACACCCCCATTTTGTACACCTGGATCCTCTCCTTACGACTATAAAAGGAAGGACCAGGGCCTTCTTAGAGAAGGTTGGCCTCGCGGGGACGAAGGGCAGGGGCGGGCGCTCTCTCGGGGCCGCCCGCTCCCCTCACCTCGCGCGGACGCTTGTAACCCCCTACTGCAAGCGCACCCGACCTGGGCGCGGGGCGAACACGAAGGCCGCGGGAATTCTCCGACTCCCTCACGACCCGGCTCCGGCCACCTCGCTCTCTCTCTCTCTCTCCCCCCTTTTGCGCTCGCCCACGCGCTCGACCCATCTGGGCTGGGGCACGCGGCACACTCACTCGTCGGCTCGGGGACCCCCCGGTCTCGGAACGCCGACAGTTGGCGCGCCAGGTAGGGGCCTGCTGCGTGTTGACGAGCAGTTTCCCGTCAAGCTCCAGATGGGCAGTCTCCAACGACCTCTTCAACCCGGGACGGTGCTCCGTTTCGGGAGCCTCGAGTTCATGTCTCTCGACAGCAGCTACGACATGATACTCCTTCCACCGCCGCGCGACAGCGACAATGGTGGCGGACAGCCCGCCCGCCGGCGGCGGAATCGACGACGCCTTTCCCGCGTAGGGGAAGGACAGCTTTCGAGCTCGCTCCGTCCTCTCCCTCGCCATCGGAGGAGGAGGCGGGGCAACCAAAGCCGAGCGGGAGGCTGCGCTCCGACGGCTGTCGAGCAAATCGACACCCCCAGCGCCCCAACGGAGGACACGCCAAGCGTCGCCCTCGCGTTCGAGGCAAAGGCGGGCGCCATCCCCCCGCAACACGTCGATCCCGAGCAGGTGGACGACGCCAGCACGCTCACGGAAGGCCTGCAGGACGTCGCCCTCGTACCCAAGACGACGGCGCGATCAGCCCCCGACGTGACTTCATCGCTCCTCGTCGACAAAAAGGTACCGACTGCTACCCATCTTTCGTCATTTCGACTCGACCTCAGCCCGCCTGGCGACCTCGCTTTGGCGGGCGCTCACGTTGAGGCGAGTGCAACCTCTCTGGGGTTTCGTGTGCGGTCGCCTTGGGACCGATTGACGGGTGTCTCGACCTACGGACCCTCTGGGTCCGAGGAAGATGACGACCCCAGCATCTGCTGGGATTTCTCCGGATCTGGCAACCCTAGTGCCATGCGGGACTTCATGACCGCATGTGACTACTGCCTCTCCGACTGTTCCGACGGCAGCCGCAGCCTTGGCGACAAGGACCGCGGCCCGAGCCGCGAATGTTTCCACATCGAGCTAGGGGATCCCTCCGGAGGCGGCTGTCTCGGCATGCCGGAGGATGGTGATCCCCCTAGGCCAGCGCCTCGCGCCGACATCCCGCGGGAGCTAGCTGTGGTCCCCGTTCGGGCGGGGGGTCACGACCCACAGCTCGAGCAAGTCCGCGGGGCGCAGGCCGGGCTCGATGAGGGAGCGGGAGCGCTCGAGGCAATCCGCCAGAACATCGGGCAGGTATGGGCGAGCCAGCCCCCGGCCGGGGGAATACGTCACCTGCCCCAAGGTCTCCAGCACCGCATCACCAACGATGCCAGGGTCAGACCGCCACCCGCATCCGGCGGAACCGGTCAGGACCTGGCCGCCGCGGCGATGCTCCTCCGCGCGATGCCGGAGTCATCAACCACCGAGGGTCGGCGAATCCAGGGAGAACTCAAGCATCTCCTGGAAGGCGCTGCGGCCCGGCGGGCCGAAAGCTCTGCCTCCCGAAGGCAGGGGTACCCCTCGGAACCTCGTGCCGCGACTTCCCGACTCACGCGGGAAGCCTCGGTCTACACCGGGCGCACGCGCAACACCGCGCCTGCGGCCCCGGGCCGCCTCGGCAACGAACACCCTCATCGCGACCGTCGGGCACGCCTCGACGAAAGGGTGCGCCGAGGCTATCACCCCAGGCGTGGGGGACGCTACGACAGCGGGGAGGATCGGAGTCCCTCGCCCGAACCACCCGGTCCGCAGGTCTTTAGCCGAGCCATTCGGCGGGCGCCGTTTCCGCCCCGATTCCGACCCCCGACTACTATCACAAAGTACTCGGGGGAAACGAGACCGGAATTGTGGCTTGCGGACTACCGCCTGGCCTGTCAACTGGGTGGGACGGACGATGACAACCTCATCATCCGCAACCTCCCCCTGTTCCTCTCCGACACCGCTCGTGCCTGGTTGGAGCACCTGCCTCCGGGGCAGATTTCCAACTGGGAAGATCTGGTCCAGGCTTTCGCCGGCAACTTCCAGGGCACGTACGTGCGCCCCGGGAATTCCTGGGACCTCCGAAGCTGTCGGCAACTGCCGGGAGAGTCTCTCCGGGACTACATCCGGCGGTTCTCGAAGCAGCGCACCGAGCTGCCCAACGTCACCGACTCTGATGTCATCGGCGCGTTCCTCGCCGGCACCACCTGCCGTGACCTGGTGAGCAAGTTGGGTCGCAAGACCCCCACCAGGGCGAGCGAGCTGATGGACATCGCCACCAAGTTCGCCTCCAGCCAGGAGGCGGTAGAGGCCATCTTCCGAAAGGACAAGCAGCCCCAGGGCCGCCCGTCGGAAGATGCTCCCGAGGCGTCTACTCCGCGCGGCGCCAAGAAGAAAGGCAGGAGGAAGTCGCAAGCGAAACGCGACGTTCCCGATGCAGACCTTGTCGCCGCCGCCGAGCACAAGAACCCTCGGAAGCCCCCCGGAGGCGCCAACCTCTTCGACAAGGCACTCAAGGAGACGTGCCCCTACCATCAGGGGCCCGTCAAGCACACCCTCGAGGAGTGCGTCATGCTTCGGCGCCACTTCCACAGGGCCGGGCCACCTGCAGAGGGTGGCAAGGCCCGCGACGACGACAAAAGGGAGGATCGCCAAGCAGGAGAGTTCCCAGAGGTCCGCGACTGCTTCATGATCTACGGAGGGCATGCGGCGAATGCCTCGGCTCGGCATCGTAAGCAAGAGCGTCGGGAGGTCTGCTCGGTGAAGGTGGCGGCACCAGTCTACCTAGACTGGTCCGACAAGCCCATCGCCTTCGACCGGGACGACCACCCCGACCACGTGCCGAGCCCGGGGAAGTACCCGCTCGTCGTCGACCCCGTCATCGGCGACGTCAGGCTCACCAAGGTCTTGATGGATGGGGGCAGCTGCCTCAACATCATTTACGCTGAGACCCTCAGGCTCCTGCGCGTCGATCTGTCATCCGTCCGAGCAGGCGCTGCGCCCTTCCACGGGATCATCCCCGGGAAGCGCGTCCAGCCCCTCGGACAGCTCGACCTCCCTGTCTGCTTCGGAACACCCTCCAACTTCCGAAGGGAGACTTTGACGTTCGAGGTGGTCGGGTTCCGAGGAACCTACCACGCAGTGTTGGGAAGGCCATGCTACGCGAAGTTCATGGCCATCCCCAACTACACCTACCTGAAGCTCAAGATGCCGGGCCCCAACGGGGTCATCACCGTCGGCCCCACGTACAAACACGCATTCGAATGCGATGTGGAGTGCGTGGAGTACGCCGAGGCCCTCGCCGAGTCCGAGGCCCTCATTGCCGACCTGGAAAGCCTCTCCCGAGAGGTGCCGGACGCGAAGCGACATGCCGGCAACTTCGAGCCAGCGGAGACGGTTAAGGCCGTCCCTCTCGACCCCAGTGGCGACACCTCCAAGCAGATTCGGATCGGATCCGGGCTCGACCCCAAATAGGAAGCAGTGCTCGTCGACTTTCTCCGCGCAAACGCCGACGTCTTTGCGTGGAGTCCCTCGGACATGCCCGGCATACCGAGGGATGTCGCCGAGCACTCGCTGGATATTCGGGCCGGAGCCCGACCGGTCAGATAGCCTCTGCGCCGATTCGACGAGGAAAGGCGCAGGGTGATAGGTGAGGAGATCCACAAGCTGATGGCAGCAGGGTCCATTAAAGAGGTATTCCATCCCGAATGGCTTGCCAACCCTGTACTTGTGAGGAAAAAAGGGGGGAAGTGGCGGATGTGTGTAGACTACACTGGTCTCAACAAAGCATGTCCGAAAGTCCCCTACCCTCTACCTCGCATCGATCAAATCGTGGACTCCACTGCAGGGTGCGAAACCTTGTCTTTCCTCGATGCCTACTCAGGGTATCATCAAATCAAGATGAAAGAGTCCGACCAGCTCGCGACTTCTTTCATCACGCCCTTTGGCATGTACTGTTATGTCACAATGCCGTTCGGTTTGAGGAACGTGGGTGCAACCTACCAGCGGTGCATGAACCATGTGTTCGACGAACACATCGGTCGCACGGTCGAGGCCTACGTCGACGACATCGTGGTCAAGACGAGGAAAGCCTCTGACCTCCTCTCCGACCTCGAACTGACATTCCGGTGTCTCAAGGCGAAGGGCGTCAAGCTCAACCCCGAGAAGTGCGTCTTCGGGGTGCCCCGGGGCATGCTTTTGGGATTCATCGTCTCCGAGCGGGGCATCGAAGCCAACCCGGAGAAGATCGCGGCCATCACAAACATGGGGCCCATCAAGGACTTAAAAGGCGTACAGAGGGTCATGGGATGCCTCGCGGCCTTGAGCCGTTTCATCTCGCGCCTCGGCGAAAGAGGCCTGCCCCTGTACCGCCTCTTAAGGAAGTCCGAGTGCTTCACTTGGACTCCCGAGGCCGAGGAAGCCCTCGGGAACCTGAAGGCGCTCCTCACCCAGGCGCCCGTCTTGGTACCCCCAGCTGATGGAGAAACCCTCTTGGTCTACGTCGCCGCAACCACCCAGGTGGTCAGCGCCGCGATCGTGGTCGAAAGGCAGGAAGAGGGGCATGCTTTGCCCATTCAGAGGCCAGTTTACTTCGTCAGCGAAGTGCTGTCCGAGACCAAGATCCGCTACCCACAAGTCCAGAAGCTGCTATATGCAGTGATCCTGACGAGACGAAAGCTGCGACATTACTTCGAATCGCATCCGGTGACTGTGGTGTCATCCTTCCCCCTGGGGGAGATCATCCAGTGCCGAGAAGCCTCGGGGCGGATCGCGAAGTGGGCGGTGGAAATCATGGGCGAGGCAATCTCATTCGCCCCTCGGAAGGCCATCAAGTCCCAGGTACTGGCGGATTTCGTTGCCGAATGGGTCGATACCCAGCTGCCAACGGCCCCGATCCAACCAGAGCTCTGGACCATGTTTTTCGACGGGTCGCTGATGGAGACGGGAGCTGGCGCGGGCCTGCTCTTCATCTCGCCCCTCGGGAAACACCTGCGCTACGTGCTCCGCCTCCATTTCCCGGCGTCCAACAATGTGGCCGAGTACGAGGCTCTGATCAACGGATTGCGAATCGCCATCGAGCTAGGGGTCCGACGCCTCGATGCACGCGGCGACTCGCAGCTCGTCATCGACCAAGTCATGAAGAACTCCCTCTGCCGCGACCCGAAGATGGAGGCCTACTGTGAGGAGGTTCGACGCCTGGAAGACAAGTTCTACGGGCTCGAGCTTAACCACATCGCCCGGCGCTACAACGAGACTGCAGACGAGCTGGCAAAGATAGCCTCGGGGTGAACGACGGTTCCCCCGGACGTCTTCTCCCGAGATCTGCACCAACCCTCCGTCAAGATAGGCGACGCGCCCGGGCACGAGGCACCCTCGGCCTCGTCCGAGGTGACCTCGGCCCAGCCCGAGCCATCCTCGGCTCAACCCGAGGAACCCTCGGAGCCCGAGGGCGAAGCACTGCGCATCGAGGAGGAGCAGAACGGGGTCGTGCCAGATCAAGATTGGCAAACCCCGTACCTGCAATATCTCCACCAAGGAGAACTGCCCCTCGACCGAGCCGAGGCTCGGCGGGTAGCGCGACGCGCCAAATCGTTCGTCTTGCTGGGCGATGAGAAGGAGCTCTACCACCATAGCCCCTCGGGCATCCTCCAGCGATGTATCTCCATCGCCGAAGGTCAGGAACTCCTGCGGGAAATACACTCGGGGGCTTGCGGTCATCATGCAGCACCTCGAACCCTCGTCGGGAACGCTTTCCGCCAAGGCTTCTACTGGCCAACGGCGGTGGCTGACGCCACTAGAATTGTCCGCGCCTGCGAAGGGTGCCAATTCTATGCGAAGCAGACCCACCTGCCCGCTCAGGCTCTGCAGACGATACCCATCACCTGGCCCTTCGCTGTGTGGGGTCTGGACCTCGTCGGCCCCTTGCAGAAGGCGCCCGGGGGCTACACGCACCTCCTGGTCGCAGTCGATAAATTCTCCAAGTGGATCGAGGTCCGACCCCTGAACAGCATCAGGTCCGAGCAGGCAGTGGCGTTCTTCACCAACATCATCCATCGCTTCGGAGTCCCGAACTCAATCATCACCGACAATGGCACCCAGTTCACCGGCAAAAAATTCTTGGATTTTTGCGAAGATCACAACATCCGGGTGGACTGGGCCGCCGTAGCTCATCCCATGTCGAATGGGCAAGTAGAGCGCGCCAACGGCATGATCTTACAAGGGCTCAAGCCTCGAATTTACAATAATCTCAACAAGTTCGGCAAGCGATGGATGAAGGAACTCCCCTCGGTGGTCTAGAGCCTGAGGACGACGCCAAGCCGAGCCACGGGTTTCACGCCGTTCTTCCTGGTCTACGGGGCCGAGGCCGTCCTGCCCACGGACCTGGAATACGGCTCCCCGAGGACGAGGGCCTACAACGAAGAAAGCAACCAAGCTAGCCGAGAAGACTCGCTGGACCAGCTGGATGAGGCTCGGGACAGGGCCTTACTACACTCGGCGCGGTACCAGCAGTCCCTGCGACGCTACCACGCCCGAGGGGTCCGACCCCGAGACCTCCAGGTGGGCGACCTGGTGCTTCGGCTGCGGCAAGACGCCCGAGGGAGGCACAAGCTCACGCCCCCCTGGGAGGGGCCGTTCATCATCGCCAAAGTTCTGAAGCCCGGAACGTACAAGCTGGCCAACAGTCAAGGCGAGGTCTACGGCAACGCTTGGAACATCCAACAGCTACGTCGCTTCTACCCTTAAGATGTTTCCAAGTTGTTCATATACCTCGCACCCACGCAAAGTTTAGTCAACAAGGAAGGGTCGGCCTCGCCTCGGCAAAAGCCCGACCCTCCCTCGGGGGCTAAAAGGGGGGAAACCCCCTCTGCGTCAAAACTTTCCTCGAACAAAAAAATCTCTTTTACCAGAACATCTTCCGTGCTTTTTGACTACTTCGAAAAGTGGGTCCCGGAAACGACGGGGTACACGTAAGCAGCCAAGGCTGACCGAGCCGAGGGACTCCTACGCCTCCGGGATACGGATACCTCACTCATCACCTTCTGCGATAAGTAACTCGCGCTCGGATAAGGTGAATCCGCGGATCGAACGAGTCTTTACGTACGGAAGCTCTTCTGTCGAAGCGATTCTTCGAGCCTTCTAGACCGAGTCGGTGACAGGGCCTCATGGACGGGCAAAAGTACGCGTAAGCGGCAAGGCCGACCGAGCCGAGGGACTCCCACGCCTCCGGGATACGGATACCTCACTCATCACCTTCCGCGAGAAGCAACTCTTGCTCGCACTAACATCCCTGCTACCGACGGAAAGTCCAGATACTCGAAACAAGAGGAAAAGAGACGCAGCTTTATAACACAGCAAGGGTGTGTGTTCTGGCCTCGACGGCCGCGCAAGGCCCACGCTACAAGACGATTTGACCCTGTAGGCTCGGATCTTGACGCTGGAAGAGGGCGATGACACCCTCGGCGTCGACAACACCTTCGGCCCCCGACCTAGCCTCGGACGGCGACGCGGTCCGAGGGCCTTCGCTCCGAAGGACGACGTCATCACCACGCTCGAGCAATCTCTGCCAGGGACTTCTCCGAGAACCCGGCCCGAGCGGACGGCTCGGCCGGCCACCTCCGGGGCCTCGGCCGACCGCCTTCCGAGGGCGCCAGCTCGATCCGAAGCCTCGGCTGAGCAACTCCGACGGCAATCCTGCCAACGGACAACCCGACTAGGCTCCGGCCAACCAGGTTTCATTTCCGAGCCAACTCCGCCTCTGCTCGTGCTGATATCGCTACCCCTGGCCTCGGCTCGTCGAAGAGCGGCCGAGGGGTTTCTTTAACTAAGCTAGAGGAGCCTCGGACAACAGGGCCGACCGAGCCGAGGGACTCCTACGCCTCCGGGATACGGATACCTCACTCGTCACCTTGACACGAGGCGACTCATGCTTGGTGAAGCGGTTCAGACAATCAGCAGACGAGTCTTAGTGCTCGGAAATGAGGAAAAAACACGGCTCCGCGCCGTAGTTACATACATGTTCAGGCCCCGAAAGCCGAAATGAACAATAAACCCGGCACTCGAAGTGCCATTTACAAACGGAACTCCGGTTCCTCCCTCCGCAGCGGCGCAGGCCTCGGGAGAAGGCACAGCTGCTGTCTTGCCCTCGCCCATAACGCCACCCGAGGGGCGAGGACAAGTACAAAGAGCCGAAGGCCCGAAGCGCCGATGGTGGCGGTGATCCCGTCGCTGACGGGGACTTCTCGAGCCGCCTCCACCTCGGCACTGACGCCAGGAGCCACCGGCCTACCGGCAGATCCCCACTCAAATCCTCCCCGATGAGTGGGGCACCGGCCTCCGCGCAGAGGCGCCGCCCTGGTGCAAAGGCAGGGCCACCCCAGAACACGAGCGCCGCCCTAGCGGCGTACGGCGTCTAGGGTGGACCTCCCGTGTACACGGCGCGGCAGCCGCCCCCCGGCAAAAGGGGCCGCCGGAGCCGAGCCAGCGGACCCGACACGCTGGAAGTGACGGCGTTCGCCGCCGATCCATCCCCCGTTGTCGGAGTCCGCGCCGCCCGCCGGGCCTGTGAGCGCCTTCTCCCTCGAACATCGTGGGAGAGGATGACCCACGAACCCGTGCGGGAGGTGGAGCGCCGGCTCAGTCCGGCACCCACCCCAGCGAGGATGATGAACATCCTTGAAGCTGAGGGTGGGACCTAGATCGCAGTCCGGTTTGCTCCTCCCCACCCAGGAGCTGGTGGTCACCGTCTCGGGTGACCCCCAGCGGAGGGGAGCAAATGGGCTGCATGATGAAAATCCTTGAAGCCGAACGATGGCTGAAAGGTACCAACTCCCACGGAGTTGCGTTCCTCCAACGATGGGGCGAAAAGACGGCGGTTTCCCCCATCCGGGGGCCTGGAAGACGGAGAGACACAATGCATAAGGGGAGGAAGGAGACATGGTCGCCTTACGAAGGGGGTCGCCCTCCTTTTAAAGGCAACTCCCCCTGCTTACACCCTCAACCGTCACGGGCTGAGTCTTCTCCAACACGCCTCCAAAGTCCTCCCCTGCGGCGCGGGGGCTGGGGCCCGCCTGTCATGCAGACCGGCTCTAAGAAGAAGCCGAACCGTCGCGCACGACGCACGCAACCACCCAGCGGTTACGAGCAATCCTCCACTTTCGCCCAGACCGGCGGGCGAAAGGGGCAGGCGGCCATGCAGGCGGCATGCAACCGCGCCAAGTGGACGCGCCTCTCCGACTCCTGACAGGCCAGCACGACGGCTCAAGCCCACGCGTCGTGCAACTGGCGCGCCGGTTGCTGCATGCGAGCCGCTGTGCCACTCGCTCCACCACCGCACCTCCTCGATTGCGGAACCGATACCGCGATTCGAGGCGACCCAGCCCGCGACCCAGCGGCGCCAGCCTGGCGCAGTGGTCAAACGCGGTCAAAA
Organism: Zea luxurians; assembly: GCA_029449295.1. Classification (NCBI taxonomy): domain Eukaryota; kingdom Viridiplantae; phylum Streptophyta; class Magnoliopsida; order Poales; family Poaceae; genus Zea; species Zea luxurians. The sequence goes on along the minus strand of JAOPSE010000240.1, from coordinate 25,332 downwards.
ATGGGCCGGCAGTAATGACGGTGGCAGGCGCGCGAGAGCAGCGGTCACGCCATCTGCCAAGCTCATGTCCCATCCGGAGGCAGCAAGAGAACCCCCTCTCACGGCGTGAAGACGACGCGCCCGTGACCCGTACCTCGAACGGCTCGCGCACGCGCAACGGCAACCTCGCCAACTACTCACCCCGGCGCATTAACTCCGCGGCTCGACGGACAGCGCTACGGGCGGGAGCGGCTGGCGACGTTTCGCCTTCGCCAAAACAACCACGCCGAAAAAGGTACGCCACGACGTTCAATTTCGAACCCTTTTTCCCTTTCCCTTCTTTCTCTATCTCTTGCAACAGGGACCGAGAAGGGGGATAACCCCAAAGGGATCCTTCCCCGTGAAGGAACTAGGCTCCGAGCCTCCCTACTGATCAGGGGTTCGAAGGCTGGCCCCCCGAAGGGTTCAACAGCCGCCTCAGATCGCGTGGGCCCGACACCCACTACTGGTCAGGGGTTCGAAGGTCGGCCCCCGAAAGGTTCCACGACCGCCTCAGGCTACTCGGGCTCCGTGCCCCCTACTGATCAGGGGTTCGAAGGCTGGCCTGTCGAAGGGTTCACAGTCGCCCCAGACGCCGAGCGAGGGATGACTAGGGGTACGTTCGATACATAACCAAGGCTCGGGCTGCGCTCCCGAGGTACCCTAGGACATTTCCGAGACCAGCGGGAACGACTCTGTAACGGAATCCCATCGGAGGGAGGCAACGAGCCCTCGGACCCCGTCGCTAGGGGACCGGGTCCGGCAGATCACCCGCAGGTACTTTTGGGCGTGCCTCCGGGCCCCTAGCCGACCCCCAACGAACGGGGCACGGACGTCCACTCGGATTACCCGATTGCAGCTCACCGGAGACACCATGTTCGGTGCCCATCGAGGGTAACATGGCGCACTCCCCCCCTCCTCCTTGCGGAAAGGCGACGTAGGGGCGTATATAAAAAAGCCGAGTCTACTGTCGGGGACCATAATTAGGGGTACCCTCAAGACGCCTAATTCTCAGCTGGTAACCCCCATCAGCATAAAGCTGCAGAGGCCTGATGGGTTTGATTAAGTCAGGGATCAGTCCGTACGAGCGACTTGATCACGCCACGCCCGAGCCTAGCCTCGGGCGAGGGCAGCCGACCCTGAGATGACTCCGTCTCGCCTGAGGTCTCCTCTTTCACGGCAGACGCATCACCGGCTCGCCCGAGGCCCCGCCTTCGATAAGAAGTAACCCTGACTAAATCACCGCGCCAACCGACCAAATCCCTGGGGCCTTCAACGCAAAAGGTAAGACTGACGGGTAGCCAGGCTTGGCCAAAGCGCCAGAGGAAGCTCCGCCCGACCCAGGGCTCGGACTCGGGCTAAGGCCCCGGAAGACAGCGAACTCCGCTCCGCCCGACCCAGGGCTCGGACTCGGGCTAAGGCCCCGGAAGACGGCGAACTCCGCTCCGCCCGACCCAGGGCTCGGACTCGGGCTAAGGCCCCGGAAGACGGCGAACTCCGCTCCGCCCGACCCAGGGCTCGGACTCGGGCTAAGGCCCCAGAAGACGACGAACTCCGCTCCGCCCGACCCAGGGCTCGGACTCGGGCTAAGGCCCCGGAAGACGACGAACTCCGCTCCGCCCGACCCAGGGCTCGGACTCGGGCTAAGGCCCCGGAAGACGGCGAACTCCGCCTCGCCCGACCCAGGGCTCGGACTCGGGCTAAGGCCCCGGAAGACGACGACCTCCGCCTCGCCCGACCCAGGGCTCGGACTCCGCCTCAGCCCCTGCCGAACGACCTCCGCCTCGCCCGACCCAGGAGTTCAGGCTCGGCCTCTGTCATGCAGGACGGACTCGACCTCGACTTCGGAAGAGCCTCCACGTCGCCCGACCTAGGACACAAGACCGCCACGTCAACGGGAGGCGTCATCATCACCCTGCCCTGAGCCGACTCGGGTCGCAGAGAACAAGACCGGCGTCCCATCTGGCCAGCTCCGCCAGATAGGCAATGATGGCGCCTCACTAGACCATGACGACGGCGGCTCTCAGCTCCCTTACGAAAGCAGGGAGACGTCAGCAAGAGCACAGCTGTTCCAACAGCTGTCCCTCCGTCAAGCTCCACTGCTTCTCCAACAGCCACGACGCCACACCAACAGGGTGCCAAGATCTCTCCGGCTGCCACCTTGGCATGTACTTAGGGCGCTAGCTCTCCCTCGCTAGACACGTAGCACCTTGCTACACCCCCATTTTGTACACCTGGATCCTCTCCTTACGACTATAAAAGGAAGGACCAGGGCCTTCTTAGAGAAGGTTGGCCTCGCGGGGACGAAGGGCAGGGGCAGGCGCTCTCTCGGGGCCGCCCGCTCCCCTCACCTCGCGCGGACGCTTGTAACCCCCTACTGCAAGCGCACCCGACCTGGGCGCGGGGCGAACACGAAGGCCGCGGGAATTCTCCGACTCCCTCACGACCCGGCTCCGGCCACCTCGCTCTCTCTCTCCCCCCCCTTTTGCGCTCGCCCACGCGCTCGACCCATCTGGGCTGGGGCACGCGGCACACTCACTCGTCGGCTCGGGGACCCCCCGGTCTCGGAACGCCGACAGTTGGCGCGCCAGGTAGGGGCCTGCTGCGTGTTGACGAGCAGTTTCCCGTCAAGCTCCAGATGGGCAGTCTCCAACGACCTCTTCAACCCGGGACGGTGCTCCGTTTCGGGAGCCTCGAGTTCATGTCTCTCGACAGCAGCTACGACATGATACTCCTTCCACCGCCGCGCGACAGCGACAATGGTGGCGGACAGCCCGCCCGCCAGCGGCGGAATCGACGACGCCTTTCCCGCGTAGGGGAAGGACAGCTTTCGAGCTCGCTCCGTCCTCTCCCTCGCCATCGGAGGAGGAGGCGGGGCAACCAAAGCCGAGCGGGAGGCTGCGCTCCGACGGCTGTCGAGCAAATCGACACCCCCAGCGCCCCAACGGAGGACACGCCAAGCGTCGCCCTCGCGTTCGAGGCAAAGGCGGGCGCCATCCCCCCGCAACACGTCGACCCCGAGCAGGTGGACGACGCCAGCACGCTCACGGAAGGCCTGCAGGACGTCGCCCTCGTACCCAAGACGACGGCGCGATCAGCCCCCGACGTGACTTCATCGCTCCTCGTCGACAAAAAGGTACCGACTGCTACCCATCTTTCGTCATTTCGACTCGACCTCAGCCCGCCTGGCGACCTCGCTTTGGCGGGCGCTCACGTTGAGGCAAGTGCAACCTCTCTGGGGTTTCGTGTGCGGTCGCCTTGGGACCGATTGACGGGTGTCTCGACCTACGGACCCTCTGGGTCCGAGGAAGATGACGACCCCAGCATCTGCTGGGATTTCTCCGGATCTGGCAACCCTAGTGCCATGCGGGACTTCATGACCGCATGTGACTACTGCCTCTCCGACTGTTCCGACGGCAGCCGCAGCCTTGGCGACAAGGACCGCGGCCCGAGCCGCGAATGTTTCCACATCGAGCTAGGGGATCCCTCCGGAGGCGGCTGTCTCGGCATGCCGGAGGATGGTGATCCCCCTAGGCCAGCGCCTCGCGCCGACATCCCGCAGGAGCTAGCTGTGGTCCCCATTCGGGCGGGGGGTCACGACCCACAGCTCGAGCAAGTCCGCGGGGCGCAGGCCGGGCTCGATGAGGGAGCGGGAGCGCTCGAGGCAATCCGCCAGAACATCGGGCAGGTATGGGCGAGCCAGCCCCCGGCCGGGGGAATACGTCACCTGCCCCAAGGTCTCCAGCACCGCATCACCAACGATGCCAGGGTCAGACCTCCACCCGCATCCGGCGGAACCGGTCAGGACCTGGCCGCCGCAGCGATGCTCCTCCGCGCGATGCCGGAGTCATCAACCACCGAGGGTCGGCGAATCCAGGGAGAACTCAAGCATCTCCTGGAAGGCGCTGCGGCCCGGCAGGCCGAAAGCTCTGCCTCCCGAAGGCAGGGGTACCCCTCGGAACCTTGTGCCGCGACTTCCCGACTCACGCGGGAAGCCTCGGTCTACACCGGGCGCACGCGCAACACCGCGCCTGCGGCCCCGGGCCGCCTCGGCGACGAACACCCTCATCGCGACCGTCGGGCACGCCTCGACGAAAGGGTGCGCCGAGGCTATCACCCCAGGCGTGGGGGACGCTACGACAGCGGGGAGGATCGGAGTCCCTCGCCCGAACCACCCGGTCCGCAGGTCTTTAGCCGAGCCATTCGGCGGGCGCCGTTTCCGCCCCGATTCCGACCCCCGACTACTATCACAAAGTACTCGGGGGAAACGAGACCGGAATTGTGGCTTGCGGACTACCGCCTGGCCTGTCAACTGGGTGGGACGGACGATGACAACCTCATCATCCGCAACCTCCCCCTGTTCCTCTCCGACACCGCTCGTGCCTGGTTGGAGCACCTGCCTCCGGGGCAGATTTCCAACTGGGAAGATCTGGTCCAGGCTTTCGCCGGCAACTTCCAGGGCACGTACGTGCGCCCCGGGAATTCCTGGGACCTCCAAAGCTGTCGGCAACTGCCGGGAGAGTCTCTCCGGGACTACATCCGGCGGTTCTCGAAGCAGCGCACCGAGCTGCCCAACGTCACCGACTCCGATGACATCGGCGCGTTCCTCGCCGGCACCACCTGCCGTGACCTGGTGAGCAAGTTGGGTCGCAAGACCCCCACCAGGGCGAGCGAGCTGATGGACATCGCCACCAAGTTCGCCTCCGGCCAGGAGGCGGTAGAGGCCATCTTCCGAAAGGACAAGCAGCCCCAGGGCCGCCCGTCGGAAGATGCTCCCGAGGCGTCTACTCCGCGCGGCGCCAAGAAGAAAGGCAGGAGGAAGTCGCAAGCGAAACGCGACGTTCCCGATGCAGACCTTGTCGCCGCCGCCGAGCACAAGAACCCTCGGAAGCCCCCCGGAGGCGCCAACCTCTTCGACAAGGCACTCAAGGAGACGTGCCCCTACCATCAGGGGCCCGTCAAGCACACCCTCGAGGAGTGCGTCATGCTTCGGCGCCACTTCCACAGGGCCGGGCCACCTGCAGAGGGTGGCAAGGCTCGCGACGACGACAAAAGGGAGGATCGCCAAGCAGGAGAGTTCCCAGAGGTCCGCGACTGCTTCATGATCTACGGAGGGCATGCGGCGAATGCCTCGGCTCGGCATCGTAAGCAAGAGCGTCGGGAGGTCTGCTCGGTGAAGGTGGCGGCACCAGTCTACCGAGAACCCGGCCCGAGCGGACGGCTCGGCCGGCCACCTCCGGGGCCTCGGCCGACCGCCTTCCGAGGGCGCCAGCTCGATCCGAAGCCTCGGCTGAGCAACTCCGACGGCAATCCTGCCAACGGACAACCCGACTAGGCTCCGGCCAACCAGGTTTCATTTCCGAGCCAACTCCGCCTCTGCTCGTGCTGATATCGCTACCCCTGGCCTCGGCTCGTCGAAGAGCGGCCGAGGGGTTTCTTTAACTAAGCTAGAGGAGCCTCGGACAACAGGGCCGACCGAGCCGAGGGACTCCTACGCCTCCGGGATACGGATACCTCACTCGTCACCTTGACACGAGGCGACTCATGCTTGGTGAAGCGGTTCAGACAATCAGCAGACGAGTCTTAGTGCTCGGAAATGAGGAAAAAACACGGCTCCGCGCCGTAGTTACATACATGTTCAGGCCCCGAAAGCCGAAATGAACAAAAAACCCGGCACTCGAAGTGCCATTTACAAACGGAACTCCGGTTCCTCCCTCCACAGCGGCGCAGGCCTCGGGAGAAGGCACAGCTGCTGTCTTGCCCTCGCCCATAACGCCACCCGAGGGGCGAGGACAAGTACAAAGAGCCGAAGGCCCGAAGCGCCGATGGTGGCGGTGATCCCGTCGCTGACGGGGACTTCTCGAGCCGCCTCCACCTCGGCACTGACGCCAGGAGCCACCGGCCTACCGGCAGATCCCCACTCAAATCCTCCCCGATGAGTGGGGCACCGGCCTCCGCGCAGAGGCGCTGCCCTGGTGCAAAGGCAGGGCCACCCCAGAACACGAGCGCCGCCCTAGCGGCGTACGGCGTCTAGGGTGGACCTCCCGTGTACACGGCGCGGCAGCCGCCCCCGGCAAAAGGGGCCGCCGGAGCCGAGCCAGCGGACCCGACACGCTGGAAGTGACGGCGTTCGCCGCCGATCCATCCCCCGTTGTCGGAGTCCGCGCCGCCCGCCGGGCCTGTGAGCGCCTTCTCCCTCGAACATCGTGGGAGAGGATGACCCACGAACCCGTGCGGGAGGTGGAGCGCCGGCTCAGTCCGGCACCCACCCCAGCGAGGATGATGAACATCCTTGAAGCTGAGGGTGGGACCTAGATCGCAGTCCGGTTTGCTCCTCCCCACCCAGGAGCTGGTGGTCACCGTCTCGGGTGACCCCCAGCGGAGGGGAGCAAACGGGCTGCATGATGAAAATCCTTGAAGCCGAACGATGGCTGAAAGGTACCAACTCCCACGGAGTTGCGTTCCTCCAACGATGGGGCGAAAAGACGGCGGTTTCCCCCATCCGGGGGCCTGGAAGACGGAGAGACACAATGCATAAGGGGAGGAAGGAGACATGGTCGCCTTACGAAGGGGGTCGCCCTCCTTTTAAAGGCAACTCCCCCTGCTTACACCCTCAACCGTCACGGGCTGAGTCTTCTCCAACACGCCTCCAAAGTCCTCCCCTGCGGCGCGGGGGCTGGGGCCCGCCTGTCATGCAGACCGGCTCTAAGAAGAAGCCGAACCGTCGCGCACGACGCACGCAACCACCCAGCGGTTACGAGCAATCCTCCACTTTCGCCCAGACCGGCGGGCGAAAGGGGCAGGCGGCCATGCAGGCGGCATGCAACCGCGCCAAGTGGACGCGCCTCTCCGACTCCTGACAGGCCAGCACGACGGCTCAAGCCCACGCGTCGTGCAACTGGCGCGCCGGTTGCTGCATGCGAGCCGCTGTGCCACTCGCTCCACCACCGCACCTCCTCGATTGCGGAACCGATACCGCGATTCGAGGCGACCCAGCCCGCGACCCAGCGGCGCCAGCCTGGCGCAGTGGTCAAACGCGGTCAAAAATGGGCCGGCAGTAATGACGGTGGCAGGCGCGCGAGAGCAGCGGTCACGCCATCTGCCAAGCTCATGTCCCATCCGGAGGCAGCAAGAGAACCCCCTCTCACGGCGTGAAGACGACGCGCCCGTGACCCGTACCTCGAACGGCTCGCGCACGCGCAACGGCAACCTCGCCAACTACTCACCCCGGCGCATTAACTCCGCGGCTCGACGGACAGCGCTACGGGCGGGAGCGGCTGGCGACGTTTCGCCTTCGCCAAAACAACCACGCCGAAAAAGGTACGCCACGACGTTCAATTTCGAACCCTTTTTCCCTTTCCCTTCTTTCTCTATCTCTTGCAACAGGGACCGAGAAGGGGGATAACCCCAAAGGGATCCTTCCCCGTGAAGGAACTAGGCTCCGAGCCTCCCTACTGATCAGGGGTTCGAAGGCTGGCCCCCCGAAGGGTTCAACAGCCGCCTCAGATCGCGTGGGCCCGACACCCACTACTGGTCAGGGGTTCGAAGGTCGGCCCCCGAAAGGTTCCACGACCGCCTCAGGCTACTCGGGCTCCGTGCCCCCTACTGATCAGGGGTTCGAAGGCTGGCCTGTCGAAGGGTTCACAGTCGCCCCAGACGCCGAGCGAGGGATGACCAGGGGTACGTTCGATACATAACCAAGGCTCGGGCTGCGCTCCCGAGGTACCCTAGGACATTTCCGAGACCAGCGGGAACGACTCTGTAACGGAATCCCATCGGAGGGAGGCAACGAGCCCTCGGACCCCGTCGCTAGGGGACCGGGTCCGGCAGATCACCCGCAGGTACTTTTGGGCGTGCCTCCGGGCCCCTAGCCGACCCCCAACGAACGGGGCACGGACGTCCACTCGGATTACCCGATTGCAGCTCACTGGAGACACCATGTTCGGTGCCCATCGAGGGTAACATGGCGCACTCCCCCCCTCCTCCTTGCGGAAAGGCGACGTAGGGGCGTATATAAAAAAGCCGAGTCTGTCCCTGACCGTCCTCTCGCTCCGTGCGGAGGCTCGGGGGCTGCTCTCGCAAACCCGGCTCCGGCCGAACCGTTGACAGCGTCAACATACCAGCCCGAGAACTTGGGCCCCGACAGTGCACCTGGGCTACGCCCTGCTCGCATGAGGGAACCGCCAAACCAGCCGAGGCATTACGCAAGGCATTAAGACCTCGGAGGAGTGAAACCACTCCTCCGAGGCCTCGGGGGCTACACCCGGCGGGTGCGCTCGCGCGCACCCACCGGAACCAAGTACCACCGAGAAAGGCTGGTCCCCTTGCAAAAAAGTGCGACACAAGCCTCCAAGCGAGTGTTAACACTCTCTTCGAGGCTCGGGGGCTACTGTCGGGGACCATAATTAGGGGTACCCTCAAGACGCCTAATTCTCAGCTGGTAACCCCCATCAGCATAAAGCTGCAGAGGCCTGATGGGTTTGATTAAGTCAGGGATCAGTCCGTACGAGCGACTTGATCACGCCACGCCCGAGCCTAGCCTCGGGCGAGGGCAGCCGACCCTGATATGACTCCGTCTCGCCTGAGGTCTCCTCTTTCACGGCAGACGCATCACCGGCTCGCCCGAGGCCCCGCCTTCGATAAGAAGTAACCCTGACTAAATCACCGCGCCAACCGACCAAATCCCTGGGGCCTTCAACGCAAAAGGTAAGACTGACGGGTAGCCAGGCTTGGCCAAAGCGCCAGAGGAAGCTCCGCCCGACCCAGGGCTCGGACTCGGGCTAAGGCCCCGGAAGACGGCGAACTCCGCTCCGCCCGACCCAGGGCTCGGACTCGGGCTAAGGCCCCGGAAGACGGCGAACTCCGCTCCGCCCGACCCAGGGCTCGGACTCGGGCTAAGGCCCCGGAAGACGGCGAACTCCGCTCCGCCCGACCCAGGGCTCGGACTCGGGCTAAGGCCCCGGAAGACGGCGAACTCCGCTCCGCCCGACCCAGGGCTCGGACTCGGGCTAAGGCCCCGGAAGACGGCGAACTCCGCTCCGCCCGACCCAGGGCTCGGACTCGGGCTAAGGCCCCGGAAGACGGCGAACTCCGCCTCGCCCGACCCAGGGCTCGGACTCGGGCTAAGGCCCCGGAAGACGACGACCTCCGCCTCGCCCGACCCAGGGCTCGGACTCCGCCTCGGCCCCTGCCGAACGACCTCCGCCTCGCCCGACCCAGGAGTTCGGGCTCGGCCTCTGTCATGCAGGACGGACTCGACCTCGACTTCGGAAGAGCCTCCACGTCGCCCGACCTAGGACACAAGACCGCCACGTCAACGGGAGGCGTCATCATCACCCTGCCCTGAGCCGACTCGGGTCGCAGAGAACAAGACCGGCGTCCCATCTGGCCAGCTCCGCCAGATAGGCAATGATGGCGCCTCACTAGACCATGACGACGGCGGCTCTCAGCTCCCTTACGAAAGCAGGGAGACGTCAGCAAGAGCACAACTGTTCCAACAGCTGTCCCTCCGTCAAGCTCCACTGCTTCTCCAACAGCCACGACGCCACACCAACAGGGTGCCAAGATCTCTCCGGCTGCCACCTTGGCATGTACTTAGGGCGCTAGCTCTCCCTCGCTAGACACGTAGCACCTTGCTACACCCCCATTTTGTACACCTGGATCCTCTCCTTACGACTATAAAAGGAAGGACCAGGGCCTTCTTAGAGAAGGTTGGCCTCGCGGGGACGAAGGGCAGGGGCGGGCGCTCTCTCGGGGCCGCCCGCTCCCCTCACCTCGCGCGGACGCTTGTAACCCCCTACTGCAAGCGCACCCGACCTGGGCGCGGGGCGAACACGAAGGCCGCGGGAATTCTCCGACTCCCTCACGACCCGGCTCCGGCCACCTCGCTCTCTCTCTCTCTCTCCCCCCCCTTTTGCGCTCGCCCACGCGCTCGACCCATCTGGGCTGGGGCACGCGGCACACTCACTCGTCGGCTCGGGGACCCCTCCGGTCTCGGAACGCCGACAGGCGCGGTCTCCGGCACCATACCGAGGGATCTGGAGTATGCGTTGGGCGGCATGGATGGGGCGGGCGTTGGTGACGGCTGTGGGGATGGGGCTGGTGACGACTATGAGATTGGCGGGGGATCCAGTGTTGAATGTGTTGGGTGCCATGGATGGGGCAAGCGCTGGTGACAGCTGCAAGATTGGCGGAGGGCGGGGGCACGGTGATGCTTTGTAGACGCCCTCACTGCGTCCTTAAGGTGTAGTAGAGATTTATTGAATTTTAGGGAAGGCAGTCACAATTCATAACTTTGTTATAATACACATGAAATCTTAAATCTTTAGGGAATTTTTTTAGTTCACCAAAATACGATTTTTGAAGTGTTACATAAAGAGAGAACTGTGGTATTCAAGTTGATATTTGGATCACTTGAAAGGGGTTGAGTGCAACCCTCGTCCATTAGGACGCCACAACGTGGAATAGACAAGTATATTATACTTGACCGAACCACTGGATAAAAATCGTCATGTCACTTGTCTCTATTTTATTATGATTCCTCTCTCTCACTTCACTTATATAATTGCTATAAGTTCAATACTCACCTTGAGAAAGCAATCAAGTGAATAATATGATACACTTTACTTAACGTGCATCATATAGTGTAGCCCCCTAAGGTTTAAGTTGTATCGAGAAACAATTGGCTCGAAGGTTCTGCAACATGATCTAAAAAGAAAAAAAATGATTCAGGTGTTAAGTTGTCTTTAGTGAACCGTATAAAATAGAGAAAGCTTAAAATAGGTGATGAGATAAAGAATAAGATAGAAGAGCCGTTGGGGCATAATCTTGTTGGAGGGTATATCCAACGGGTTATAATATTTATTCTTCTAATATTGCTATATTAGGCTCTTCCAAAAAAACAAAAGACTCAAAAATCATATCTAACCACAGCGGCTCCTTATTCTGTGCTCCCTACAAAGCTGAAGAACACATTTTTACCACTATGAAAATAAAGAGCTGAAGCACACATTAAACAGTGACAAATCGTAGCCACATATATAAACAACAACGGTGAAGAGCATGCTTTTGTTGCCGATAAATAAAGGCACATCTCCCAAGTGAAGACGAACTGAACATCCATCTGGTCGAGGAAAATGTCATTCAACGATGTGGACCAACATCGTAGCTCTAGTTTTGCTCTCTCTTTATTGCTCAGGTTCTCTCTTTATTGCTCAGGTTACTTGCGGAGGCACCAAAGGGAGAGAAGGGGAAGGCACGTCGAGGGCGGTGATCGGCATCGACCTGAGCAACCGTATCGCGTCGTTCGTCATGGGTGTTCACTGACGACGAGTGCCTCGTCGGTGAGGCCGCCAAGAACTAGGCGCCGCTGAACCCACGAGCAGGAGGCTGACATCGTTGGTCATCGGAGGAGCAGGAGGCTCGCACAACGCGCCAGAATGGTGAAAGTACAGAGACTGGGAGGAGAAGCATCGACGGACATTTACGCAGGGGAGTGATCCTTTTTCGCGTGTGCAAGAAAAGGGATTCTTGATATGAATTTGTTGTTGGAGGGTTGTTTTTTTTCACTTTTTTTTCTAGAAGGAACGTATCTGGTGTTCAAAGAGGTACTATGTTCATATACACATTTTAAATCTGGTGCATCTATCTTGTATTCAACGACACTATAATTTTACGAAGAACCCTTTCCACCAGGGAAGGAAGGTGGAAGGGGCTCTTCACAAAATAGGTGATCCTTCAAACACCAGATACGTTCCCTTTCCTAAATTAAGGATTAGGATTATTAGGAGCTGTTGGATCAACTCCAAGAAGTCCTAAACTAACCCTAAAATCAATATTAGGGAAGCAACAGCTTTTTTTTTTTCCTCTCTCCAATAGGTCCCTCTTCGTTACCCAGAAAAGCTTTGCGTCCCTCATTTATGGTCTCTCTTCCCTCATATTTGCGTGTGATAATTCTTTCCCTAATCTGAACGCCATCGCTCCGTCTCGTCGTGGGAAGGGTCGGGCCACCGGGGGCTTCTCGCGCTCCATCTCACTGTACGCCTGGAGCAACGAGCATCATCGCACGCTCGGCTGACTACTCCTGCCACTTGCGACTTCCTCGGCTCGGTAATCATCTCTCGCAGATTGTCCCGTCTAGCAGTCCGAAGGTGATTTGCTTATTGAATCTCTTACACATACGGAAGCTGGGGTAGATGGACAGTTTTTTTTTTAATTTGACATAATCTGCAGTTTTTTAGACTTTGTTTCAAGAAATTGTTGGAATGTACATCAATATTCCACCCTATTTTTTAACATGTCTCCAATAATCTAATCATTTTTAGAAACTTTCTGGCCCTGTTTGTTTCGGCTTCTGGCAGCTTCTGACCACTAAAAGCAGCTACGGACTGCCAAACGCTCAACTTTTTAGTCGGCTTCTATAAAATTCGTTGGGACAAAAATCATTCAAAATCAACATAAACACATAAACGGTTGAGTCGTTGTAATAGTAGGAATTCATCACTTTCTAGATCCTGAGCTCTATGAACAACTTTATCTTCCTCCACACGTAATCGTAATGATACTCAGATTCTCTCCACAGTCAGATTCTCTCCACAGCCAGATTTTCAGAAAAGCTGGTCAGAAAAAAGCTGAACCAAACAGGCCCTCTGTCATTCTTTTGAAGTTGCTCTAAAAAGGGGCTTTAAAGAAAATACAACCGGCGTCGGCTCTAAAAAAAGGAATATCTGGTGCTCAAGTGCATATTTTAAATCTGAGACATCTATCTTATATCTAGCGGCAGCAGTTAATTTGATTAAAAACCCCTCCCACCCAAGGAGAAAGGTGAAATGGGTTTTTTATAAAATTGGTGTTCCTGTTAGATGTTGGATAGATATTTCAGATTTAAAATGTCACCGCTTTAATCACAAGATATGTTCCCCTCTACAAAAACGCAGTGAGTGCGTGCTCTTTCTAAAAAAACAGCGCCTGCGTCTCTTTCGCAACCACCTCGCTCTCCGACGACTGCTGTATCGCCCCCCCCCCCCCCCCCCCCCCTCTCTCTCTCTCTATCTGCAACGACTGTTGGGCCGCCGCCGCCCTACGCCAGGTGCCGACACCTTCGTCGGTATCTTTACCGGCGACGAGCACGCACCAGGTATTCCCATCCCTTCCTCCTGTCCGAAGCTGAACACCCAAACCCTAACCTAAAGCTATTTGACTATTCGATGCCTCCTAACTTCGAAATTTTTGCAAAAATTATCGGTATGCATGTGTACACCCATGCCCTTTTGCTGGCTCCACCCCTGCTTGATACATGGGCTGATTCCTCCAAGAAAGAAGATTGATGATAAATTTTCTTTGTAACTTGCATTTGTCTTAGATGACTTCATGAATTTATTCTCACAACAGGTTCTAGTCATAATTATTGGAAGATCTTTATTGGTAATTCCAGCTACGTGCCCTGCCTTTATTGGAGATTCTTCAGGGTGATGATAGATGCCAACTCATCATTCTCTGGAGGTGCTCAGTTGCAGCCAAGTACAAGCATGAATACTTATTCCTTCATGCCTGCTTCATCGTCCCCAATATCATTTTCATCAAATAACATCTCTGGCTCTTCAGTCATTGATGGCTCCATTGTGCAGCAAAGTCCACCCCAAGACCAGGCGCAAAAGCAGAGGTCTTCAAGTCTAACATCACATCCTATTATTGAGGCTGGTGGTGCATTGCATGCTCCAAAGAAATTAAGAATTGATGTTAGGCAAGATGAACTGCAGCAACAGCTGATTCAGCGTCTGCTCCATGGTCAGGGTTCTCTTCATCTCCAGGGGCAACAGAACCCACAGCTTCAAGCTTTGATCCAGCAGCATAATCTGGCACATATGCAGCAGAGGCAGCAGCAGCTGCTGCAATCATTTGCTCAGACACAACCATCGCAAATTGGCATTTCTCATCAGCCTCAGCTTCCGCCATCACTAGCACAGCCTGGAATAGCTGTACCTGTTAGGACTCCTGTCAACAATGGCCTTTGTTCCCGCAGGCTAATGCAGTATTTATATCACAAGCGTCGTCGTCCGGAGGTGCGTTTGTGTTTCTGCGTTTTATACATTGATCATAAGATTACGAGATGCAAGCCCTGTGCAGTACAATTTATTGGTACACTGCATTGTAGAATAATCCCATAACATATTGGAGGAAGCTTGTTGAGGAATATTTTGCACCAACAGCAAGAGAAAGATGGTGTGTGTCATCTTACGAAAAGAGAGCGAATGCTTCAGTTTCTACTGCACAAACGGCTCAGGTTAGTTAACAGTGTATGCTTCACAGTGGCAAATTTGCATGCAATTGCATTGTTCTTGACTTCTTAGTTTTGTGTTCCATGTCCAGCACCACTTTTGCTGTCTGGCATCACTTCCTTCTTGATTCCAAAATAAGATTGATTGTCATTTTCTTAAACTTCTGCTTGATCATTGAATATCAGATCTAATTTAGTAGCTTTTAGTGGCTTCAGAATAGAGTTTGTAGGTATAGCTTTCTGTAGTAAAGATTTTCTTATTACAGTAGCTAAATAGAAAAGACAGTTCTTTTCGCTGCTGCAGATTTACAGTTAATGTGAAGGGGAATATTTCTTGTTTCTCCTTAAAATTTGCAAAAGGTGATGGATATATGTACCCCCTTCATACAATCCTGTTTTATCCACTGCAGGACGTGTGGCGATGTGACATATGCAAAACACATGGTGCAAAAGGATATGGTTAGCTAATTTTGTCAACTCTGCCAAACTATATTCATGATATATTTTGGTATTAAAAAATTTAGTTTTTGTAAGTTTTCTTTGAAACTTGTTGATCTCGTGTTAGTTGTTAGCAGCAAACTCTACTTTCCTATGTATATATCTTGTGGTTTAACAAAGATGAATTATATGCAGTTTCACATTGAATCTGTGGTAAACCTACATGAATTTCTAAAGGCTGGACAAAGCATGAATTTATTGTCTTGTGGTTTACAAATTCAACACAGTTGCAGGCCAGAAGAAATATGAATTATTTGATAATACAAATGGTAATAATGTGTGGTGCATAGGCATCAAGAATGAATATTAGTTGTCTCGTGCATATATGCTGAGTGGCGATAATTATACTGTGCACATGCATTTGAAATGTGTGACTGATGATTGATCAGAGTATCAGACACAAATGATGAACAATTAAAACAGCATGGTGGCATCGTTTCAATGTCTAGTTGTCATCTAGCTTTTCACATTGAATCTGTGGTAAACCAATATTAGCTAAATTGTGGTATGTATGCAATGTGCACCATGCTAGATGCACATCTTAGTGTTTCTTGGACAGTAGCTTTCTCCTCTCTGGGTTGTTGTTTGTAATACAAGTATCTCTTACTCAGGTATCTTTTTTTATGTCTGATCTCTCTGACAGAATCTACCTATGAAGTGCTTCCTAGACTCTGTCAAATTAGATTTGATCATGGTGTTATAGACGAATACCTATTCCTTGACATGACCAAGCCCAACGAATTCCAATTGCCTAATGGACTAATGGTGCTGGAGCATACAAAAGTTGTTCAAAAGAGCGTTTATGAACACCTACATGTTATACATGAGGGGCATTTGAGAATCATATTCACACCAGAATTAAAGGTAAGTTTCTTGGTGCAGTAGTTCACACATGCAAGTGCAGTTTTTGTAGCCTGTCCATGTTATGTGTAGCATTGTAATCATAGAAATGGTCTCAAGCAAGGGTCGATAAAAGTTCTTATCTACCATTGACTCAGATCATGTCATGGGAGTTCTGTTCACGACGACATGAAGAGTATATCACTCGCCGGGTTCTGGCACCGCAGGTGGATTTCTTATACTAGCGCAGTGCTCCACTTTAATTTGGCTCCAGATATTTTAATTGTAACTTTCCCTTGCCTAGCTACATAGTTATATAGTTATTTCTTGGCAACCTAGGTCTTAGGTAATAAACTATACATGATGCAGCATAAGTCTAATTACTTAGGACAATTTTATAAATGGGTGAAAAATGCCTCTTGTCACAACCAGACTTCTTCCACAGCTATTTGGATTCACCTTCATTCTTCATTGACGTAGTTCAGATTTCAGAAGTGCTTCGCGATACCCCAGCGAGGATCAAAACCATTTCCATGACATCTTAATTTAAATCTGTACTCTTTAAGGCATGCCCTAAGTGGATGTCCATGTTTTACATGTGTAGCCATCATTGATGACTAATAATGATATCTTATACTGTACGCATGGTTCTGCCTTTCAGGTCAATAATTTGCTACAGGTTGCCCAGAAATTCCAAACCGCTGCCACTGAAAATGGTCCTGCTGGGGTTTCAAATGATGATGCACAAACCATTTGCAACATGTTAGTAAAGAAACTACACCTTCAGTGCTGTAGCATCCATTACATAGAGATGTTTTGCCATGATAAATAGAAAATCCTGAATCTCGGAGCAATCTTGTTCTTTTTTTGTGCTAATGCAAAGGTGTCATTTTCATTTGTACTGTTAGGTTTGTGGCTGCATCACGACAACTAGCGAAGAATCTGGAGCACCACACCTTGAATGAACATGGCCTTTCTAAACGATATGTTCGCTGCCTGCAGGTAATTACAGGCTTTTCCCATTGCATTGTATACTTCAATGTTGCCCCAAAAATCCTGCTTAGATATTACCAGTACATTATAGTATTACTAGGTACGTGCCCGTGCGTTGCCACGAGGCGCGAGAGCGGCGCCTAGGCTGCAAATATAATTATTGTTTATTTCTGAACACTAAAGTACATGTGGTTTGGTGGTTAGCCCAAAAATTCTGGAGCAGAGGGGTGTGGGTTCGAGTGATCGCTTTGCACTATTTTTTGCTGGTGTTGGGCGTGGGGAGGGTGAAGCCATGTTACACAGGTGGCCACATTAGATTCTTAATAGATTAGTATAGATATATATATATATATCTGCATGTGTCCTATGGTTTCCAACTTCCTGTACATTCATATGCATCGAAAACACTGATTATTATTTGCCCTTGTCAGATATCGGAGGTGGTGAATAACATGAAGGACTTGATTGAGTTCACCAACAAAAACAATCTTGGTCCTATAGGTATGATCGTGCACATTTACCTATCACTGTCTTCAGTTTTTACCTAATTGTCAATTTTCTGAAAGTAGGTTCTCGTTATTGTTTCCAAGATGATATGACATATTAAAACAATATGCCTTCTTTAGGAAAGTTGATTGCGAGTTCAAGTTTGAAAACTTAAATCCCTCATATGCCACTGCCAAGTGACTCTAGGGGCCCCACATGTCAGACACGTTGTTGGCATATAAATGATTATGAATTTCTCAGTGGCCTATAAGGAAATCATATATAATCTGTATTGGTTCATATGCTTTTCCTTCTGAGAACAGCAAAAGATTGAATTATATGACATGGATAGTGGCAAAAGCAATAGATTATCAGAATGCAATAACATTCTAATGCAGGCCACGCTTCCTACTTACACCGTCAACCTATGGTGTCGTTTTAATGCGTACCGTATTTCATATGCAGAGGGCCTGAAGAATTATCCAAAACCAAACGTGTCGGAGCTTCCAGGACAGAATCCGCGTGAGACAAAACAAACAACGGCTGCTGGTGGTCTTCCGAATGACCAGAACAACACCGAAGCTATGGGTACCAAACAAGAAACAAGCGCTCGTGTGGACAACGGAGCTTCTGTTGCTGGAGCCGTCGGTAATAGTGCTCCGCAGAACGCTGCGGCACTAAACAGTTACCAAAATTTACCGAGAAGCTCCAGCGCAAATCAGAGTCAGCTTCAGCAGGAGGCATCTGGTGCCTTCAAAGGTCCTGCCGCGACGCGCAATGCCATGCAGATGGAAGCATCTAGGTCCTTCTGTGGACCTAACCAAGTGCAGCTAGCACAATTCCAACATCCTGGGTCATTTCAGCACCCAATGCCCCAGCAAAACAATCACCAGGGCCTGGGCGTGAGCCCACAGTATCAGCATCATGTTTTAAATCAGCTGCTTCAAGAAGTTAAGAAGGCTAAAAGGCACACACTGCCACAGCAACCACCTCTAGATATCCCTAACGTAAGCAGTGGTATCACATCAGGAGGTGCTAACACCAACAGTGCTGGTACAGGAGATCGGGGACAGCGCATGGCCGTAAATGGTGCTGCCACCATCTATACCGGGCCTACTAATGTGATCAACAACAGCACAGCCAGCGTTGTCCCCAGCAGAAGTAACAGTTTCAAGTCGGTAGGCAGCAATCTGGCTGTTGCTGCTGCTCCTGCTGGAGGCAATGCTGTGACTTCGAAGGCCAAGCCCTTCCATGAATTTGATGACCTGGAGCATCTCATCGCTAATGAATTGGTGGGGAGCGGGCTGCTCAACGGTAACGAGTTGGCCTGGAACAGTTGACAGAGTACAAAGACATCTCGCTGCTCAGACTTGAGCGTTAAAGTGTTGAGAAACAGCCTTCTTGGCTGCTAGCATGGAAACTAGTATGTGGCGGTGGAAAGCTACCCCAGATCCTAGTTTCTGTTTCTCTTTTGGTAGATTTTGTATTGCCGGTCGGGACAGTTAACTGATGTAACTTCTTAAGATAGGAGTTGGATTTGGCTTATAAATGTGAGATAGGAGTTGCATTGCCTCTGACTGTCAAATTATTTGTTCCATGTTCCGGTTATTCCCAGGCTGAGCCAAAAAAAAAAAAATTTGGCTAATTACTTCACGCAGTAGTTTGCATTGGCCGGATTGGCAAGAATATGTAGTTAGTACAGAACGGTACAACACAAAGGTAAAGGTAAACAAACTATTCTGACGATTACAATCAAGTTTCCATGGTGGTTACGCGATCTGTTCCGCTAACCAGGGCGACGATCCAGTCCTGGGCACCATTACTGCTGGATAGGCGCACGCCTTGTGTAACGCATCAACCAGACACTCTACCTGTCTAACATCGAGGTCGATCAACCAATTCTTCTCCATTATATTCCTGTTTAGACAGTTGTGCCCTCATGTCTGAACTCTTTCTCATGCCATATGACCATCATATAGTCGGTTGAAGGATGTATCCCTAGCTTGGCCAGTCAATCGTCTGATTAAGGCACCAAGCTGTCCACATCCTACTACGCTTCACTGCCCTTTGAACCAGCTGGAGCAGCAGCGCTTTTCGCAAGAGCCTTTGTTGTGGCATTTTCAGCTCCAGACGGCTCTGACTGTTTCTTGCGCCTTGGTCTTTTTGTTGTCATTTTTATGACATCATCTTTTGTGGCACCTTTTCTTTGTTGAACCTATGTTGGATTCGGAATCCACGTCTGGAAGCAAAGCTCGAGAACTTAGCCGAAGTTGACCCTTATCGTTTATCTGGTTCAGACAATCAAGGAAACAAAATTCAGAGAAAGGCAGATCACGTGGTTGGATAACTCAACGGATGGCATTTCTGGACGCCTTAAGGGCAGACGCATGTTGAACTTAAAAATAGCTACCAACCTCAATAAGCTTGACGTCTATGCGATCTCCAACTTTAAAAGCCTGCGGCAAATGCAGTGGATTGGGTTACTTAAACAAGATGGGAGGGTGGTAAGCAAATGAAACAAAGTCATGACATTTTCTCACATCCTCAGCCTTGGCCAACCAGCCCGAACTTAACTCACTGATATGACATAAACCCTGCATATTGATTTACAAGCAACGGGTTATGGCAGAAAATATTATCAAAATTAAACTGGAAGGTATTTTTCATAAGAACTTCGTTTTCTATTGCACATAAGCTCAACAAGGCCATGCGGTTTTGCCACTAAGAAGTGCTCCTCTTCTCTGAATTATATACAGGTGATGAATATGTGAAACTACTAAAGCAAATTTTAATATCTGCTCACCTCACGCCCCGGAGCAATTTCAACAAAAGCACCATATGGAGCTATTGACTTGATCTCACAGTTCCTAGTAAATGAGTTCACAAGAAAAGGGTATTGATTAGAAACCCAAAAAATTGGTTACCAGAAAGCAAGCCGGGTAATTAATTAAACAAGAAAGAAGAGATAATATACTTTGAGAAGCATACTCTATAAAACATCCAAGGGGATAATCGTTGGTACCTGTATATTTCTCCTACTTTTGGAACCATGGTAAGATTAGCTATTATAATTTTTGACTTCTCTAAGCTTGTTAGGTCTCTTGCAGTAATTTTTACCTGCAAAAGGCATTTGTCAATAGTACTTTAGTAAGGCTAAATGACAGGTATCACCAAGTTCTCCGTACCGTGCCATCATCTCCAGTATCAATAGCATCTACCCCAGTCTCCTCAATTATGCTTTTTATTGTCTTTCCACCAGAACCAATTATTAAATTCACCTTGTTAGGTTTGACCTTGAAGAACATTGCAGTAAAACATGTTAGAAAGATCTAGTTGTAAGAAAACATATACAGCATATACACATCATGAAGAAAGTACCAACCTTCATAACATGAATTAATGGAGCGTGTGGAGATAGTGCTTTTGAGGGTGGAGGTGAAGATTTCAACATTTCATCTGAGAAGGAGCAAAATGTAACATCAGATCACATGAGGGAAAATGAAATAAAAACATGCAGAAAATTACAGTTTCAGCATAAGAACGTTCTGTGGAATACACAGGTGATAGTGATTATTGTTGACCATCCAAGGAGAACATTAATATTAAGGAAAGTTCTGACCATCTTGTGACATAATCTTTCAGAGGTGACATTAGCACCCACAAAATTAGGGACCTTCGCAAATGATGACATGAGAATCAGTGCAAGAACAAACATAATTTACCAGCGCAAAAGGAAGAAGCTATGCATAAGTCGACATCCCTTTTTTTGCATTTTCTATACTAAGGCTAAACACCGGATGCTGTATTACTAATGGCAAAAAAACGTATTAGGTCAAAGTTTTTTCATACAATGCTGCAAGGGTTTTAAAATGACCACAAAACAGAATTCCAGCAGTTGCTATGTTTTTATATTCCTTCTTATTTTAACTTGAGGCTCGAATCTCATATACTCCCTCCATTCCAAATCATAAGACGTTTTGGTTTTTCTAGATACGTAGTTTTTTCTATGCACTTAGATTTACACGTGTGAAGGGCGGGCCTAGTGCAGCGGTAGAGCCTACCGTCTGTAACCGGAAGGTCCCGGGTTCGAGCCCCAGCCTCTGCATATTATGCAGGTAAGGCTTGGCTCTTAAAGATACCCTTCCTCAGACCCCGCACAGTGCGGGAAGCTTACGGCACTGGGTACGCCCCCTTAGATTTACACGTGTATAAATGCATACATCGTAAAAGCAAAAAAGGCCAAAATGTCTTATAATTTGGAAGGGAGGGATATCATGAGCTCTTATATAGCTGGGTTGGTTAGGTGGCCTGAGTAGCACTCCTCAGGTCCTGGGTTCAACTCCCTGTGGGAGCGAATTTCAGGCTGTGGTTAAAAAAATCCCCTCGTCTGTCCCATGCCAAAGCACAGGTCTAAGGCTCAGCCCCGGTCGTGGTCGTTCTCACATGGGCTTCGATGCCGCTGTGTATGGGTGGGGCAGGAGTTCGGGGGTTTTCTCGACCTGTGTGAGAAGGTCTTCTTCTTAATTCAATGCCCGGGGGCTGTCTTACCCCTCGCAGGTCGAGTTTTTTTATATAGCTGGGGTAAGGAAATTGGCATGTAAATGGAAATAGCTAATTTAGTACAGGCTTACTTAGAATATGTTGTCTCCCTTCCCTAGCTTGAAGGAGTGCTTTCTCCATCACAGGTAGAGTTATCCCAACTACCTGCCACAGTGCAAGAACCAGACAGATTTAACCAATGTAGCAAAGCCTCCTAATAGCAAAATGCATGACAAATACTTCCAAATCTATATAGTCATTACAACCTTAATGTCCATCTGAAATGCAGATATGCCACTTTCATTACCAGCAATCTGCAACAAGAGCTTACAGATAAGAAAACTGAGCTTTGAACAGAACAACATATACTGACCTTGCTAATGCAGTTCCAAGTACCAAATTCAGAATAAAATACATGTCACACCTTCAAATCCATGTCACCAGAGGCATCTTCAGCTCCAGTAATATCAGAAAGTATAAGTGGGCTACCATCTCCACCAAATTCTTGTGTATCAAGGACCAGGCCCATTGCAATTCCAGCAACAGGAAACCTTATAGGAACCCCAGCATCTTGAAGTGCTAAACAACCTCCACAAACAGAAGCCATGCTGGTGTCATATCATAGAAAAAGTATTAGCAATTGAGGAGTAATCAAACGCTTAATTCTCTACTGTAGTCTGTACAGACCCAGGGAAATGGTTGATTGCTAACTGTATCAGAAATATTAGATATAAGTTCAGGTACCGCTGGACTAAGGACGTTTATTTTTGGGTCACCAAACACAGGAATGTTAATTTTTGCACCTGACCAACTAGCAGATGTCTAAACTGAACTCCCGGAGGCAACAAACATAGAATAAAAGGTTGTGTCAACTCACAAATAGTTCAGCAAATTGAAAGAGCCAGAAAGATCTCTTGCGAGAAAGACAAACACACGTATACAAGCTAGCAAACAAAAAAATGAATGATAAGCACAAGAATAGTATTACCTGGATGAACCATTACTTTCAGTGATAGTACTCTCAACACGAATAGTGTACGGAAAATCCTCTTCCAGAGGTAAAATTGGCTCCAGTGCCCTTTCTGCAAGCATCCCATGTCCAATCTCTCTCCGGCTAGGTGCTCCAATTCGACCAACTTCGCCAACACATGATGGAGGAAATGAGTACTGCAGGATGTCACAGAAATTAGTTAACAATGCAGGGTAATCTAATAGTCTACTAGAATGAAAAACTATTTTGGACCATTTCACAGGTTAGCAGTGAAAATAGTAAGCATACAGCCTTCAAAAAGAACATCACAAAGTGATCCTCAGAGGATAGAACAGAGCTTGGCTAGATACTCATGTAAACCCTGATAAAAAAATCTCAATGACACAGCTAAAATACAAAACATAACATCCACACAAACACAAGACATTTTAATCTAAGACTCATTTTTACTTGCAATCTACAATGAATTAGCTCAGATTCAATGCCATTTGCCACCATTTAAAATCGTCACAGCAATAAAGCAGGATATAATCTTGTCAGCTGTACATACCACATGTCTCCCTTTACAATTTACATAACAAATCTTTCAAGGAGGCAATACATGCTACCCATTCTTTCTTTTAAACGTAAACTCATTCTATTTTTCACATAGTTTTATCAGAAATATGGATCTAAAGATCCCCCCCCCAAAAAAAGGGTAATATTCCCAATGAATAGAACAATCTAAACAAGAATGCTGCACAAGAAACATAGTAAGTAGGAAACTAGGAATTGACCTAGCAAGGTGAAGTATCATTCAGTCAGCAAAGGTGTTCCATTTACCTGAAGATAGAAGCTTTTTGAGTCCTCCGTATCAACAAGGTTGTCAATTCGTTGTGCCATCTGATAGCCACCTAAAGTGACCACAGCCAGTGACTGTATGGTCGAACAAAAGGAATAAGTGAAAAAATATATATAAGATAGCAAACCTAATATGCATTTGACTCTAGCTGAAACAGACTATAAATAAACCAGCAGAAAGTATAATGCTCTAAAGTACAGTTAATGGTTGTGGTATGTATTATTTAGAAATGAACTCCACAATAAAACACAACAAATTAAGTTTTGCAACAGTTAATGCTTGATGTAATAAAGTAGGATTCTTACAAATAAAAGTGGGATGGATATAAATAGAACACACACGCAAATTTCTGTAAACATCATCAGGTATCGAACAGATCAGCAAGACACTAACAGCAGCATATGACAAATAAAACCATGAGACATGCCATACTATGACAATCAGAGATGACAGATACAACATACTCTCAAATGAGGTGTATTACCTTACCTGTGTTTTCTCCCCTTGTGAACAGAGCACTACCATGAGCTCTTGGAAGTAAGCCACATTGAGAATTGATGGGCCGAAGTTCCAAGGACTCCGTCCATCACTTCGCTTTCCTCCCTGAAATTTGAGGCGTTGATATTCCATACAAAAAATTCCATATTAAATCACATGAAAGTCCCAAGGAACTGTGATTACCAGACAGAATGATGTAGCTCACTAGAAAAATCAATAATCGGTCACAATAGAAGAACAAAGCCATGTATCGCAGGCATTGGCGCACATACACAATGCTAGACTGTGAGAGGACCCCTATTCTGAACTGACCTTATTAGTTTCATTAATAGCATGCTTCGGCATAGCAGAATTTTCTCCTAAATATGGCAACTACAATTTTGTTCACTTACTTTTGGATGGCCAGTGGCAGTTAATACCTGTCGTACTGGCTTCCAGTTGCTGGACAACAATGTTACATTCTACAGAAAGAGTTCAAATGGACCTTTGAAAACACAATGCGCATATAGGAAGAAAGTCAGATCTTTTGTAGTAAGAACTAGAAAGTACATATGATCTTTCATTGCTTTTACACAGACGTAACCATATATGTATGCCGAATAAATGCAGACACTGAAAATCCATGATGATTCAAGATAGATATTATCATGATTGCAATGACCACAACAGTGCAATTCAGAAGTATGGGCATAAAGCTAGATCTCTAACAAGTAACAAGTTTTTTTAGCAGAAAAAACCCTAGCAAGTCGATATAATAGAAAGAAGTAAGCATCCTGCTATTGATCACATAAGAAAGGGGGGGGGGGGAACTTTAGGTGACAAGTGCAAGCAATACCTCTACAATGCGCTTTCGTAAATATTAGATGAAATTTCTTGAATACTAGCTTCACATCAACTTCTGCAAATAGCTGTATAGAAGAAATACATGGAAATAAGTAAAATATGTTACCTGATTAATAAGCAAGGTGGTAGTTTAAAACTGTCGAGCAAAGCAAAAAAGGGGAAGCACAAAAATCACCAATTATCATCACCTGAGGGGGCTTCCTTGAAACCGGCTTGATGTGAACATCGCCTTCATCTACTTCTCCGTCATCTACAATTTCATCCTCATCCTCATCCTCAACAATATCAGCCGAACTTTCAGTGCCTCCAGATAAGCCATCTTTGGAAACATAGCCCTGCTCAGAAAGTATACTCATAACTTTCTCTTCCAATGCTGAAAGAGCTTTTCTTCTGGGAATCTTTCCTTTATTTGTAATGCCTTCACCAACTCATCTCCAGAAATATCCTGAACAACATTAATAGTTAAAATCAGCAACCGTGGGTAATAGCAACAGGCAAATGCATGCAGCA